>JABSTQ010011087.1:0-600000 GCA_013358835.2 Ixodes persulcatus | reverse complement strand
CATGAACCCCACATGGATCAACAATCTCAGTTCTTGTTTTTACAATACCAGGCTTAGGTGAACGTCGGCTCATAAATACATTTCGTCTTTCTCTTATTCACAGCGTGTCCCTAAACAAACTGCAGGGTGTTTTTCACCGCAAAAATACACTACTCCTCGCCGACCGCTCAGCCGCCTCCCAAGTGTAAGGCTATCGGCCCGAACCAGATGCCTGCAGTTTCAAAACTGTTTCAAACGTTGTAAGTGATTTTCTAATACGATACGGAATAACGGTTTATGGTTCCTGCTAGTATTTTGCGAAGCATAGCAGGAAACATTGCGTATAGAACCAAATTTGCTGAACTCGAAACTGACCTAAATATGCGGTCGCTACGGATCTTGCCATTGACAAGTGATATATTTATACCTTATGAGTACACAATTACTACAAATACACGTCGAAGCAGCCACTAGAAAACAAAGGGTCCTGAGGAAAATAGAACGTGTCGTTCTTGCCAAGGGTTTTCACAAACTACGGTAAACTGGTACGGCTTTTTTGTGATCCATTCTAACACATTGCCAGACCGACCTTTGGATTTGCAGTCGCTTAGGAATTGTTAAGAAAGGGCTGAGAAAGTGGTGCAATAAGTTTGATGGTTAAACAAATAGGCAACCTCTAGTCGTTTTTTTTTGTTTTAAGTTGGTACGTCGTTTTGTGTGTTTGCATCGTGTGATTTTCAGTTTCAAATTTAAAGAGTTTGTAACTTTTAGAGTTCTGTAACATGTAACAAAGGTTGTTTGTTTTGAGGCCGAAAGCATGCCGGTACGTTGATTTTTTTTTTTGTGTGTGTAAGAGTAATAGTATCCTATCCATTGCAACAGTGTCCCGCCCACAAGCACAAACCTTCTTTTGCAAGCCTGTATAATTCATGTACTAGTTCATTAAGTAATAAACTTATGCAAGTATCTATGAAACTTTCAATGGGAATATGGCGACTCCAATTACAGAAAACGGGCGAAAATGGACGCCATTTTTCCATTGAACTGAAACTTTGGCATCTTGTTTCGACCGTTGGCGCTACATCTGGGCAATAAATGAACGTTAAACAATGCGTAGTTTTTTGTGTGTTTTTTTGCAATAAAAACACTGTAGATAGTAGTAGTAGTTGTTGTTGTTTTTGTTGTTAATGTGTTTATTTTCAGTTGTTGCTTTTTTTTTTTGGGGGGGGGGGGCGGGTAAGGGTGAGGGGGGGAAGGGGGGGCAGTTTGGCACGCTGTAGTTCGATCTAGGTAAAATAATGTTCGTATGTTTTCACATTCTATCCCAACCACTAGCGTCACATTCTCACGGAGTTTGATCTATCTGCGATGCGTATAGTTTATTTACTGGGCCGAAAAGCACGGTCCTCCCTTCTCGTGAACGCCGGTACTGGGACGAGATTCATTAGAGGGGCAATGTCCACCTTTCTTCGGGTTTTGAACAAAGACCGAGCCGAATCGGGAGGCGCTCGACAGGCTCTCGATCGCGTGCCCTCCTCGCCAGGTGGCTCATTCTGAGTTCACACTGCAGTGGCCACGAAAGAAAGCCGCCTGGAATTAGCCCCATCCCGTGACCATGGACGGGAAGAGGGGGCACGTTGATCTGCGGGCTGCCGCCAATGATTGCACGTCACGCGAACACTGATGCCGCATTTTACAGTCTGCATAAAGGCCCACTGGAGGACGCTCCGCTATTGTGCTTCATATAGAACCTTTGACAAAAGCGAGCGCTTGTTTCCTTTTTAGTGCATTCTTCTCCCTATTGATCCATTGGCATAAAAAAATAAATGCGCGTCAACCGCCCACAACAAGCGTCACTGGAAACCGACTTTTGGTTTCCGATGGAGCGAGAGCTTTCACGACTGCCGATTGGCTTCTTGCTGAGCGAGAAATATGGCACAATGAGAAACCTTTTCGGCCAGTTCGCGAATCTATGACTGGGCTTTGGTGAGAACTTCTCACTAGAACACGGATGGTGAGAGAGGTCCCGAGTTATTCATTTTAGCTATCACTGAAGACCAGCTTGTGTTCGGCAGAAAACAAAAAATTGAGATTTGCAAATAATTTACTGATTATCGATCGCTTCCAGCGTAAAATAGCGGACGATCACAATTTCAGGTTGCGTCGGATATCACCTCGCTACGGCACTCAGTCCGTAGCAGACAATCCACCTCGTTTCGGTCGCGTGAAGATATTTCTTAATCTTCGTCTGCATGCGAATGACAATTCGTAAGGGGCAAACCCCGTTCTTCGCTCGCATTGGCCTGCTAAGAATACTCGCTCCGTGAGAGCCATGTTCGATCTCGCCCTCGCACTGACCCAAATCGAACCCCTCAGACATCAGGGTCGGGCTTACTTCACGTTGGGCTGCAGATCATTGCCCCAGTTTCCCCGGCCACCAAAAGCGGAGGACGCTAGACAACGTTTTACTTCAAAATAATGACGTTCCGAAGAAATCTTCCCTCGGCAGTAACTCATTCGGCCTCAATTTTACAGTTAACAGCTCGATGCAACCTTTGAAGCACTGATAAAAACAAAAATTTGGCGCTAACGTTATTTTACTTACAAACCTCGAGTCTTAGTACGCGAAGGGCTTATCCAGGTTTCTATTACTGCCTGAATCATTTAAGCCAGTGAGTCCAACTCTTATTTACATATGGCAGGTTATGGTGCATTTTGATCCGATAGAAACGGCAGGTCTGTTTACAGAAAATATGCAAATTAAAGTTCATAAAAAAAGTCTGAACCATTAAGTCCGTTCGAGCGCTACTATACCGTACTCTATTCCTTATGAATTCGAAAACATAGAAGCAAAAAACGCATTTAACATATTGAACGACGGCATGTGTCTGCTGATGGTCTATAACTCAGTGCAACAAAAAAATTCAGTATCAGCCTGCAGCATTTGTCTGCCACGGAACATTGCTCAAAAACCAGCAAAAACGCCGGCTCTCGGACCGGGTTTGGTAATACGCGAGTACCGACGATCTCGCAAACAACGGAATAAATACAAACAAAGTCGAACCGTCGCCAGTCATCAATAGTACCTTTAATTATCGCGGAACATGGCGACTGCCCGAGAAAACCGCTGTCTGAAACGTCCGTTTGTATGACGCGCGATAGCGATCCGAACGTCATGCTGATTGCACGGGAGAGCCACTCGATAACTTTATTTGAGAGCGGCGCGATCGAAACGGACCTGACCGATGGGATTGATTTGTTCGTCCCGATCGTACAGGTAAAAGGGAGGCGGTACCGAAGAAATTATGAATGCCTGCGCGTCTCGCTTCTCGCAGAGCACGCTGTAGACCACTCCCTGCCAGAGCCGTTTTATACTGAGGGTTTGGCCAATCGGCAGAGCTTGTGGCCCGCTAGAACATGCCGGGATAATACCAGACATTCGACGATAACACCTTACTGAAAAAAGTAAATCAATACCGGGTTACTTGCTCAGAAAGTAACTAAGCACGTTACTCCTTACTAAGATTCAAAAGGAACGCGTTCACTTCAGCCGAAATGTATCAAGTTACTTTTTCATCACTTCGGGTGTGTCATTTTTCGAAAGCCGTAGCCGTCTTCTCCTTGTTATTCGTTATGAGTAGTTTCTAGGTATCTAACGAATTTATGGGGATATTTTTCTTGTCAGCCGCCTCGGTGGCTCTGAGGCGAGAGCGCTGGCCTACGGATCCCGATGTGGCGGGTTCGAATCCCGGGCGATGTGCCCGCAATCCTCCTGAGGCTTATTGCGGAGGAGGCGCCGTGTAACCGAGCATTCGGTTGCACGTCAAAAGATCCCCAGGTGGTCCAAATTAATCCTCAGTCCTCCGCTAGGGCGTGCCAGATGCCCGTCGTTGGTTTGGCACGTAAAACCCCCAAATTTGACTTCGTCTTTTTCTTGTCTTCTTGATGGCGTGTTTGTTTTTTTTTTTTTTTTTTTTGCCCTGAAAGTCACACAAGCGAGCTGGCGGAAAACCAGATAAGGAAACTTAAGTTGTATACGTTCCTCTCCAAATGTAATAGACCTATTGCTATATTACCCAAGCATCAAGGAGAATGCAGGGATTGGTGTTCCACACGCCGCACGTGCTGGCCTCAGCAGTAGTAAATTTTCTAAAGCAAAAACCTAAAACAAATGGAATCTTGCACGCGTATTCGTCAACGCTATAGTTTTGTTATTTACTTCGAATCTTTTATACGGGAAGGCGTGCGGAACACCGTTGTGTTCCACACGCGTGGAACACAACGGTGTTCCACGCGTGTGGCGCGTGGAACACCAATCCCTGCATTCTCCTTGATGCTTCGGTAATATAGCAAATGGTCTATTACAGCCTCTAAAGTAATACTTTTAAGGCACTTTAGACGACCCGCGAAAATCGCGTTCTCTACGAATCCCGCTGAGATTTACTACAGAGGTGCAAGCAGGTGGAGAAAGTTTACAGTAAAAAAAATCAAGGAATAAACTAATCTCGTTCAAAAGAAGAAAAAATGAAAGCCGTTTACAACTCCCTGTAACGCCGAATTAGAGCGCAGCTCTTGAGGAGGAGGGGAAGGCACGTGGGGGGGGGGGGGTCACGTGACCTCAGGGAGGGGGGGGGGGTCACGTGATCTCGGGGGGGGGGGGAGTCACGTGACCTCGGGGGGGGGGGGGGTCATGTGACCTCGGGGGTCACGTGCCTGGAGGGGTCACGTGACCTGGGGCTCACGTGACCTTACGGTTACGCCGACGGCGACGCCGACGCCGCTCAAGCCGGAAACGGGCGCCTAAGAGCTGCGCTCTAAAAAAACAGAAACTTGTTCTGGGCAATCTACGCCGCCACTTAGCAGACGACGCACGCGTAGTGAGAAGTGCTGCCGATAGATGGAGTAGGCCGCGTTGAGGGAGCACTATGAACACGCATTATGGAGAGTGTCCAACTGCTGGATCGGGGTCACGTGGTTGCCGTCTGGAAACGTTTCAGCTTTTCCGACCGCTTTCCTCGTTGCCACCCGACAACGCAGCGCATGCGACCATTTTTCGCAGGAGGCGTCCGCCATTAAATTGCAAACGCTCCCCATGGTCTGAAATGGCCTCTCTTTACAATCTAGGCTCTCTAGGGAGCACCGGCCGATACGAGAGCAGACGATCCCGCGAAAGAACCCGGCGTTTCCTCGACGTGGCGTAGATCGCCCTGAACAGGTTCCTGTTTTGTTTTGTTTTCGTTTAAACCAAGTTAGTTCATTCCTTTATTTTTTTTTTTACTGTAAACTTAGACCACCTTCTTGCACCTGTGTACTATACTGCAGCGCGAGGCGCTGAGAAACTGATTTTCCGGGCCGTCTAAAGTGCCTTGAAAAAGTTTGCTCGTTCTTTCTCTCAAAAATTAACCAAGTCGTTACTTCGTTACCAAAGAAATAGAAACTAGATAGAAGTAGCGCGTTACTGTTAACACGTTACACACAAGGATAGATAACACTCCATGGCGTGGAATCTCATTGAGATACGGGAGTGGTTTGCTATGTGTCAGCAACACAGGATGACGGAAGAAACGTCTACCATGTTCCGGTTGCCATACTCCCGGCTGGTGTTGCTAGACTGTTGGCATCACCGAATGATCGCTCTCCCAGTGCAAACGGCCCTGTATGTGCGGATCCAGCGAGTGAGGAGGTGCAATAGGTGGGATGGGACGAAGGTCAGTTTTCATGCGGAGATGACGTTTGAAGGCCAAAGCACATTCATTCGCCGAAAAATTGGGGTGTGCGCATGTTTGTACAGTTTGAATTCAGTCTGTCTCAACGGGCGGCTTGTCTCTCAGCTGTAGATGAGCAATTTAGCCAGTGCAGTACAACCGCTAGCCTGGGGTCTTTAACGTGCACCACCCAGTAGCGATACACGAGAGCACGCCGGTACGATGCTCATCCAGATCGAAACGGGCAGGGGTGAGGTTTGAACCCAGGATCCCTGAGTTTCGCAGCGCTAGCTTTCGCACCACGTGATCCGAGCTGTTGCGCGCTAGCCCACTTGTCCACCGATTCCCCTACCTTCTTATTAAAATTAATAGAAACAAATGTTTTGTACAAAACGTTTGTGGAAACAAGGGAGCCTGAAAACCTTAAAGTTTTCAAATCATATCGAAATAGACTTACAAAGGAGCTAAAAACAGCTAGAGGAAGGTACTTTAGTAACTGCTTTATATCATCTGCAATGCATATTGAGGTATTTAGCTCACAAGGTAGAAAGAAGAAGGACAGAACAGAAGAGAGCGCTACTCACAACTACGTTTACTGACAAGAAAGGAAGAGAAAGAAAAAACCCAAATAATCCGCCGCGGACTCGTGCATCTACCACAGTTCCGTGAATGATAGCGGCTAGTTCATCCAGTCTCGTGTGGGCCCTTCATTCTTTGTTCAAGGAATTCCCCGTCCTTGTTTGATAGCTTTGCGGATTCAACGCTAATACAGTTCCTGTCCTCGCAAAGGATGTAGATGGCCTCCAATACCTCGCGGGTCAATTTGTCTTTGTTCTTACCCAAGATGTTGGTCTCACGGAATTATGGTCTGCAAGTGCATTCCCTGCAATGGGGAGGAAGATTTCCGCCCACTGTAGCCTTCAATGAGTAATCATGCTCCCGGAGTCGGTCATTCAGGCATCTGCCCCTTTGGCCTATGTAGCTCTTGCCACACGAAAGAGGTATCTTGTATACGGCGCCCGAAGCGCATGAAAGGGACTTGTTTGCATGCTTCTTGGTGCACGTGCTTGCTTGTGGTACCCTCAACATACGCATTCACTGTAAGGCAAATTTGGCTCATTTTTTGTGGTGCTGAAAAAACTACTCTGACCCCATAGCGGCTTGCAACGTTTTTTTAAATTATGGGACATCCTGTGCAGGTACGGCATTACTACTGGCCTTGTTTTCTTGACACTGGTCTTGTTGGACTGGAAGCCTTTTGCCTTCTTCACCAGACCGTTTGCCACATACTGCAGACTTGTACCGTACGCATTACAAGTAATCAAATTACTTGTAATCGATTACTTTTTGGAGTAATTTTGTAATCAGTTGATTACTTTTATTAGGCAGTAATCACAAGAGTAATCTGATTACTTTTTGAAGATATAAAATTACTTGTAACCGTTTACTATTTTTCCACGGTACCCCCCCCCCCCCCCCCCCCCCGGCACACGCCTTTTTCTTTCTGAAATGACAAAAATAAAATTTGCTTTTTTGTTCGAACGGAAAAAAAGAAAGATTTTTGCGGAGCTGTAGGAAACGAGGTCAATCACTTTCTATGTACAGTTTCTGTGGAATGTCCTTTCTTTTTTGTTTTTTTTTTCGAGCTGGGACTGGGAGTGGGAAGCCCCAGGAAAGCCACACTACGTGACAAAGGCCATTCAGGGCGAAGTTTGAGGGAGCAGAATGTAGCTCTGTAAGTCCATCGTTCAAACTAGCCCCCTCACGCACACACACACAGAAATAAAAAAAATAATAAAAAAATCCTGCTTAGGGTACCTACTCGCAGCCCGTAGGAGAACCAGAACCGAAGAATGCCTAAAGCGGATGCAAAATATAACAAAGGCAGTTGAAATATTTCCCCATTTCCCCTACGTGGTCTTTGTGACAAGCAATGTTTCGAGTTGAGAAGTGGTCGGGGCGATCTCTTCCGCTAATGGATACTACACATGATCCGTTCCAAATCCTGGAGCTGCTGCTCTTTTGTATAACATGCGAGCTCATCCACATGTGAATAATAAAATGAGCGACGCAAACTTTGAGCGACAACCCTTGCTCAAGCTTAACAAGATCCAGAAACCCCCCCCCCCCCGCTCCCCCCCCCTCCCCCCCCCCCCCCCACACACACACACACTGGCGAACGCCCAAATCATTAAACTTGTTCAAACGAATTCTATGCTTGTGTCCGCATTGTGAAGGTGCAACGACCACGAAGAGGGAACCAGTTTTTCTTCTTCAATACTTGTGCAAATGTGAAATATTGGTTGGAAGTAGTTCATTGTTATGAGCGCTAAAGATGTGTCTTCACACAATAAAGTAATCGGAAAAGTAACGGTTACTTCTTTAAGTAATGTCCAATTACTTTTGCCGTCGAGTAATCAAGTAATCTAATCGAATACTTTTTAGCCAAGAGTAATAGTAACTGTAATCGATTACTTTTTTTTAGTAACGTGTACAAGACTGCACATCAGCCAGTAGGGCTGACGAATAGCCGGCTTTTCTTAGCCTCTCTACTTGCATAGTGAAGCTGGCTGACATAGTATGAAGACAAGACTTCCTTAGTGCCGAGCCCAGACACGTTAGAGCTATGCCCCTCTTGATTATTTTTGAGTGCGCCGAGCCGTAGTCTAGAATGGCTTTCTTGGATCGTGGGCTGTACGACCAACAAACATGGCTGTCCCCCAGGTGGAGCGAAAGATCCAGGTACTGAAGTACGTTTTCTTTGGGCACCTCAAATGTAAACTTAAGGCCGCCTCCGTACTCAGCAAAGGCCTCCATAATGTCTGCTACTTGTATGTCCATACGTCCGCCATCTTCAAGAATTACGAGGAAGTCGTCAACATACCTGGCGACCTTGTTCACTTTTTTTCCTCCAAGCGCACTTTCTATCGCACAGTCCACTGCTCCCAAGTAGATGTCACTAAGGACTAAGGCAACGCAGGACTGATGCAACGCAGGTCCTTTGGGGATGGTGTTTACGTTCAAAAGTGAGGCATATGTATTGGCTCCCATGTTGGGCCGGTGCTCTGCGATATATTTTTGGCTGAATGTGATAAGGGAATACGTAAGGATATCGAAAGTTGGAATTCACTATCTGTCGGTATGTGGATGATTTCTTGGAGCTTGCCCCGATGTCCGTTATTGTCAGCATGGACTTAATCAACGATGTGCTGGATTGTTTTAACTAGAATTCACATGGATTGACGTTCACCCATGAAACAATGACGAAGGGAAGGCTGCAATTTTGGATTTGAGCCTCTACTTCGAAGATGACCATGTTTGTTGGAAATATGAGCCGCGAACTAAGAAAGGGGTTCTGCCCTTCAGTTCTGCGCAATCCAAACTCGTTAAAAGGGGAACAGCATCGTGCCTAATGAGAGCCTCGCTGGCAAAATCATGCCACCATGTTGCGAATGAAAGCTTCATCACGCAGGTGAATCGTCTAAAACGCGGAGGGTACCCCGATCGCTTCTTGGGGGAAGTAGCGGATAACCTTGTTTCTAAGATGAAGAAAAAAAGTGACGATCATATTCCTTCCAGACAACTAACAAGGCCGGCGGTGATTCCTTACATTCACAATCTATCTCACAATCTAAAAAAAGTGGCGGCTTTTGAAGTGCCAGCGATGGTTTCAGCGCCACACAAGCTGTCTCATCTATGTTCAAAAATAAACAACGAAAAGGGAGAGGGTACAGTGTGTCAAAAGAAACACGCTAAGCAATACGGGAATGTGCAACGTCAGTGGTATATAAGATACCAATGAGTTGCGGGAAATCGTATGTGGGCCAAACGGGGCGTTGCATAAATGGGAGGGCCAGGGAACATGCCTGGTCAGTGAAACAGTCCCCGTCGGGCAATCTCGCGGTGCACTATGACAGGTGCCCATGTGGCCCGGAATTGGAACAAAACAACAGTTCTGGGCAGATACGCAAACAAAACAGCGCGAGAAATACATGAGGCATTTCGCATAAGAGAGCAAGGGGAGAGTTTGTGTAATAGTGCGCCGTCACTGCACTCAACAGATAAAGAGTTTCTTTTTGAGCCAACACCCAGATATACGGTATCAATTGTCAATGTTTGTTTCAATAAACCTTCAGTTGAGAGTGCGCTTCGTCTCTGTCCCCTTCTTCGTCCTTGTTTACTCGGCGCTTTCCTTTCAGTGATGTACCAACTAGCCCATTTATCTATTCTACTACAGTTCCAGGTTCTGTGCTTCTCACCAAAAATAATTAGAGTATCAACAACAAAACGGGAACGAAAAATTATGTACTCTCAAATCAACAGTGTTCAGGAATGGACAACAAAGACAGACAGTGAAATAAAAAGAAAAAGAGATTGATCTCTTTTTACAGCACCTCAAGACCAATCACCAACAACGAACAACGTACGGAAAGAAAAGTAATGTTGAGTAAAATTACTAAATATTTAGTGTCAATTTCATACCTTCCAATCTCAAAAAAAAAAAAAAAAAGATTTAAAGAAACACATGATACGAATATAGGATGAAAACAGGAAGCTTTATAAGTGCGATCCTTCTCCTTCGGGGGAAAATGTAAATATGTAAATATGCAAATACCAGGGTATGTATAAAAGGATAATCTCTTGTTGTAAAAAAATAATAATCATCGAAAAAATCCAAAAAAACGAAGGAATAAAACGATCTCTACCACCCCCCCCCCCCCCAAAAAAAAAAAGAAGCAAACATAAAAATAAGGAGAAAGACAAATAATAAATAAATGAAAACATACATGAGAATACAAAGAAACGCAAATATACATAAAAATAATAAATGAATTATTAAAAGAAAATAAGATGTTTAAATTGTCTCCAATTCAATTTCTTAAATATTTCAGTACGAAGATTTCAAACAAGAACAAGACAACTTCCTCATCGTCAAGAACACCGAAGAGAAGAGGCAAGACCAAGCGCAACAACAATTAATAACTTAATTCCAAAGGGGAAAAAAACGAAACACAAATAATCATAAATGCCCGCATAAATTTTTCAAAGTTCGTTACAAAGCCAAGGTTGAGCTGCCTCCCTGTTTTTCTTTTTAATTGACTTTAAGAACTAAACAAACTTTTGGCCCATTACGGCCCTCATCTTTTTGATTTTAAATTAATTTTAATTTTAAATAAATACCGTCAGGTGGTGCAGGTCGAGAAAAACAGTTTATTTCCTTTAGTTTAAGCTCTCATTTAGAAATTGAGCGATTGAAGTAGTAGATGGGTGGAAGAATAAACAGTAGGAAGACAGGCTGCGTGCGATTGATCCCTGCTCCATTCGACGTGCTACGATCGTATTCGCGTAAGCGTAGCCATAGACTGATATCGGGGGAAGCAAAATCGCGTGGACGCGACAGAAAAACAATGCATGAGATGCGCAAAGAGCCGACGAGCTTGTACGCCTCACAGAAGATTCCACTATTTACCAAAATAAAAAGAAGCCCACACGTGCAGATCCAAGTCCAGCCAATGCGCGTTCGTAACTGCGGCTAGCCAGAAAATGCCCGTGCGAAAGGCCAAACATTGTGTATTTACTACATTTCATTATGTTTCTGTATATGTGCAAATAAAATGTACTAACCCCTCCTGCCACAACTTCCAGGTTAGCGGCATTTATAATTAAATAAAGAAGAGCAACGCAGGACCCTCTAACGCGAGCCTTCCCTTGGGCTCAAGTGCAGCCAAAGCACGACGGACGGCCAACGGGTCGGCGCGCATTCGCCAATTCCCAAAGGGCTCAGCCGAGGCAGCGAGTCACGACACAAGAAATGCGAACACAACATTCACGTTCTCTGGGACGACTTTGCTCAGACAAGTGACGAACGCAACACCGCGTGAATGGGTCCCCGAACGAACAGCGTACGAGTAGCTTCGATGACAGCGTTTTGGTTGAGAGAATCGTAAAAAGCGGCAATCGGTCGTCCGCTCCAGCTGCGCCCCACTCCGTATACATTCATCATGTCCGCGGATGCTCCGAAGTCACGCTGCATGTTTAGCGGCCGCGGCCTTTGGAGCCTCGGTCGGCAGCTTGGGTGTGAAGCGGTGCGCGGAGAATGGCGGACCTTGAGGGGTCCCGGAGCGTCCCGCGCGTGACCCGGGCCCTGATGACGGCCACGGGTCGCCACAGGTGAAGCGTGACACACGGCGGGCCGTGACACTGGCCCCTTTTCCGCCAAGACGCCGTGTCCGCTCCTCGTTTTGCAGCGCCGCCGGAGACCTTTGCGGCGCCGGCCTTACCTCAACTTGAACTAAAAGACACGAGCAAAAATTTCTTGCCCGCAACATCGTTGCGGAGGTAGTGGTGTCACGCAGTGCTTAAAGTATCCCGTAATTTGTGGGGAGTATCCACAAACCAAGGTAAATGGAAGAGGGAAGGGGGGGGGGGGGGGGGGGTCCTTATATTAGAAGCACACAAAGCCGACTTGCTTAAAACGTGCGCAGCCCGGCATGTTTCTCAGGAAACAAAACCAACCAACAACGCCAATTCCAATTATTTTTCGCGTAAAGAATTTATAGTGCCCTTAACATACGCCATTTTGTTCCACACGAAATCGACGTGGCTCCTCACAACATTGTTTTCCTCTCTCTGGAGATGGCTCTTCAACAAATCTCGAATAAGGAGAATCCTAACATTTCTGATTGCAAGATGGCCGAGCAATATTCCGTCTCGCTAAAACCGTGCAGTACAGGCGTCCCCCACCCTCAGTTCCACAAATAAAACATTTTCTCAACTCAGCCAAAGCTACAGGGGAGAGCGTATGCTAGTGAGTTCAAGAGGAGGAAAAGGAGTAACGGGAGAGAAGGGCTAAGATTTCCCTATTCCTCCTTTCCCTCCTCTTGAACAGACACGGTATACACTCTTTCCCCTGTAGCTTTGGCTGTACTGGTACTGCACGGTTTTAGTGAGACGGAGTACACATGCGATCGCTAAGTCTAGGCAGGTCCTTACGGTCGCTATACTTCGTTTCAGCATAGGTCCGATCGCGGACGATGTTATGAGCCGAAGGGCCAATCAAACAGCGCGAAAAGCGCAACGTCATGGCGTGCTCTCTGCGCTTGATAGGGCTAGCCGGCGGAGGAGCACGCACAGAGAGACGGCGAATACCGGCTGGTCCAATCAACTGCAGAGAGCGCGCCATGACATTGTGCCTCTTTCGCTGTTCGATTAGTCCTTCGGCTCATAACATCGGCCGCGCTCGGACCGAAGCTGAAACGAAGTATAGTGGTCCGTGTCTCGCGGAGAAGGAGCGACCAGCCACACCGGAGTCCGGAACCCAACTGTTTTATTATCACTTTCCTCCAACTGAAGATAACTCGGAGCATGCGCACTCGCATGGACGGAAGTACGCGTCGCCGCGGGGCTCGCGAGTGAAAACTGTCGTGTCATCACTACATTTCCCCATCTACGTTTTACAAGTCCAGAAGCACCGGTCGCCTAACCTGGCGGTCCGACAGAGTCACTCTTATCGGCGTATTGTCCGCCAGTCGACGTGTCCGTCGACGTTGATGTTGACGGGGAGTTCGTCAAGTTCGTCGGCGCTGCTGTTGATGCAGGCTCAACTGCGGTCGGCTGTTGTTGGCTCGCTGCACCCGGACTTGTTCTTGCCGTTGCGACCGCCGGACTGGCTGGAGCCGTAGTCTCATTGGTCGAACCGCCGGGATCCGGAGCGTCGGAGACCGCCAGAGACGCATCGAATGGTACCAGGTTGTGGCGGTTGCGTTGCAGGACTCCTGTCCCGATCTCTACTACATAGGAGCGCGGCCGCTTCGCTGGGCTGAAGACTGTTGCTCGGCACCGCACGTCTTGTACCCACACGTCCTCCCCTACGGACAGCGGGCGAAGTTGGCGAGCGGCGTGACGGCGATTGAAGTCCTTTTGCTGGCGTCTTCGGGCCTCCCCGTCTTTTCTTATGAAGTCCCGACGTGATGGCCACCCCGGCTGCAAGGTCTCTGGCATCTTCGGTACCTTTGTCTGCAACCGTCGGCCCATGTTGGGACGGTCTGTAGCCGGTCACTCCAGGAGTGTCTCGATACACCAGGAGGGCCATGTGCGGGTCCCTCGAGTTGTAGAACAACTCTTTCATGGTCCGCACCATACGCTCCGCTTCCCCATTCGCCGGTGGGTAGCGTGGGCTGCTCGTGACGTGGTAGAAACCGCAGCTCTGGGCGAACTCTGCGAACTTTCTCGAAGAGACCTTCGGCCCATTGTCCGATACCAGCACGTCGGGGATCCCAAACCGGGCGGATGTGTTCTTGACTGCTGCGACGATGGATGTTGATGACGTCGACGTCAAGCTGATGACCTCTGGGAAGCGGGAGTAATAGTCCACGACGAGCACGTAGTGTCTCCCCTTGAACTCGAACAGATCCGCACCGACTCTGCCACGGACGACTGAGAGTCGGTGTGCTGATGAGTGGCTCGGAGCTCTGTACTCTTGTTTGGGCTCACCGCTCGCAGGCTGTCACAAGTTGCTCTATTTTGCTGTTTAGAGTAGGCCACCAAACTGCGTCCCTTGCTCTTGCCTTGCAGCGTCCGATGCCCTGATGGCCTTCATGTATCAGCTGCAGTATCTCGTGTCGCAGCGAGCGCGGAGTAAAGGTGCGGCGGTCTTTGAGTAAAGGCCTGTTCACACATGCAGCGGAGCGCTACAAGCATAGCGCTGACCTCGTGCTAAGCGCGTGCTCACGGTAGCGTTCACCTGCTTTGTATCGCACCTTCAAAACTGTTGCTCATGGTAGACGCTAAGTAGCCGACGACACGTGAGTAGCGCTACATCAGCGCTTCGCTACATGTGAGAACCGGCCTTAATAAGCCATCGCACACGGTGATGTTCCCACGTTCCTTCCAGTACTCTCGTAGATGCACAGGAACTCTGGACACATCTTCTGGCCACCCTTTTTCACAGAAGCGTTGCAAGCCCGAGCAGACGCCGTCTTCCGCTTGGTGTTTTCGTAGGGCTTCCAGGCGGAATGACACGAAATCAACGGCTGCTGAAACCACTTCGCCGACGAAGAGTTTTATGGAGTCCACCCGACGTTGGCAGTGCTGATCCAGTTCCTGCACCGGAGCCCTTGACAGGGTGTCCGCCGTAGCTAAAAGTTTGCCGGGGACATAAAGAACGGTGAACTGGTAGCGCATGAGGTGGATGCGTAGTAGCTGAATTCGAGGTGGCATCAGATCTAACTCCGCAGATCCCAAGAGCGTGACGAGAGGGCGGTGGTCCGTTTCGACTTGGAAGTCGATGCCTCTCAAAAACTGATCGAGGCGCTCGACTGCCCACTTTACGGCCAGGGCTTCTTTTTCGGTCTGCCTGTAGCGAGTTTCGGTGGTCGTGACAGCCCTTGATACATAGGCCACTGCCCGTCTGTCGCCGGAGGGCTGAACTTGAAGCATGACGGTCCCGGGTCCGTAAGAGCTTGCATCAGCTGAAACTACTGTCGGGTAGGACGGGTCGTACTTGGCCAAGCAGATATGAGAGCTAAGCATGCTCTTTAGCTTCTCAAAGGCAGCTTGCTGGCATGGTCCCCAGAACCACGAGTTGCGTTGTTGCAGCAGTTCTCTGATTGGCGCCACGACGTCTGAGAGGTATGGGATGAAGCGCCCCACGTGGTTCGCCATTACCAGCAGTCTTCATACCCCGCTGACGTCCGAGGGTATTGGCAACTTTTGCAGGGCCTCGATCTTTTCGGAGTCCGGGGTGATTCCTCTCGCGCTGACCAACACGCCGAGAAACTTGACTTCTGAGGCAGCGAAACTGCACTTTTTCTTGTTCAGCTTGACGCCTGCCTCGTCGAGCCTTTGCAGCATTTGCTGGAGTCGACGATCGTGCTCGCCCTTTGATGCGCAGAAGACAAGTGTGTCGTCGATCATGCTCACAACTCCGTCTAGTCCCTCTAGAATGCGACTCATCTGTCGCTCGAAGTACTCTGGCGCTGAACAGATGCCAAAAGGCAGCCTGCGGAAACAGAACCTTCCCATCGGGGTTATGAACGTCGTCAGCTTCTGACTTTCTTCAGAAAGTCTCACTTGGTGGAAGCTTGCAGTGGCGTCCAGCTTCGAGAAAACCTTTGCTTGCCCGAGACGTCCGAGGATGTTCTCAACCGAAAGTAAAATCTGACGCTTCCTCAATACGACTTCATTGAGGCGCGTGAGGTCTACGCAGATGCGGTAGCCTCCTCCTGTCTTTGGAAAGACGACCAGGCCCGCGCACCAGTCTGTGGGGCGGTCAACCTTGCGGATGACTCCTTCAGACTCTAGCTTCTGGAGCTCCCCACGAACGACGTCGTGCAGCGGGATCGGGACCCTCCTCAGCACGCTTAGAGCGAAGGGCTTTGCGCCAGGTCGAAGCCGGATGACGTACTCCTCCTTTAGCTCCCCCAGACCGTCGAAAAGCCTATCTCTACGAAGCACCGCTGGTGTCGCCACATTGTCGACAAACTAAATGACGCCCAGCGCTTGTATTGCTGGGAGCCGAGAAGAGGGGGATGTTGTGATGGCATGACGTAAACGTCCTGCACGGTCGACTCGTCCCTCCATTGCAGCGTTGCGGGGAACGTGCCCAGTACTTTCAGGGGGTGGTTTCCGGGGCCCGAGAGCTCACCTTCTGGTGCATGAAGCTTTTTCGGTACTCCAGGGAATGTACTCGACACCACGGTCACCTCCGCTCCGAAGTCCACCTTGAAGTTCACGTTCTGTCCGTTGAGGTCACGGTTGCGAACTTGGCTCTGGTAGGGGCGCCTGCCGCAACCGTGTGCAGCTCGACAGAACCCATGGCTTTTTTTTCGCTGATGGCATCGAAGTGTTAAACTTTCTTGCACCACTTGCATCTTTTGCAGGACAGTCGAAGCGGGGGTGAGGTGACCTGCCGCAGAACCTGCAGCGTCCGTCGCTAGAGCAAGGCTTGGAAGTCCTCGTTGCGCCTTCCCCCGCCAAGTCGGAACGCCATCGTGACGTCGGAAGACGTTTTCGGACTTTTGCTTCGGAGACACTTTGCCAGGATTTGGTTCCTTCTGAAAAACTTCAGACCGGGCTTTCACGGTGTCTTCGTGAATACGGGCCTGAAGTCTCGCGTCTTCGAGCGTGAGCCTTGGCGTGCGACACAACTTGTCTATCAGCTTAGAGTCCAGAAGACCGACGACGAATCTATCGCGGACGAGGCGTTATTCGACTTCCGCGGAGGCGTAATTGCACTTTTTGACGAGCGGACGTAGGGCAGTGTAAAAGTCATCTTCTGACTCGCCTTCAGCCTGGACGCGACGGTGGACGCGCACGCTTTCGTAGACTTCGCTGACCGGGTGGATGAAGTGGTCGGTGAGCTTCGTCTTCACCGCTTGAAGAGAGCACCAGTCGTCGCTTTTCAAGGCCAACGTGTCCAGGAGTCGACGAGAATCACGGGAGCCCATGGCGTACAGCAATGTCCTGACTTGCACTTCGCCCGGCGCCTGGTAGACCCCAGAAGCGTAGCAGTAGTCGTCGAACAGGAAAACCCATTCTTTCCACTCGCCGGGGTTTGAAAAGTCGGACTTCGGAGGCGGCTGGATACCGGCGGCGCAGAACTGCGTAGGCTTAGCGTCTTCGTCCGCCATGGCGGCGTTGCAGGATGCGCCACGTCGACGGCTCACTCGCTGCGTCGCTCATACGGGACGGATCTCACTTCTGACACCATGTCTCGCGGAGAAAGAGCGACCAGCCACACCGGAGTCCGGAACCCAAGTGTTTTATTATCACTTTCCTCCAACTGAAGATAACCCAGAGCATGCGCACTCGCATGGACGGAAGTACGCGTCGCCGCGGGGCTCGCGAGTGAAAACTGTCGTGTCATCACTACAGTCCGGTCCGTGTTTCAACGGGGAAGCTCAGGAAGATGAATGGGTTCAATGCAAGCGAGCGCTGGCTTCATTTTTATGCAGTGCTGAGATGCACTACTCCGTCAAAAGGGCAATCGAAACCGAAACCACTGCCATTGCTCTGGCCAAATAGGTCCCATAATGCAACGCGCTCAATGTTGCGTGCAAACTTTTTTAGAAGTTGTCTATTGATCGGGTATCTATAGTCCAAAACTTGTATACCCAGACGAATGGGATCGCAGGGTTTCGCGTCGCACCTCTCTACTTGGAAGGATCCAATGCGTGATGTTCGCGCAAAATGCGGCTTTGGTCAATAGGGAGCTTTAGTATATATCCTTCCGATGACTCCGATAACAATACCCGATACTCCGCCGACGCCTTTGCGCATGCATCGATGGTTATCGGGTATTGTTTTCACCATTACAAGACTCGACATTTTTCTTACATATGATTTTCGTGTGACGTCCCTAGCGCGTTGAAATAACCACCATAAAAAGGCAGCGTCGGCTCTTATGACGGATGCATCGTTTCGCCCGATAGGACTCCTTATATCGATTGAGGCGATTTGTCTGGAACCTATATGAGTTTAAACATTACGTGAAGTAAAATAAGGAACAAAATAAGACGTACATTCATCAATCCGTGCAGAGATCAGAAGGTCGAACGACACTAGTCACAGAGAAAGCTTGGCTGGCTCCCCTCTTGGTATACGGCGCGATGGCGGAAGGGGGCGGAGCATCCCGGTGTGACGACACGTGCAAGCATCTATGCAGGAACGGAGAAGATGGAAGGGTCGCGCCATGCTGAGTATTTATCTTAAACTGCCCTATTCAAAAAACGCACCCAAGAGGTGGGGAAAAAAAGACAACGAAAGATCTGACCTGTGTCGGCAGAACTAACTTCTCCTGACATACTCTTTATTAATGAGGAGAAATGCGGGTCGAAAAACGGCACAAAATGTGATTAGGGGTTTTATTACGATTTATAATCTTTGAATCTTCATTGTTTATGTATAAAACAATTACTTACCTGCCTGTTATGATTGTGAAACTATCAAATATGTATTTAAAGACTCCCGGCGATTCATAAGGCATAAATTTAAGACATTTTTCTTTCCTCAATTATTCAAACTGTGACGTCGTCCCCCATCATTGAGAGGCGGGCCTAGCCGTCTCCTATTCATCGAGTCTCTGTAGCTTCAATTGCTGAGGGAAATTATTAACAAAATATTATTTTCCCCGCCAAGAAATAGCGTTGCTACACATCATGGAAACATTCGAACGTCTTTTACTCTTCATGTAATTTTGGAGCATCTTTACAGCTTGCGCACAATAATTTTTTTTCTGAATGTTGTCCCATGGCATTCCGCGACTTTCAATTATTTTAAAATGAAATATGCCTCGCACATTATATTTTTGTTATTAATTGCTCTCAGTGGTTCAAAAGGAGCGAATTTGCTTATTTTGTTAGGTTCTTTGAAGCGAGCTGTCGTGCTTTCCGTACCCGCAGTAACATGTTTTTTCTGCATGTGCATTGCATGCGGAACATTAAAAACAAAAAAAGCTATATCAATACGAGCACCGTATCTTTAATAGGGAGATGAAGCACTACAAACTGTGAAAATTTAATTCATTTGTCGTAAATAATAAAAAAGGATGCACTCTCCTTACTCATGTCCCCTTAAAAAAGATTATGTAGCTAACCAACAAACTAACCTGTTGTATGTATGGTCTTATTTTGCGGGACAACACCGCGGCGTCGCACATTGTATGAAAAAATGAAGTTGACAAGCATCCTAAAAAGGTCAACTTGACGCGGTCAAACGAACACAGTCACTGAGAAGTTAAGAAAGGCAGGACTGGACTGCAATCTGATTGACCAAGGAGCGATGATAAGATGATCGCCCTGTGTTCCTGAAGTAGCCGGTGAGACGCGGAGAGCAAGGAGTGTCGCTCCATAGCCCGTCAGACGGCGCCATCGAATCACAAAGACAATAAGCCAGGCGTTTCCTACGCCATCGCTTTCTTTTTCTGTCTGTCGAAGCCATAGTGTTATTATAATCAACGCTAGAGGTTCAACTGGCGCTACTGTCTATGCGACTTCGTGACGCAAATTGAAGCAGACAGCAACCAGTCTACTTTTTCTGTGCTCCTGTGCATTCCTATGGAAAAACGCGCGTGCATTTTGTCTCTTCGACTGAAAATAACGTGGAACACTTTGATTATTTAGGTCGTACCGAATAGTATCTACATTTATTAACATTGTAAAAGTGTAATCGCTTTAGTTAGCGCATTTCTCTTCATCATTTCAGGCCCAAACCTGTGTTCCACAGCAGGTGTATAAAAACAAGCGAAGATTCTAAGAAAAATAACAATCGAAAGGAATATAGAGTGTGTTCAATGTTCGCCAGCACTCCGGTGACGCTTATATATTGCTAATATGCCAGCCCTGTCACTATATGGAAATGATCCCGTCTTGCACCTTTACGAGCGGTTAAAAACATTCAAAACGTAAAGAATGAAGTATGTGGACTATGAAAGGTGCCTCTTTTTATTATTTTATATGCCGGGCAGCTCTTATGGAGCACTTATTTTTAAAGATTGTGAGAGTGCGGGCGATGTTTTGAACGTAGAACAAACATCCTCGCACAAAGCAGAAAGAATAAAGCGCTACTTACTTGTTGAAAATCGAACTATATTACGTGGCCTTCAATTTGTTTCGATTGCACATGCACAGGGAGTTACTGGTCTAGTGTTACTGCGTAGTTCTTGCCGTATCTCTTGGTTTTTTTATACGTCCTTCTTTCATTTTAAAAGTGCCGACGGTGCGTTCGCGCGAACAGTGTCCGACAGTGCTTATGAACACATGTACGAAGCCGTTTTAGCACCGTTTTTAATGCAACGAATTTCAAAGATGAACGCTGTAACTGACCAATCATTTCGTCTGCCTGACTGAGAAATGTTCCAAGCTAATCGAGCGCAGGGAGAAAAGGCCCTCATTTTACCCCATACAAATGCATTACCGGAAGTCAATTTTCGACTGGTTGCTGTCTGCTTTAATTTGCAGCAGCACACTAGCGCCAATCAGTGTTGTACACGTTCCTCAAAAAGAGGAACGAAAATTCGTTCCTCGTTCCTTCTGATTTTTGGAACGCGTTCCCGTTACAAGTTTTATTTGTGAGAAAGGAACTCGTTCCCGTTAACGTTTAAAAAAATGGAACGTAACGTTTCACATACGTTACATTTGTATTGTGCTAAGTACCATATCTAGTTAGATCAAACAAAGTTTTTTTTTTTTATCTATCCCATCACATGGCAACGTACGAATTTGAATGCCGTGATGGAAGGGCACCAGGAGAAGAAAACTAGCGGAAGCAAGGTTTCATTTGTTGATATATTCACTTTTAAAAATCTCAGCGTTTTGCCATATTCCTGCTCGTGGTGGGCTATTCAGACGAGCCAAATGTACTGTTACCCCACATTGCACGAGTTTTTTACAACAACCTCACACGTTTCAATCTAACAAAGTCCCTTGTTCGAACTTAACAACAGTTGCCTCTCGGTGTTGCTGGCCGTAAGACGAGCAAGTGGAGAAGAGTATAGGGCTTTTGAAGGCCAGTCATGAAAACTACCAGTCCTTCTTTTGTGAAGCTTGGATTCGTTGTTCAGTTTGAAGGCGGGGGAAGAGGAGAGAGAATGAAGGTTAATTAGTGTGCATCTAGCCAATGTTCGGGATACAAGGGTGCGTTCGATGTCTGAAAACCTGTACTTTTGGTGTAACTGTAGGTCTCTTTGTAGAAGTTCAGTGATGGCTGTAGTCTTTCTTAGATTTCTGGGTGTATGAGGATTCGTGGAAGCAAAGAAAGTAGACGTTCCTTTTTCTGTCTTTTCCTTCGACTATATTTGATTTCTGTACCGCAGTCTCGGGCACTGAAAAGAGAATCAGTGCACTAGCTCTCCTGCACCCGGCTGTTACCAAGCGAGGACCCCAGAAGATAAACCCTAAGTAACAAAAAAGTGAACGAGATACTGCTCTTCGTAAATATATTGTTTTTATACTTTTTAAGAATTTCCCTCTTAGAAATAAAATAAAAAATTACCCCACTGGATGAAGGAAAAGGAACGCCGTTCCTTTTTCCGTTCCCATAAACATGTAACGAGTTCCCGTTCCAGTTCCACCCATGCAAAATGGAACGGCGGCGTTCCTCCGTTCCTCCTAAAAGGAACGCATTTCAGGAACGCCGTTCCTTGGAGCGCCGTTCCGTACAATACTGGTGCCAGTTGAACCTCAAGCGTAGGTTTTAATACCTGGTCGGGACCACGGATATGAGTGCTGACGCGCGCGTTCTGCTCCCGCCTTTACCCCCCTGGTCGAAACGCCTATCGCGACAGACCCCTTGAATTAAATGGAAATCTGCCAGGTGGCAACAGGGACATCGAAGAGAGCCTAAATTGAAGAAAGGTCCATGTCAAGCATTAGGGAGCATTTAGAATAGACCGATTTCACTAAGCGTCCGGCGCATGCGTGACGCCGCCATAACTTTAGTTCACAGGAGGCAAGCCGCAGTGCACGAGAGGACCCGTGCCGTCTTGTGCTCTACACGCGCAGAGCTCCAGCGAGGTTGTCCCACATGCCCAAAGACTAAAATTCCCCCGATGCATTGCGGCAACGGTGGCGTAGTCAAACTGGCTGGTGAGATCGGTCTATTGAACGGCGCACGACTCCTGCGGACATTGGTCGCAAGTGTGCACGCGCTGCGTGTCGCCTGGCGAGCAGGAAAGCAGGCGCTTGCACACGCAGCTCATATTGTGAACGCGGCCGATAATCCCGATCAAGCAGTTGGAAACTCTCTCAAATGTAGGCTTTCCAAACACAGGCAGAGAATACACGTACCGTTACCCTGAGCGGGTGCAGGGAGTGGACGTCTGGCAGCTCGAAGGCCACCGAACTCGCCTCGAAGGCAGAGTCCGGCCGCGCGGCCGTGTCGTCGGCGTGGCCGCAGCTGTCCTGGCCGAACCCCTGGGAAGATCGGAAGCCCGACGCGTCCTTGCAGCGGGGCAGCGCCGGCCACACTCGCACGGGCCGCGGGCTGCTCCGGACGTGTGCAGCGGACGTCCCGAACGGGGCCTCCGAGGAGCAGGAGGGGCCGCAGCCCATGGTGTCCTCCGGACGCCCCAGGGACCGCCGAGCAGAACGCCCAATGTGGGGCCTGCAGCTACGAGAAATGAACCAACTCTACTCGCAGAGAAGAGACAGAGAGCCTGTCTGCTCGAAGACACATAAAAGAAGCCGCGTTGGCAGACTCCGTGGTGATCCAGTGATCATGACCGGCAACAGACACAAGCGGTACGGGTGCACGAAACGAGACAAAATCACCGACAATGTGTCTGACCGTGTCTGACTGTCTGACCACGCTTCTGAGAAGCCGTTACGTACGCCGTCACGAGCTGGCCACGAAAGAACGTGGTCGTGAAAAATTAAGCGGCATTATGACCGCAACGTTGTTCGGGTCGCCAATACTTTCATTGTGTCTCGTCCATCGGATCGCCGTAGTGCGTCGGAAAGACGATGGGAGGCTCTGGAAGGCGCTGCGTATTTCCGGAATGCTCTATATTCTTCTACAGCACAATCGACCTCATCGTGAATACAAGAGTTCATATCCTGCTCAGATCCTATCACAGCAAGCACTTTCACAAGCTCCTGAGTGCATATACTTTGTCACGATGCACTCGGAACGCCAGCCATCGGCCCGCCTTTAAATCAGTTGCAGCAAACCAGAAGGGCAAGCTGTGTCGAGACTCAGCGGCCATGTAATTTCGGTGGCACTGTTTGGCGCTTTCAGTATTCTTGCAAGAAAAGCGTCCACCTCTTTTATTTATTTTTTTTTATTTTTTACCATGGTCGGATGATTATTGGAGTGTGCTCCCACGTCAATGAGGGTCCGGGTCATATTTCTTATATTTATGCAAAAAGTATACATGGCTTGCACGTGACGTCATCCAAAGAGCGCTCCGATGACCACCGGAGAAGAGGGAAAGAAGGAGCTCCCCTCTTACCAGGATCCTCTTTTGTGTCTCCCAGATTTTTACAGACGTCGCTATTCTCCTCCCAGAAGGCTACAGAAGATTAACCCGTCACTCAAAATTCTTACAAAAGCATATTTCCTCTCTCCCTCTTACGTGGTGGTCAAAAGTACACGGTGTGACGTCGGTGCGTCATGTATATGTGAAAGCCACTTTATTGGGAGGAGCATTGATCAATACACATATAATCGCCGTAGCTAATTTTTTTCCGGCGATATGAACATTCAAAGCTCGAGGCGTGAAGACTGCCAAGGTTTCATTTCATGATATTCCGTACAGCCGTCAATTTCACACCGAAAAATGCACGTACTAATGGTTTGTTCTACTTATTTCATGAAAGGTTTACAACATGCACACAGAATGTTAAAAATTACAGGTAAGCATTTATGTGCGAAAAAGCTACGAAACACATTGAGTAAACATGTTTTAGAGACACATTCACAAATTATTTACTAAGAAACTACCTCAGATAAAATGGCGCAAAATGTGTAAAAATTAGCATCTTTAAATGCATTTTACGAATATACAAAAATATATGCTTAGCCATTATCGTACTTGTGTTATCATTTTAGCGCAGAAACGCAGCTAATTTTCCTAAATCAAACAAAAATGCACGTCAATATTAAAAAAAAACAACCTCCAGCTTTTTTTTTTAGACTATCGTTAATCGTCTGCAGTGTCTCGAACTAACTTGTGATAACAAAACATTAAGTAACACTCAAAAAAAAAAAAAAAGAAAAAAACACAACAAGGCTTAGGTCAAATTAAGCCAGTTTGTTTTCATTAAGGGGCTTTGCCGCACGACGTCGACTCCAGGAGACGTCTTCTAGGATTCACAAAGGCTGTACAACGGTGCTGCTCTCCCGTAAGATCTATAAAGTCGTCTGTCCATAGCTTAGCTTCATAGTTGTGTTTCATTGCGTTGCCGCCTAAGCCCCCACCCCCTTAGGAGGCAACACAAGGAAGCAAAAATGTAAAACTAAGCTAAGAACAGCACAACTTCCTACACTCAACGGTAGAGCAACCCCGCTGTGCAGCCTTTGTCGGTTCTAGAAAACGTTTCTCTGAAGTCGACGTCGCGCGGCAAAGCCCCTATAACGAAGACAAGCTAGCTCAACTTGACAGAAGCTTCGTTGTCGTTTTCCTCTTTCGGAGGTCATGTGTTACTCAATGTTTTGCCATCACAAGTTAGTTCAAGACACTGCAGAGGATTAAAGGAGCCAGAAAAGATTTTTCTACTCTAGCTAAATGCTACCTAGAATCACTCACTAACGTTAATAACCACATAAACTTGCCTTAGTTTTTCTTCCTAGTCAATGGCAGTCGCCAAAAAAGTTAGAAAAATATAAGCGTCGTTCATCATCTCAACTCGGAACCAGAACTCGCGGCCACGTGGCCTGGTTCCTATTCTATGCTGCCAACGTTAAAGAGATCGTGACGCGATATCAGGTTTGAATGTTCCTGACTTTGCAGAGGCGTACTGATCCCGGTCTGGCCAAGTATACTCGCTCAAACCGCCACTGGTTCAAGAGCTCCATTGTCGCGGTGAAATTGCGAGGATAAAAGGGGACTATTTATTTCAGTCTCGCCTTCAGAAAGCTTCATGGACGTAATTGTGAGATCGACACCACCCGCCTGACGACAGTCGAGCGCGGCTCATGGATTGGACACGAGAACTGCATGTTCGTGTTCCGTCGGGCATCACCTCGTAGTTCAGCTCCCCGAGGCGACGAAGTACTTTATACGGTCCAAAGTACCGTTTCAGCAGTTTCTCACTAAGGCCGCGGCGACGGATGGGCGTCCACACCCACACCCTGTCTCCGGGCTGGAATTGGACGTCCCTGCGACGAAGGTTGTAGCGGCCCGCGTCGACGCGTTGCTGGTCTTGGATCAGGAGTCGGGCGAGCTGGCGGACTTCTTCGGCCCGTTGAGCAACCACCTGGGCGTCGTCGCTCTCACTGTCAGCTGGCTCATGGGGCAGCACCTCCACCAAAATGTCACGAACGACAATTGATGAGGCGATAATAACTGAAGAAACTAAACGTTTAATGGGGCGAACTTGTGCCCAAAAATAAAAAGGAAAAAACGATAACAACAGAAGAGAACAGAACGTCGCGGGCGTCGAGGTCAGCGTGAGAGCAGAGTCGATCGCTGGGCGAAAAACTGACTGTGGCTCGCTACGGGAAGCCCCTTATGTACACGCGTGAGCTTCTGGAATAATCGGCGCAGGAAAGTTCGACGCGTAGAACATTCGCACCTCGAACAAGCACCAGGATTCTCGAATTTGCCAGAACACTAAAATGCAGGGATAAACAAAAGACACGTCGGTCCCAGGAATCGAACCCTAGCGTTTCGCAAGGGAGGCAGGTATGATAACCGTTAGGCCACGCGCGCGCTGCCTGCTTGGCCAGCTGCGCGCGCCGCAATATAAATTTGTTTGTTGGTAAATAATTTGTGAATGTTTATAAAACGTGCTTACTTAACGTGTTCGTCGCTTTTTAGAGCGCAGCTCTTAGGCGCCCGTTTCCGGCTTGAGCGGCGTCGCTCTCGGCGTCGGCGTAACCGCGCGGTGCATTATGTGAAATATCCCATAATGCACCGCGCGAGCCCCCCCCCCCCCCCCCGGGGTCACGTGGCCGCGGGGAGGAGGGGGAGGGGAAGGTCACGTGACCCCCCCCCCGGGTCACGTGATCTAGGGGGAGGAGGGGGAGGGGGGTCACGTGACCTGGGGGAGGAGGGGGGGGGTCACGTGACCTGGGGGGAGGAGGGGGAGGGGGGTCACGTGACCCCCAGATCACGTGACCCCCCTCCCCCGAGGTCACGTGACCCCCCCCCCCCCGGAGGAGATTGAAGAATGAGGGGAGGAGGAGGAGGAGGGGTATACCCTCCCCTGATTACCCTTCCCTCCTCCTCAAGAGCTGCGCTCCAATTCGGCGTTACAGGAAGTTGTAAACGGCTTTCATTTTTTAATATAAATGTTCTGTTTTAATTTATAATATTCTGTGTGCATGTTGTAAACCTTCCATAAAATAAGCAGGGAAGATTATTACTACGTTAATGCTTCAGTCTGATATTGACGGCTCTGCAAAGTACCATTTAGTGAAACCATGGCAATCTCGACGCCTCGAGCTTCGAAATAGCATATATCCTGTAGGAAATTAGCTATACCGTTCAAATATAGCTGAATGTTACTCCCAAAATCATGACTTTCACTTATATTTTTACATAAAAATATGACCCGGACTAAAGTACGTTTCACCTTATGTGCGAGCGAAGCCAACGCTACAAGCGCGAGCATGCTGCTTGTAACAGCGCCTGTTGTGCACGAGCGCACGCGCGAAGCAGGAACGCTCAGAGCGTTGGGCTCGCGCTTCTAGCTTTGACTTCGCTCGCACATAACGTGAAACGAAGTATAGCACTGTATGATCCGACGTGGAAACACCCTGAAGGACGATACCGATGACGCTTCTAATTGGTTTAACTGACAAGGAAGGCCGATAATTGGCGTTCCGGAAGTATTGCGAGAAAGTATGCATGCGAGAGATTTGCGGCAGTACTTCGGTCATTCCTGACATAATCCTCACACATGGAATACGGGGTTCTCGGTCGATAAATTTTGGTGCACTCGTTCATGGACCGAGGCTCAGTCCCCGACTTCCGACGAGAACGCCATGGGTGTCGCTACGGTCGCGGGATCGCTTACGCCAGCGAATGGGAGGGAGGCGCCACTCGCGAGGGCTGCAGTCACCAAAGCTTGAAATGGTACCGAGTCCCCGAAATCCGTAAATGTGGCGAATAAAGTTTCTCCTGCCAAATGTCACGGATGTAGGACGTACACGTAACGTAACCGGTGTGGTCACGTGAGCACGGTTTCCACGTTAAGTGGTCACGTGGGACACTCTTGAGGGTGATTCACACACTGCAACGGCTTGCGACGACTGGTTGCTATGGAAACAGCTGCGTCGGCTCCAACAAAACGGGGTAAAACCGGGTTTTATTGGAGCCGACGTAGTTGTTGTCATAGCAACCCGTCGCCGCAAGCCGTGGCAGTTGCACTCGGCCGGGCTCGACGCAAGTGTGGGAATCGCCCTTTAGAGCATGCAGTAGCTGCTTTAGTATGTTGCAGGCTAAGAAGGTAGGGAGAGGGGAAAAGGAAGGCGGGAGAGGAGGAAGCGGACGCTGCGCTGGCGTGAGAGGAGGGTTTCCTCCTCCCCTCGCAAGCGTTGCGTCGATTTTCTCCTCTACCGCCTTCCTTTCCCTCGCCCTACCTTCTTGAGTTGTCAGCGACTATACGCCCCTTTGCCAGAGCGGGCGACCCGCAGCGCTCCCCATGAGGGTCGCCGACGCGGCCCCTCACTCAGCCGCCGGGTCGGGGCGGAGAGCGCTTCTCGCGATGGCGTGACTTGACGCGATATGGCAGTCGGCTCACGACAAGCCCGCCGACAAATTCAAGAATCCGATCGATGCTTGGATCAAAAATGCTGCGGCCTGGCGGCTGGAAACTATTAGGGACAGCAACCCACGTCCGCTGCGGGCGTCACGCTGATCGAAACGCTCGGGGCGTCGAGGAATGCGCAAAAGCACTCGATGACCGATCGAGCAGGACACCGGAGTGTGGACTGCTTGTCCAGCCTGCACTGTGGCACTTTCAGAAGCTCCTGCATGAGTACTTCGCATTGATGCACACGGAACGCCAATCAATGACCCCCTTTCAGTAGATTGACCAATAGAAAGGGCGCTCCAGCAACACCACCTAGAATAGTCAAGGCCCGCGTAAATCCTCCTCTCCCTCCGTGCAACGTCATCGCAGCCGTTGGACCGATGCGTTCTTCGACGCGTTCGTTGGGGCCCAGCCAACGCTGAAGAAGCATTCGTTTCCAACCTGCGCCTTAGCTCGACCTCACTGCGACGTCGTCAAAATTCTATCGTGCGGGTTTTCACTTTTTCCGGGTAGGGTTGGCTCCCGTGGACACGCAATCTCAAAGGCAAAAGAGCGTCTGCCCATTCTGCCACCGGGATCGCATGGGCTATAAAGCTTATACCCTCTTCCTTCAGCTCTTTGCTTGCAATGCATGGTTTCGCCTAACTACTGTTCTCAGGCATGTTGAAAACATGCAAGACACGATTTCATTTTTGCTCCAGGCCCTACCTATTACATAAGATACTGAATAAAATCAGGTTAACCCCATTAATCTATGGCAATAACGAAACTACGAGAACAAAAAAGCGATAGGAACATAAGGACGGACACTCAGCGACAGCTTGAGACACGCGCGGCGAGTTCCTGGCACCTTTTGTCGCTCCGCAGCTAATAAGATTTCAGCGGGAAGAACACCGAGCAGCGAACGACGAAGCAAGGAGGACCAACAAAATAGGCCACGTCATGCGTCTCTTCAGCTGCCAGTGAGTAAGATCCTTCAGTCACATTTACCAAAATAGGCAAAAAAAAAAAAGTTACAACAAGATGTGAGGATTTCTTTCGCCAGGTTGTGCAGCCAGTGTTCATCGCAGCCACGTGGCCGGGTTGCCAATGCTCAGGGCAGGCGTCTAGGGGCACCTGGCGTTAATGAAAATCAGACATTTCCACCGATGCACTCATATTGGCCGCAGACGCGAATTCGAATATTCGTCAACGAAGCGATCGAATTGTCGGGCACAAGCCGATCGTCCGACGCTGTTCTCGCCTTCAACCTAGGTTCAGTTAAGTTTTATCCGTGCAACGAATTGAGCCGAACCCGCGGGAGAATCGCGATTCACGATAGCTTTACAAATGACAAGGAGAGAGCAAAATATGTTCGCTATTTATGGACAGAAATCACGTCGTCTTGTAGTGGGAAATCATTCCCACTCCAAAATAAGAAGTCACTGAAATTGCTAATATCGTTGCATGATTCCTCAAATCCGTTGACCAATGCTACCGGTATATATGCGGTGTCCCCCAAGAACAAAAAGGCGCCCGTCCTTTTCGCCACTGCGACTGCATCGCAGTGGAAGCGGGTTTATGGCTCAGGCTGGGGAAATCTGAAAAGAGGTCTGAAATCACGGACGGTCGGACGTGACGTCGCGACCGAAGTGTTGCACGGATCTATTTTGGTGAAATAATATTTGCCATTTCACCAAAATCTAAACATTGCTTCCTAAAAAACACTCTATACTCGGCGACAACTTTTCTTGGCAATGCTGCCAAAGCTACAGAGCCGAAGCACGCTGTCTTCTTACGCAGCTGAACACAGTCCCCGGGTCTAAATTGTGTTTTGGCTGTAACGTAAATTATAATCTTAATATTCGTCATTTGAATAATAATTGTCACATCACTATGAATCTTGAACGATAAAAAATTAAATGAAATTAGTTTTCTAGTTACTAAAGATCTGGTAGTAGGTAACAAGAGGAAAAGGAGGTAGAGGAGCACAGAACCACGAGATCATGAACGGCACGAGAGGGAACGATAAACCGACACCATCGAAACGGACGTGCCCGGGATCTCTTCCTTAACAGATGGCATCTGCTCTGAGCCCGGGTATGTCCACTGGAAACGGTTTCATAGACACTAACGAGCTGTATAGAGTGCTTGCCTTGAATGCCGACAACGAAACCAAAACTGAAAACGAAACCAAAACTGACGTAATGAAAGCCCGGATGCTTGGCGGAGTGATACATGTGCAGGAGCTCCGCCCCCCCTAGCATTCCCTTCATTGCCAAAAAAAGTTGTCGCCGAGTATAGTATGTCGTTTATCCCAGAAAACAAGTTGTCCTTCAGTGGCTTAGGGGAAACTCCCCTTAAATTCGCTCGTGCTACATTCTCAGGCGGAAAGCCAAAAAGTTTTCTTCCTTTAACTCAGGTGCCTCAAACACGCGGCCCGCGGGCCGCATGCGGTCCGCGACTCTCTGGAACACGGCCCGCAAGCATTTTGCGACTGCGAGGCCACGTTCCCACACCTCGAGTTCTACAAGCGTCATAAATTATACTTTCACATCGTCGATTCATTTCGGCTCGAAAAGGAGCTCGGCTCACATAACGTGTTTACACATTTTGCACCATTCTGTTTGTTTGTTTGTTTGTTTGTTTGTTTGTTGTTCTTTTAACAGAGTATCGAGTCTTTTCAATATTTCCTTCTCTTTCGCGCGTAAATCAAGCGGAACGGCAATATCACTACTAGGCTACAAGCCTAGTAGTGATAGTAGTCTTTGCTCAAGAAGGCACCTCGGCTGCACCAACTCTCGCTCAGCAGGAGCGACTGCTTCAGCTTAAGCTATGGGCACCAACTTCTAGCTGTCAAAAATACCTTTAAAATACAAGTATTTCCTTGTAATGCAGCCATAAGAATCGTCAGGAAATCAAAACTGTCGCATGAAGATACATTTTCCAATGCCTGGTGAGTCTAGTGAATTGTGCGACAGGGCAGGGACTGTGTTCTTTCTCTCGTTCTATTGAAAACTGCCAGTACGCTGGTGTTTTGCATCTTGTTATAACATCAGGTGTAGGCCCAGGTAGTTGTATATGCAAACAAAAGCTAAAGATGGCAAAAGTGTGAGCTAACAATCTCTGGGGTGTTGATAGGACAGTCGGCTGCTTTGCAACGTGAAACACCATTGGCTGTTAGTTTTTTCTTAATGTTTTTCCAACAAAATGTTGCCCCTCCCCTACCCCCCCCCCCCCCCCCTGTTAGCCTTCGACTTTTCGGGGGTTGGACTATCTGGCCCTCACACTCGAATAAATCTGAGACCCCGGCTGTAACCAGTTCAGCAGACCGCATGTAAATTGAAGCCAGGTACCAATCGCCATTCTTCTTGACTCAATTTATTAAAGAAAGATCGGTTATTTGTTTTTTCAAGTGCATCGTAGGGCAGCCCTTAAAAAACATTTCAGACAGTCTATAAAACTCCTATCCACATGTAACGACTTTTTCAATTTCCTCTCCCGTCGCGTCATATCGGCACTTTCAATTCATTTTCTACAGACTTTCTTTCAATCGAAGTTTATAGACCCCAGACGATAGCAATGCTAGAGGAATTTTTATCACCTTCCGTCACCATATTTCTATATAATTTCTATACACAAGATTTGATGGGATAATAAGATGCAATGCAGAAAAGCGACATCACACCTAGTTGGAACCTCCTTGCGGAGGCTGCTTTTTTGTACTGTGTGAAATAATTATCGCTTATTGCAATGCTTTATAGTTGGGGCTACAGTCCACCAACCCTTAGAAACCGCATTTCGTATCAATTATTAGCAAGAAAAAAGCAATCTACTTGTAATCTTCTGGGGTAGCCCTCGCTCAAATAATTGTCTTCCAAGTGCAGGTCTTCGTATTCGGGTTTTATTTTTGTCAACGACTATTTCAACATCCGTCCTCAAAACCATCGGAACAAGATAAAACTTAGTCCAATCTTTTTACGATGGTTGTGTCCCCATTGTTCTTTGTGTGTCCTCGTTTAGGATTTTCCTTCCTCTTTAGTTCCCCCTGGTTTAGGGGTTCAAAGCTTCCAAAGTCTTAAATTGCTCTTGCCCATTTTCCTGCTGGGACTATCCGGCTTAAAGGGATGCTCAACCGAAATCTGGATTTCACAAAACACGGTGGCAAAAGCGTGCAGTGGGATGCCACAAACACCAGAACATCACTCATACAGCGATATCTCAAACGGATGACCGTATTTTTCAAAAAAAAAAAAAAAAAAGCGCATTTGACTGATGTGTTCACGTCTTGTTTCTCCGAGAAGGAGGGGGAACGGCCTCGCGTCTTCTCCGCCTCGCCGCCTTGAAGGGGCGAAGCGAAGAGAGGAGGAAACGAGATATCTTGACGTCACGCGCCTCGTCGGCCTCTTTCAATCTTGACCTCTTTTTTCCAAAAATACGGCCGTCAATTCGAGATATCGCCTTACGAGTAGTATTGTAGGGATTGTAGCGTCCCGCCTACCCCTCCTGCATCGTTTTTTGAAATCCAAATTTCGGTTCACCGTCCTTTTAACCTTGATTTTCTTTTGCGTGCGTTTTCGTTTAGTGTCGTACACTGAAACAATTTGAAGAAAAATAACAAATAAATGTTGATAAAGTGACGTCAAAATAAAAAAAAAAATCCCCCGTTTCGGAAATTATGTTATGGACGAGAAAATAAAAATATTAAACCCGAAATCAAACAACACCGTATATATGGCTGTGGAGCAGTCAACAACACTGAATTACTATACTTCGTTTCACCTATACTTCGTTTCACCTTATGTGCGAGCGAAGGCAAAACTGGAAGCGCGAGCACGGAAGCTCCGTGCGTTCAGGCTTTGCTCGAGCGCGCGAGCTGGGGAGAAATGCAAAAAGCGCTAGTCTCGCGCTTCTAGCTTTGGCTTCGCTCGCAGATAAAGTGAAACGAAGTATAGAGTGCCTCAATGTCCTTCTGTTTAGGGTGATGCCATCGTTTGTAGTACCCGATGCCGCCAGCACGCGCTCACTGGGAAAATACAAAGAAATCGCAGGAAAAAAAATGTCACCGTAGCGCAGTCAGCGCCACGAGCGCGTGCAGGGACACGCTCTTTCACGAGCTTCTGAACAAAAAATAAAAATAACCGTTCGAAACAAAATGGCCAGATGTCATCACCCCAAGCAAAGTGCACATGAAGGTACCCTAGTTTCACCTTATGTTGTACCGCAGCGAAGGCTAGAAGCGCGAGCTCATAGCGTTGGCAGCTGCCCTCGGTGCATGAGAGCTTGTGCCGCCGAGATGTGCCCTATAGAGCAAGGAGCTCGCGCTTGTAGCCTTTCCTGCGGTACAACACAAGATGAAACTAGGGTGCCTTCATGTGCGCTTTGCTTAGGGTGGAGTAGGGTGCCTTCATGTGCGCTTTGCTTAGGGTGGAGACATCTGGCCATTTTGTCCCACACTTTTATTTTTCTTTTTTGTTCAGAAGCGCGTGAAAGCGCGTGTCCCTGCACGCGTTTGTGGCGCTGACCGTGCTATGGCGACATTTTGTTTTCGTCGATTTCTTTGTATTTTCCCCGTGAGCGCGTGCTGTCGGCATCGGGTACTACAAAGGATGGCATCACCCTAAACAGAAGGACATTGAGGCACCCTAGGGTGGAGACATCTCGCCATTTTGTCCCACACTTTTATCTTTCTTTTTTTGTTCAGAAGCGCGTGCAAGAGCGTGTCCCTGCACGCGCTTGTGGCGCTGACTGTGCTATGGCGACATTTTGTTTTCGTCGATTTCTTTGTATTTTCCCCGTGAGCGCGTGCTGTCGGCATCGGGTACTACAAAGGGTGGCATCACCCTTAACAGAAGGACATTGAGGCACCCTAGATGAAACAGAGTATAGACCTTTTTCGCATAACCTCAAACCAGCAAGTAACTGACGTACCCTCGACCTGGTGAATTTTTGGATTGCCCGCTGACACAGGGTATGCAACCGCCAAGGGTATGGGCGAAAAGGCTTAAAAACGGACGTCGTGCATGAGTTAGTTCCGAGTGCTCCTTTTTACCGTGCTGCAATTTCCGAAAATCTACGGTTGTCTCGCTACCACGGCGTGGTCGTCGGATGGATAAATAATTTTAAAACGCATAAGAACAATAGCAGAAAGTACGCCATGAGCACAAGAAGCTGCAGCGCGAGTGTGACTGCAGTGTTATCGAGCTTCGCATTTTCCCCAAGAATCCTTATTTATGAAGTCAGTCGATTGCGAGCTTGAATCGCGAGAGATTCGTATCAGACTCAACGTCACGTTTAAGCTCACGACCACTTCGCCTACGACAAGATGACCGATTTTAATTCCCGGTGCAGGTGGTCCAATTAGGTTATCACTGCAAGCCCCATAGTATGTAAAAGGAATGAAAAAGTCTACATGCCACCACTCAAGATGGAGCTATCAAATGCCGAGAGCTTACCTGCATAGACTACATTAAACTGCTTATATATACTTCGCTGTGGAAACTCAATCAAAACACCCCACCGTCTTCGTCGTCGTTCTCTCGAGGAGGCAAGGTGATGGCCTGTGAGTAGCCAGCTGGATTCAACCGGACAAGCTCCAACCAAGTTAATGCAGCCCACCATAGCCAAGTCTAGCCAAGTTCCCCCCATACCCACACCGTTGCCTACCCAGATGGATGTGCTGCCAGAACTAGCCGGTATTTCTTTTTCTAAGCCGCTAGACGGCGTCGTCGGCGCCGCGATTCTCAAGATGGCGGCGCCGTTAAAGAAAAGGTCTATAGTGTAATGCGTGCTCCGTGGCGTGTGTATGTGCGATATCGGCGTATGAGCACAAGACAGCGTTCTACACGTTCCTCAAATAAAAAGAACGAAATATATCGTTCCTCGTTCCTTCTAATTTTCGGAACGCGTTCCCGTAAGTTCCAAATGGGAAAAAGGAACTCGTTCCCTTACAGTTAAAAAAATGGAACGTATCGTCACATATACGTTACATTTGTATTTTGCTGATTACTATATCTAGTTAGATCGAGCAAAGTGTTCTTTTTTTTTTTTTATCTATCCCATTAAATGGCAAAATACGAATTTGAATACCGTGATGGAAAGGTACCAAGAGAATAAAACAAGCGGAAGCAGGGTTTCATTTGTTGATATTTCACCTTCGAAATTCGCAGTTTTTAACAATATTCATTGTGTGGTGGGCGCTTCAGACGAGCTAAATGTACTGTTGGAATGTCAGTCTTGAAAACTACAAGCCCTTCTTCGTAAAGGTTAGATTCGTTGTTCAGTTTGAAGGTGGGGGACAAGGGGAGAAGGAACAAAAGGTTCATTTTTGTGTATCATTTTAGGTGACCAATGTTCGGGATACAAGGGTGCGTTCGATGTCTGGTAACCTGTTCTTTTGTTGTAACTGTAGGTCTTTTTTGTGGAAGTTCAGTGATGGCTGTAGTCTGCCTTAGCTTTCTGGGTCTGTGAGGATACGTATAGGCAAATACTGAGTTTGAAACGTCCCTCTTTTCATGTGTTTTCCTTCGACTAAAAGTTTTCCTTTTTGTAGCGCAGTCTCGGGCACTCAAAAAAGAATCAATGTCCTCTAGCTCTTCCGCACCCGACTGTTACCGAGCGAAGACCACACAAAATAAACCCTAAGATAATTAACGTAGAAGTTTGGGCTAGTTGGTAGTTCATGATTAAAAATTAATTGGTGTCCACGTGGCGTCCATGACATGTATTTTATCTTTGTTTGTTTGTTATGATGTTATAGTATTTATACTTGATGTTAGCACGAATAAACTTTAGTTGTAAGTCAGCGCCTTATTCGTCTACCTTCTTGTTCTTGTCCGTGTCCTTGCGCCGTTTTAATTTTTAATCCTGAGATAATTAATCAACAAGTTAACGAGGTCCGGCCTGCTCTTCGTTCCAGTAAAAATATAACTAGTTCCAGTTCCAGATCCACGGATGAAAAATGAAACGGCAGCGTTCCTTCGTTCCGCTTTAAAGGAACGCGTTCCAGGAACGCCGTTCCGTACAACACTGGCACAAGGGAAGTGGCGAATCCACGTTTCCATAAATGCATTGTGACAGACCTAAAATTATACTTCAGGATTTAATATATTTTTCTGAAACATTGTTAGAATCTCAAACTGCTTTCTATGCAAATTCTAGCCAATCTCTATACATTAAGTTCTATAGAAAGTCTACAGAAAAAGAAACGGCAAAAAGGTACAGACAATGGATAGAAAAGTGGATACATTTTCTTTGAATACCTATTACTTCTATGCACAATTTCCTATAAAACTTTTGTAGTAAGAGGATACATGTTTTTGTAATGGAGTATGCGTGCGGGAGCTCTTGTGAGTTTACAAAAAAGTATCCAGGCTTCGATTTCTAGTGTAATTGACTGGAACGTTAATATCGACTTTAGCAGAAAACTGACTTCGACTGGATATTTTAATTTCAGCGGATGATACAATGATTGTGTTTCGAAGAAAGAGGGACGCTCGCGGCTGACCAATCAATAGTCACTTTATCCGGGCACAAATGAGGGCTGCTCTCCGAGGGACTCAAACGGCCACGAGGGTGGCGCCATCAAACGTGCATCAGAACAAACTGGGAGCCATGTCATGGACTATTAACTCGGTCAGCAAAAGAAAGTTTCAGCAAGTTCGCGTTACAGACACTCATATTGCGTGTGCCTATAGATCATGGGCGTACCAACCGGGGGGGGGGGGGGGGGGGGGCAAGGGGGGCGCTTGCCCCCCCAGTTCTCAGAGTGTGGGGGGGGGGGGGGCAAGGCATGTGTTTTGCCCCCCTGAAACAGCCGCCACTGGGCAGCGCAAACACTGGCCGGCGGCGCCCAAGGGATACCAAAGGCACCGCCCCCCAGCCCTTGAGGGGGGGGAGGCGGGGGGGGGGGGGTCTGGTATGCCCCCCCACCCAAAAACAAGTTGGTACGCCACTGGGATGCATGTTTGTATGCAACCGGGCTTCAACACCTAGTACAGCAACAACGAGCACGCCTTCGGAAGGCTTAATGATCGGTCGATGCAACCAGCCAGTAGCAGACATGTTTATTTAGTCGCAAAACTGTATATTTGCATAAATAAAGAAAACAAGCAGTGCCTGAATCCAAGAGCCCATATTCCCACGACGGAGGCACTGCAAATTATTTAGCACTGCTTTTTACTCATTCTCTCGCCTAAAAGAAACGGCAAGCAAGGTTGCCAGGAGGCGGAAAAACAAATAAACGAACCCCAGGGTTGAGGACAATCGAAACCCTTCCTGCCTCTAGAACGCTGCCGATGTAAATCCTGCCTTTGGTGCGTGTTTTGTAGCTTCTCTATACTATCGCTTTTCAGATATCAAGGATTAGAACCTTCAGCCCCGACGACAGAAAACTCCCGAACGATCTTTCTCATTCCGTCTAATTCCCTCTACCTGTCTGTCGAATACGAGAAGAGGCAGGAAACTCAAGAATCATTTTCTCACAAGGTATTGAGTATTCATTAATGTCATTCACATGATTACACCCTTACCAAGATTTAAGTGTTTGTTTGCTTTTTAATAAAGACCCTAATACTCGTATACTTATACCTCTTTTTTTTATCGTTGAGTCATCCGTTTCCGGAAATCATTGCTTCCACTTGGGAACGGTCATCACGAATAGTTTAAGCTCGTCGTCGTCCGAAAACAGAATTCTCCGAGTAAACTCATAAAGCTTTTTTTTTTTTTGGCTAAATTATTTGTTTAGAAGAACGCGGTCTTCGGGGGAAGCCAAGCTCAAACTGTATGTTACAATCACCAAAGACGAAGTAAATGATCGCGAATATATAATATAGAAATATCCGTCTAAATGTCATTAACAAATGCACCATACTACGTGGAAAAAAAAAACACTATTTAGAGGCTGTACTTTCGTACCTCCCCTCGTATTTATTGGTAGATTTAGAATATCCTATAGACGCGTTGCAAACAGGCGCCAGATGACAGCCGTCATTGCTGACCTTCCTTGTCTTATCGAGATACCAAGCCACTGAAACGGTCGTGGACGAACCTCCACAAAGGCCAATGCCGGGGAGAAGGACACAGTAGAATCGAAAATGGCAATAACTTGGCCTACTATGGTAATGATGGAGTGAAGTAAACGGAATAACACGAAACAAAAACTGAAGGCCAGATATGGCGGCGCCCATGCACGGCTGCTGCAAAGCGTCTATACTCCTTTCTTCCTCTCTCTCTTTCTTTCTCTTTCTCCCTTTGCCCCTCTGCCTCTTATATGTACTCACCTCTATAGCCTTTCCCTTTACGTAGAACCCCAAAGATTCCCCCCGCTGAGAAACGTATGTTTTCCTACTTCGGAAACAATGAACTCATCACCATATTTCAGTTCACAGAAGTTCCATGGCCTCTTCATGAGGGTATAGGACGGGGGCAATCATTGCTTACCTGGCTTCTGCGCATACCTACACATCTGTCTTTACACCTTCCCTCTTTTTCCCTTCGTATCTTGGCTTCTGCCTCTCTTTCATTGCCTAAATGATAGACAACATTAGAACCAAAGCCTCCAGACATTGTAGTAGAGTAGACAGTTGGGCGAGTTGGTAGATATTGAACATAGTTACAGTTGCGCACACAAGGACAGGGACAGAGAAGAGAAACACGTAGACGACAGACAAGCGCACCTGTCTGTCGTCTACGTGTTTCTCTTCTCTGTCCCTGTCCTTGTGTGCGCAACTGTAACTATGTTCCTCCAGACATTGATCGAGAGTTGACTAGTATGTCGCCTCAACTCCAGAAAACTGCGGCCAAAGCCTTCTCCAGAAACCAGCTTTTACAAAGAGCTTGAAAAAGAACCACCTGACGAGAGAAGCAGTAGACGTTTTGCTAGAAGACCCGACTATTTCCCTAGCCGAGAGTCTCTCGGAATCATCTGCTTCCACGGGGAACTTCCAGGAGGTTCCTTTTCCAAGTTCTTCCTTTCATCGGCTTTGTATTGTGTTTTTTAGAGAAGGGCACTGAAGACGTGAACCACAAACTCACGGCGAGGGCAGTGACGACAGCAGGCGCCGCAGACAGTCCAGACAGAAGCTCCGTGGTCCGGTCCAGCCGCGCTCTCAGGGTCCGAGGGCCGAGTGCCCCGCAGGGTCCCGTCCGCTCGGTGTATTGTCGACCGGCACGACGGTGCACCCCTGCGACAGCAGCGCCGCTCGATCAATGGCATCGATTGTTGCAGAACCAACACGTGGTGCCGGAATCAATCATCCTCCGGCCGGCTCTGGTCGATCCTCAGTCACTAGTTGCACTGTTGCTGGGATCCGTCCGGCCGACCCCGTTTCGGTCTTATGAAACAGAAAGCATATTTTTTCACCCGGACAATATGGTCGTTAATGTTTCCTCATACCGTTACTACGAAGTTTTAGCATTGCGTCACTGCAGGCTACAGTGGCCACATTACGGCTCCTGGCGCGGGATGAAGAGCGTGCTTCAAAGTCACAACTCGAGTTTTCGATAGCAATGCCGCTCCGTACCGCAACGCTATGCTAAAACCGCTGATCGTTCGTGGTACCTTCCCAACCTGGTTATGCGTAGCGTTTCCGAGGGCTACCGGGAAGGAGGAGGAAGGCGTCAACGTTTCTGTTGCGCACTGTAGAGCGTGCTTCGAAGCCACAGCTCGAGCATTCGGTGGGAGTGTCGCTCTCTATATATATATAAACGCTTTGCAGCAGCTGTGAATGGGAGCCGCCATAGCCGACCTTCCGTTTTTGTTTCCTCTTATTTTGTTTACTTCACTTCATAGTTACCACAGCAGGACAGGTTCCTGACATTTTAGTTTCCACTGTGTCCTTTTCCCTACCATTGGCCTTCGTGGAGGCTTGCCAAGGCCCGCTTCAGTGGCTCGGCATCTCGGTGCGACGAGAGAAGGTCAGCAATGGCGGCTATAAAGCCCTTTCCAAAAACGGCTCCAGGTCGGTTCCATTTTTAGTGTTGGTGCGACTGGCGCGTGATTTGCTCGCTTTCCGAAGCGACGAACATGCGCGTGCTGGCCTGAGGAGATCGCACGCTGGGCTGAGGACTTTTATATATTGGAATGGTGTATAGTCGGTATCAGGTTAAGATTTCAGGAATCCCCGCCCATTTTGTTTCCACTTTAGTAGAGCGAACGCTGGAGAAGAGGCGACCTCCTCTCCGGTATTCACTCCGCTAAAGAGAAAGAGATGGGAGAAGTTCCCCAAAACTCTTAACCTGTCACTGACTATAGACGGTAGCGTGCGGTAACGCAACCTATTCCGATGCAATGTAAATTCAGTTTTCCTTCAAACGGCGACTTCAAGTTAAAATAAGTCCGTGCGTCTACGTTTCCCGCAACGCACTTCGAGAGGCAACCACTGCGACTTACGATGGGTGCTCGGTGAATGACGGGGTCGTGAGGAACATGCACGTCTCTAGTCACGCATACATCTAATTGTTAGAAGGGTCATACGACCCGAAATGTGTGCAAATATGCATTGTGAACCAGCCAGTTCGATCAGTATATTTTGCGTGCGCCACTGTGCTAAATTATAAAGGCTGCCAGAAGAGAGTGTAATTATTAAAAGAAAAGTATGTTGTATATAACCGTATTTATTACTGGTTTCATTGAATTTCAAAGTGAACGCTGCACAAGGGCACCCAACTTTGCAAGTGTAGCTCTAGGAAAGAAGTGTTGTGAAAACTACTATGTCGGATGGTAACAATTTTCGGCCTTTTTGACTCAGTGTTGAATAATATAGCTAATTATATCTACGCACGGTTGCACCTCTGAATGAGCACATCACTTATAGGGGTGTCTCTCGAGGTACTTCAATGCATCATCTCAAAACTTTTTTTTCCTCGAGAACACACTTTTTTCATGTCAGCTTTCCAGTTATGCATTTTCAGGTGACGGAACTCCAGCTTGGTGTTACAAGGTTGACGAATTTTTATCACCAAACTTTCGGGTGTGCCACATTCGCAATGATCAAGACCAAATGAAAGCGTCTTCTATACGCCTTGTGCGATGAAGGTCCGAATTCCCGGTTCACTGGACCGAAAGGTTTTTCCTCTCCTTCCTTCTCCTCGAAATGTTTCTTCCGGGAATTCTTAAAGCAGTACAGCTGCACGAAAAGACTAGCAAAGAACTTGAAATGCCTTGATTTGCCTTGAGTGAAAAATCATAAAGCACTTGTTTTCAGTAGATATCCTGGCAAGAGACGAATAATAAAAAGCAGCGTAATCAAGGTCAACGTTTGAAACTTACAGCTCATAATTATTGTTTAGTTATCGTTTTCATGTTTCTTATTCGCCCTATAATTGAGTTTCACAGCTCTATTACTCCTGATTTTTTCATTGAAACACGGGAGTGAAGTCGTAATATATAACCTTTAGATTTAAAGTCTAGAGATCTGCAATGTCTACGGGTGCTCATGGACATGGGTCCACATGGAATGCTGCATTTCACTTACGCTACAACCGTCCCCCCAACGGAAATGGAATAACCGGCGAAACCTTTTTTCATAACAAAATCTTTATCCACCAAGTAGACCAGAGTCAGTCAGAAAAAGAGAGAACATACCTGCAGCTGAGACCCGGCAATAACTACCAGAGCTAGGTTGCCTTCGTGAGCTCTGGTGAGACCCGTGAGGGGCGACAAGTAACCTCGGGCTCGGCTGAGCTCGAGGCCAACGCAGCCATGCGGCTCCACAGAGGACATCTCTCAGGCCACGTCTTTCGACGGCAAAGCTATAGCGCCGTGCTCGACGTTCAGAAGAAGAAATACGTGAGACCTTTCCTGTTCCTGGGAGGAGACTGTGAAGCTGCAACCGCCATACGATGATCAAATCTCATCCGAAGGAGTTCCAGGAGACTTGCGGTATGATATGGGATATATGACGTCAGGAAATATTTGGACATAAGACACACACAGTTGCGTGAGGATGACTCGAGCCTGTATACGTGTCAACCCATCCCGCTACCGCTTAAAGGGAAGCTGAAGAGGTTCTTTAAAAAAAAAAAAAGAGTTAGAGGTGAATTTTAGAGTATTTTTATCCCGTTAATCTGAATATCACGTTCGTTTACCTCGAAGAAGTGACTAAACGCGAGAAAACATGAAAAACATTCGACCAGTCCTTACGTCATAAAAGTACATTTTGGCCGCAGAGCTCGTGTCGCTCGTGTCGCTCGTGTGGGCAGCGCGTGCAGTTGCAAGCTTGCAAGGTATATTCCCCCGCACTCAGACCAGTCGTGAAGTCTCTTTCTTAGCTTTTTGAAAGAAGCAAGAGTGCGCGTTCAGCTTTGATAGGCGTTGAAGATGCGCGAAAGCGGAGATTCTGAAAACTCTTTTTACGACGTAACGCACTGGAAAGGAGGGGCTTCAGCGGTACATTGAAAATGATTTTCTGCAGCCTCAGTGCACAAAATTGAAAAATAATCTTGATATTCGTGATCCTGGTGGTTTTATTCAAATAGAAAACCGCTTCAGCGTCAATTTAATGGCCAGCTCCATCCTTTGCTGCCAAGCGCGTCCTGAAGTTGAGGATGTGCGACGTCGCCGTGCTTCTTCCTGTTCTTCGCAGACGATAAGTATGAGCTCATTCTCAGCATGCTCTGTGACAGTGCCTTCCATTGGGTCCCACGGGTGCGCACCCTCCATTGAGCCGACACTGGCAGCCGCTCTGAGCAACTTCCATTCGCAGCGCGCACAGAACGTATGAACACGGGTGGTGCACGGCGGCGCACCGAAAAAATCGTTCGTTTACAGTTCAATATGGCGGGTGGCGAGCAGAGTTGCGCGTTCATTCATCTTGATAGATAGATAGATAGTTTTTCAGTCTCGTGTTTTTTGTTAGTTTTTTTTTTTTTTCTTTTTATATATACAGCTCCGAGCTTGGGGGGAGCATCCGCTTTTTCTTTTTATCGGATATTTTTCGTTGGGTAAACATTGTGATTTGGGTATACGTTCGGGCGTCGCTATAAACCGCACTGTTGCGACGCGTGTGAGAATTTATCGTGAAGCAAAATCCGCGCTAGTCTCCCGCCGCGCGGGAATGTGCTTCGCGCCCGGACGTGCGCATCCTACGGTCCTTGCTTACAGGAAAATCTGCGCTAAACATTGCGACTTCACCGTTTACTGTGATTGCACGGCCTACGACTCCCTGGGCGTACTCCAGCTTTTCGCACTCGAACTACCCGAGTCACGCATCGTTTTTCTCCTGATCTTCGCGCTACAGGGTGAGCAGACTAAAAGCTTCGCGTTTTACTTGCTAATAAGACATTTTGTTTCAGCATTTGGTCCTCGAGAGGGAGAAAAATCACCTCGGTCCTCCACCACACCCTTCTTGCATAGCAAGGTGAGCAGTCTAAAAGCCTAGCGTTCTCCTCGCTAATAGGATTTTTTTTTTGTTTCGGTATCTCTGAAAAGGTCACCGATACCTAGACGACTTGGATCATCTAGCCCCCTCGTCACCTAATCGTCGGATATCTACGAATATCGTCTAGCCATCTCGTCCCCATCATGGTTACCTGTCACCTGTGCTCTCCCGACGACCGACAGCATTATTCCAGTCCTTGGTTCACAATGTGACTCCCTCGCCATGCATTCCGTTTTACGAAAGTGTGTGCGCTCTTCGTAATTATGTGGCTCAATACGAGTTACACGAAAGAGACACAGAGGCTTACGACGTGGCAATCTTTTTTTTTAGACATCATGCAGAGCATGTCAAACGTGCTCAGATATTTTGGTCTGACGCTGCGTTTTTTTTTTTTTTGTGACACTCACCGTCGAGCTCGGACGTCTCCTTCCTGACGACGACATTGATGTGACTGTGCACTTTTTTCATAGTCAGGTCCAAACCGCATTTGTGGACGGTAATATTAGTAGTTCGATTCAGCGAGTTTGCACTGAAATAGCTGCCCGATTGGAGCATTATCAGGAACAAGGCTCGGGATTCTTTCTTGTCGGGATCAAAGTTTGTACTCTTAGTTTGGGACGATTCCTTCCTCCGACCGTTGGTTGCGGACATTTTTCTCTGCCGAAGCAACTTGCCTCAAAGCAATGCCTCGTCAGTGTCAGTGAGTGTCTTCACGAATCTGAACGGGATATGTGCTTTGTGTTTGCGGTGCTCGCCGTTTTGCATCCTGCAAACGGGGCTTACAGAGGAAGAGCATCCTCTATCGTGAACATATGTGCAAGTACCTGCTTTCCGAAAACCTTCCCCGCAACCTTTCCACAGGATGTGGGGGCCTTTGAGCGTAAAAATTGTGTCTCAGTGAACGTGTTTGGTTATGACAACGAGAAAAACTTTGTCTACCTCCTGAAGGTAGTTGATGACGAGTTGGAGCAGCATGTCGGTCTTCTCCTTGTTGAGAACCATTTTGCGGGCATTACAAACTTTGCGAGGCTTTTTTCAAATGCCAAAAGCCTACGCTTTTGTTGTAAGACGTGTCTAACCGGGTTTCAGAGGCAAGAAACCCTATCTGACCATCTCTCAATGTGCAGGGACAAGACGCCGGGCAAAACCGTCTTCCCAAAGAAGGGTGACGGACTGTACTTTCGTCGGAGCACGCATGTCATGGAAGAGTTCCCCTTTTATTGCGTTTACGACTTTGAAGCGATTCTGGAACCGACTCAGTCGACGGGCAATGTTTACGAGAATCACGTCCCCAGCTCTTTCTGTCTTCTCGTCATCCGCTCAAAAGATTCGTCCATTGTTGAGGAATACCTCTATCGAGGACCCGACTGCGTAGAAAGATTCATTTTGATTCTCAACTTTCTAGCGAAGGAAATACCCCGATTGATCAGGTCGAGTGAAGTGCCTCTTCAAATGACTCAAGAAAACGAGGCTTCCCACGCGGACTCTTCCCGCTGTGTCATTTGCAACGAAAGCTTTAGCAAGAAAATGAAAACTCGCGACCACGACCACATGACGGGAGAGTCTAGGCGGGCGCTTTGCTCCCAGTGTAACCTAAACCATCGAATCAACAAACATACCGTTCCACTCATAGCGCATAACCATTCCTACGACCTCAGTTTCTTTCTAGGCAAGCTTAATTTGTTCGAGTCCAAGGATATTAACGTACTCGGAAGCTCGTGCCAGAATTTTAAATTGTTAGAGATAGGCAACCTTCGCTTTATTGACAGCCTCGCATTTCTTAATGCAAGCCTGGAGACGCTCGTGCAAAATCCCCACTCTAAGGGCACAGAGCAATTTTGTTGCCTTCGGCAGTCCTTTCCCGAACACGTCGACCTCCTTGCCCGCAAAGGAGTGTTTTGATATAATTTCATTACAAGCTTTTAGAGTTACAAGGCCAGGATTCGGAGACATTTGCTTTAGGTCCCCTAGGAGCCCCCAGATGGCGCGATAAGCGGACTACTAGCGAAGAAGCGGGGAGCGGGGTCGCCGTCAGACGCGCTGAGCCGATGGGCGCCAGAGCCTTCTATCGCTGATGGGCGCTAGGCACCCTTCGTCTTCCCCTTCCTTCTCCCATCTCCCCTCGAAGTAAGAGAGAGGTTTGCTGGTGGTGGTGGGTGGTGGTCAACTGGGTCGGCTCGTCGTGCGGTCCAGTCGTCGGGCGCAGGAGCGCATGGCTTCAAAAACGAGACTCTCTAAGCAACCAGACGCTTACTGTTTGTGGCAAAGATTTTTTTTTTTTTTTGTGATGCTGAGAAAGAATATTAGTTTTATTTTATTTAGATCCGTCAGCTTTGACAAACTTATATTTTCCTCATTTAAAGGCAAATAATACGTGCCTAACAACACAAAGCTTCAAACAAATCATAACAACATTGCCTTTGGAGTGTACCGGTAGATCTGAAGATCAAGAGGCTGTATCGTTGTTTCCGAATATATGTGTATGTGCTTACGCATGTAACCTGGATTAGCAGCTAAAACAAAAGACCTTCTCACTCAGATTTTCAGGGGCCGCACTTGAAATATTCGACTACGGGAGCTATTGCAAACTAAGCAGGTGTTTTGTATAAAGAACACTAGTAACGTCGGTGCTATTATACTACATAAAGAGGCCAACGAATAACGTTCGTGTTAGAGGGGTACTGAAGATTCTATTGAATGTGGATTCATCGGATAACTTAGTAATCGCTTAACGCTGTTTTATTGATGTTCAGGTTAGAAAATTTATAAACGTTACAATTTCAAAGCGGATTTCTAGGCCTTCGCTGTGAATATTATATGAGCTTATCAGATTCACGTCTCAACATTAAAAGAATCAGTTTTGCCCCCTTTATCACGCGCTACAAATTGTGATGTCCTGATGATAACTACGTAAATTCCATGGGCAGAAAATTTTAGTATTTGTTCTATTCACATTTGATTCTTCTGGATGCAAGTAAACAATCAAAACTCGTAATTGGCTTCTAAAATGCAAAACATAAAAAAAACCTTTACATCTTGTACGATTGCAACCGCTGAAGTTGAAGAAAACTTTCTGATAAGCCATCAGTTATGCAAAACTAAGACGCGAGTTTGCCTAATTGTTTTTCTTTCAGGGTGAAAAGCAGTTTACTGTAAAGAAAAGAAAGAAAAACAAGACACTACGCTTTTCGGGGACTTTTAGGGTTACATTATCCTCAACCGACTTTCCTACGGGACAAAAACAAAGCAAACCCCTTCCTTATGCTTCCAAATAGCTAATATGCCTAGTGAAGCGTATGATATAGGATAACGGCCAATCCGACTAAAGAGCTAACAACAATCCTGTATTTTCCCGACTGAGCGTAACATGTGATGAATATGACATTGAAAATAAACGTTATGTACCTTGGGGTGGCGTTGGAACAGAGGGAGAGGGAATGGGTTCGATAGCCCGCCCCTCTCCTCCTATAAATAGTGCAAAAATTCCAAGTAAACAATGCGATGAGGGGTCAGAAAAATGCGATGAGGGACACACACATTGTCACCACCGTCAATGGCCGTTGCCACAGTCACCCCTGATGAAGAGGCCAAGTATAGGCCTCGAAGCCGGGTAATTAAGACTTGGTAGGACCCCCCCCCCCCCCCCCACACACACACACACACACCTCCTTCTCCCTCCCCTTTAAATAATATCGAGACAACTATGTGAATATATAGGCCCAGGAAGTATCAAAGGGAGAGCTACCAAGTATCTAACCACGCCTTGTGTCAACGACACAAGCGAGTTTAGAAACTCGCCGGTGTCGTTCGACGTTTTCGGTCCACGATCCATGTCGACGTGTTTGATCCACGACATGTACTTCGAAAATAGCACCCACAATGTTTTAAAAAAAACTTACTAGTTCGACAGGAGAGGAGTTTGAAATAATATCGCATGTAAGGTCATAATACTTAGTTTTGGGGCGAAAGAAGAGAGCTTTCGGTTTGTTGTCACTCATTTTTAGATTATTTGAACTAGCCCAAGTTTATAAGTTTTTTATGGTGTCATTAGCTATGCGCACAACTTCATTGCCGATACTAGCCGAAAAATGAAACGTAGCATAGTGGTATCATTATCACAAGACTTCATACTTTAGGAGCTTCATGACGCGGATGGCCCTTCTACGCAAATATTCATGTACTCAGAGTAGCAGGGAGGGAAACGAAGGAGGGGGGTTAAACGACCAAGGATATTGTAACAAAGCCATCCGACACCAAATTTCTGTTCACAAGGACATCGGCAGCATCCCCTCTGGGCCGACCCTCGCGGAAGGACCGAGCGTGGATTAGGGCCGAGCGAGCCGGAACTGCCGAGTGCGGGGGCTAGGCCGACGACTGCGAAAGGGTCGGGAGGGGTGTCGAGGCTAGGGTGCCTACATGTTTCCGCTCGGCGGAAACATGTAGGCACCCTAGTCGAGGCCGAAAGAGGGGGGAAGGCCGGCCACGGCGGCAAGGCTAAGGAAAACGTAAGGGCCGAGAACGGGGGTGGGGATTAGAGTGATCAGTGCACTGGTGGCTCCTTCGTCGTCGCGAGAATTCGTTGGAAAGAAAACCGATAGATGGCGCGCCCTGTTTTCGCTCCTTTCTGCTTGGAGACCCGTTTAATTTGACGAGTTTGGCGTGGAACACGGCAGAAGGAAACTGTGTTTCTTCCACCGTAACCTAAAAGCCTGTATTTTTTTAACACATTCTGAGCGAGCAAGCGAGCGAGCGATCGTCACGGCAGAGTGAAGTCTGGAAAAGCGAAACAACGTAATCCCGCTGCATGAGCTCTGGTGCAGCCGGATCCTCTTGCAGTGCTATGAACTCGTGCTATAGCCTTCGCTATAATCAAAGTAATACCCCATTCACATGGTCAACATAAAGGTACCTTTAACATAGGTCCCTTTGCTATCGGCGAATCAGCCCGTGCTCTTGGGTCGCGAGCACACGCCACGCGCGGAAGATCGTTAATTGATTGGCCGCAGAGAATAAAGGTTCCTTAGCTAAAGGCAACGGCTAAAGGTACCTTTACGATCGTGTGAATGGGATATAACGTATAATACACTGGGCTCCTAGATTGTCTCAACATCTTTGTCTTCTATGTGCTTGCCCAATAGAGCGCGGGCACAAGCCCTGTTTCAATAGAAGCCTCTTGGCTCCTCTCTAGGCAGACTAGCGCAGTGTCACGCGGCAAGGTCAGGAGCTCCATTTCGTCGCGTACTACTACTTCCGTCTTCATAAGCCCTCACAGTCAAAAGCAAGAGGCGAAATCTCGAAGTTTTTTCTGCCCCCCTGCCAACAGAAGAAGAAAAATAAACTTGCCATTATCCCACGGAAAAATTCGGAGTACACTTTATGTGTAGTGTCTGAGGTGGCCAAACAAAAGTGCAAAATACTCCTACGAAGGCAGCTCGCCTATCGCACATATTGCACATTTTGTGCACTACGACTTTACATGTGCGACCGATCTAGGTAATTGGCAAAGAAAAATTATACTAAGCAAACGTTTGGGTACAAAACAAATGAGGAGACGGAATGGGATTTGCTCCTTATTGATTCAATGACCCGACATAGAATTCTAAATTAATACCCAAGTCACACTGCTTACACTTCATACAAAAGACAGTCTGACAGACACGACAGCGTTACTGGAACAAGCTTGCTCCAGTAACGTTGAGACAGGCAGGGGGGGGGGGGGGGGAGGGGCATACGGCTCGCCTCCCCCCCCCCCCCCGAAATCTTCCATTTTGTTGGGACCTCCTCTCCCTCCTCCCCCTCATACAGCATTTTGTCACGGGCGGGACCCCCCCCCCCCCCCCCCCCAAAAAAAAAAAAAAAAAAATCCTGGCTACGTGCCCGCGTTTAGACACGATTCAGTCTTCGCGATATCCGTGGTTCAAATGCCGCGTGCCATGTTTCTTCTTCAACTCATTGCTCTGCAGCAATCGAATCACAAACCTCGCGGTGACGTGTTCGAATCTGTCCGCAGACCGTCCTTTGTAAGATTTATGAGCAGTGTGACCCCGGCTTGACGTTCAGGTATCAATTTTATGAAGAAAATCCTAAGGTTTACGTAGTCGGGGGCGGTACGTTATAAAGCAAAAGGGACGGAATTACCATAGTGGGGAAGAAAAATCTGAGTTGCTTTAAAAGATGTAAAAAAATTGCAAGGCGATTAAAAAAATAATTCGAATTAATTAACCGCGTTTTTATGAGAAAGCAATTGACTTCGTACTGAGTTTCTATTTGTGTACGAGCTCACTGGGTAACCGGACAAAAGATCACCGGACAAAAGCTCACCTAATTTTTTGGGGTACCAGGGCGAAACACAGGCTGAGAGAAAGTGCGGACGCGATGGACATTGCACCATTTTTAGGAGAACTGGTACCCCATCCCATACCAAGGTGTCGACAGATAAGCCATGACAGGCGAAGCAACGATTTGGGACCAATATTTAGGTCACCGATATTGAGTGGAGCTGATAAGATCAAGCTTGCTTAACTCAAGGTATGACGGAGCACATACCTTTGCGCCACGTACGCCGAAGAAACTTCGTGGACCGAAGTTTTGAACCCAAAAAGTGACCGAAGAAGTGAAGTCACCTTTCGGTGACCTCGCTTTTTCAATGTTCTTATGTCACACTAAACGCACACATAAAGGTTAGTCAGAATCTACTCTCGACAGTGCAAGAACACAGTGGCATTTAATGGTCAATGTTAGTCTGGCAATACCATTGGCTTATTACTGGAAGCATGCTTAAATAGGCTGGTTTAGGCGTGTTAGTTTTGCCTAGAGAAGTTGAAATTGCTCGAGCGCTTGTAAACTTTATTTAATTTTGTCTACGCGCGATTAAGACGTATTTCTGTAAAGTAAGAAAGAAAATAACATGGTACAGAAATTATATATGTTTTGCTGCTTCTTTGTGCTTGTTAAAGGGATACTTCAACGAAATTTCGCCGCTTATTTTTTGGTGTATATATGTTCAAAAGAGCAGTATCACATCGAACACACCAACATCTTGTTTAAAAAGTCACGAAAAAGAATTTTAAAACGAATTAAACGATTAGCAAAGAGCACCTGGTGGATGTCGCTAACGCCTCGTTTGTAATGCCCGTCTAGGAACCTTGAGAGGTAGTGACGGCAACTGTCTCGCCTCCGGCCACGACGAGAGAAGAGGGGAGGGAGGAACTCCCCTCTTCCCGAGAATCCCTTTTGTGTGATCCAGAAGTCGCTATTGTCCCTCTACAACATTAGACAATATTAACCAGTCACTCAAAATTCATAGAAGAACAGCCGCTTCGGTGGCTGGAACGACTAGGCCATCCTCTCGACGTCAGGCGCCCCGCCCCGTAGCTTTGCTCTTCCCGAGACGAACTACGTCACGATTGCGTTGGATGTCACGTGGTCTCCGCTGGCTGTTCTCCGAGCGCTTGCCCGAGTGGGCCGTTTATAACGAAAAATACAGCCACCAGGCTTAAAATACAAACGTGCGATTATCATTTCCGGATATTGTGGATCATATTCAACCTATTTTTGAACATGACGGGTATATTTCAAAATTCGTTGAAGTATCCCTTTAAAGAGATACTACAACGAAATTTCGGCGCTTATTTTATGGTCTATATGTGTTCAAAGGAGCCGTATCACATCGGACACACCGTTATCTTGTTTAAAAATACACAAAAAGGAATTTTAAAACGAATTAAACGGTTAGCAAAGAGCACCTGGTGGATGTCGCTAACGCCTCGTTTGTAATGTCCGTCTAGGAACCTTGAGAGGTAGTGACGGTTATTGTCTCGCCTCCGGCCACGACGAGAGAAAAGGGGAAGGAGGAACTCCCCTTTTCACGAGAATCCCTTTTGTGTGACCCACAAGTCGCTATTGTCCCTCTACAAGATTAGACTAGATTAATCCGTCACTCAAAATTCGTACAAAAGCAGCCGCTTCGGTGGCTGGAACGACTAGGCCATTCTCTCGACGTCAGCCTCGCGGTAACTTTACTTGTCCCGAGACGAACTACGTCACGATTGCGTCGGATGTCACGTGCTCTAAGCTGGGCCTTCTTCGAGCGCTTGCCAGAGTGGGCCGTTTATAATAAAAAATACAGCCACCAGGGGGGCAATGTTGCGCTTTTTGGACTCCCAGGAGATTAGGGAGAGGGAAGTGACGTCAGCAACGCAGCAAATGCAGATTGGATGTTGATTTTGTTTTCTTCTGCCAATCTGCGTTTCTCTAGTCGTTGACGTCACTTCCCTCTTCCAAGTCTCCTGGGAGTCCAAAAAGCGCAACATAGCACCCCAGGCTCAAAATACAAACGTGCGATTGTCATTTACGGATATTGTGGATCATATTCAACCTATTTTTGAACACGACGGATATATTTCAAATTTCGTTGAAGTATCTCTTTAAGGCGTCGCAATCGAAATGGGTTCATCGGGACCGCCAACTAGGGCCGCCGTTATGTCCACGCGCCTATGCCTCGCCGTTCCGTCGCAGCCAAATGCATGGGACTCTCGCTCTAGATTATTATGTTGACTCTATGATCCTGACAGAAATGCTTTGTACCCCAACTACGGGTTTGTGGACAACACTTCGTGTCACATGAGGAACCTCTTTGACATTGACTAGGGAAACAAAATATTCTGAATTGTGATTATACAAATACGCGACTCTATGACTCTACGGCACTACCGCTGCCACAATATAGGCCGGTTCTCACATGGAGCGAAGCGCTGATGTAGCGCTCCTCACGTGCCCTCAGCTACTTATCGCCTGCCACGAGCAACAGTTTTGGCGGTGCGATTCAAAGCTGGTGAACGCTCCGGTCAGCACGCGCTTAGCGCGAGGTTAGCGCTATGCTTGTAGCGTCAAGGGACTGATAGCAGACGACAATGTTGGTTTTGATTTCGAGTCTAACCGGAAGGTGACGTCAGGTGCGAAATCCTATACTTAAGGCGTAAAAAAAAAAAAATGAGCACAAAAAAGTAGACGTGCACACTCGGAGCATCAGAAGCAGGGTTAGGCAGTATCGCGATACAAATGTCTCGCGATAGTATTTCAGAAATACATTTCATATCTGTATTTCTGTTTCGCGATACATTTTTTTCACCAGTATCCGTATTCCTGTATCGAAATACACTTTGAATGTCCCATTTTGTATCGCGATACAATCAGGGTGAAATGTGTTTCGTTACATTTCTTGAGAAATACTACCCCCCCCCCCCCCCCCCCCCGAAACAAAACTACAAATCCGAACGCAATTTTTTTTGTTTTTTTTACTTCTGAGGGCACCAGGGTCAAGGAGATGCTTGGGAATTGTTACCATGCTGACCAAGGTTCCTTCCGATTCTCCGAACTATTTTATTATGCGTGCTCTTCTCTCTTCTGAGAAGTGTTGCGTAGTCGGGGACTCGAACCAGGTGGCGTGCCAGGAGTGGAGTCAGCAGAGCCGGGAGTCAGAGCATCTAGTGCCGCAGGTCCTTAGGTAGGCGTTTCTTAAGTCATTGTTTGCTGGCATCCAAAGCCAGCTGCTAACCGTCTCTCTTGCCTCAGCTGCTAACCGTCTCTCTTACATATACACACAGTACACCCAGCCGGCAAAGCTGAGTCACAGTCCGTTGCAGCACGAGCCTGGCCGTGGTAGGGCTGCGTAATCTTACGACTAGCAAGCTCTCAGGCACACTTGTCTCTCGTCGGGCTGTCGCTCCGAAAAAGATACACCGAGACGTTAGACCTGGGCATATTTATAGAACAAAGTGCCACTTGATCCCGAAAGAAGAAGGTGCTCAAGATATACAGGCAGAAGCTCATGGACGACACCAACTTCATCGAAAATGCATGCCATCAGATCTGGACAAACACATCAGGATCGGAATATCGGAAAACACCAGAGTACGAAAGTTGGGTGAGCCTGAAACATCAAAACTTCAGAGGGCTGTGGAGAATTTCAAGGAACCGTTTATTGGATGGGTTGAGTAGATCTATAGAGAAAACAAAGAAACAACGGATCGAAGGGATCTTTAACCCATCTAAGCTCATCTTGACGCAAAAAACCGAAACATTGTTAGAATGCGGCCCAAAGTTCTGTGCCAATATCAAACCATCCCGGTGTGATGTCTTAGCAGATGTGCGTGCGGTTAGCTCCAGGATACCAACAGAAAGTGACAGATACGCATTTGTAGACCAAACCTTGAAACGATTAGATGGAGTTATAGACCAATCGTTCCAGTTAACGCACAGAAATTTGAAACGACTCAACCATGTCAACAGTGAAATTGAGAGTGTTGGAGGCGTTCTTTTGCAAACAGACAAATCAGGGAAGTTTGCTGTACTATCTAAGGACGAGTTCAGTTGTAGGGTAAAGGAGGCGATGAAGGCACTGTTCGAACCCTGCTCAACAGATCTAAAACGAGTGAAAAAAGAAATAGTAAACCGGCTACAGGCATGTGACCTAAATAAGTTAGCTAGACAGATCAGTAGCGTTAGGCAAGATACGTGCACGAAGAAGTTTCTCGTAAAAGACCACAAAGTGAACTACCCGTTAAGGGTAGTGCTTAACGAGATTGGTTCCTGGCAAAACGTAATTTCGTCTTTCTTGCAGAAATGTCTAACCCATGTACGTATTGAAACATCTTTATCTATCAAAAACTTCGAAGAATTACTAGAGCAGATCGGAAAGTTTCATGGCACAAAACGATACATTGGGTCGCTGGACATAAAAGATCTATATTATTCGATTAACAAAACGATACTTTTTAACAGGTTCAGGAATATGCTGGAATTAGATTTGGTTGGGTTTCAATCCAGAGCAGGGATTGCGATTGAGGATTTTCTATTTCTGCTCCAAAAATACCTGACATGCAATGTGCTCAAACAAGAAGAAACCCTCATGACGCAAAAGGACGGAATATGTATTGGTTCCAAGATCGCTCCCATTTGTCTGAAGTTTATTTAAACGTTTTAGACTGTGTGGGAGCAGCGATCATGGAACAAAAAGGAAAAGACAACGTATATATAACGCGTTATGTTGACGATATTCTTATTTGCACAAAAGACGAAAAAGAATGGGAGGTCACAAAAAGACACCTAGTTGACTCCTGTCCTGAATTGACCTTTACATCGGAACGAGCGACAAAAAATGAGCTGCAATTTTTAGATCTGGTTATTGCAGAAGATACAATGTGCTGGAGGTACGGGAAGAAAAAAAGCCAAAAGCCCCTACTTCCATTCAAAAGTTGTCATCCGAAAGCCATAAAGCGCGGCATTGTAACATCGTTGCTAAAAAACTCAATTGCGAAAACGTGCATACACCAGATTGAAAAGGCAACAACAACAACACTTCATCGGTTGTTAGATGCCGGATTTAATGATGACATCATAAATGAGGTGATGAGGTCACTATCTAAAGGAAAGAAAGAAGCTAAAAAGGGTGCCGACGGAAGTTCGAGAAGAGTGGTGTTGCCGTTCTATCATGGCGTATCGCATAACATCAAAGCGATGGCCCAAAAGTTTGGAGTTTCAACTGTGTACATGAATGACATTAGGTTGTCAAGGTTAACACCTTTTATAAAAGAGAAAAACGGGACTTGCCAAATAACCCACAAAGAGATGTCAGTCCCATGCAAATCAGGAGTAGTTTATTCGATTCTTATGACTTGCGGTCTCAACTATATTGGGCAGACTGGAAGATGTTTAAACATAAGGCTAAATGAACATAAAAATAATGTAAAAAACAATGCTCCAAACTCAGAGGTCGCAAAGCATATAGATCAATGTAGCGGATGTGTACCAGAATGGAAGAAAAGTACCGTGTTAGAATTTGAAAGAAACGACAAGAAAAGACTTATTCTCGAAACATTACAAATTAATAATTCAAAAAACTGTATAAGCAACGCATCGGTTGTTTTTTCTGATATTGAAAAAAGGTTCCTTGACGTGTGAATTTTGTCTCGCGGTATAAGATGTGTGTGTTCGAACAATGTGCCACGTGCCTGGATCGGTGGATTCTACCAAACTCTACACCGGAGTGTTATAGGACAATGTGTACCATCGGGACATTATTTAATGATTGCTTTTATTTTATTTTATTTTGGATCAACCGACAATCGATTCGGAACAGATTTGTGCACAACATCAGTTTGAAATGTCGCGCGAAAAAAGTCGTTGAAATACTGGAGGGGAAGACAAAGACGACGACGATAAAACCCATAGCTGTGTTAGAGAGTCTATGTGTGTGGTGTCCTTTTTATGTGCCTCACTCTCAGGAAGTTAAATGGCGTTATACCCGCACCAGCTGGCTGCCACCATCTATACCGTCCCTTATACAACCGCGTTCGCAACCGCTTTGCGAACGCGGATCCGCTTCCTAGTGTAATGAGCCCTTAGTCCGCTCTGCCTCCCTCTTTACCCTCTTTTCTTGTATGTATTCTGGCCGTTGTGTGGCACAAGGCCTGTTCTTTTTCTTTTCGAACCATCCGCAGAAGGTCACAAAAAGGCCACCGAAGTAAGCACGAACATGGCCGCGGAACAATAGATAGATCGAGTCGTTGGTTAGGAAGTCTACTCGGTAGTGATGCGGGCACATCGATGATCTGTACTTGAGTTCGGGGTTGTGCAAGCTTCGAGACGTCGTCAGCTGTTGCGCCGCTCCCTGGTACCGTGGCCGAGGTTCTAATCTTGCGTTCTCTCCGGTATAGTCATCAATGTCATCCATTTGAGCCAAAATAAAATTTAAAAAAAAAATGTTGGTGTCTTTTGTCGATTAGAAGAGCTATGAATTGAAAGCGCGGCTTCTTAAATAAATTGTGAAATGTGTAGATTTCTAAAACAGGGCCGGTATGCATAAAAAGAAATTCTATTTATATCAATCAAGGAACTACGCAAGCTGCGCAGCCTTCTCACTGGTCATATTTTCCTCGCGGTTCACTCTTAACTGGCGTTCTGTAGCAAAAGTACGAGCTTTATTTTGCCGCGCAACCATAGACGTGCGCAGGGTTCCTCATGAGATGGTGCCTATTCTCATAAGAGCCCCCCCCTCCGGCCCCCTTCAAAATGACCTCTGCATTACGCTAAAAACTCGGAGGTCACGCCTCAAGATACGGACGAGAGGTTCTGAAAACTTTCGCTACGCACCACAATCAAGACGACTTCGGATAGATCGACCCAAAGGAAGGTCAACTTCTTGCGGCCAGAGCTGATGTCCCTCGTTCGTTCCCCCGGTTGGAACGCAGACAGGGGCCAGGCCAGGCCACACCAGGAACTCAGGAACCTCCGGGCAGAAAAACTCGGAAACCAGGAGGGTGACTCGTATAGACTTTTGCAAAAAGAGCTCTTTGGCCGCCGCCATTTCGCGATTCGAGCGACCCCTATCAGTCAGAATTCTTTGCCACCTGCCTGAGCTGTGGAAGCCCGTTCAGCGCGACTCCCCACCTGCATTGTGCATTCGGAGTTCGCCAGTTTTAGAACGCAGCTCTTAGGCGCCCGTTTCTGGCTTGAGCGGCGTCGCCGTCGCCGTCGGCGTAACCGCGCAGTGCATTATAGGACGTGTGACGTCATCAGTGACGTCAGTGATGACGTCATCGGCATCGGCATCGTGACTGATGACGTCATCGGCATCGGCATCGTCACTGATGACGTCATCATTGACGATGATGATGACGGTGCTGATGACGTCATCAGTGATTATGACGTCATCAGTGACGTCACTGGTGACGTCGATGACGTCATCACAGTGACGATGACGTCATTGTGATTATGTCATCGTCATTGTCACGTGACCTCACGGGGGTCACGTGACCCCGTGAGGTCACGTGACTCTTGTGAGGCGACGGCAGGCTTGTACAAGATACTCACTAAAAGTATTTAAGCTAAGTTACTGAGCAGTGAGTACCACGAAAAATAATAGCTGAGTATAGTACTAAATACTCAAATTTGTAAAGTAACTGAGTAAAGTACAAAATACTCCAAAAAAGTAACTCGTTACTTTCAAGATACTCTCAAGTTACAATTTTCTCTGCAATTCATTGCCAAGCACAACCGAAGTCAGAAATATTTCTTCCTCCCAGCTACTATGGAATCTCCTGGAAATCTCTTAAGTAGACTTTGGCTGCCACTCAGGCTTCTAGGAGGTCCCAAGCAGGGTCGTAAAGTACCTAGGTACAAGTAACTGGAAATCAGTATCTAGGTACTTTTGTTGTACCTGAGGTACAAACCTAGGTACTTTCATTTCTCGATATCTGTATCTGTATCTTAAGTACATTTTCCAGTAACTTGTAATTGAGTGAAGTTACTTTTTACAGGTACTTTTCTATTCGCTTCGTCAAAATGGTAGAAACTATATATCTGAAAGTTTTAACACACTACCATGTGCCGTGATTAACGGTGAATTGGGTATGACCTGGGAGGCACTAACTTGATCGAACGATGTTTTAGCGAACGAAGCCCCGCCCATAATATTGAGTTTTCGTAGACCGCACTTCCCCCTCCGCTAAGCCCTCCGCAACGAAGAAGCCGCTTACTGCACCTGCGCGCCCATGGCCTTGACTGTAGAGTTCCGGGTATCGTAGCGGGTTGCAGAAAGCGTTGCGGGACTGCCAAAACGACTTACGAAAACTCCCTAATGCTTCATCGAACGACACTTTAGCGAATGGCTGTGTTCATTTGAGCGAACGGTGGATTAGCGACGCCGTTCTAGCGACACCAATTTATCGAATCGCTTCGGAACTCCGTTTGGGGAAAGTAGCGACCTGCTTCCCTCATCTGAAACCGAAACCGAAAAAGATAACGTGTCCTAGAATGCTCATGTAAATGCGGTTTTTCTTATTTCTCACATTGACACCAATAAAGCATATTTATCGAACCCGTTTTTGTGTGCATCCTTAGTATAAAAAGCTTTACTTCCAATATATTCTGACGAATTTGGGGGAAATAAATAAAGAAAGTATCTTTAAAGTAACTGTACTTGTGCCTAGGTACATTTTTAAGCGAGTACCTAGATACGTAAATAGGTACCTTTTCGTGTGAGTAACTGTAACTGTATCTTAGGTACATTTTTGAAGTAACTTTTACAACCCTGGTCCCAAGTAACTACAAATGAAACGAAGATAAAAACGTTTTTCTTTTATACCCTTGCTATGGCGAGGACATAGGCGAAGGCAGCGCGGGGCCCGTTAACCTGCGGAGGGAGTTTCTACACATAGGCTCGCCGCTCGCCTCCGACGCTCAGCTTGTGTCGGGTGTTCATTTCCGCTTCCCCCGTCAGTGCACTCGCGGTGCCGTGCAGTGGGGGGTCGGGGAGTCCAGGCCAGGGGAAAGCGGGCGCCACCGTGGTGGGCGCCGGCGGTCATTCGTGCTACCGAAGACAATAGCGAGTTTTAGTAGACCGTGTTTCCCCCTCCGCTAAGCCCCTCCGCTGCGCGGAACTCTACAGCCAAGGCCATCGGCACGCAGGCGCAGTGGCGGTTTCTTCGTAGCGGAGGGGGAAACACGGTCTACTAAAACTCGCTAATGCTGCGTATGCCGCGAGCGATGGGCCGCCGGATTGAAGCCGTGTAGTCGCTTCTTACGAGTCTTGTGTGCGAAGGGAGCCTAGTGAAACGAACGAGAGGTGTGTGCGACTGCGTGCGGATGCAGAGGCGTTTCTGAAACTGGAAGGCTTTCTTTTATATGCTTTCACTCCATAACATAGAAATATAAACTCTGGTTTACTGTCGACTCTTACCAGACACTTGTAGAACCCACACTCTCTCCGACACAAGTGCCCTCCCTCTGGCTTGTAGCCTTGTACACATCTTATGCTTTCACCCGCATGCCCTTCTGCTTCGGAGTCTCTGTTGCTCTTGGGCTTGGCCACAAACAAATTGTAAGAAAATGTGCTTTGACGTTTTGCCCAGTTAGAAGACACGACACACGTCCGCTCGGCTTGAGCTGCGACACCTGCTTCTCCGTATCACCTCTTTCAGCAGAAGCAGGGAAGTGCACTGTATTACCTAGCACCTAGCCAAAATAACTGGAGAGTAATATTTTCCAAGCTCCCGCCCCTAAAAAAATAAAAAAATAGAAAGTAACTTAAAAGTAACTTTAAAATGAGTACAAGTTACTTGAAAAAAGTATTTATTGAATTGAAGTCTCTATTTCTTTCGAATCAACCGAAAGGGGAACAGAGACTAAAGGCAGAAAATGCCTGACGAAGGTCTCTGTCCCCTTTACAGTTCGTGCATACGGTACACAGTATTCTATACACTCGTGCAGCTGTAAACATTAGCGATACAAATAATGTCATGGCTTTATAACACATCATCAAGAGAGGATCGCAATGATATAGATTATGAAAAACACTTTTTCACAAGTTCAGAGACAAAAACCATCATTTTGTACATGTATAAAAATAGCTATAAAACAGTGTCACTGCCCACCAAAAGTGTCCTCAGCTCTTTCTTAAATTTAGAAAAGGAGTTATTAAAATCCACGAAGGTCCCAATTGAATTTAATAATTTGGTCACCTGATAATCTTTAGTTTGCTTTCCGTAGTTTGTTCGAATCTGTGGAGGTCGTCTTAAAGAGTGCCGAAAGGTGTATCTAAGCACTACATCACTTGTAGTTTCATAAAGTTTCTCAGTTTTGATTAAGTTAGAGTACTAAATACTGACGTTCGAAAGTACTTGCAAGATACCAAGTTACTCACAAAAGTATTTAAGATACAGTAACTTGTGTAGAGTATTTAAGTTACGTACAAGTCTGGGCGACGGCGACGCCGCTCGGAGGAAGGAGTAGCAGACAGGATGAGGAGGTGAGGAGGAGGGAGGAGGGGTATACCATCCCCTCAGTACCCTTCCCTCCTCCTCCTCAAGAGCTGCCCTCTAATTCGGCGTTACAGGGAGTTGTAAACGGATTTCATTTTTTCTTGAAAGTTTTTACTTTATTTGCTAGTTCAGGATGCTTACCCTTTCTCTGTTATCTTCCACTGTGAGAACCAGGGAATACGAGAGCTCGTAGCCTGCTCGGCCTTCGCAGCAAAGGAACGAAGAAAGCGAACGTGAAGTAGCCAGCGACGCCGGGCGTTCGACGTTCTTCGAGGATTCTTTCAAGGATGAAGAAAGAATAAAACAATTAAAACTGGGACAACACAACACATCTTTCATTTGAAAGATGGGTTGTGTTGTCCCAGTTTTAATTGTTTTATTCTTTCTTCATCCTTGACTTGAACCAACACGCTCTTCTCCCAAGCAGAGGATTATTTCTGTTGAGATAATCTCCGAAACGCCTTCCCGGCTATGTTCCGGGTCTTCGCGAAAAATAGCTGATAGGGAGGAATTCAAGGTTAGGGGACGGAATACACACGTTCGTTCATTTGCTTTGGTGCTGTGCAAAAAAAGCAGCTCTCTTCAACACGTGCCCTAAAACAAGCCGGACTTCGTCCGTTTGTCGTGAAGTGACTATCGTCGAGACTGTACATTGGATATGCTGTGCTATTTGAGACCTTTCTCAAATCCTGTTTGGACAACGCGACACCGTGGGGTACGTACAATATATGTTGTTCAATTCATGAGACTCACTGAATTTCATGTTGTGAGCGGGGAATATTCATGCAATTCGGCTTTCCTGTGTGGTAAAATATTTTCGACAGTTAAGATCTTTTAGGTTGACACGGCTGAGTGTATGGTGCCGTAAAAAGATCAACACAAAAATCAACATTCCAGTTGCATTTGTTCTGTCTCGGACGGACTCACCGAAACAGCTTTAATTTGTTGGCTTTTGTTCCCAAAAATAGTACAATGCCGCCACCAGCGTCCGGAAGGGCGTCTATGCAGGCTGTTACAGCCCACTCATGAGAAAAACCCACAGCCCAGCGCAGTCGGGCAACACTGGCGTACACTCTCAAAACCAGGGACGCGCGCTGTAAATCGCTTCGTTCGAGACTACCGCTGGAAAGGTGTTTACATATTTATAGTCGTACAAAACCAGAGAAGACTCTTGGAAGAAAAGAACAAAAATTGTGCTGCATCTATGCTTAGACAGCCTTGATGCTCGTACGCCTCAACGGGCGACCTGTCTCTTAACTGTAGATGAGAAATTTAGCCAGTGCAGTACAACCACTAACCTGGGGGTTTTAACGTGCATCACGCAGTAGTGATTACACGAACGAGTGCCGGTACGAAGCTCATCCAGATCGAAACGGGCAGGGGTCGGGATCGAACCCAGGAGGTTTTGCAGCGCAAGCTTTCGCTCCACGCTCCGAGCTGAAACGCGTAAGCCCACGCTGTTTTTTTCTTTTTTTTGCGTTAGTTTACTTGGCCACCGATCCCCCAACACACTCGGTGCGTGGGTGGCCAAGTTTGCCTGCAGAAGCCGCTGTAGATGTAGACGCTGCTGCCGATGTCGAGGCCGTAGATGGAGACGCGCTAGCCTCACAGTTTATCGCACAAAGCACAGAAGGACCACGTATCAAGTCCTAAGCGCACCTTTTGCACACGGTGCTCCGGCGGAGACATCACGCTCCCGCACTTGAGCGTGAGCGGCGCGTGCTAGATGACGTATTTTTATGGCCATCCTTCGGGCACAACGACGCCGCTTTTTCGCTAAATGGGACAAGCAAAGTCGTCCTAGAGGTCTCGGACGACCTCTAGGACGACCTCAAGGATGAAGCCAAGGACAGCGTCGTCCTTGAGCGTACGATTGAGCGGCGCGTGCCGCTCAGTCGTATTTTTATGGCCGTATATGCCGCTTTTTCGCTCAATGGGACAAGTAAGGCTTTCGCCTTAAAACAATCACGACAGCTGTCTAAAAAGAGAGTGCGACACTCATAGAGTTAAAAAGGGTGGAGGCATGTCTATGCCCCACTCGGCCCGTGGATTGCCCTTTTGTTCCCACCTTCCGTCGAAGAAAAGTAGTCAATGCAGCTTACGATATTTTTGGGGGTACTTATATCTCAACAAAAAAAAATACAAAAAAGCGAAATTAAGAAAGACGCCCCCATTGCAAAAAACGCGCAAGCAAGCGCCGAAGCGGTGTGATGCTGTCAAAACTGATAGTTTCCCCTCATATCATTCTACAATTTTTGGAACGTACGTTTGGTTTAGTAAACATAGCCTGTGCCAATAGTACGTAAAGACGGAAATCGGAAGGTTTCAACAAGCCCAGCTCTATCGTGAAAAGAAAGTTGTTTGAAGGAGGAAAGAAATCATGCACGCTTATTGACAAGCTCGCTTTGAAATGTTTTGCCCCACAAGTGCTCTATTAACTCACGGGAAACTTTTAAAACTTCCTATATATGTTTTTTTAATCTCATATGACAACGCTTAACGATTATTTAAGACAGTTTTGATTTCTGTAGTTTACTAAGCAAGCAAACTGAACGTGCGGAAGAACTCCTTACCATATTATACTATAAATACTATCGATGTATAAGTTCTGCCGAACTGTGTGTGGACTCGAGAACTAATAAAAACTATCTCCGTGTTACGAAAATAACTAATATTTAAGTGAAAAACGAAATGACAGAGATATGCGTAGTAGAATGGAGGTACAAATATGTCTTCTTTTCAAACGCACTGCTTAATATGAAGATATCATAAATGTCAAAAATTTTTATTGCATTTAGAAGAGCACATAGAAAGCTTTTCGTACAAAAAAAATTAACTAAATAAAAACATACGTATTTTTCTAAAATGACGTTGAATTTTGTACTTTTAGTTTTTCTTCTCGTGTTTACAGTCGTTTCTTTTATATAAACTATACTTAAATTAACAATATTATAATTTTAGATAGGCTTAGATGCAAGCTTTCATTTGATATGTTTCTTGTGCCTTCTCACGGCAGAAATAAAAACCTATTTTGCTATTTAAAGCACATCTTCTGACGTACCTGACAGTGCTTTCCCTACAACCCGCCCCCCCCCCCCTTACGGGGGTGTACTCCCCCCCCCTTGTTTTTTTCCGAAGGCACCCCATTAACTCACGACTTTTTATCCTCAATGCCCCCCCCCCAACCCCCCCCCCCCCCCCTAAAAGTTTAGACCCCTCCCCCCCTAATTTCAATTCCTGCGGGAATCCCTGGTACCTGAGTAACGAGGGAATGGTTCTGCAAGGTCGCAAAGTTAAACGCAAAAAGTGAACTGAGTGAAGCCTACAAATCACGAATTTTTCGCAGTAACGTTTGATTATAAGGTTTACATTCGGTATGAACCCAAGCTGTTCAATTGTAAAAAAAAAGAAAAAATGCATTCGGGTTTTTTCGTTTCGCCGATCTGAAAGGTTGCCCTGTCGCAGCACAGCCAACATAGCCATTGTATTCAACTTCATGTTTGAAGAAAGTTATGTGGGTCTCATAAAGTCTCTCAACTTCCATAAATTTGTTTTTTTAAAAGCTGAAAGAAACGACGCTCTCGTTATATTTTAAAATATTATATTGCACGGTGTACATCTTGACAGAGGGCCTATTTTGGGGACCGCTTTCTGTTCTGAATGGCAGAATGATTTTGTATAGAGGAAGCCTACCAAATCTTAAAACGTGCTGTGCACTAAGAAACCAAAACACCGTTTATCCCGCAACCATTCATTTGATTCGGCATACAGACTGGGCATGGGGAATATTCGAAATGCTCTCGTGGTCAGTTGGGTGACAATGTTAAAGGACAGAGGGTTTTCAGCGTACTCTGACACCTCGGACTTAGTGCTTTTATTTTGACGCGTTCAGTTCGTGGTACAGTGGTGAAAGGAACCGAGGGTTTTCAGCGTACTCTGACACCTCGGACTTAGTGCTTTTATATGTGGGCGAAAAGCAAAGTTGCCATCAAATACTAAGCTTAGAAACTTATGTTCAGACCTTAAAGGGGCGATGCAACGATTTTTGTACTTTGCGAAAATGCCGCTTAGAACGGACCCCTGACGTAAACGATCTGTGAAACACCCGTTCGTTTTTCACCACACGCAATCGAAGTCGGAGAAAAAATTTTATCGAAAAACGAGCAGCGTTTACCCCCTCAACTCGCAGCCAGAACAAGCGGCCACGTGATCTGGAGCCGATTATGTACCGCCAATGTTGATCATAGACACGCGCTGGGGTTGGCAAAGCACAGGACACGCGCTGAGTTCCAGACATTGTTTTGGTTCGGCTATTGTCGTCATTGCAGCAATTGGACAAAGGCCACTACCACTACCCGAATGCTTGTCGAGCTGTCGATTATCAGGAGCCCAAATCGAGTGCCCACGCAATGCTCGGGTAAAGTCTATGAGCCGCACTCAAATATCGTCATTGGGGGTGCTGCGACCCCCCAGCAACGTCATCAAGTTTCGCGAAGGAGAGCTTGAATGACAACGCTCGCTTTTGTCCTTGAAATTAAACCGCAACAAAGATGTTTCTTGGCCAGTGGCGTTGCGTGAGAGTATCCTTGAGTGCCACGAGTGTCAGTAAGCTCGTGTAAAGTGAAAAGATTCCAATTGAATATCGCTGCAGCACCGCTTTAAAGACTGATGTCCTTTTGAAATACAGCAGTGGATCAGGGAATGCTTCGCCGCAGCTTGCTTGCTTGCTAGCAGGAAGTATAAAGCCAGGGGCTGCAAAAGACATAACTAAAACAATTTTTCTATTTCTAAAAAAAGGAAACATTACAATTTTTGCGCCCTTTCGCAGTAGTCAGGGGGGGGAGGGCCATAACCCCCTTGCCCCCCACCCCATGAAAATGCCTATGCGCGCAACGCCTTAGGCATAGTTTAAAATAAAAAAAAATAAAAATAAAACACAATTGTACTATAGTGAAGTGCACAATAATCGGATGCACATAAACCATCTAACCACACTGCGTGTGGTTGGATGGTTTATGTGCATCCGATTTTATGAGCATGGTTTATGTGCATAAAAAATAGAAACAAATGCAAAGATTACACGGAAATCAGAACAAATGTTATACAACCTGGCACAACAGAATTGGCAGCACACGCCGCAGTTTCTAGCAAGCATAAGCAGATATGGCGATGAAAACATTTCGTGTGTTTTGAGATAAGTTCGGCCGACCCTGTCCAGTAACCATTTTTATTTTTACGAAAAAAAAATATATTGTAGACTCTATGCCCATCAGAAAAAAAAAAAAAAAAAAACCTGTTCTGCGAAAAGGAAAAAAATTCTGTCCTTGCGGAAAAAAAATTAGAAGCACATTCTCAGTGCGAAGCGCTTTCTGCGCATTGCGCGAAGTTGGCATTTGGGTCACCTCTCCCCAAAAAGCTGTTGTGGCTGCAGGTCTAGAAATATTTACTGAAAAACTACGTATAAGGAGGATTGACTCAAAATGTTTATCATTATAAGTATCGACGTTCTTACTTTCTAGAAATAGGTCGCAAACATGCACACTCGGCAAAAATACTTACATTTTATTTTTTTTCTCCGCATCTATAAATACCAGAATTTTTTTTACTTTGCCAGCGTGTTGTCCTGTATCTTGTTAATATTGGCGCTAAATATGGTTTTGAAACTTATTTTGAAACTCAATTTTAAAAAACTTTCAGCCTTTCCACTCGGCTGAAGAAGGAAGTGCAGATGAGTTGTAGCTTCTGTTCTCGTCGGTGGCTTTCCAGGCGAGCGATCTGCTCTTCTTTCGCAAGGGAATCTGAAGCGCCCGACGCAGTCGAACTTCAGGCGATAGCGGCCTCGCAACGGTTGCGAAACCATTCGCGCTGCTGCGCACATCGCCGCCCGTTCCGTTCCCGCTACTCTCCCTCCGAAGAAATGCCGCGCTAGCGACGGCGGCAAGCGGACAACCGGGAAACACAACATTCTGGACAGCTAGCGCCATCTATAAGCGACGGCGGCAACCAGAGTTTTGTGTCGACATTTCTTTGCGGGGGACACGATCCTGGGGAAACTAGCCCTTAACAGCTCCGCTGTATAAAAAAAAAAGCCCATCTTCGATTCTTTTAGTTTCCTCACATTAAGGCTAATGATAGGTACCAACAGAATCTGCAAAAACATGTTGCATTATTTTTGTGTATTTGACGTTATAAAGCTAGAAATAGGACCGAATCGAGGCTACCGCAGCACCGTGAATGGGGCGTGTAGATACCCATAGATGACGAATTCATTCATTTTACAAAGTAAAAAATGCTCAAAAATGGTAAAAAAAAAAAAATTGACGGCACAGAGGCGCCTGTGATGCAAGAGCAATATAAACGTCTTCGGGTAAGCAATGGATTAGTATCTCTCTGAAGGTCTACAGGGTGATTCAAGGGGCGGCCAGGCTCTTTAAAGGGATACTTCAACGAAATTTGAAATATTCCCGTCGTGTTCAAAAATAGGTTGAATATGATCCACAATATCCGTAAATGACAATCGCACGCTTGTAGTTTGATCCTGGTGGCTGTATTTTTCGTTATAAACGGTCCACTCCGGCAAGCGCTCGGAGAAGGCCCAGCTTAGAACACGTGACATCCAACGCAATCCTGACGTAGGTCGTCTCGAGACGAGCAAAGCTGCGGTGAGGCTGACGTCGAGAGGATGGCCTAGTCGTTCCAGCCACCGAAGCGGCTGCTTTTGTAGGAATTTTGAGTGACGGGGTAATCTTCTATAATCTTGTAGGGGGACAATAGCGACTTCTGCGACACACAAAAGGGATTCTCGGGAAGAGGGGAATTCCTCCTTCCCACCTTCTCTCGTCGCGGCCGGAGGCGAGACGACCTCCGTCACTAGCTGTCAAGGTTCCTAGACGAGCATTACAAACGAGGCGTTAGCGACATCCACCAGGTGCTCTTTGCTAATCGTTTAATTTGTTTTAAAATTCCTTTTCGAGACTTTTTTAACAAGATATTGGTATGTTCCATGTGATACTGCTCTTTTGAACACATATAGACCAACACGCGGCCCTGACGTCACGCAGATGCGGTGGCGCTGTCGACGGCCCTGCGCATGCGCAGACGCTTCACTTCATGCGAATTCGGCTTCTGCGCACGCGCAGTGCCCACACCTTATGTGGGCAAACGCGGGCTTGTTTGTAAACAGCGTGTCGGTCTATAGACCAAAAAATGAGCGCCGAAATTTCGTTGTAGTATCCCTTTAAATCGACCGCAAAGTTCGGTTTCTTAACTTATCGCGCTACTACTTTGTGCAGCGTTGCCAACAGATGGTGCATTTTTTTGTAAAATTTGCAAAGAGCGAACTTACCTGAGGAAAAAGTAAAGAAAGAAAAAGGCTTAGCTCCTATGGAAACGCAGCGACGCCACCGGTCTTCAAACAACACGGCGCCGTTTCGCACGGGAGACAAGAGATGGCGCAACGAATGCCGCCAACGAACGAGCATACGGCGCCGAGAGCCGGCGTCTTTAGCAGACGATCTTTTCGACTCAAAAGCGGCGCGTTCCGCAGGCGGCGACAGTCGCAGAAACAAAAACAGGCGCGGTAACAAGGAACTGCAGTTCCTTGTCTGCTAAAGACGCCGGTTCTCGGCGTCGTATGCTCGTTCGTTGGCGCCAGTTGGCGTCGCGACCGCTTGCGCCATCTCTTGGCTCCCGTGCGAAACGGCGCCGTGTTGTTTGAAGACCGGTGGCGTCGCTGCGTTTCCATAGGAGCTAAGCCTTTTTCTTTCTTTAATTTTTCCTCAGGTAAGTTCGCTCTTTGCAAATTTTACAAAAAAAAATGCACCATCTGTGGGCAACGCTGCACAAAGTCGTAGCGCGATAGGTTAAGAAACCGAATTTTGCGGTCGATTTAAAGAGCCTGGCCGCCCCTTGAATCACCCAGTAGGAATAAGTTACATAGCCACTGCAGCAGATAGTGACGGGAAATGAAGCAAACCTCGTTAATCTGTACTGTGTAAATAGCTTTGGCTTCGCGAAGGTCTGTCACCACCATTTAATTGTTTGCAGCCTGTGCTGCTGTGAAAAACAGTCGCTCGGTGCGTCCTCCTTGGAAACGTACCGGGTGTTTGGGAGAAATCTGAACCCGGCTTTTCGCACCGCAAAAATAAACTAGACATTGCGGGGAGCTCCAACTCCGTCAAAACGTAGTCCCAGCCGTTCGGGCACGATGCCAAAGTTTTAGCACCAGCCGTTATCTTATTCAAAAGTTATAAGCAATTTTCTGGAAATTTCGCGGGAAAAATGGCGGCTGCCGGAGCTCAGAAACCGAAAACGGGCGAAAATGGGCTTCATTTTCCCATTGAAAATTAAAAAAAAAAAAAATCACTTAAAACTTCTGAATAAGATAACGGTGGGTGCTGAAACTCTGGCATCTTGCTCGAACGGCTGGGGCTACGTTCTGACGGAGTTCGAGCTCTCCGCGATGTCTAGTTTATTATTGCGGTGCGAAAAGCCGGGTTTGGATTTCTCACAAACACCCGATACATGCGGCGCCATGTATTTCTTCTAACCGTGCCTCCCGTGTTGTTCGTCCTGGTTTCAATATGAGTTAAGAATAAATAAAACTGCATTACTTACCTTGGAAGCTCAGCTTAATTAGGGTGACCATATTTCTCAAGGTAGAAAACGGGACATCCTAGCAAAAGAGGGGGGGAGGGGGGGTATTGAAGATTAAGATTGGGAGAAAAATTTTAATTAAATAACTGGTCCTATTTCAAAACTTTACCATATTCCAGTAAGCCCTGGAGCAGTCACACTCACAGTTCGGTTCCATGCACCCATTTGGAAGGTGTTTGTGGGCAAGAGCAGTTCTAAATTTTACTCTCTGGGCAAACATTTTAAAGTACCTACGGTAATTTTTGTAAACTATACTTGTAACGAGTAGGCATAGTTTCAGTTTGCTTCAACTCGCTTCGTGATAATTTCAAAACTATGCACTCCTGCGAAAACGGGACATGAATCTTTATTGGGACAAAAAGACGGGACAAAAGAAGCGGACCTCAAAAACTGGACTGTCCCGGCCAAAACGGGACGTCTTGTCCCGTCGTGTTCAAAAATAGGTTGAATATGATCCACATGTAAATGACAATCGCACGTTTGTATTTTGATCCTGGTGGCTGTATTTTTCGTTATAAACGGCCCACTCTGGCAAGCGCTCGGAGAAGGCCCAGCTTAGAGCACGTGACATCCAACGCAATCGTGACGTAGGCCGTCTCAAGACGAGCAAAGCTACGGCGAGGCTGACGTCGAGAGGATGGCCTAGTCGTTCCAGCCACCGAAGCGGCTGCTTTTGTACGAATTTTGAGTGACAGGTTAATCTTCTATAATCTTGTAGGGGGACAATAGCGACTTCTGCGACACACAAAAGGGATTCCCGGGAAGAGGGGAGTTCCTCCTTCTCCCCTTCTCTCGTCGTGGCCGGAGGCGAGACAACCTCCGTCACTAGCTGTCAAGGTTCCTAGACGAGCATTACAAACGAGGCGTTAGCGACATCCACCAGGTGCTCTTTGCTAATCGTTTAATTCGTTTTAAAATTCCTTTTCGAGACTTTTTTAACAAGATATTGGTATGTTCCATGTAATACTGCTCTTTTGAACACATATAGACCAAAAAATGAGCGCCGAAATTTCGTTGTAGTATCCCTTTAATGCATGATTTGTACTCAAGTCCAAATTACTTGTGCGAAGGATCGATTGCGCAACAGATCTTCCGACAGTCACTACCACATACCACCTGTACTGTGTCTACGTAAGCCGCAACGTTCTCGGCGCTTGGAAAATCTCCATCTGGAAATGACGCTCCGTCTGATAAAGAACAGGGGGCACGTGTATACCCCTGTCAGACGGGCACCTCAAATGACATTTACCCCAAATGACATTCAGTGTAAATGTCATTTAGGCAGTGTCACACGGCAACTGAAATGTACATTTGACTTAAATGACATTCGAGCTCAACTGAGTTCTCCCAAACTCATTTAAGGCTCGTAAATGTGTAGTCTCGTCAACAGCGGTCAGCACAAGTTCCGCGAATTGAAGTAAAACATTATAAATAATATAAATACAATTGAAAACAATGCTTGTAGCAATTATTTTTAGAAAAAAAAAATGCTTATAACGTGTATATCTCGCACACCTTTTGCGATATATTTGTTTAATATACTCGCGGTCTCAGTTGCGCGTCAGGAACGCGATCCGACGTTCCGGCAGTTCCGGATTCATCGCACTACGATCATTGTCGTCAGCAGGCTCCATCGCTACAGGGTCACGGTCTTCGCTTGAATCGATCGCAGACGTAACGTCAACGAGGTATACGAATAGTCCGTCGCGACTTCCGCTTCCGCTTGGTGTTCCGCTGGTCGGTTGCACTCTCTCTGCCGATGTGTCTCTCTCCACCAGACTTCCAGCCGCCTTTTCGTCACCTCTACCGCCGATCGAACATTCCTTTGCTCTTCCTCTCCTTGCTCTGCACCGATTCGGAAACCCAGTGCGACTGGTAGCACCGTCGTACTAGGGACCGGTACAATGTGCCGGCACTGCAGCACCAGGTGCTCCGTCGTCTCGTCGGTCTGCCCGCAGAGTGTGCACGTCCTCTCCTGTCCCTCCGTGAACCTGGCTCTCCACACCCGGGTCCGTAATGTACCCATGCGGGCCTCTGCGAGGAGTCCACTGCCCGTCGAGTTGTCATACCAGGGCTCTTTCTTTATGGCCTCCTTCTCCGTGTAGTACAACGCGAGGGACGGCTTCGCCGCCGCCCCCGCTCTCCATCTCTCCGTCTCCACTGCTTGGATGCCCTTTCTGATTGTCGCTGAGCCCACCCGGTTCTCGCCCGCTGACTCCATCCAGATCGGTTCGAACCCATAGCGGTCCCGCAGCCTTCGGAGGCGGTGCATCCATTTCGTGCCTCTTTCCTTGTATATCATGTAGCGCAGGGTGCGGTGGGCCCAATTCCCATCCGGGAGTCTGTGCACTCTCCTCTCGTACAGTGCCTTGGCGCTGGCTTCTCTGGCCTCGAAGGACGACCAGCCTAGGTCCCCCTGGACACCCTCGTTGGGTGCTGTTCTCGGGACTGCCAAGGCCATTCTTCCCGCCTCCCTCTGTCTTCTCTCCAGGAATTCTCTTGTTTGCGATGAGAGGACGAGTACGCCATTTGCGTACGTGAGTCCCGGAACGATGGCCATTTTCCATAGCCCCCGCACCACCTCGAACCTGTTGAAGGTCCAAGTGGTCTTCTTCGCCAGGACTCCTTTCCCCCTTATCGCTCTCAGTCTCTTCTCCCGTTCATGGACCTTCAGGTAGTCGGACTCCGCAGCCAGGGTCACTCCCAAGTATTTGACCGTGTTTTGTCTTGTCAAGTTCCCTCCCTGCAGGTGCCACTGTTGCTCCTCTGGTTCCTGATTCGGTCCATCTTGATCTCCCCAGACTAAGACCGCACTCTTGCTCTGTGTAGTCGGTGTAGTCTGCTGACGTCGTGTCATAGTTGCCACAAAACACCTTGTCTCCGTCAAAACGTGTACTTAGTTTTCATCACCGTGTTTGAATTTTATGTTCTGAGAATTCATTACATTTTATTTACTTAGTAAACAATAAAATAAACACTAGTTTGCCGGGTTAACAACAGACCGCTATCGTGATAGACATCACCTAAATGACATTGCTCCATCCACTGATCTCTATTGTAGTAGGCTGGATCGCGGACCGCGGCCTCGGCAGCTGGGGCCGAGTGTCGCCACCGGCGGCCATTGATTGACACCAGCCAATGCATGGGACTCTATGGGAAGAACAAGAAAAAGTGCCGTTTTCGCCTGTTTCTAAGCTGTTGTCGGCACTGAAACTTTTTAGATGCTTTTCGATAAGCCCGTCAAATAGCTTGCGTACAAACATTAAAACTGACAGCCCTCGCAGTTCTTATAAATAAATATTTTGTGGTCGAGAGTGACTCCGCTGTAGTGCAGCTCAATGAGGCGAGAGTTACCTAGAGTGACCGCGGAGTCGGTGGCGGTTTTGTCGAGTTGGGTTTAGCAGACGACAAGCTCGAAGGCTTCGCTACGCGGAATTCGCTCACTCCCGGAAACCCGCTGTCCAGATGGAACTTCTTTGTCATTCACCAACTTCTGGGCTTCCCTAAGGACGGTCTCATTGACGGCAAGTTCCTTTGTTTCCTCCACTACGAGAGCAAGCTTGCCAGCTCAGCCGTGGGTGCTCCGGTACGTTTGATTTTTTTATTCGGCGACCGGACGTTTGACAAATACCTATTCGATCTCCAAACACCCGTCATAAGGATCGCAGCGCACCATAAAATACTCGTCTCCGAGCACAGCGTACATGCTTCAATATGCTTACTTTTGTGCGTTTCTCCCAGACTTGCGTGTATCGCCTGGTCGCCTGGTGTCAAGCAGTGGCCGCCGGTGGCGACACCGACGGGCTCCCGATCCGCGATCCAGCCTACTAAAATAGAGATCAGTGGCTCCATCGCTCCCTTGACCAGATCGACCAGATTCCGACAGGAGTCAGGCAGCGTCGGCCGTGGGCACCGTGAGTAAGTGCCCCGCGAGTAGCGTCGGAACGTGGATGCTGCACCCGCTGCTCTCTGCCCGTGTCGGCACATCGGCATCGGAGGCGGCGCTCTGCCCTCCGTCACCGGTTTGCTCCGTTTTCGCCGTTTTTCCAATTCGCCTCGGTGGAGAAAACGCAAAGGTAGATCTCCGTGCAGGCTTGCATGCTTTCGGCACCGCGGCCTTCGTAACAAGCGTGGTCGGCCGCCGACACACTTATAATAATCTGGTTCAAAATGCCTGCATTTCAGACGGGACCCCGTTGAACTTCGATAAAAGCGATAATTCGAAAAAAGCGATTTCGTTATAACGAGGGATAACTACTTCGATTCAGCATTTCAGTTGTGAAATAAAGCCTTCCTCAGAATTTCTGTGTACTACTTTGCCAGGATAAAGCAATGTACAGAGCGCGACACTGTTAGCGCGAACAAGCGATCGCCGGTTTTTCCAGTTTTTCTCCGTGAAACCAAGGGATGTCATCCAAGTTATTATTGCTACGGAAAGAGCTCATTTGGTTCTATAACGTAAGCGATGCAATTTCGTGCTGGCAAATACTATTTAGAAGTGAAATGCGAAAATGCGCCGATGTCGTGTTCGCGCTAACAGTGTCGCGATGTGTACCTACTTCTTTCTAGGATGAAACTATAGCAACTGAGACAAAAGGTAAATGCCTAGAAAGAAGACGCTAAGCCTTCTCTTCAGATTGACTTGCCTATCTCGATTATGTTTTTTTGTTTTTAGTTAAGAACATCTAAGGATCAATCACTAGTTGCAAAAATGTCAGCTTTCAAAAACAATTTATTTCTGGAATGCTGGCAATAATACTTGATTTACGATGATCATGTACAATGCACTCCGAATCATCAATCACAATGCATCATCTACAATGCATAAGTTGGCAGACTTATAAAGGAAGCCTTAGAAGGTAGACGAGGAAGATGCATTTGTGACTTGGCTTCGTACGAAGCCGCTGGAATAAGGGTTCAACCAATACCTTTAGAAAAATAAACACACAATTCGACAGTATTTTTATGACTACGGTAGCTCCACCTACGAAATGAGTGTGGAACTTGCTTCATTTCTGGAGTGAGGATGCTAGTAAAGAGACCATCCAAGCACACTAATAAAAAAACAAAAACCTCAAAATAACTGTGTGAAGAGGCATACCAAATGTCAGGCAACACCTACCCTTTTCAGAGCTAGGTGAGGGTCACAAAACTAGGGTGTTTTAACACCCTATTGAGGAATGCTAAAAACAACCTCTAGACACGCTACCACAGATAAATACCCGGGGGATTACATGACCTATGGTTTCCTCGGGAGCTTAAGAACACCTACGAAGCACTGGATGGTCGCGTTTCTGCGACAAAACCGTCCTTGAGCATCACTGTCTCGAACAGCAGACTTTGTTCGAAGCGACAAATTTCATCGCACTAACTTGGTCCTGGTACAAAATTCTCGCATGTACCACAAAACGAAATCGGCGCAGCACACCATGCGTCTCCGTAATGAGAACATTTACAACGACCGAAAATACAGAGAAGTCAAGTTGAGGCACTGTCCCCGCTCGGGCACGCCACGAGCGCTACGACTCGTGCCCCTGGCAGTGCGGCCTGTCCCCACGGCCTTGCCTCCGCGGTGCGGAGGCGTCGGGCGGCCTGAACCCTTCTGCCTCGAGGCGCGCCACGTGACGCGCCACACTCTGCCGTGGCACCCGCCCCGCCGAAGCTTCTCCGTACGGCTGCATGGCGGCGACGCGCTCCGACCCTTCGGCTGCGGAGGGGGACTCTGGCGTCCTCAGCCTTCGCTCGCCCGTCTCGGAGCACACGGACGAAGACCGCGACGACCCGCGCTCTTCGGTGCGAGGAGACGGTGCGCACTCCGTCCGCACGGGTCTGCACTTCACTGTTATCGTGACGGGGACGGCGGAAGAACGACCCTTGAGCGTCGAGGTCGCCGTGGGAAGTTCGAGCGAGTCCGGCCGGCCGTCCCGACGCTCGCGATGGGCCGGGGCGTCGCTGTCGGCACCGTCTCCGCGCCGGTCTTTCTTTCCGACGGAACCGTCTCGGGATGACGTAAACAGCAGCGCCCTCTTGCCTCCTTTCTTCACCTTCACAACGTCTTCGGACGACGGCGACGGCCTCCCGCGGGTGGAGCCGTCGGCTTCAGCGCGTCGATCTCTCGGCACTGCGCGGACCCTCCCATCGGCATCTGCGGCGGACGACCCGTGGCTGAAGCAACAAGCTCCCGAGAGGCCCGGCTCCTTGGCGGCGTTCTTCTTGCGCGGGATGGAGAAGCGCCGGAGCTGCTGCAGCGTGCGGTCGAGGGAACGCCGGGCCTTGGTCGGCCGGGCGTTTGCAGAGGCCCTCGCGGCGACCTCGTTGACTTCGCCGGAAGCGCTCGACTCGCTCGTGGTGGGGCTGAAGGCGCCGGGGCGGCCCTCTGGACTCGCGCTGCCACTTGAGGTGGTCTCGCTGCCGCCTTCCTCCCCCCCGTGCCACGATGTCGGGTCCGGGTACTGGGCGTTGCTCTGGGACACAGCGGGGCCCTGTGGACGGGGAAACGAGCATCCGGGCACAGATGCAGCTTTGAAAACACCTGTCCACAGTCTTTAGCATCCGTCCTGCCCCCATGTTAAACTTGAGGCTGCAGCGACTGACAGTTTCCGCAATGTCTGAATTGTGGCTGCACTTAACGACTATCAAAATTTTTCACAAATCACCAAGCAGACAAAGCTGGCTGAAAAGAAAGAGATCATTTCGGTATACCCTTACTATACTGAAATAATCTCGGAACAGAGTAATGTTTACTACAAAATTGGACAGCTTGTTCAAGTTCTGAACATTGTAATAAAACTGTGAAACTGTTAGTTCAGTCAAAAAAATAAAGCCTTTTCAATGAGCTATGAACATCAATGGCATTTTTCATGTAAAATATTACGATGATGCAAAATCAGCATGCGGCGAGCAAATATGTGATCTTAAAGATATAGAATAAATGTTAAGGCTATTCTTAAGTTTCTACTCATTCACTGCTACTAAAGCTCATTTAGAACTGCACCCTTGTACAGTTGGAGGTCTAGATAAAGGTGGTAACGAAATGAACAATTAGATAATAAAACCCAGCTACACCTAACCCATGCAGGTCATTTAGAAATTCTACTAAGCTATCCTTCTACAAGTCTTGAATTTGAAAAAAAAAAAAAAAAAATGAATTTACAACCAATGAGGCGCGAAACATGTCAGAATATTGCAGTCTATAGACATACACGTTTGCAAGTGTAGCCATTGGCCGCATTATGGCCACGCCCAAGCACACACCAAGCAAGCAAGATGGCAGAGCCCCAAGGCTGTACTTGCAAACGTGTATACAAGCCATGCTTTTGTTTTGAAAACTGTACTGCAAGGTGGAGTTGTCATGTCAGCATTTATCAAGATCCTTTTTCGTTTCCGATACTTGACGGTCATTCTGGACAGGAGTGTTTTTCACTCAATCTGACTGGGGCTAAGCGAGACATGCAGTCAACCCCGACAATGTCACTTCTCTGCGGCACACAAGTGCACGACGAAAAGCATGCTCAACAAAGCTGACTGCTAGATCACTCAAACAATGAGAAATATTGCAGAACTGCCGAGTACAGTCAGTGTTCAATATGAGGATGAAATTGAATATTAGTATGTTATTCAAAGCGATAGATAAAGGTTTCGAAAAGTTCGGACAGCATATCGTGATGCTCTCACAGTGTAGCGGAGCAACATCACGCTTTGGTGAAATGTTGGCACAAATTCCTCACATCTCGGTGAAATGCACCAGAATGTAGAAAACTAATCCCTTTTGCACAGTTTGGCACAAATGCTGCACCAATCACACTGCAAATACATGCTCGGGCTCAATCTGTCACACCTCCAGGGACTTGCCTGCACTCTGTCACTTTCATCAAAACACCCGTTCGATCATTTAGAACCACCTACACCCGTTCAATCGCTGAGAACCTTTTCTGTCTAAACGGTTTCCATGTCTTTGAGATGATGTCGCAGACGTGAACATAACAACCGTCGTGGTAAGTTGGATAATTAATTAAAATCAGTTAATTAACCATTTAATTATTGCTTTTACGGGTCACTTTGCAATTGCAGAAATGATGGTAATTACTATTAAGAGGCCAGACCAATAAAATAATCTGTAAAATTTTATTCATTTATTTAAATATTAATAAATAAATTTCAAACTTTTTAGCCCGATTTAAAAGTTATGCGCAAAAAAGCTTGTGCCGCGCTGTTTGTAAGCAATATTCAAATAGGGCTAAAAAACGCGAAATTGAAATAACTAATATCTCACACTAATAAACTTTCGCAAATTATTCTAATTGGTCTGGCCTTTAATAGCAATTGCCATCAATTTTGCAATTGCAACATGACCCACAAAACCAATAATTAGAAAGTTAATTACCAGATTTTAGTTAATTAGTCAACTTACCACGACGATTATTTCCTCAGCTAATGTCCGCCGAACTCGAGAAACATCTAGCGAAGACGGCTATCAGCTAGCAGTTTGCGCTCGTTCTTAAAAGTTCCGTTTCCAATAAAACATATGAACCCGTATACTTAGATGATGATAGTTATCGACTTAGCGAGACTGAATTTTGGAAAGGGTCTATTAAATTCTGAGAAGCGTTAAAAGCACAAGTCAAAAGAGCTGGTGTCCCAATTGCCACTAAAGCCAGAGCAGCCGACACGCGAAGCATCTCGCGCATACAGTGCGTCCCACTTATAAAGATACCACATATAACGACGTACCACTTATAACAATCAGTTCCTAGAGTTTCTAGACTGGAAATGATCAGTTTCCAGTGCAGATACAACGGTAATCGGTTATACGATTGAAATTTCGGGTTTTCTCATTATCGTTATAAGTGGGTTGCACTGTATCACGAGCACGGAGCGTCCAATTTCAAACTATAAACAGCTCAGCAAAGCGAAACACTGCGCTAATATAAGGTTAATAGTTTGCCAAAGACATATACGAGTATGCAACATCTCCCGTGGTGCGTGCGGTTTCGCATTTAGGCGGGCACTTTCAAACAGTGCAATTGTTGCCGGACGGGTACGGCAACTATCGTCGAAGGGCTAAAGAAGAGTATTTTGGGAGCTCAGTGTCCCCTTAAAGAGTAACTGCAAAGAAAAAAAAAAGTGTTTCTTTTAAACAGCCTAATTGGGACAAGCATGTCACAAAACAAATTTTCCACAAAAAACAAAGTTTTTTTTTTTAGCGATATTTATTTTACAGGACGTAATTTAGTCGGAGTCAAAACCTCTCCACATTTGAAACTCTCGCTTTTTCATCCCGCGTGGAGGAGAAGTACGCCCCGCCCCTCGCTCTTGGATTTGCTTTTGGATTGACTTGGCTGCGGAGTTGAACGACGTACGCAGAGTCTCGACTTTCGGTGCGTCTTGTGTGCGTACCACAGCCTTTTGTTGCTTCTGCGTTGTGCAAACTGCGCGCAAAATGGACCCTGAATTGAAGCGTCAGCTTCTTGGCCACTGCGAGCAACTGGGTCTTCGGCCATACGAAGGTACGCCGCAGGGGACGGCTGCCAGCAACAAAGACGGAGCACCGCCTGAGCCTCCCGAGCCTTTGGCGCGCTTGGACGACACCTGCTGGTGATCGCTGTCGCGATCACTAATCCTGGCAGCACCTTACAGAGCAACGGCGCTGCTTTATAGGAACTGACATCTCCAAGAAATTAGCATTTGCACGCGTAACCAAAAAAAAAAAAGTATGCTAAGAAAGCAAAGAAAATGCCTTACGAAAGCAAAGAGAACACCCCAGGAAAACGGAAGTAACAAACCGCGCTATGAAAGCCAAAACCCAGCATCGCTTCCTATCACTAATAGAGATGGGTGAATATTCGGTTATTGCGAATATGCCCATCGAAATTCTGTTCTATTTGGCATTCGCTTCAAATCGAATTTAAGTATTCGACATAATCGAATTATTCAACAATATAGAATTATTTGGCCTTTCGAAATACTCTGGCTTGGATTTCCGCCCAGATGGCGCAAGCTTCTGAACATTTCAACCATTTCATACTCCCGAACTCAGTACACTTGAAATGAACAATAACAGTACTTCTAATACCAAATAACTATAGTTTAGACATATCTTGTGGTATTTGTTGCTTGTACTATTCGATTCAAAATTATTTGGCCAAAATCGCTATTCGCTTTGAATTCTATTCATACCCAAAATCCTCCATTCGCCCATGCTTAATCACGAACACCTGTGACATCTGGTGTTAGTGATAGTGTTAGTGTTGGCCGCAAACTAAAATCAGTCTCCACAATATTGCAGTAAACGTTTTAATTTTTTTGAGGAGAATTTGTTTGGTGACATGCTTCTTCCAATTAGGCTGTTTAAAAAAAAACTTTTTTCTTTTACCTTTCATACTTTACATACTTTGTTTCACCTTTTAAGGTGAAACAAAGTATGCCATTCTTTTCCAAGTCCCGCTGCACTTTTATTTTTCCCTCATTTCTTCCTTTTCTTTCCTCGCAACCCTCGACGAGGATTCTCTGGGCCCCAAGCACGCGTGGTCGGGCAAACGGACCGACGTGACGCACCTGGAGGCTGAGCCGCTTGTCGCCGTCCTGCACGAGCCTGCGCCCGTGGGGCTCGCACTGGGAGAGCACGCGGCCGTGGGGCCGGCCGCCCTCGGCCTCCCCGACCCGGACCACCGTGACGTGGGGCCCGTCCTCGTAGTAGGCGTCCGACCGGATTGCCCTCTGGCGGTCGGCCACGCCCCCGGGCTCCGCCCCCTCGCTGCTGCTGCTCGAGGAGGAGGCCGCCTCGCACAGGGGGGGCGTCGTCTGCGTGATCCTCGACACCTGGTCGCACGGCTGCGGCCACACGGAGCGCGGGGATTAAGGAGCGACTCGGATAGCATGAAGCTCCCGTTCGCAAAGAGTTCGGTGAGGTGAGAACGGCAGGAAGGAGCTCCGGCTTTCCCGCCTCCAACGCAAGCTTTCTATTTTCGACACCGCTCCGGCGTCTCATACACCTTGAGCAGCCAAAGCGTGGCGGAAGGCACAGAGCACACGTGTGGGCAGGGCGCTCGAAAGAAGTGCCCTGCCTGCCGTTCTCTCTCTGCAAGTGACTAGAAGGGCGCTCGAAAGCAGAACTCAGGGCATCGATACTCTTATTCGCGTTCTCCGCACTCCGTGCTCGGCGGGGAACGGAACGCCGGTTGGCAGAGATGCCCGTGCGCAGAACCTCGTGGCACCGACGCGACTGCAGGCTTTGTTTTCTTGCAAAGAAAACGCCGCGAGATGCAAACGTTTCAAAAGTTAAAAGCAATTTTTCGTAAATTCGATAAAAGACAACCATTCGTCGTACGCGGTCGAAGTAAAAATAGTCGACACCGCGCTTTGTAGATAGCGATGGCCATCGTTGGCTTATGCAGCGCAACACGGTCGAGAGGGCATTGGTTCTGGGACCCAGAACCAATGCCGTCCACAAGTAACGTCGTTAAATAGCCAGCCTATGCTCATAACCTGTAGATGACGCTTCCACGCGACTCTAAAATCTCCAGAAAATCACCGGAGTCTTTTGATTCAATTTGCGTACCAAGCTGCGGCAGTCACTCACCCGCTTCCACCTCTAGGACCAACTTCCGGCAAAGTTGGAAGACTCCACGAGGCACGGTTCAATGAGGAGCCGCGGAAAACTTCCGGACGTCCGCTCAAGCCGACCTGATACTTCATCAAACATCCGGACGACTTGGGGCACGCCGCCATCTATTTATATTCGTTCGGATACCTACATCACCCAGAGGACGTTACTGTTGGGACGTTACACGATTTGAATACACATTTTGCAAAAAATATAAAAATAGACGTGTAATAAAGTAAGAAAAAAAAAGTTTGTAACCATACATCTCACAGGCACCTCGTAAAACTGAAAAAAAAAACACGGATGAATTGATGATTTCACAATCGAGACTATTTTATCATTGGACGGCGATCAGTGGTGTATCCAGAAATTTGTTCTGGGGGGGGCTGAAGTGGCTTGGATGTTCATGACTTGGGGTGTGGAAAGGGCGGGAGGGGGGGGGGCAAAATGCAGGTGTATATATAGGGTCGGCTGGGTTTCGGGTGGGGCTGAAGCCCCGTAAGCCTCCCCCCTGGCTACGCCACGGACGGCGATTCATTGGTACGGCAGTTGGACTTCCGCGCTGTCCCCACCTGGTGGGTGTCGTCGTGCGGCGGCAGGGGCGGGGGCATTGGGGGGGCCTCGTACGGGGGCGGAGCCTCCCCGGGCGGGACGTAGGCCTCGGGGGGCTTCCAGAAGCTGTAGGGGGGTGGGGGGTCCGGGCAGAGGCCTCCCAGCCCCAGGGCCAGGTGCTCGCGCCCCACCAGGAAGCCCCCTCGGTCGTCCAGCGCCAACTGCCGTGCCAGGCAGGCGTCCTCCAGGTCCGCCGCCGCCCGGCAGCCATTCAGCCCTGCGCACCCGCCGTTCACTCAATCAGGGCCGCTTCTGAGCCCTCCGAGCCTGTGCCCGCAACGCGTCTCCGACCGGCGTGTCCCAGAAAGTGGCCCCTCGATATCCACGTGACATCGTCAAAGCGTCACGCTGCCGCCGGCCACGACCCTGGCGGTGTCACGGTGGCGGTTGTGGATGTGGCAGACGCGTGCTCTGCTGCAAGTCGCTCTCTAGCTCTAGTCGAAAAAAGCGTTGGTAACTGGTAGTCAAAATGCCACGACGACGGTGACGCTCGCTCTTACTTTTTGCCGGAACTTCTAGCACCAACTGCTGGAATCAAGACATCCGACAGCGTGACACGCCAGCTTTTACTAACGTAATTTGTTGCCACTTTGGGATTACTTTTGACGCGTGGGTGGAAAAGGACACTAAATGCACCAGTCAAAGACGCACTGCAGGCACCACACTTGGGGGAGCAAGGGATGAATTTGTCTCACCACAACCAAGCTGGAACAATGAGAGCAAGCGTGGTGCCATAGTTTTATCCGAAGGAGCGTGCATGGCATGGCACTCTCAAAGCACGACGCTCGCTCCTGTACATAATCCATCGCTGCACTCCGGTTACAAAAAATGCTTTGCAAGGTCAAAAACAGGCAATGAGCTTGGTGAGTACGGTAGTTCTGGCTAGCATTTTCATCGCCTGAAAATCTTTGCGAATGTGTCTTTTAAACAATGAAAAAGTGCTCGATTCAAAATAAAATTTGACGATAATAAAATTGCTTCAAACCAGGTCGGCTTCAGTGTTTCCTGGAAAATGCTTCCACTTCCTAGATGCCCACAAGCTGCTACACCACTGAATGTCTCAATGAGAAAATGCAAACAGGGAAGTAATGAAATTAGGCATAGGAGCTCAAACTATACCATATGGCACTTCAAGCACGGGTCCAGGCAACCCACATGTTTCGCAAGCGGCCGTCATCGAATCGCGAAACCAGAACGACACGAACAAGGACAAACAGCCAACTAAACACCCAAGAAGTATAGTCGTTGCAAACTCCAGCAGAGACGGCACTGCAATTTGATATGCACACGCAGTTGTTCCGCATGTGGCTCGAAATTCGGACAGAGCTCTCTAAATGAACGAGTGCAACAACAGTAGCGAAGGACGCACGAGTCTTTCACACGCTGTGCCCAAGGGTTAGCTGGCTGGCATTGTTTTCCTCCTTTGGCAACTCACTGTGACATCTCCCTTCCCTGCTTACTTCACACCCACACCCTCGCAGTACATCCTTTTCACCCACAAAGAACATTTTCTTGTACGAGCAGCAGTCCTGTTGAATATCTGGAACCCCACTTTCCAATAATTCAACCATATGTAGAGCCATTAGGGCCTGGAACTCTCTTCGCGATGACACGGTTGTGCCACCAATCTTGAGATATTCTGACATTACGTAATAAAACCTTTTGAAAAATGTTTTACCCTTGTTTCTTTGTCAAATGATCCTCCTCTCCTCCATTTTCTGAGTTTGCCATATTTTTTTTTAAAATATATGTAAAGGTTAGTTTTTTAATATTTCACCTTTTACAAAGTTTGTCTAGCTCTTCTATTATGCCATCTCAACAGTGCATCCCGTGTTTCTTCCGCGTTATTATATCACCAGCTCCGCCATATGCAATGCCCGGCAGTTGGCATTTAAGACAACTGACTAAACAAATACTAAATAAACTTGACTTGCGAGCAACTGACCAGCAGCACCCATATATGAATGGTCGCTAACCCGAATGTTAAAGGGCCATCAGCTATTAAACATGAAGTAAATTTGCTACCTTTACAATAAAATTTGCGCAACCACGTCCAATTCCCATCACATGAGCGGTACGAGCCGGGAATCTCGCGTGAAGCAACCACTAAGCAAGCAAAAGTCAATGCCGAAAACACAACAAAAAATAGTTATTTAAAACTATGCTAAGTTAACTTTGTGCAAAAAGAGAGAGAGAGAAAATAAATGAGGATTCTGGAGTTTGGCACGATGTTGTGCGTTACTCCATACAGCCATTACTGCAAATGACATCGTACAAGCTTTGGCAACTAAAGATAAGGTCAATGTGGTGCCAGTCGGGTTTATGTCAAACTTGGCGAATGATCCGAAATGAGAGCTCTTCAGAGGGAAAGGAGGGACAGGAAAGGCACCCACTGCGTATCATGACGAGCAGGCGCCGCTTGCGCAGCCGATGAATCATGAAGAGCAACAGCGCTAGGATGAGGAAGGAGGTGACTGTGCTGGCCACCAGCCGCAGGCCCAGGTTGGTGGCACTCAGAACGTCCGAGCCTGCGAGCAAAGAGAACGGGGAGAGAGAGCATTTTGTAAGACTCGGTTAACGGAGCATCCTCTATTCCCACGTAACAGAGATGCAGTCACAACCTTCCAAATTCCGAGCAAACTAATCCCATGATAAGGTCTCAACAGGCATTTCTACGCAACAAACTAGACGTCTGCTTTCCTCTGTTGGAGGGGCATATTGATGTTGGAGATAAGTACAAAGGATGTTACAGATATGTGTCACAATGCCTGAACCTGGCTGCCGCACACACAATAGACAAAACTCTAAGCAGAACAAAGAGAGTGGAGCAATGAATGCGTTAGGACCCGAGAGATGCTGTGATCTGCGAGATCTGTGAGATGTAGCCAATTGTTTGTACTGCGAGATGTATCCCGGGGGAAACCCAAGCGTATCTCGGTCGGAGCCCAAGCACGACACCGAGGAGCGCCCGGTTGTTGCTTTTTTTAATGGCACGTCGAATCCCAATGCCCGTACACCCGTACTGTGCACCAGGCTAGTTCTCTTGAAAAGCGCGAGTAAGTGCGTACGCCTGGCCACGCCATCTCTCGGCCACCAGCTGATACATGACACACTGCATGGAAGCTTACTCCACCTTCGAGCAAAGTGCTTCGTTTTTTAGATATTGCATTCTCATGACCAAGATCCACGACCTGAATTTTATTCAAATACCAGATCGGTCAGAACAGCTATGACCGGAGATTCTTCAACTGTTGCTCTTTTTAAAAAGATGGTTTTGGTTGAACGTCCCTACAGTTACTGGAAAGTGTGTAGTATGACATCTTTCACGTGGCCATCGTGCATATTGAGTAGGTAGTGCCTGCTCTGAAGCTTTGCAACTGTCAATCTTTACCCCTTCAAAAGGTGTTCAAGAATGAGTAGTTTGCAGTCATCTATTTCATCTGTATTTGGAATTATTTCTTCGTTCATAAGATTGAAACATATTATGACGAAAGCATAGAAATGATGGCTATATCTCTTGTAGTGGGAGTCCATAAAAAGCAGATGTGATCCAACCTATACTCCGTTCACCCCTAAGCTGAGACTGCAGTAAAAGCTACGTCCTCGTTAGACCAGTCATATGACTCTCTCACCACGACGTCACGCTCCCGGCCATACCCACGCGCGGAGAGCAGGGTCAAGCGAATAGGGGGAGCAGCTGATTGGTCCGGCAGCTCCCACCGTAGTCTCAGCTTAAGGGTGAACGGAGTATACCATAAAGCGAAAGACTCTACATAGCACAGTTCAGCTGCTACCATCACAAGGAACATCACTACTTGTTATGTGTAAGCTTTTTTCACTTCAAAGTAACACCTTCCACTTTCTTGACGAGAGAGACGAGTGACATAAGGAGAGGACCAAGGACCTGAGAAAGTTGGCACATTTTTGTGTCACACGAGAAAGGACAAAACTGTGACAAGCAGAAATGAAAATCACAATGCACAGAATCTTAAAGGGCGCCATGTACCATCTCCAGCCTCGGGTTGTCGTACGTGATGAACATGTTCACACTATATCGAGGAAATTAGCACACTGGTAAATGTACTGGATTAGGAAAGGGTAATAACGAGGAATGGATTTTGACCTACCCTCTTCTTATCCTTTCCTAATCAAGCTGACACAACGTTGGCCCACATATTTGTGTCAGTCGCCTTCACTAAAACTCAATGACAGTGATGACAGATGCAACTGCGAGTCGTACGTCACGTAGCAACCAACTACAGGGCTAGCCAAGAGAAGCATTCACCGGTTGCATATACACATTTCCATCGCTTATCACCCGGGCAAGAAATGCCAGGTCCCTCGGCTGTGGACGAAAGCGCAGCGTCTGCCACAGAAGATAGCTACTGCAGATGTTCAAAATATGTTCTACACCCCAGGTGACAAGGATGACAACACGCAGCGGGCGATTATTGAAATAGTCTATGGGCGCACTGACATCCTCCATCTGCTGTTGGTCAGTCACCACTGAAGTGACCGACCTATCTACGCCTCGAGCCGATTGTCATACGAATTTGAAGATTGACCCTGCGATTCTGTCATTGCTGTCCTTTCCCTGTTCCGAACGCAATTGACGGAGGCACCTGTACTGGCCGATACTCGAGTCCCTCTTTTGGGACGACAACGAGCAACCGCACTCGGCCACCTGTTCCAAGCGGCGTGTGCCAAACAAGGGGCAGCCTTAGTTGATGGAGTAATGCCACGCTCTCCTCCGTGCCGCCTCTAAAGCAACGATCGGAGAGTCTGTTACCGCAGAGGCACTCCAAGCCGGCTGAGTTTTCACAACGACCGATTACACCGAGGGTTGACAAGTGCATTTGGATGGGAATCGAAAATCGTGCGCTAATCCCGTCTTTGGATTATACTCTAACGGAGGGCCTTTCCGACGCACAAAGTTTGCGGCGGGCTTCATTCTCGAACATTATTTCTGCCCAAGTTCCACAATTCGTGCCCATGTTCGCATCATAATACCAAGTTCCAAACTTAAATCGATGCACACGAACAAATCGAGCAATCAAACTTGCAAAAGTGTTATTAGCTATCCACAGTATGTACCAGGACCAAAATGTAGGTTAGCATCACTGCTCCTGGTAGCATGCATCGAATATGTTGTCTCCCGTAGGCCGTTACCTTTATTTTTCAATCTTTTGCCTAACCACCTCAACTCAATATCTGCACAAACGGCGAATCAGCTCGCGACCCTGACAACGAGCAACTTGCGTGGAATGTGCCGTGCCAGGAGTGCCGCGCACCGATCGCCAGAACGTTATTTGATGAAATGACATTAACTTTCACGCGTAATAGGGGCAAAAACACAGGCAAGCTGGCGGATAACTTGACTGAGACATTGTGTGTTGTGTCTGATTTTTTATCGCTCATCATATCGGGTTTGTAATGGGGGCATTAGTTTCGTGCTTGCAGCAGTCCCATGCAGCTGCACGAACACGTGGCTTCGTCTTGCGTGTCATTAGCACAAGCAGCTTTGACATCATCGCACGAATTACGCTACAGTCTGTCGCGGGTAGATAATAAGGAGACGAGCTCCCCCACAGAGCCCTCACTCTGTCCGGGAGGTCTAAACCCGCTGGTAGGCAGCGGAGTGCCGGCGCTCACCGTCGGGCGACCCCAGGGTGGTCCCGTTGCAGGCATAGTCGCAGCACTCCCCGGAGCCCCGCAGGTAGGGGGCGTGGCACTGGGCGGGCGGGTAGCACGAGGTGATGGAGCACGAGTCGGGGCGCCCCCGCTGGCAGGTGCACCGCTCGCAGGGGTCCTTGCCCCGGGGCGTGTAGCGGTCCCCGTGCCCCACCAGGCCCCCCAGGCGGTCCACGCAGCTCGAGGAGCCCTCCCGGGCGGGGGGGACTCCCTCCTCGGTCTCCTCTGCGCGAGGTGGCGCCAAACAATTGCTGCGATTTGGCTAGGGCACCGCAAATAAACGCTTCACATCCATTGAGCGTGGAACGGCCATCAGCCTCTGTTCGGACGACCAGGTGTTCGCGGAGAGTCCACTGCGTTGTGGGCGCATAATCGAGAAGGGAATTACGCAAGGATCAGCGCAATATTAAAAAATTAAGGTTACCGAAGTATTATAATATTTTTTCAAAGCTAGATTGCGCTTTGAGACTAGAGAACCCTAACCATGTAATCATCTGAATGCTGTGAGGCTCCTCCCACTCTTTCTTCTTCTCAAACACCCATTCTCCTTTTGCCCGGCGTACTGCAACGAAATTCTAGCACCTATTTTATCGTCTAAATGTCAACCACGTTGTGGGCACACCGGGTACACCAATTTTTGTTCGAAAAGACACCAAAACATCATTTTAAACGAATAAACCGATTATTCGATTGCACCTGGTGGATGTTGTCGAATGTCATTACGTCGAGCTTCCCATAAACGCAGCTCCACTTCATAGAAGTACGACCCCAAACTCCGAGTGCATAAATGCTGTCAAAAATGGCCAAACCAGAGTGTTCTTCTCTCCCGCACCTATTGAACTCCTGCGTGGAGCAGGGAGTTTCAAGCGGAGGTGAGTCACTTTTTCGCCTTGGCTTGCATTGCAGAACCAGTAATTGGCCACCTTGAACGGTCAGGTTGTAACGCATTGACGCCACCAAGTGGCGAAGCCCACAACCACGCCCGCCTCCCTGTAGCCATGCTCGTGTAGTTGTAAATGCGACATCACGAATGCGTTGGAGGCACGGGATTTCCAGCGACGCATCGCACTTTCCGATGGCTGATCTTCGAACGCTCGCTAGAATCGACCGTTTGAAACGAAAAATATAGCTATCCATTTAGAATAGTCATTAGCAGATTTTTTGGATCATGCTTAAAATTTTTAACATTCCGGTTTCATTAGGCGCAAAACAGAAATCAGCATCCGACCTCTAAGCGTTGACTACATTATCCAGTGCCAGGAAGGAGGCAACTGATTTCTAACGACTACGTTCTCGGTACCACTCCTATTTTATGCATCACCACATTTCGTGAATTTGGCGTATATTTTGATAGCCATCTTTCTTTTTCTTTTAATGTATCCCAGGTTGTTAGCTCTGCGTTTGAACTTTTGGGCATGATTTACCATTTGACGAAGGAGTTTACAAAACCCTCGTGTATAATTCGTCTCTTTTGTAGCTTCATTCGTTCCAGGATTGAGCTCGCCAGTGTTGTTTGGAACCATCTTACATTATCCGAATCAGAACAAATTGAACATGTTCAGAAGAGGCTCATTTGTATGATTTATGATCGGTATTTCTATAGAAAGTGATTTTATGATTATGCCTACATTTTTAGAAATCTCAACTTACAGTCTTTATCAACCAGAAGAGTTGTGCAAGACATATTGTGTTTTAATAGAGTGATCCACGGTCAACTTGATTACGCTATCTTATGTTCCGTGAATTTCCATGCACCTATCCGTGTTAGCAGACATGCCTGTCCCTTTTATCCTTTTCGTCAGGAGAAGCTATGTCCCATTTCTCGCATGCAATTTACATTTAATGACATCTCCAGTAACTCTGTGGATATTTTTGTTAATTAGAAACATTTTAATTGTGAGGTTGAGTCACTCTTGTACAAACAGCTACCATATTGTTTTTAAACCTTTTCTATGAGATTGTATGCATGCATGAATGTATGCATGTTATGAATGTATAGCTGTTTGTGAGTATGCTGTATTTTGTACCTAAGTGTCTCATATAAACTGTAACAAGGTGTTGAACTGGGCGAGTTGGTAAAAGTTTAACATAATAAAGTATCAACTTAAAAAAAAAAAAAGCTTTAGCATTTATTATGCCAGTCTCATACAAAGACTGTGGTCGTTTTGAGACAAAAACAACCAAAAAAATTCCTTTCCTTACTCGTTTTATTGAGGGGTGCAACCATCCAGTTGGTGATAAAATGGGTAGTTGAAGAGGAAAAACAATGCCAGCCTCGTCAATGCACTTTCTGTGAAAACCAGCATGTGTAAGCGGAAGCTGCTTAGGGGCTATTCTGTGAAGCACTTATTTCCAGCACTAGACGGCTAAAGCAAAACAATAATTTCAGTCCCTCCAATAACGGGGTCACGAAAGAAGCGGTACTAGTTCTTGCTAATGCAATTTGTCCTCACAAGGACACCCATTCGGGGCGACTGCACGCGTGTCACCAAACAACCTTGCCTGAGGGCCCAAAGGCTATCAGATGGTCCCATTCCACTCGGACGTTCCTGCGTCACACGTTAAACAAATAAAATAGCGCAAAAAAGACAAGAAGTATACAGGACAAGCGCTATGTCACACGTGTTTACAATGCTTCACAAGCTACTCTAAGATGAGAAAAACCTGCTGGTGGAGAAAAGTAAAATTAGCAACATGTTTGCCACAGACGTCTAAAGAATTCAAACGGTCTTCCCTATGGTAATGTTACAGGAATCATCCTGCCTTTGCCCTCTTCGTTTCTATGTAATCTTAGTTGGTTTATTTTTTCCCTTCTACTAATTAATGGAACATAGGGGGTTTGAGACTCGGACTTCCTAACAATTTGATCCACTATGATTCGAACGAGAACCTGAAATTTCAGCATGCCAAAACGAATGTCCACAGTTATATAATTTATTCGGTTTGCACAGACCTAAATTTTTAACTTAGTTCCTCAAGTTTAGAAAAACATATAGTTGCACACATATAATCTGTATGTCTCTTTAATTGACTGATATTTTCGATGATGCACCATTTATAGTATACAGTCGGTTGTCAACTGAAAGGGACACTGACAGGGTATTTATGCTCGCCAAGGTTTTTATTTGTACATGACATATGAGAGCCCAAATACCCAGAACACAATTTGCCACTCGATATTCGTTTTCTTTCTGCCCGAAAACCGCTGATGAAGAACTGGCGGGTTTGAGTAGCGCTCACTCTCTTCTCTGGGGTCACATGCCGTTTTCTATGGTTTAGACACAACCACCAAAGATAATCAAAGTCCTGGGTCATTGAAGGCACACATTCAATACAAAATATAGAATTGAAATATGATACCAATTTTTTTTGTGGCTTCTAAAAAACCGTAAATATGTTTGTTGAAAAAGAGAAAAGTTGCACAGCCACGTGACTTCCGGCAACACTCTCCTCCTCTATATTTCTTTCTCAATAATCCAGTTTCGGTTTCGAGCAGTTGCGTTTTCTGACATTAAAAATACAGGTGATGCTGTAGCAAAATATTGATTGGGTAGTCCTCTGACAACATAATATATCGCCTAACAAAAAAAAAAATTTTTTTTTGTGGGTGTCAGTGTCCCTTTAATGGTGCCATTTAATTTAATTAATGATAGTAATTTTATTTCTGAAAATAAAATTACTTTCGTTTTTGGTTGCGGAAAGGGAACATATCGCGAAGGCAAAAAGTCATTTGACCTCGGTAGGTGCTTTAAACTTCAACACGTGTGACTGACACTGATCCCTTTTCTGCACTTCACCAGACTGTGAGCGACGGCGAGATTATTACCGGACAGTGGCCGCGCTATGGTCCCAGCGGTGGGAGGGTTTGAACCGCGCGATGGCGGCCCGACTCTCTCCAAGGTCTCCCGGCAGGCACGCCCTCGGAGATGGCCCTCCAATTTTAAATAAGCCGGCCCCGAACAATGGCTCGTCTTCCCCCTTTTGTTCACAGCGCGAGAAATCCAGGTTAGGCGGCTGCACTTCCGGAGTGACCTCCTACGCTCGGCTGAACACCTCCCTCGACGGCGGCGCGCTTCTTGCTCCGTCTTTTTGTTGAATTTTCTTTCGCGTTCGGTGCGACGTCCACTCGAAAGAGTCAATCGCCTGATCGGGGTTTTACGAAAGACTGCAAAGGCCGGTCAGTATCGGGAGGGACTGGTTCCCTCCCCGGGCGCCTGTCGAAGGGGGACACGGAAAAAAAAAAACGTGACACGCATTGACAACGCTATGTTTGTAACCCAAACATACACACCCCCGCTGCCCTCACTATCGACTCGTCGCCTGATGCGAGCTCGCCACTGCGGCGACGCGTAAACGGTTAATCTGTCTTTGGCCGCACCGAGAAAGCGACCGGACGACCGTGAAGAAAAGAAATTCCCTGGTAGTAAGAGCGCAAAGCTCGGCGTACCGCACTGTACGGTTCGCGGACCAGACATCCGGAGTGAAGCTTACCTCCGACGGCGATGTGAAGGATGGTCCCGCACACGATGATCGGCAGCACTTCGACCATTGCGAGTGTCGCGTATTTTCTCTTTTCTTCCCCGACGTCCCGGGCGATTATTTCGGGAGAAGTAGGCAGGAAGTTCCCAAGATGGTCCGGTTTGGGGCCGAACCGTGCTTGACGTCGACGCGCACGGTTTGCGGACCGCCGCAACCCCGTTTCATGGCTGAGCTTGTTGCGGCGGCGATTCAAGTGCACTGTCGTCTCCGCTTGCCTCTTCGGGGCATTGGAGAAAGGCGGGTTTCTGCAGCGGCTGTCACGGGGTGCTGCCACAAAATAAAACTTTACGGCGATCAGCTTGCGAAAGAGAACTCGACACTCCGTTTCCCAGCCAGAGTCGCCAGAGTTTCCAAATCAATGGCGGCGATGATTTTTCCGCAACTTTGTGTTATCTCTACTAGGTGGCGCAGACAAACAATCCGGTTTTTGGTTGCATGAATAAAACTCTCGTTTTAATATAAACGTAAATGGAATTTAAATTTTTTTTGCAATATATACAAATTTTGTAATAGGTCAATACAGATTTGGACGTTTCTTCTCGTCAATGATTTTAGCTTTGGTTGCTGTACCTGGATTTTTATGGTAGAGTAAACCGAGTAACCACAGCCGTAGCCACAGTCGCTGGCTCGATTTCACACGTGTGTTCGCTGCGGACGTGCGTTTGTGCGTGGCTTTTCGCAACTTTCACCCGTAATCAGGCAGATTTTATTAATTTCTGAGCTTACTCCATCATTGGAGTACCATACGACACTCCGTGAGGTGCCTGGTTTCTTAACCAAAGTGCGATAAAAGCGTTCTAACGCTTCTACGAGTGTATATTGGTCACGATCGTTTTAAACTACCGCACTGGGCTCTTGAGGATAAGGGAAAAAAAAAAAAAAGTATCGCTGCGACATGGATTCTGAAGAACGGAACAAATTGATTGAGAAACTTCAGCAGGATACGGAAGATTATCTGGCGAACTGTAAGCCAGGCAAGTACAAGGATGGCTGGAAAGAGGAGACGTGGGAAAAGGTAATCTTCCGAGGTCTCTACGCGATGCGTGTCCAAGCGCAACTGTTCTGATTGTGTCACCTCGCGGACTGTTGTAGGAAATGGAGGAACACCCGCTGTTCGCGTCTAAACTTCCCGAAGATACCGAGATGCCGCCCTTGGTGGAGGCCCTACAACAGCTGAAGTACGACACAGACATGAACGGTCCCGACGGTGAGCCTTTTTTTAATTTTTTTTTTTTTTTTTAATTTAAGAGTAAAGCTATACGCACTACGTCGTGCATCTCGACCGGAAATGGCTATACGTACGACGCGTAGAGCTCGTGCCATTTGAGTCACCCTTTTCGGACGGTGCCTGTATCACTCGGGAGCGGGTTAAAATTCCTAACCGGAGCTACTTCACAGAACTTCTCTGTCGGATGATAAGCTCTCATCCTCCGAATTGAATTCCAAAAAGCGTCGGAAGTCTCAATCGGAAGAGCCAGTGCTCCTATTAGCACTACGACCAGAGCGGCCGGCATGCGAGGTGAGCATCAGGTGCGCGGAGCGTCTAATTTGAAAACTTTAAATAGCCCAGCAAAGCTAAACATTGCGAATATAACATTTATAGTTCGCCGAAGACATAACAAAAGGCAACGCATTGCGCGCAGTTCCACATTTAGGTGGTCGCCTTCTAATCTTAATCTTGAAGGACTCGAACATGTAGAGAACGACCAAGGACGTTTCTCATCCTCGGTGCAAGTAGAGAAAACCAGCGATTCTTTTTCAGAGATATTCTACCAATCCTACCTTGCTGACGTACGTCTTTGGCCTTTAGTCCTTTATAAAGACACGCAGTTACCAAAAAGAGTGTTGGATTGCACACGACCGAGCCTGAAAGCCTCATTCCCATTTTGCACGCTACAGCCGCTGAGTGAATGAGAGCGGCAGCGAGGATGTTTCAGTCGTAGCGCGAGCTTCCTAGTTTCGACAACGTTTGGGAGTCTCTCGAGCCTCGAGCGTGCACATGCAGAAGCAGGGTTTGAGGCATTGAGCGCCTCCTTGGGGCATTCGAAAGAGGCACCCTGTCATCTTCGTCGATGACTGTAATGTCCATCTTCCAGAGCTGGCAGAGAACTACAAGGAGGATGGCAACAACAACTTCAAGCTAAAGAAGTATCGCTGGGCCGTCGCATCCTACACCGAGGGCCTAAAGCAGAAGTGCACCAACACTGAGCTGAACGCGCAGCTGTACTGCAACAGGGCTGCGGCACACTTCCGCTTGCGTGAGCACTGCCAGTCTTTTTGTTTTCTGGGGCAAGGTTGGAGAACGTGTTTGCGATTGGTGCGATAATGTAGTAACAAAATGCAGCCTAGGTCTCACATTTCTAAGAAAAACGTCTCGTGGTTCTAAGAAAAACGACAGAGTTGGGTGCCTAATCACCGGACTGAGGGCACTCGTGCGGGATGTATGTGATAAGTTTGCCATTTACCCGTGTCGCTCCGTTTCAGAAAACTATGGCTCATCATTGGCAGACGCGGTGTCCGCTCTCAAGTTGAAGCCCAGTTACAACAAGGCCTTAACCCGAGGTTCGTCCAGCTTTCTCGAGACTTTTGGGGCTGACGGCACTGATAATTTGAAGTTCTTACTCTCGCTACTGGTGCTTTCTTTATTTCTTAATGTATAGGGTGGTCCAAGTCACCAGGCTCGATCTAAAATGGACCGTAAAAATCGACTCCTGCACATAGCAATCTAAACTTATCGTCAAAGGTGCAATTCACAGGTCGGTTTTTTTTTTGTAAAATTACAAAGTATAGCTCTCTCTCTGTAAAAAATAAGGCCAAGAAACTTGCCAGGCTCTACGGCGGGCAGCAACGCAGACGACGGATCCAATAACGGGGTGTGTTTGGCGTTCGTATTGATTGATGGGGCTATCTCCTTATCGCGACGGCTCGCGACCACTGGGGTTTATTAAAATGAACATAATCTTTCTGAAATGTACCTTCGGTTAAAAAATAAATGCGGACAATAAAAGCAAAACTTAAAGTAAAAAAATGCCTCTGCATAACAGCGGCGCTTTTGCTGCCAACGGATTTCGTCTGCGTGTCGTCTGCTTTCTTTCGCTGGTCGGCTGCACCTTCGGACGCTGCTCCCGACGCCATCTATCAATGGGCGCGTTCAGTAGCGGCCCCGGAGTCAAGGAGTCACTGACTCCTTCCACTAGACGGCCAAAAGTCACTTCCGGTGCATGTAACTCCGGGGCTTCGGAGTCAAGCTCCGAAGCACCGAGTCCGGAGACGGTGCACGTAGAGTCAAAGGAGCTAAAGATGACGTCATTTTCTGACTGGTGACGATTTCCGGCGCAAAAAGAGAAAAAACAAACAAAATGGCGGGATAAGCTGCGTCGGTTCTGTCGCGGGTGTGCGGTTAGCTCGCTTTTGTTAATGAAAAGTGCTCAAGGTAAGACGAATAACGCGTTCGAATTTCTTTTCCAGGTAAGGCTCTTTTCGGAAAATGCATTGGCCCATATTTTGTTTGGTTTGAATATGCTAATAAACAACGTAAACGTTCATTTGACGCCGTGTCTTGATCGCCGTTGCACGGAAACTCGGTGAATATCGACGATAGCCCTGTCCGCGCTGAACAAAGCAAGGCAGGGTATGAACGCCAACTCGGTAGCCGGTTGGACACTCACGCGGTCCATGATCCCGATTGATGTTTTGTTTGCGTGGCTAAATCTGGGTGCACGTTGGCTGACGCTCGCTTCGGCCGACAAAACCTTGATCGCCGAGAGCGACCGAACTGGCGATACGAATACGAATACATTTTATAGGAAGTTCGTTACGAAGGGCAGAACAAACGTATGGCCGTATAAAAGTATCGCAACCGGCGGCGTAGATTCGCCGAGCTCTATGTTTTGCGTGTGCTGACGACGTTTTTGTCGGTTTTTACAACAGTAGCTGCCTTTACACCGCCAAGCGAAGGGCTCGATCGCGTTGCATCGCTTCGAACAGCAGCGCTGATGTGTAAAGTCACTCGCTTTTTCTTCAACGACCTTGTCGAGACTTCTTCAATACCGGCGTCAAATAAAAGCGATCGTGTTCGCCATCGTCTGCTTCCAGTTTATTCGGAGTCCGTCTGGCACAGGGGAGGAAGCGGAAATTGCGTAGAAGCAGGTTTGGAGCCACGGCATTTTTTGCCGTTCAGTAGGCGCTCCGACGACTCCGACTCGAGTGACTCCGTTCGGGGGCAAGGGAGGCGCTACTGAACGCGCCCAATACGAACGCCAAACACATCCCGCTACTGAACCCCTGTCATCTGCGTCGCAGCCCGCCGTAGACCCTGGCAAGTTTCTTGGCCTTATTTTTCACGGAAAGAGAACTACGCTTTGTAATTTTACAAGAAAAAACGACCTGTGAAATACACCTTTGACGAAAAGTTTAGATTGCTACGTGCAGGCGTCGATTGTTACGGTCCAGTTTAGATCGAGCCTGGTGACTTGGACCACCCTATATATAAAAGTGCACTCCAACCAAAAAAGTGTGTATGTCACGGATTTAGCACGGTGAGAGAGATTGTATTACTCTAATTGCGTCGCCTCAACTTCCCAAACGAAAACAGTGGAAATTTAGTAATTTAGTTCACTGCTAAATGGTTGTCGCAAGAAGAGAGGTTGTAGAAGTCATGTCACTGCTGCAGGTAGAGAGAAAGAGTGTAACGATAGGAAGAAGTGCTCAGAGTAGCCAACTGGACCTCACGATATTGGGTTTCTACTAATGGTGTTGTGCACTGTGCAAAGTTCTCTTGATTGTCAATGTCATGGATAGTGATCCACACTTGAGGCTTCTACATGATCTTTAGTGGCAATTCTTGACTTACTTACATGCAGCCGCACTGTGCTCCTGGGAGTTGAAACGTGCACAGGACTGTCTCGAATGGTGCAGCAAAATATTGAAGGTGAATTTTTTTGCGCAACTTCTAGTTCAGCCAATAATGGGGGGAAGACACGCACAAGGGCGTGCCGACGGTAAAGCTGGCATAACAAATGGATGATTTTAATGGTTTACGATAACCAATTCTCTGACCGTGCATATTTGGTTGACTACAGTACTAAAGAATAAAAAGTGTAGAGGACGGGAAACAGTGAAAGAAAGATGTAGGGATCATGGAGCTTTTGCCAAGCAAAATGTTTTTGACAGAAAATACCGATCCCGTGTCTACCTTTCTTTTTCGGCGATTAATTAAGCTTCTATTTTGCATTTTGAAACAGCTGCTTGCTGCGTAGCGTAAGCGCTCACTAACAATTTTTTCTGCGCTCAATTACTGTTAGCCTCACTACCATGTTTGTGTTTCACTCGAAGCTGGAAGCCTGGGAATGCCATCATGCTGGATCTCAAAGACAAGGCTGAGAAGCAAGTGGTATGTTGACTTTTTTACTCCCACTTTTGAGAAGTGGTCACTTCAACAAAGTACTTTCTCCGTGAAATTGCAATTGTCATATACTGGAGGTAGTGAATTAAATGTCAACGGAGCAAAGAGGCAAGCATGCCTCTTTGCCAAGGATATAAACTCCTAAAGAGAGTTCTTATACTAAGGAACTCCTAATGGAACAGCACGAATTTTACAAGGACAGAGGAAGGAACTGGACAGGACGAGCGCTGACTAACAACTCTCGCTCGTTCTGTCCAGTAACTTCCTCTGTCCTTGTAAAATTCGCGCTGTTCCATTATGAATACATACCAACTCGCCCAGTTATGCTGTTTGCTAAGCCTAAGAAACTCCTTGGGAGCTCTAACCACAAGGAGATGTTCAATCCCAGTGATGTGATTGCTGCGCCAATTGCGCCAAACTGCGCCAAGGGGCTAACCCTGCTACATCCTGCTACATTTTGCCACAATATGGATAATCTGCGCCAAGCCTGCGCCTAAGGACCAATTTTGGTCGCCTTTTAAAACCGAAACTAAACTGAGTACCGTAAATGAGCACGCGTCAGCTAGGTGGCGCAAGCGGCCGCCCGACACAAAGTACCCTGCATCAATCGTTCATCCAATCTTGCGTGGTTTTTCCCGCCGTCTCTCGTTTCGCGCTCTCGTTGCCTCGCGTCTTGAAAAAAAAAAAGAAAATTAGCGATAGACGTGGGCGCGTGGAGCGTGGAGCCGTTCACACTTGCGACTTGGGACAGTCGCTGGAGTGACTAGCGACAAGCGACTTTCGACCACCAGTGTTCACACCTGATTGAGCGACCGACGAGTCGCCAGGCTCGCTACTAACTTAACAGATAATAATCAACACCTTTTCGAGCCGGCTGAAAGGTTTTTCTGATCAAAGGTGCCGGCAGGAAAAAACAAAAAAACGTAATGGTGCTTTGGAACGTAAAACAACGGCTATACGAGCGCTCCGTCAACCGTGATATTGCACACCCGCCGGCAATATGAAGGTGAACACCTTACCTGGTTTCTTGCCTGTTTTACGGCTCCCTAAAACTATATTAACTCTCAACGTCTCAAATGGTACGTGGCCAAGGGTCTAAACTTTGCGTTCTAGCCCTCTTCTGGAACAGAGCTTGTTCCAAAACTTGCAGGAGCGTCAAAAACAAGGAGGGCTGTTCACCTTCATATCGCTCACGGGTGTACGTACCTGCTATGCCGAAAATGTCGCCGATCTCGTTCCAGGCCTGCAGCTTTTTGCCCCGTTCCTTGTGGTCGGGGTGCCGCTTATTGTAAAGAAGCAAATAGTCTTTGAGAGCATTAATAAGAGCTTCCGCGGAGAACTTCATGCCAGTGACCGCAGCCGTGCGCGCGTCGCTATTTCCCGTGGGAAGCAGTGCCGGATGTAAACAAACGCACGTATCACTTCCGACGAGACACTGATTGGCTCCGCCGTCCAGCGACTCGGTTTTGCGACTTGAGAAATCGGTCGGGGAGTGACTGCCCAAAATCGGTCGCTACCGACCTGTTTTGGTCGCTCCGCGACCAAAAACCAGTCGCTCGTCGCTGGTCGCTCCAGCGACTGTCGCAAGTGTGAACGGGCCTTCGTGCCGGGTACCAGCCATGCCGTCATGCTTTGAAACGAAATTATGTTTTTGTGCGGCGGGAGTTGCTTTGTGAGCTGAAGCACTCGCTTCTGAAAGCAACAGCCGTGGAAAAACTATATTTGGTCCCTGCCTGCCAGTCACCGTGGTCGCGCAACGTCGGGTGTTGCCGTCCCCACGTCGCTGCAGATATGGCGCTTTCTAAAATGAAACTAAGTACCGCCGCAAGTTCATCAACATTCCTGTTCTTGTTTAAATCACATGTTACTTCAAAAATCTATATTTTTTTTCAAAAACTGCTGTGTCGAAGTATTGATTGCCTAGGTTTCTCTCGGTGAGCCTTCTTTCGGGAGGGACCCCGGTACGGGAAAAACCTGCCGCGAAAGAAAGCTGGTGAAGAGAAGTGAGCTAAAGCAAAGAAGGCAATGTCTGCACTCTGAACCCGCACAGCGCGCTTGTTTGCCTTGAGTTCAGGAGAACTTTTTGACCCTGGCTCGCAATGCCTTGCATCGATGTGCTCAGGTTATTTTTTTTCCCCTGTGTTTAGCTTGTACCTCGCCTGATGGCCTGGCAAGCGCTGGACTGTTTTTTGTCGCATGCTGGACAGTTACATTTTGCAAACAATTTTGGGAACCAGTTGGCGACGGAGCAGAGTGGCATGGTTTCGATCGAACAGCTATCTCTGCTCGCGCATTAATTTTGCATTGCATTGCAGTAGTTACGTGTTTAATCAGTTGGAGACGGCTTCCATTTAATATATAACTAGTCAACCTAATACTGTGCTATTTACTACTAAGCTGGTCATTTTCAAATAAATTTTAATATGTGCAGTTCTGAAGCATTGCAAAATGTGTCATTTCATAGGCATTTCAGTTACATGTTGAAAGACTCCCAGGTACCTATAATTTGTTTATTGCGGCGAGCGAAGTGTCCTTCGTCTATCCAGCACTTGAAACAAATATTTTTATTTGTTTCTAAGAATATCTGCTCCAAAAGCCACTTTTGCTGCTCTGAAACACTGTTTTAGCTGCTCCAAAAGCCACTTTTGCTGCTCCAAAACACTGTTTTGGCTGCTCCAAAAGGTGCTCCAAAACGGCTTAGGCCAATCACATCACTGCAATCCGAAAAAGTTTCTATTATATACTTCTCTATAATATGCGTTACTACTTACTGGGCATGAGGTCCAAATAAGGGAAATGAGACTAACAAAATATTCCGAGAGAACGTCCACCCAAACTACCAAGATATTGAGTAAAAAATACGGGAGGATGGGCAAACTTTCGGGTCAAGTGCCAAAAATAACAAACGTTGCCGCATTTGACACATCAGTGGTACATCCGCGTTTATTCCTCTCGTCATCGCTGAACCCATCGAAAGACGCATCGCCGTCGCGGTTGAAGACGAGTTACAGTGCTTCATCCTACATTCTCTCCCGAGCTTCGGGTCTCATCGCCGGTTCGCCACTAACAGAGGCCAGGCAGTGGTTCAACTCGCCGTCTTCTGAGCCGTCGAGGCATGTGGAGATGCCACAGCGCTTGAAGGACGTCAGGACAGTATCCTCCGACAGAGATGCCCAAGCTTCGGACACAAAACCGACAACATCCTGGCGGTGACAGCCCCTTCCCTCAAGGAGGAGGACCAACGATTCCCGAGAGCATCCTTGAAAGGCGTTATCCAACATATGTCCGCTGGCTGGAGGATGGACGTGCACTCGCTCGCCAGGAATGAAGACAACGTCGGTTTCCTTTTCTTCGAGGTCCTCCTGCACTTCCTCTGTCGTACAAATGGGCGCCTGGTCCAGAATCAGTAGCCGCTTCACGTCGTCTCGAACAGGTCACTGGCACGCTTTCTGAAAGAAGCCGAGATTCTGTTTCGATCGAAACTCCGGCAAAGTCAGCTACTCCAACAGCAGAAGCAGATAAACACGAAAGTATCGCCACGTAGTATCGCTGGTATCGATGACAAAACAAAAATCTCGACGAGTCCACGCAGCACCTTTTACTAGAAACGCACCAATACACGCGGAAGACGGTTTCCGTAACATTCATATTCGCGGCGAGAACCACGCTGGGGGGCGCCACTGAGCAGCACGGGAATGTCACATGATACCCGTAATGTGAGGATGTCAGGTTTGTTTACATTGCGCTCGCCATAGCAGTACGGCAAGATCGCTTGCTTTTGGACGTGGCGCAGTGGTTCGTTATTGTTCTGTCACTGGTGAAACAACATACGCAACCGAAAAAGGTGCGAGTTTCCATCCATATCCAAGAAAAAAAAACAAAAAAAACTGGGGAAGTAGAGCTTGTATTAAAACAGGGCAAAAACGAGCGGGCGAGCACGATGGTGTGTTTGAACCACTTATCAGGTGCTTTCACGACGCATCTTGTTGCATTTTGTATTATGTTTTGCTTTCCTTTGCTAGTGTCTGTTTCGTCCTCCGTTTGGATTCCGCTGGCAAGACTCGGCGCCAACGATAATCCACCTCTCCTTTTACCTCTGCACCCGAATTTCTTTCTCCGCGTCGTCCGTGTCACCTGTTGCACAGCAAAGTTGAAAGAATGAACGGTCGTCTTTATGATGTCCAAAACGAAAGAACGCTCTTGCGTCTGTTCAACAAATCGAGTCCCGAGGATCCCACATTCGAGCGAGAGCCCGCCTTTTTTACGCTGCAGCAGCTGCGGCGCAGTCTCACGATCGAGGGAAAAAATAAAAGCAAATCATGCTGGATGTTTGAATTTTGCCAACATGTAGGCACCATTTTGATTATTTGTTTTCGTGTAATAAACGGTGCGTTGCTGAACGTCTATGCTCGTTACTATGAGTATTAATTATTCTAGAGGGCTGACCCAGTAGGGCAAAATGTCACGTAACATCCCAAAATACTGGCTGTGATCATAGGGTTTGTTGCATTTTATTGACAGTAATTACAACTGGACCACAAAAGTACTTTTTTCTCTTACCGGTCAGATATAAAGAAATCCAACATCTCTCTTTTTAATTATATTGTCATTACGGTCATCGCATAACATCTACATCTGCGCAATATCTCAAAAGGCTGCGACTGAAGCGTTAGATGTGAACCCAATGATTTGTTAATTTAAATGCACAATCTTAACAAAATGACTCATTAATAAAGATAGTTTGACAAAACGATTTCCACTATAAGCTTTCCTTTCTTTTTTTTTTTCTAATTTTAAAGGAGTCATCGAACGCTTTTCCAACTTTTTCCTATTTAGCTTTCCTCCTCAACTCATAAATCGCGCATTCTACCAAACAGTTTAAAGGCCCGTTCACACTCTTGCGACCTCTTAAACCTGGGTTCCTTAAAACTTCTTAAACCAGAGGACACACTAGCTCCATCTATTGGGTAGCAGTGTAAACTCGGCGGTCCGGCATATTTTTTTATTTCTCTGGTGCATTATCCTTTCTTTCTTGGCTCGAAAAACTTTTGTCAATGTTACAAACGAGCCTTTCTATGGGTATTACGCACATTTGACCTCGGAAATCCCGCAAAACCTTCGCTCTTGTGAAATGCAGTTCCAGGGTCACCGCATAGATGGCGCCACAATGCCAGTGTGTTCCCTCGTTCTAAAAACATTTAAGAAGTTTTAAGAAATCTCGTCTCTCTCAGTCGTACTCGGTCGCAAGAGTGTGAACGGGCCTTAAGAAGACGGAAAGGGGGAGTCTCCTCTTGCTCGGACTCTCGTTTGTGTAATCCGGACACATCCATTCTCCCCCTAGAAGATTAGCCCATCGCTCAAAATTCCGACAAAAGTTGCTTTCCCCACCCCATTCACCCTGAAGCTGACAGTGCTGTGGAAGCTACGTGCTGCTTGGGCCAGCCACACTTTGGCCACGTGATCACGCTCTCCCGCGCATACCCACGCTCAGAGAATGAGGTCAGATGATGAAACGGGGGCGACTGATTGGTCCGGCAAGCGCGTAGCTTCCACCACAATGTCAGCTTAGGGGTGAAGGGATTAAGTGAGCTCCGGTGTCGTGTGACGTTCGTTTGGGCCCGGTGACGCACTGCGGGGTCCGCGGATGTATCACAGTGAAAAGGCAGAGAGCTTACGAAGGGAAGGAGGTACGAAACAGTCCGCAGTGTTTTCACATTTTCGTACTGAAAGTCAGGCTTTTGACTTTCTACCTTTTTTCTTTTGGACCCACTGAATGATGTGCTATTAGTAAAATCCCAATATAAATTGATTTATTCCAGCCCAAATTCGTTTCATGGGCCCTTTAAGTTTGAAGAAGTTTTTTTTTCTTTGATTAGATTTTGGTTTTTAAACTGTGTACTTTTTCAGAATGCAACATTTCTTTTCGCATTAACTCTGTAAAGACTTGGGGTCATTCACACTATATGATGGGAACATTCACTTCTTTGCTGTAATTACCAAAATAATAAATATGCTGCTACTGATGATTTTATTAAGCTTGGTTTGTGTATAAATGCAAATAGGTGCAGGACTGCCCGTCATTTTTTAAAGATGCAAAGTCGAGATAGTGAACTAGTCAGTTTATCTCAACGGAGGAAACCAGGACAACAATGGTGCATTGATTGTTCTCCAAGGAAGTGGGACAAGAAATTTTTCTGAAACTGTCAATTAAAGCTTGAAAAAAATATGTCAATTTAAAACATTAGTGAGCTAAAAAAAATGTCTGTGCTTTGCAAAAAAAAAGAAAATAACTTTAGTTAGCAGCATTGAAGCCTATAATCACTGATCTCTATGTCTATTTGCTGGATCGCGTTTGACCAGCTCCGCCTATGGACGGGAATGCGGCCACGGTCGGCAATCTTTTTGGTAGAGTTATATTATCTCTAGCCATCATAGTAATAGGGCGGACAGCGCTATGGCGGCAGGCTGCCAAAATAGCCGTAGATCTAGTACACTGTACCGTGGGTGATATTTCGTGCTTGATTGAAGTTGTTCGACGAAGCAGATTCTTGAAACCCGGCGTGAACGGTAGCCTCACCTTTGAGGACCCGGCGAAAGTTCTACGAAAGCGCAGCACCGGGGGAAAGCAGCGCAGCTCGCATCGAAAGCAGATGCCGTACCGTCGTCTGCTTTCGATGCTTCTTTCGATGCGACTTTCGATACGTGCCGTGCTGCTTTTCCCCGGTGCTGCGATTTCGTAAAACTTTCACCGGGTCCTCAAAGAGCGAGCTACCGTTCACGCCGGGTTTCAACAACATGTTTCGTCAAGCAATTTCAATCAAGAACGAAATATTACCCACGGCTATTTTTGCCACAACGCTGTCTGCCATGGATGGATGATACTGGCTGCGGCAGCTGTACATTGGCTAGAGGTGATATAACTCTACCAAAAAGATGGCCGCATTCGCGGAGCAGGCAAACGCGATCCAGCAATTGTCATAGAGATCAGTGCCTAGAATGGAGACCTGCCAGACGCAGAACTTGTAATCGCCCGCGACGAATGTAAAAGCATGTTATAGAAACAAAAAAGACAAAATGAAAAATTACTAGTGAGGCTGGAGATATAAGCCCACTCGGCTCAGAAGCGTCAGCAGTGTCGGGAGCATTCAAAGAGTCCTCACTTCGGGTTGTGCTGGGCTTCCGCTAGATGGCGACACTGAAACTTCTCGCCGCAGCTAGCTCTACAAGCAAGCTTTTTTTCTTTCTTTGTCTTTTTTTTTTTTGCAGAATCAAGAATTGCATGTTTACAACTTCATTTTATGATGAAGTGTGTTTGGGTCATGCAAGCCAGAAGTAACATAGCGTGTACGCAGAAATCAAGACAATACCCGGAATTTGAAGTGCGAACAGTGCCCTTGGAGGGATCCAGCCCGTCGGTTCCTTGAGCACGACGAGAGGTGGGAGTTCAATGCCCGTAGCTGTTGCCCAGATTTCGACCGTCGGTCCACGACGGGCACAACCTGTTTGCACGACACGGATGCTGGATTCGCCGGCAACGTTGTTTGTCCGCTTGGCTGGTCAGTCCAAGCGTATGATGGTTTGGTCCATGTTGCCGATACTAAAGTTGGAGTAGTCGTGCTATAGGCACAGGCTTCCCGCAGTCTTCCGAAAGATGGAGATGGTCTCGGCGTAGTCAGACGGCAGCTTCTGGCTCTTGTTCGTCCCCACTCGCATTGACACATTGAAGCGGGATTCCAGCGAGCCAGGTAGCGGTTCGAAGCTTTGAAGTTGCCCACATTGGTTTGGACTGCCAGCTCGCGTGCGTGCTCTTGAAGGGAGTGGTTGCTCACCACTCGCTCCGCTGCCCGCTCGGTATCCAAGAAGTCAATGAGTGCTTCGTCGAGCTCCGCACTGAAGACAGGCTGTCCATTGTTGATGGCTCTCTTGAATTTGTTTTTGCCGTGGCACTGCTGCAGAAGGGACAGGTAGTTGCTGTTCCATTTGCAAACATGTTTCCTGCTCAGCTCAAAATGTCTCACAGTTTTGCTAACGTTGTCTCCATTCTTCTTGTGCCACTGGACGACTTCCCCCTTTCTCTGAATCGTGTAGCTATTCCTCGTGGTCGATGCTGGAAGGGAGCGCAAGTGAACAGTTGCGGGGCAGGCAGAGGAATTACTGTCTACTGGTTTAGAGTTTGTTCGCTTGAGCTGTTTCTTCTTTTCCTTTGCACCTGGACGTCTCAAATGTTTGACTTCTACTTCGCTCTTATGTTACCAATCTAACCGGACAAGTGTCTTCTCTTTTGTTAGAAACCGGGTCACCGGCACTATTCGCGGACAGGTCATCGAAGGTTTTTCCAGAGGGGCCATCGGACGTGTTTGCGGCCAGAGCTTCCCAGGCGTTTGATTGCGTCGAAGCTAACGCGATATTTAGGGGGTAAGCGATGTTTGGGAATTTTGTTAAAATACATATTTCGCCCAAAAGGTGGGTGGGCGATATTTCGGGTGGGGGCGTTCTCTCGGAACTTTACGGTATCCCGTATGGACGCCCTTCCCCGAGAGATTGCCCATCCCGCTCTTCTGGCTAAATATCCCTAACATAAAAATTTGAAACATTGCCCAGCCTTCGATATTCGTCGGACGTCGCATGATTTCCGATGGGAATCACATTAACCGCGCGATTTGCGGTACTGGTATGTATGACAAGCGGTTCCTGCGATTTTGTCTGCAATGTGCGCACAATATTGGTTCCTGTGACATGCAAGTTCATAGCGGGTTCTCCCGTTTTCTGTCTACGATCTGCGCGCGTGATATTGGTTCCCGTGGCATCGAAGTTTGTAGCAGGTTTCAGCCTATTTACCGCACCGTGAAACGCAAATCTGCTGCAGCCACAATCTGGGGTATCTTTTTCTTTGACACTGGAATTTGTAGCAAATTCCCGCATGTTTATTGCGTCGTAAAACACAAATTTGCCGTGTCCACCATCTGCTGTATCGGTTCCCACATCACGTGGTTTGTAGGGAGTGCCCCTGTGTTTATCATTAGTTTTTGATAAAGTTTTGCTGCCTCATCCCCAAAGATAGCCCACCTCATGTTTTTCAAAATTTATTTTTTCGTTTTGGGATTTTACCCTAGATAATAGAAATAGCAGGAGTTTCTTTGTGACAATGTGCAATGCGAGTGTGATTGACAAGTCATCTGCCAGACGTTCTAGTTTTGAAGGCTTCTTACACTTCCTCAGCTTCCTCACATGTCTCGAAATGTGGCTGACATCTCGGAATACTCAGCCACCTGGGTTTCATTTTTCATGGTTTTGTGCAATTAATGAAGGTGTTTTATTGTCTATGAAATGACTGGCTGCACTCTTTCTTTAATGCTATTGCGATCAAAAGAGAGACATCCTCGGAACAGCCCTAGGGGTTCATCGGGCACCCAAACTTTTGTTTGATTCCTCCATGTGCAATGGCAAAATCTGCTGACAGATTTGGACCAGTCTGAAGGTGCTTGCATGTGCAGCAGAACACTAGTGCCCAAAAAGCAGCCCCAAAAAACTCTAAATCGACCAATGTATTTTGCGAAAGGTGAAGAAGCAGTTTGGCTTTTGTGCCAATTCACCTGGACTCAAGTTACATCCTTTGATGAGTTGGTGTCGTCTAAACAGTGTCGTCTTTCTTACTGATGCATCTAGAGCTATAATTGCAGTACAATGGTAAGTGTAGCGTCTCTCCCCTGATTGGTGCGGAGTATGCAATCAGTGGAGTATGAAGGAATGGGTGGTCTTTAGCTGTCTTTCAAAGTGGCCATTGTTTAGATGTAACAGCTCAGTCTGTAACAAAAACACGGTTGAATGTTGTTTAAAATTTTGTTTGTGGTGTTTTCGTATGTTTTTGCAGAAGCAGGAGGAACGCGACAGACGTAAAGAGCAGCAACGGGCAAAGCGAGAGGCCGCAAAGGCCGCTGCATTGAGGTCGGCACTTGCGGTGGGTTTCTTCCGTCCGACTTGGTCTCGCCACTATTGGATGGAAAGAGACGTGCGAAAAGGAAGGAGGGTGTTATGTGCGATGCAATCGCCTCTTTGTGTCTGAGCAAGAGAGACAGTGACGGTGCCAGCACCTCGCCACCGTCCGCTTCGACGCAGTGGCCATGTACTGAGACTCAATACGCTCTAGTCCAGGTGTCTGTCCCGCACCTCGCTGGGATGCGGCCCGCGGACAATCGTCTTTGTGCCCGAGCCCATTCCCATGTCTCGAGCACTTGTCTCATGTCGCCGATTCATTTACGCTCGTAATAACATATTCACATAGTTTATACTATTCTGTTTTTATTTGCTTTCTGTTTTGTTTTGGTTTTTGCTTCCCAACTTTTCGTCACGTTAAAACCACCCGTATGACGACAGATTTTTGCTAAATCACCCAAGCTCAAGGAGAGTGCGCGAGTGTAGTTACACGAGCTGCGCGTACTGCCTTCTGCAACAGTAACTGTTCTAAAGCGAGAATACCATACAAATGGCACTTTGCACACCTGTTCATCAACATCTTAATTTGGTTTTTTACTTTGAATATTTAATATGGATAAGGTGAACGCGTGCAGCGCGTGTGCTTACATTCCCAAGATTCTTTTTGACCCTTGCAGCGATGAAAGTGCTGCACTATTTGCGCCAAATTGTGCCATGAATGAAAGTCTGCTACATCTTGCGCCAAAATGCCATTTTTGCTTAAAGCAAAAAAATTAATGTTTTATTATTGGTCAACCCTAATATTTGGAGAACGTAGAAGGAAAGAAAATTTGTACAAATATTAATTTTTCGGCGTCTCTACTCACTGTATAGTTTGTTTCGTCTTAGGACAGAGCACAGTTGAAGGCTCGAACACATGCAACCACAAACACGCATACTAAAAGCGCAATGTCACGGGACATACGCTGCACCTGATTGGTTCAGCCGATGAAAGAACTCGTACAAGAAGATGACGAATGCCATGATGTCGCACTTCGATGCTGCGAATCAACGGGCCAGAGCCGTTGATGCTGGGCATCGACCGTTCTGGGCGGTTGATGCGCTGGCTGGTTGATCGCCGACGTCGTCTAAATTTTCAGACGATGTCGTCGATGTTAGGAACTAAAGGTCCCGAGGAAACTTTGCGAGATAGCAGGATTGCCGATTGTGGCTACTGTGATAAAACAGAACCAGGGTCTTGCACTCCTGGTAAGATCACTCAATTATCACTTCTACCACATGCCTTCGATCTCTGGCTGCAGAGTACCGTGGCTCTTGCGCCGCTCGCATGCAACCTTCGCTTTTCACTAGCGTGCACGCGTCGAGTTTCACCGCTTTGCACCGGAGTGCTAGGAGCAGCGACTGATCTGGGGGAGCGTCTGGCTTGGCGCGAGAGGCACGCAAATTATGCTCAGGATTATTACGGTCGAACTTCTTTGTCCTAATTGCGAGTTAGGCAATGGTGACACTAACCCACGGCTCAAGTATGGTTACTCTAAAGCGCAGCTTGGTTAGTGGCTTCCCTAGAGCCGCTACACATTTCCACAGTGCCGGGCATTCCACGCTCCCCGACAATCCAATGATTATCGGTTTTCTGCCGCAGGAGCGAGGGTTCAAAGTGCCCGAGGCGGAAGAAGAGGCGGCGGAGGCGTTGGAGCGGCTGACGCCCACTCACCCCGCGCTCCAGAGCCACAGGGTGCACCTGTCGGACGACGGGGCGGATCTCGTGTGGCCCGCAGTCTTCCTCTACCCGGAGACGATGGAGTCTGACTTTGTGCAGCAGTTTGACGAGCGCAGCACCTTCGGGGAGCAGACGGACGTCCTCTTCGGGGACCCCAACAACCAGCCTGAGTGGAACGCGGACGGCCGCTACGCCCCGGGGAAGGTCTCGGTGCGTGCCGCTACCTTCCTTCTTTGGTCGTGCAAAGGTCGAGTTGGGGAATGCGGTTGACGTTGTCTAAGAGCCGGTTCACACTACTGGAACTGCTTACGACCGTGTGCCCTAAGCCTCTTAAAACCTCTAGCAATGAGAGGAGAGTGGCCTCGGCAGGTGGCCGTAGCACCAGCTTTCCTGCACAACCCTGGATGCGTGGCTTGTCACATGACTGAATTCGGCGAATAGCTGCTCCATGCATGGAAAACAGAAGAGGAGGAGGAAAAGGCTGGTAGCAAGGCAACATACTCCGGGATGTGTGCAACATCCGTGGAGCGACCGTAGCAGTGACCTTCCTGCACAGCGCTGGATGCTTTGCTCCTCACGTGATCGATTTTGGCTAATAGCGGCGTAACGGCTCGGGGAAAACAAATACACAGCTCTGCCCCCCCCTCCCTCCCCTTCAGGGGAGCCTATTGAGGAACTCTAGATGAAAGAACACGCTGACGCCATCTATTGGGTAACTGTGGAATACTTGCAGTATCCATATAGTTCTGACTCTTTCTGTGCATCATTCTTTTCTGGCTCGAAAAACTTTTGACAATGTTATCATTGAGCATTTCTCATGATAGTACAGTAGATTCTCACTAATTCAAACTCCAGGAAGCCACAAATTTTCTTTGAATTATCAGAAATTCATCTAAATATGATGCAAGATAAAATTATGATTTGCCACAGGAATGGCAACACTTACAAGGCAGATATCTGATGATTTTCTCTACATAGGCCTATTGATCATAAGCAGATATGCCACACAAGAAACATTTGTGAAATGTACGGCATAACTTTATTTATTCTTCAAAAATGTTGTTTACCTTGGACTGTTTCAACAACACGTAACAACTCAAAACAAAATTAAGTTTGTTCATCAGGCCAAGAAGTTGTCTAATATGGACTATTAAGCAGGGGACACATGAGCGATGAAAACGGGCATCGCGCGGCAGTTTTCATGGCAACTTGCGCGGATGCTGTGACATGAACCTATGCCATGCCGCCACATCACAGCGTTCGCGCAAGTTGCGATGAAAAGTTTCGCGTGGTGCCCGTTTTCACAGCTCGTGTGTGCCCGCTTAAGCCCCGTTGAGTGCACTCCTCACCGAGCACCGGTGCACTGCGGAGAAGCAACACCCGCGGAAGCAAGCCCTGCGGATGTTGCCTCTCTGCAGTGCACGGGTGCTCGGAAAGAAGCGCACTCAATGGGGCTACGAGAACAAAAAGTATGAATTACATGAAAAGGCCGTTCGAATTAAACGGCTTATGAATACACTAAAACCATAGTAAAACAACCAAATTTTTAAACTTTGTTTGAATTAACCAGAAGTATGAAATATCTGAGTTTGAATTATCGCGAGCCTACTGTGCGTACATTTGATCTCGCAAATACCGCAAAACCTTTGCTCTGAATGCAGTTCCAGGGTCACCTTATAGATGGCACCAGCATGCCAGTGTGTTCTCTCTCCTAAGAGATTGCTGAACTCAGTTTAAGCAAACGCCTGTGTGTGAGCAGACCTTGGTTTAATGGAGAATGGTTGTCGTGGCAAAGTACCAAACTTTCGACGTGCCACATTTTAAGGAGCCCCGATGGTTTTAAATTTGAACCTGGGTGGATGTTGCTAAACGTCCGTCATGGGGGCTTGACCCGTGGCATTTGTGAGTTTCAAGTTGTGCTCATTTTTTCGACAATTTATCTTAATTGAGACTCCAATGGTGAAGAAGTGGATAGGAACGAGTCACGAGTTTTAATTGAGCTGGACCCACACCAGCTGGCCAGCGCACTAGCCCTTTCATCAACTTATTACGTTTGCTGAATCTAGAGCAAGCTTTTTTGTCTGGGGAGATTCTGGAAAGGAAATTTAGGAATTCAGTTATGGTGGACACCCCAGGGCGCAAAGCCTTGCATTGTCGGAACGGTAGGCTGGAATCACAAGGACAGGTGTGCTCAGCGCGGTTGGTCTGGCACCACCCACAACTTTGCGCGGCACAAGGAAAGCTGCGAGGCAGATTCATAACGTCTGTCGAGTAACTCTCCCGTGTCTGCAGATTCAGTTCTAGACCCGAAGGACTACCACATTCGTGGAGCGTTTGTGACAAAACAGATGCAGTATTGAAAGGTCCGAGAATACCCGTCTGTATTGTTTAGAGCTCTTTGTTTTCCATTTCCAGGTTTGGTTCAAACACAAGTTCTCTGGGGTGCCTGTGCCAGTCCTTCCTACCTGTACTCTCAAAGAAATCATTTTGGACAAGAGGCAAGTAGTGGTTCTTTATTCAGCATACTGCCAGTTCTCCATTAAGAATTCATTGCAGGGAGTGGGAAATCAAATTTCAGGAAACAAGCAAAAGCTGTATATGTGCAGAAACTGTCTGGAATAGCAGTGCCTCATATGTATACATCCTATGCATGCCCACTTCCTCAGGTGGCTTGCTTGGTGTACATTCACTGCTGCATTGCAGTGAAGCTGCAGAGTGTAGAGTCTGCTCATAATCTGAGCAGACTCACTATTGCATTCTAGTTACACTATTGCATTAGTTACCTGAGTACCTGAGTACTGCCAAGTCCTACCGCCAGGTGACGCTTACGGCTCTCTAGCTGTGTGTCATTATCATCATCATTGTCACCATTTTTCTCCGTTCACTCGCCATTCTGTAGTCGTGGACTCGCGCCTCTCATCTCGTCCCGGTGAATCGTGTTTTCAGACTACGCTGGCTCGGACGTCATGGCCCCATCTGTTCTTCCGCCGCCGCGAAGTGTCGCTAAGAAGCGTGGAAAGTGCTCGACCGTAAGGCTAGAAAAGAAGGCAGCGATTCTCGAGCTAATAGAAACTGGCCAAACGCAAACGGAGGCTTAACCTGAAGCAAGGCACTATTGACGGCCTTTTTAAGCCCGCTTAGATGTAACGATGGCGAGTTTTTTAATCTGCTGATTTTGCGGATTTTGCAGGGACCAAAAAAAAAAAGTCAGAATAATAGAGCAGTCCGAAAAATCGGACAGTCGGGTCGGCGACGTAGCTACCTAGAAATTAACTCCATATTTGGAAGAAGCCCCGCAAGATACATTTGCTTAGTGGAGGACTCTGAAGTTGGGTCATAAACGAGAGAACAGTACGCAGGCTCAATCATGCTGACAAGGATCAGGGAGCACAGAACGTGCCCCACACTAACCACACTCAGTGTGTGGTTTGTGCTACATTTTTCACAATTTTTATTATCTAGTAGATTCTTATTTATTTTTTATTTTATTTACTATTTTAATGTGTTTATTTTTTTTAATATTTTATTTTATCCTCACTCAAAACGTGCCACTCTTGCCTGCATGTTTGCATTCAAAGAAAATCATTGACCCTTCCAGAGCAGCTGTGCTCGCAGCTCAGTGGCTCTAGTATCCGACTGCCACCGCACGGACGCAAGTTTGAGACCCACTGGGGCGTCTTTCTTACATTGATTTTACGTGGGCCTTTACAAGCTTTATATATAACCTTAAAGGGTAACTGCAAAGAAAAAAAAGTTTTTTTTTAAACAGCCTAATTGGGACAAGCATGTCAAAAAACAATTTTTCCGCGAGAAAAAAGTTTTTTTACAGCAATATTTATTGCGTGAGACTGATTTTAGTTTGCGGCTATTTCGTCCGTTTTAAATCGCGCGCCACGAAGTTGGGATTCCGTGACGTTCAATCCAAATCGGCTGCTATACTTCTCATTGGCTAAGAGTTTGATTGACAGCTTAGATCTTGGTTGCAGGGGTGGAACGGCTGCGCCATTTGCGCCATTTTGCGCCAAACGCATTTGTCCGCGCCATCCTGCGCCATGTTGCAAAAACTGCGCCACAGCCAATAGCTCGCGCCATTATGCGCCAAATCGTAAAGCGTGCGCCAAAAAATTGTATTTTGTCTTGGTTTCGGTTTCAATCGATTCGATTGGCAACAATGAGCGCGTTTAGCTTGGTCGGCCTTGCAATCCTTTGTTCTGCTTAATCTTCCTGTGTATCCCGAGTCGAAAGCGCGCGAAAAAACTCGGAGGCCCAATTCCAAGCGCTACACCACTTGCGACTGGATTTTCATTGTTCAACCATAAGCGGTAAAGCAAGTCGGCTGAGGTGAGGTCGAGTCGTTAAACGTCAGGCTGCCTGAGGCTCTGCGGCCGGGGATCCGGAAGTCAGCCAGTTGAAAGCAAATGAGCAAAAGATTCCTTTTTGTACTTCATCATTAGAAGTTGGAACTGCATTCCCGCCAGATAAATCGTGATTTGATAGAACTGAAACGCGGTCCGATCTGAAACCTTGTTAGCCAGCAGCTCTCACGCGAGCGGTAGATCTGTTCAGCATACTTTAACCTTACTCCTGCTTATCGCTTTGAATATGATGACTTCGTTAATCGTAGTCTGCTGCTTCGATATTGAGGCGCACAATAGGATAAACTCGAAATTCGTTGCCCTGTTCTTCCACGCAACTGCACGTCCGCTGCTTACGCACGTCACATGATGCAAACATATAATTATACTATGTCGAGCACGTGTGGGTTTTGCGATAAGCAGTGCTGGTTTGCATTTTGAGCAGCTAAAATCCACTCAGATAATATCAAGGACACTATCTCCAGAAACATACGGTACTTGCTTTTTGCTTCTCACAGCGCCGACTGGCACAACTCTTTGCTCACAAAGTTTCAAGTTTTCGCATCTGTTACACTGTTATCCCATCTATGTAGGCCCCTAACCACTCATGTTCACCTGTGCTGCTAAGCACAATTGAAGTTGCTCCCGTGCTTGTCTAAGACACAAGCTGAAGTGCAATGAAAACTGATCTGAGCTGCTCCTTGCCTGCTCCAGAACGTAGTTTTAGCTGCTCCCAAACTGCTCCAAAACAGCTGTTTCAGCTGCTCCCGTGGCTGCTCCCAAGTGCATTTCATGAGTTCCACCCCTGTGGTTGTTAAACCTTTGTTGTATGTTGCAATTTCCTTTTGAGCAGCATATTTTTATCTTTAAAAAATAACTTGTGTAATGAGAGTCAGCATTTTTTTCCAAAAGGTTTACAAGACGGGCACTTCCGTTTGGAATCAAACCATAACAAACAAAAGCTTCGCCATTTTTTCATGGCCGCCGAAGTCTCTGCTCCCGCCTGTCTCGCCTACCTCGACTAGTCGTTTCGCCGAAGCGGTCAGTGTTTCGTGCTGACCCAGGTGCTTGAGTGAGACCTTTTGAAGTGAAGTAGTGTGTGTTTAGCAGCTGTTGCAGGTATTAGTGATAGGAAGCGACGCTGGGTTTTGGCTTTCATAGCGCGGTAATTTCGTTTTCCTCTTTGCTTGCTTAGCGTGCTTTTTTTTGTTTGTTTGTTTGCGCGTGCGAATGCCTACTTTTTGGAGATGTCAGATGAGTGATCCCGACTGATCCCGACAGTGAGCCTTCCAGCAGCCTTGTTGCCCTGAAAGGAATGCTATTTGGCTGGAGGCAATCGGTCGTTCGCGTAGCGACAAACGTGTCCAGTTACGTTCTCGTCATATCGCTCCGGAGGCCGTCGAGATTTGCACCGGGTGCATCGAACGTCCGCGACTAGACACAGCTGTTACGTAAAAAACCTGGCGCATCCAGGTTATTACGTAATAGCTGTCCGCAGAAGCCTTCGGACGTCCGAATTCCGCGTTAGCCGACAGATTTTTTTTCTCGGCTTTCGAACCATCTTACGTAAAGTTGTTTGAATGAATGTGTACTGTTATCGTAAATCTTGGCTTGTGATCGCGGCTTCGTAGATTATCTTATTCGTTTTGCTGGAGAGACGTAAACGACGGGCATAACAAAATCGGTTGCATATTCCGCATACCTTGCAAAAGGACTTCCCCAGTCACCTTGCGAAAAGCGCGAAACACGGAGTCCGCACCGTCCCGACTTCCCAGTCTTTCACCTGCTTTAGAGCAGTTTGTACCTGCTAGTATGTATGTCTACTGAAACTTGAAACTAGGGGCAGTGCCAGAGAGCAAAGAGACAAAGTTGGGAAAGCATGCTCGCCCTCCCCAATTTCTGAACTTTCAAGTGATTGTACCGTAATAAATGCACAACGCCTCTTTCCAAAATAAAAAAAAGCACTATGTTCACTACGTAAAAAATGGTCTCAGTTCATGCATGCACCACACCACACACATCACAAACGTTTCAGTTCTTTGTCGCATCGCCGTGTTGCACCAAACAGAATGAGATCGCCCAAGTCAACGCAGCGCTGTCGTGAACGTTGGCTTGTGGTTGCGCACTCGTGGACCCTGTGACTCCCTTCGCTCTCAAAGCACACACGACGATTACGAATGATACTTTCCGTCTTCCGGGAACATCACAGGGGCACTTCTCCGGTCACGTCTTCGCTATGCGCTCGCTAACCGCACAGCTTCTCGTTACAGCTGTGTTCTCGTGTACCGTCAAACCAAAACAATACCGGCGCCATGTTTAACGTGCGTTGTTGCCAGATCTTACCGGAAGTCAAGACGCTGCGTCGTTCAACTCAGCAGCCAAGTCAACCCAAAAAAGCAAATCCAAGAGTGAGGGGCAGGGCGTAGTTCTCCTCCGCAGGGGTCGAAAGAGCGGGAGTTTCAAATGTGGAGAGGTTCTGACTCCGACTAAATTACGTCCTGTGACGTAAATATTGATAAAAAAAAATTACACCATCTTCCCGAGGGGAACCATGGGGTGATGCGGAGCATCGTGTTGGTTCTGAGGAAAGAGTCAGTTGCGTGCTGACGTCGAGAGATGGCGCCACCGACTGCCCTAGCGTTACCCCCTACGCGAGCCTTCGTCGCGGCTCGCGACAGAGAAACTTGAAACGCTCGCCGCTCGCCGTTTATTTTTTTTTCACACTTGAAGGAGAGGAGACTAGAGGAGGAGAGTTGCGCGTGCGCGCGCGGTGTGAGGAGAAGCGAACGCACGCGCAGTGCACGCAGCTGGTAGAGAGAGAGAGCGGAGAGAGTAACGCGCAGCTGTTGGAGAGAGGGAAGGAGGAGAGTTGCGCGTGCGTAGTTCGAGTGCCGACTACAACGCCGACGCCGCGGGACATAGACCCGAGCACTGATCTCTATTTTAGTAGGCTGGATAGCGGATCGGGAGCCCGTCGGTGTCGCCACCGGCGGCCATTGCTTGACACCAGGCAATACACGCAAGTCTATGGGAGAAACGCTCAAAAGTAAGAATATTGAAGCATGTACGCTGTGCTCGGAGGCGAGTATTTTATGGTGTGCTGCGATCCTTATGTCGGGTGTTTCGAGATCGAATCGGTATTTGTCAAACGTCCGGTCGCCGAATAAAAAAATCAAACGTACCGGAGCACCTACGGCTGAGCTGGCAAGCTTGCTCTCGTAGTGGAGTAAACAAAGGAATTTGCCGTCAATAAGACCGTCCTTCGGGAAGCCCAGAAGTTGATGAATGACAAAGAAGTTCCATCTCGACAGCGGCTTTCCGGGAGTGAGCGAATTCCGCGTAGCAAAGCCTTCGAGCTTGTCGTCTGCTAAACCGGCTAAACCCAACTCAACGAAACCGCCACCGACTCCGCGGTAACTCTAAGTAACTCTCGCCTCATTGAGGTGCACTACAGCGGAGTCACTCTCGACCACAAAATATTTATTTATAAGAACTGCGAGGGCTGTCAGTTTTAATGTTTGTACGCAAGCTATTTGACGGGCTTATCGAAAAGCATCCAAAAAGTTTCAGTGCGGACAACAGCTTAGAAACAGGCGAAAACAGCACTTTTTCTCGTTCTTCCCATAGAGTCGCATGCATTGGCTGGTGTCAATCAATGGCCGCCGGTGGCGACACTCGGCCCCAGCTGCCGAGGCCGCGGTCCGCGATCCAGCCTACTACAATAGAGATCAGTGGACCCGAGCAAGAGATGCTCGGCATCTAAAAAATATTTTTTTCACGGAACATTTGTTTTGTGAGATGCTTGTCCCAATTAGGCTGTTTAAACAACACTTTTTTTTTTCTTTGCAGTTACCCTTTAAGGGAAGATGCGAGGAGAAAAACCAAGTTTACGGTATTTTGAAAATTGTTGATTTTTTTGTTTTTTCTCATTTTATTCTCCTCGGACATCATACTTTTAGGAGTAAAAATATTAAAACAATATTCGCGCCTGAACTTGGGGGTTAAAACGTGTCTTACTGACTCGCAGTGCTCAAAAAATCTAAAGTTTATGCAAATATCTGCCATCTTCGAGAGGCTGTCGCTCGGGAGAGCAGCACTTTCTACGTACCTCCGATTCAATTTGCAATATACCGTATATACGCGTGTAATGGCCGCAGGTATTTTTTTATGATTTCGGGCAAGAACCAGGGGTGCGATCATTACACGGAGCAAAATAAAAAAAGTTTTTTGGAAATCTTTTTTTTTTCGCCGAAAGTTTCACTACTTGCCTTCATTAAATGTAAGTACTCGCACGCCTTGGTAGAACAAGAAAACATTTATGGGTATTGCATAGACAGGTGTGCAAAGTCCTTTTCACTCGTCCGTAGTAGATCACTCATCTTCGGAACTTGTCTCGGCGTCCGGCATCTCGGCGGCGTCGACACCGAACTTTCGCCCGGCTGCTGTTTTGCTGTTGTCTTGAGCAAAGGCAATAACTTTGAGTTTAAAGCCGGCCGTGTAACTCGTGTACTTCCCCATCCAGAAGCCTGAAGTGGGTGACAGAGGGAAACCGGGGGTTCTCGCAAACACAAAGAGATGCACTGCGTCTGGTTCGAGATTGTTCGAGATAAAGCGAGAGGAGCAAACAGACAGGAAACAGTGCCTCAATGTTGTTGGCTGCCGCAGTCGGGTGGGCGCCATCTGCCGGCAGTACTTGAAAAAAAAAAAAAAAATGGCCACACCTACGATTGTAAAATCGTATGTGCGGCCTATACTCGGGTGATTTTTAAATATATTTTTTTCGGCTTTTTTTGTTTAAAGTTAGGGGTGCGGCTATTACACGAGTGCGGCCATTGCACACGTATATACGGTACAACACTTAAAAGCACGATTTTCGCTTTTGAATTTACCGAAGCAAGTACAAGTTTAAAAAAAGGCGGTGCCAACGTGAGCAGAGAACGTCGACGGAGGAACATTTACCGCGGCCTGCTAAGTCTAGCCACGGCAGTGATGTGATTGCTGCGTCAATTGCGCCAAGGGGCTAACCCTGCTACATCCTGCTACATTTCGCCAAAATATGGGTAATTTGCGCCAAGCCTGCGCCAAAGGACCAGTTTAGGTCGCCTTTCGAAACCGAAACTAAACTGAGTACTGTAATTGAGCAGGCGTGTGTTATGTGGCGCAAGCGGCCGCCTGACACAAAGTACCGTGCATCAATTGTCCACCCGGTTTTGCATGGTTTTCCCGGCGTCTCACGTTTCGCGCTCTCGTCTTGTGGGTCTCGTCTCTCGTCTCTTTTTTTTATATATTTTCAGCGATAGACGCGGATGTGTGCAGACGCTCCGACGCTAGCGTGCCGGGTACCAGCCATGCCGTCATGCTGCGAAACGAAACCACGTTTTTGCGCGGCAGGAGTTACTTTGTGAGCTGAAGCAACGGCCGTGGGAAAACTATATTTGGTCACTGCCTTTCAATCACCGTGGTTGCGCGACGTCGAATGTTGCCGTCCCCACATCACTGCAGATATGGTACTTTCTAAAATGGAACTAAGTACCGCCGCATGTTCATCAACATTCCTGTTCTTGTTTAAATCAGTACGTTATTACAAAAATCCATCTTTAATTCAAAGACTGCTCTGTCAAAGTATTGATTATCTAGATTCCTCTCCGTGGGCCCTCTTTCGAGAGGGACCTCGGTACGTGAAAGACCTGCCGTGAAAGAAAGTTGGTGAAGAGAAGTGAGGTAAAGCAAAGAAGGCAATGTCTGCACGCTGAACCCGCACAGCGTGCTTGTTTGTCTCGAGTTCAGTCGTTGCACAAAGCGGTCCAAGAACTTTTTGAGGCTGGCTCGCAATGTCTTGCATCGATGCACTCAAGTTCTTTATTTTTTGTGTGTTTAGCTTCTACCTTGTTTGCCGGCCTGGCAAGCACGCGCCACTGGACTGTTTTTGTCGCATGCTCGAAAGTTACATTTTGTGTACAATTTTGGGGATAAGTTAGCGACGGAGCTGAGGGGCATGGTTTCGGTTTCGATCGGACAGCCGTTGTCTGCACTCTCGCGACGAAGCATGCCCAACAGCAAGCCTGCCGAAGTTGGCCTCACGTGCATGCGAACACGATTGCGTGGCTGAGACACCAGCTGGGACGCTTGCAATTCATTGTTTTATGTTTGCTTACTTCTGAGGAAAATCTGGCACCTCGGGAACGAGTAAAATGGTAGCAAGCGGTTTTTCTAAATTGCTTGGCAATGCCTACAGCACTGTACACTTGTGGGATGTCTGAGCAGTAAAAACGGAAGCAGCGAGTTTTGTCACAACATGTCACATCAGAACACAACACAACACAAAGTGCCCTTCGTTTGTACAGCACTTAAAACAAATATTTTTATTTTCCTAAGTCTGTCTTGGCTGCTCGAAAAGCCGCTTTTGCTGCTCCAAAACACTGTTTTGGTTGCTCCAAAGGCCACATTTGCTGCTCCAAAACACTGTTTTGGTTGCTCCGAAACCTGCGCCAAAATGGCTAAGGCCAATCACATCACTGCCATGGTAACGGCGACAATTCCGACGCAATCAGTGGCGGAATGGTCGCCGTTGATTGGCGTCCTTCGAAAACAAATACAGAGCACTGGGCTACGACTCTGCGAGTTCAGTGATGTGCGACATTGTGAGCGGTGCAGTCTGCCCCGCTTGTCACAAGTGCAGAGTCTCTACGCATTCGGGTGTCAGCTGGGAACGTGAGGGATTTTCGTCATCCCTCAAACTACAATGAGTGCAAGGGCCCCGAGTGGTTTCTTTTTTTCTTACGACGTTTTCGTCGAAACGTGCCACATCGGATGGAAACATGTAAGCGCAAAGCGAAGCCATGACGTCAACTTGCGCGGGACTCTCGGCCTGCTAGCACCGGTGCACCATAAGACCTTCACTAGCAAGAACGTTCCTGCCGCTCCCGCAAAAACTGCCAACCAAAAACTCGTGAATACTGAAATGCCAACATGGTAGGAACAGCTATTGTAGCCAATGTCTGACGGCACGTGGTGCAGAAAAGTCGCTGCATACAGTGCAAGACAGATGTTGTATATTGCACCGGGGAACGGCAACACGGCGGATCGGTACGAGAAAGGGCTTAATATGTCGATCGGCTCGGAGCCGGAAGCTGTTCTGAGTGGGGGGCGCGAGGCTAGTCTTCGTGCGCACGAGCGAGACAGCCCGAACGGCTCTGCTGATCGGTGTGGCTATCTTCAACAACGGGTTCATCGACTCCGAATGTTTCCTGAACACCCTTCCTATGTTCTGGCCATGTTTCATGTATTTGCAAAGTATACATCTCTCAAACTTTCAGATGCACTCTTGTTTTGCAACTTTGGGTTTGTCTTCACAGTTTGTGCAAACCCTTCCTATGTTCTGGCCATGTTTCATGTATTTGCAAAGTATACATCTCTCAAACTTTCAGATGCACTCTTGTTTTGCAACTTTGGGTTTGTCTTCACAGTTTGTGCAATCCGTTTTTGGTACTTAGATATTTCCCATCATAATAAAAAAAAAAGGTATGTATTATCTCAATGATACGTAGAGTGCTTATATCTATTTGGAATCGCAATATCTTAATTATGCTTTTTTATGATTAAATTATAAAGGGCTTCAAAAAAAAAAAAAGAAGGCATTTACGTTTTTTTTAAATTAAATTAAAAGTTTGTACACAGCTTTTGACTAGATACTGGCACTTTACACTTCATAGGAAGCATAATAAGCTCTTGCACCATGCTCGTTATAAAAAAATTAGTGCACCTAGATGTTTGCAAAAAAATTCCCTTTCTATGTAGTTGTTTCTGCCTTTGGAGAGAAAACTACAGAAGCTACATTAAAACTAATACCTGTTTTAAAAAAGGAACACTTTGTAAGTAGCTAAAGATTTGTTACTCTAGAGCAAACCAAAAAAAAATGAAAGCCGTTTACAACTCCCTGTAACGCCGAATTAGAGCGCAGCTCTTGAGGAGGAGGAGGGAAGGGTACTGAGGGGAGGGTATACCCCTCCTTTCTCCTCCTCCCCTCGTGATCCTGCCTGCTACTCCTCTCCTCCTCCTCCTCCACCCCCTCCTTCTCCCCTCGTCTCCTCCACCTCCCTCCTACTGCTGTCCTCCTTCCGAGGTTCCTTCGAGGTCCTCCTCCCCCTCCTCCTCCACCTCCCTCCTACTCCTGTCCTCCTTCCGAGGACCCCCCGAGGTCACATGACCTGGGGGGGGTCACGTGACCTCGGGGGGAGGGGTCACATGGCCTGGGGGTCACGTGACCTTGGGAGTCACGTGACCTTCGGGGATCACATGACCTGGGGGTCACGTGACCTGGGGGGGGGGGGGGGGGTCACGTGACCCGGGGGGCTCGCGCGGTGCATTATGGGACATTTTCCATAATGCACCGTGCGGTTACGCCGACGGCGACGCCGCTCAAGCCGGAAACGGGCGCCTAAGAGCTGCGCTCTAAAATGAAAGACGTTTACAACACCCTGTAACGCCAAATTAGATTGCAGCTCTTGAGAAGGAGGAGGAAAGGTTACTGAAAAGAGGGAATACTCCTCCTCCTCACCTTCTCATCCTGCCTGCTACTCCTCCTCCCTGCCTCCTCCTTCACCTCCTCGTCCTCCCCTCATCCTTCAAGCTCCTCCCCTCTTCCTTCTCCTCTTCCCCTCCCCCTCCTTCATCCTCCTCCCCTCCCCTCATCCTCCTCCTCCCCGCGCAGTGCATTATGGGAAATGTCCCATGATGCACCGCGCGGTTACGCCGACGCCGCTCAAGCCGGAAATGGGCGCCTAAGAGCTGCACTCTAAAATTGTCCCCTACTTGCATTTTCTCTTAGCATCGTGCAACGCTCCCAGCGTGTCGGTCGATCGTGACAATTTTTTTCGTAGAAAAGGACCGATAAAACACGTTCTGTGTTAAAGGCCGACGTACAACCTCTGTGTTCTGCAGGGAAGGCAATCCTCTTAGCTCTCCCCTCTCCTAAGATGCGAAGGGTGCCAAGTTGGGGCAACACCTCCTAAATAAGGAAGCCCAATGCTGAATTTTTCTGCCTCACTAAAGGAGGCCACCTAAGCCACAGATTAAACGTGGCTACGGTGTCAGCGTTCAACTGGGACCCGGGCTCTTGCTGACTGGACAGGTGTTCCGGCCGAATGATGACTCGGCACTCATGTCCAGTTTGTGGCCTACGATGGCCTTTTTTAGTGAGGAAGCGCTTAAGCGTTCTTATCTAGGAGGTGTTAACTGGGGCAAGGTAAAAAGTGGGAAGGATTTAGGAAGGGAGGAGCCGGGCAAAAGTGGAAAGCCGAAGTGTATGTCGGCCTTTAATAGAAGCTCCAAGGCCGTTGCCCTCTCTCACCTTGACGACGCCTCGCAGGTTTCAGGTGGACAACGGAACCCCGTCCTTCTGGGTCCTTCCAAAAGGCAGTGCCTACGAGGCTCGCTTTCTCAGAGAGACCGGAAAGCAGTGACACCTGGCCACCGTCAACAAAAGCAGCAAACCGCCTCATTCTTCCCAAATAAAAACATGACGACGCACACTATGTATTTTTAAAATTGGCAACATTTATTTTCACTTTTCTTTTCCTTTTTTTTGTGGTGAGCAAGGCGCGCAGATAAATAGCTGAAAATGTGGCTCACTGCAATATTGTCTTGAAAGTGTACGCACCTTTGTTTGTCGATAATCTGTACGAAAGATTCTATAGGCCTCCGCTGACTTAGATCGGGACGATAAAAGCGCGTCTAAACTCGCGCGACACTCGCGACAGATGCGCTACTATGCGCGGATTGAGGAATAAATAGGATTAATAAGCAGTTAGCGCGATCCGAAAAATTTCGGCGAACGAGACGTACAATTGAGATTTTTCTAACCACGGTGTTATTTGCGAAAAGGTAGGGCCGAGAACGGGTGCTTTCTTTCAAAAAGTTGCAGCTAGAAGAGGGCTCAGACCTTCAGCTATCCGTATTTAGTCTCTCGGAAACAGTGTCTTCGCAGGTTCTCGTGGGACCTTGTAAAAATATGTTTTGTAACAGTGTTTATCACAATGGCTCTCTAATCATCTACTATATGGTGCAAAACATTTGTCATTGCTACGACAATCCTCTTGTGCCATTCATCTTGTAACAAACATTTCAGAATCTGGCAAGTTACCTTCAACGACAAGACTGTAGTTCAACGGTCATAGCTGCCGAAAAAACCAGTGTTGTACGCTATTGCTAGACAAGTGCTATATGTGCTAAACATTTGTTCAAAAAGAGCACTAACTGAATACTTTACATCCTCAGTGACAATCGAATGTGTAAGATCACCAGGAACAAACTTGTTTGTAGCACCGTGCAACAAATATCCAAAATGGGTATGTCTCCTCACTTGTGCTCCATACCCTTGCCCATAATTGCTGCAAAGAGGAAATGCCAATGTGGAACCAAGGCAGGCAAGGTGTTTTTCTCCTTGCACATTTTCATGGTGACCTTGGATCTCCATAGACCAATGCCGAGAGGGCTCCATTTTGGATTGTGTTGTCCCCACAGAATAGGCACACGCAGATTAACTATTTTACGATATGAAGTCACGTGCAAATGGCCTTTCATCTGCTAGTTCAAAATGTCTGGATGAACATTTTCTAAAAAATTGCAAAATTTGCCTTAGAGAAAAAGTGCCATTGCTATAATTGGGTTGGAAAGAAGCCCCCCCGACTTTACAGTGGTATTTCCCCGCACAGACTATTGCTAATATATAATGGGTAATTTTTTATCTTTGTTCTCTGGAATGAAAGTTCCAGCCTTATGACAATTTCAACAAATAATCAGTACTGTTTTAATAAAAATGCATCAAATCCCACATACTACGGAAACAAGTTGGATGTTTATACGGCAATATTATCTATACAAAATTGGCAAGATATTCATTAAAGATTTAAACAATGCTTAATTAGCCATCTGCAATACCGATTCCAGCCAGAATTAAGAATTTTAAAGTGTTTTACAGTTCTGATCCGTGCGAGGTGTTGGGGCCGTATGGCTCTGCCAAATGTAGTTTTAGTTTCCAACAATAAAAGGTGAGCAAATTTTACATTAAAGATGTCTGTCTTTTGCTGCAAAATAACCAAAGCGTGCTAGTGCAAACTTACCTGGATGGTTAGGTTGGACATTTACATGTATGTTTTAAAAGGTCATGGAAGTGACATAATGGCGTCCGATTGGTGGAGGCAATTGGCTCCACCAATCGGACGCCATTACGTCACTTTCATGGCCTTTTAAAATGTACATGTAAATGTCCAACGTAGCCATCCTGGATACAATACTGCCTATGTACGCTGCAGGGACTGATGGTGCTGTGCCATTCCACAGTGCGCCATTGGGAAAGCGCACTCCATGGGGCTAAACCTAGTAAAGCGAATGTAAAGCTTACTTGCTCTTTGATTTGAAGCGGGCGTTCACAATCTCTGTTGTGACTGATTAGTGGAATCAGTTTTGGTATGTTTCAAAATATTTGCAAATGTCTGCATACATGGCTTTTATGCTGAGTCAAAATCCAGCTAGTGCTCGTTTTGAACATAGTTAAAACTGTGATTAGCACATCCCTAGGTACATGAAAGAAGTTAGTAAAAGTGTTGTTGGCCTGTGCTGAGAGAGAGAGTTATAGACAGTAGGTACACATTTGGGACCTTGGACGGATTCCGGTCAGGTAACGTTATCACACAGTGAGGAGCATCTAGGCACTTGGTTCCTGCAATTTGTTTTAAATTGATGTCACACTTTTTCATATTTTTACATGAGCATGCTGTCATTGAGTCGTCTCGGGTGCGAAGCAACCCACGCCAGACGCGAGAGCCACGTCGATTTATAAGTACGAGCAACTCGTACCAAGAAAGTAAGGTTCATCTAGTCCAGGAGCGTCCTTTAATTACACGAAGAACCTCGCGGTGCAGCCCACCCTCATAACATGGCTGCCGATGGGTTTCAGTTCCAGCGACCGCAAAGAAAGGTGTTTGCTTGCACCAAGTTTGACGGCGCTACTGTAGTAGCAGGTTATTGCTAGTCAAATGTAGCCTCGAACGCTACGCTAGAGTGCCTACAAGAGCTGCTGAGAATGTGGTCTGGGTGCAGCCACCAGCGCAAGTCTAAATGGCCCCTCTGACTCTTATCACAGTGAAAGCGAGCTTCGGAAGCTCGCATTCAGGAATTCTGGGAGGTGACGTTTCCAAAAAGTCTTGACAAATTCTTGACGCTTTACAGTGGTCGCTTTTGTGCCGAGGAACAACGGACAATTTTCGCCAAGCTCTCCACGGTCATTCCTTTCTTTCCTTGGAAGCCACTTTACTGCAACTTCAGTGGCCTTCAACAGTCTTCAGAATGGCTTAGGCGTACGTCCGGAGATCTTTAAATGCCGAAGTGCGTCCTTTTAGAGTGGTAAAAAATTACGAGTAGACTCACACTTTTTCTCACTTTACCTGCGAGCTGAAAAGACATGTGCTCATAATTTGCAGCTCATATCTCTACTTGTTGAAAGAGCCACTGAATTCGGTCAATTTTATGCTTCTTCAAGAACATTACGCGCTGCCCCGTGTCTCCTGGAAATATCTCCTTGACTTCCCCTCCGAGGGATGTTGCTACTACAATTTGCGGACTAAACCAGACTGCCGATGCAGAAATTTAGGTTTAAGACAGTAGCTTGCTTTTCTTTCTTCTCTCGCACCCCATGCAGACAGTAAGTCGTCTGCTTCTTGCTCGGAAGTTGCGGTGACATCAGAACAACGCCAAGCTCTGATTGGCTTTGGTTGGAAGGATAGTGGGTAGACCTCAATGCTAGATGCCTTACCCACTATATTTTTTTTAACCAGTCAATAAAAGCTCGGCGTTCTGACATCATCGTAACTCCGGCACAAGAAGCAGACGGCTTTCTCTCCGCATTGCACATACGACATCCTCACCGAAACCACTTAGGCTTTCATGACTTAGTGAAATGAGACGCGCTGCAAACCCCGCAGTGGAAGGAACAGAGAGTGCACAAACAGTTTTCACACACTGCAAAGAAACAATGCCTATGTACAAAATTTGGTACCCAACATGGGCCCCTTCGAGACAACTATACAACCTCGAGATGTGTCTGAAAACAAAATATTTTCTATGTACAATGTGTGGCCAACCGAGCAAACAATGATTCGTAATGGATAATCAACTTTGAGTGGACTATCTTATTTTATAAACAAAAATATATTACTACCTAAATTATCCACGATTCAAAATAAATTGGCTGACCAGCTTGTAGACCGGAAAAATCTAATCCCCATCAGCATTTCGTATCCGCTTGCTCCCCTTGGCTTGAATGGTGGCGGTATCAAACCCTATCCTAACGAAACTTTTGCAGATGCTCGAATATTCCAGTTAACGCTTAGCAGCATTTAGAGTTCGAGAACGACGATTATATCTTTTTGTACGCAGCTTCGTACGACTGAACACGAAGAAACGTTTTCCGAGAAATGCTCGTCGGCTGCCGTCGTAAGAGCAACTTGACGCGCTCGGTAAAAAGATCTTGGATTGCGAATCAATTTGCTAAATGTCGGCCATCAAAGGAGCAGAAGATAGAGTCTTTGTACGCCTTGCCTCGATCGGGCACGACGCACTCGCAGACCTTAGAGAGAATCATTCATTCCTCGTGGAACGACCGCATAAAACCGGCCGGCAAAATTTCAGGCAGGGAAACGGCAAACACAAACATGTTACTATCTAAAACTCTGAGGCGGCAGAACAATCTGTACTCGCCGCACAAAGTCCAGAGTCGTGCGCCAACGTCGTCTCTGCACCACACTCGGGCCCGGCGCACTCTCCGGCCCCGATTGAGATTAACGACTCGACTGTCGCAGAGATCCTCGTAGGGTGTGCACTGTCAGATCTCGGCAGGTCCGGCCATGGAAAGCACTGGTGCTGCCTGGAAGGCGTCTCCAACCGGTGCATCTTTTTCCGCCCATGCATCCAAAGTGGTCCCAAAGCGGCAACAAACGACGTCCCAAAAGCCCGAATGTCACGTTGTCGGACGTCATGATCCTAGCAGTTGGGCGTCCAAGTTGCGGCAAAGAGCAAGCGCGAGTGTCGCTGTTGTCGTAGCACTCCTGGCTGCCAAAACTGGCGTAGGCCTTCAAGCTGGAGAGTGCAGCAGAACGGGCATCTGCCCCAACCAGCACGACGCTCGCACGACATCCTCGAGTGAAAATGGAGGGAGAAACGGACCCGTCGGACACGCCTTGCGGGCGGCGCGCTTTCACCGCACGAACGAGGTGAGAACGGGTCGAAGAAGCCGGTGCTTGAAGGCTGCGCGGCGTGGGCAGCCTCACTGGGGAGCCTGCGACTTCCTCCAGAGCCCGAAGAGCTTGCCGGCCGACCGGCCCGCGGCACCCTGCTGCGAGCCGTTGGCACACGCGGCGGCCGCCTGCGCTTTGCGCCGGCTGTCCTCCTTTTCCTGCCTGCGCAGCTGCTTCTTTACCCTCTCGTCCAGGAGGGCCTGCATGTCCACCTGCAGGGACGCGGGATCGGTTGTGAGACCTCGCCACTGCTCCAAGTTGGAAGCGGGCCTGGGTTCATTCCGACTGAGGACGAGCCGAGCCGAGTCAAGCCTAAACAAATCTAACCACACTTAACCTGACCCATTTAGCCGCGGCAGCTACATGCGGGATCACACATCCTCGACACAAAAACTCGGGTTCGTCAAGAGTGGTGGTAGCGTAGATATTTTGTATTCGGTGTTAAGTTTCTTTCTTTTTTCATGAGTTGTAGTTTTTATGAAAATGTTCACACTGTCTGCGCAGTGCCAGCCTAGTGTTCCTTCATACTTTTTTTGTTTATTGATTTGGAAGCGAAAGTCAACATTTTCGTACACGTGGAAAACAGGATTGGGAGGCTTTACATTCCAAACTCCATTGTTTTAAAAGCACTGCCTCCCCGACACTCAAACCCCAAACGTCGGCTAGAACAATCGCATCCCTAGATCATAGAGCAACATCGACCAGTTTCCCTCAATAAACCCGCAAACGGACATTGACGTTGAGCCACCTTTGTCAACCCTCGAAGACGGGAGACTGGAACAGCTTCTCCTCGGAACCTGATGCCCTGCTAAAGGGTCCCCCATCTTTTTGTCATTGGGATCTCGAATATTGCAGTTTTTCGTGTAAATCCAAAATGATTATAATTCCACTGACTAGCAGTTTCCATGCTCTACCCAGAGGTGCAGACTGGGGCAGCTGGCCTCCCTCACCTGCCACTGCTCCAACTGCTGAGAGAGCTCCACCTTCTGCTGGATGGCCTCCATGAGCTGGCTGTTGATGTGCATCAGCTCAATGCGGGTCTTGGCCAGCTCAATTTCTGTGTTGTTTTTCCTGAGAAAAACGAGGGCAAGCTCAAAATACATTGCGCAATAACCTATACACACTTGCAAAAGGTGACTTCTGCGACGGAATCGGATATAAAATTGACGGTCATACCATCCGAATATATGGGATGTTTGACCACCGATTAAGTTTCTTAAAAAGGGCGCCTGAAATAAAGAAATGATTTTTTCTGCGTAATTTTATGGACTGCGGCGGACGTTGGGTTATGAATGTAGGGTGATAAGCAGTGAATGAATTACCAAACATGCACTAATTAATTTCAAAATATTCGCCGTAGCTATTACATTCTAACTAGGAATCTATCGTTGAAATATATACCTGATGTTAGAATTAAGACAAATACATTCTGCTCTCTGCTGTTTTCTGGCAAGTTTAAGCATTAAAGTGCCATTTGGGAGTGACATCAACCTCCACATTGGACGCAGGAGGGGAGTTGCTGCGAGCCGATCTAACAGCATTGCATTATCTCAGGATCATGTAGCTGTAGAAAATCGCGCCACTTTGCCGTCTCCTCGGGTACGCAGCTTTTTGCACTCCTTGCCGTTTTGTTTTAGTAGAGCGGACTCTACAGACAGCCTAACTCCCCTTGGAAAAAGGTGGAGCAGAGGAGTTTTCTGAATTCTAACAGCTATGGCAAATATTGATGATGAGCAACAAATTTCTGCTTGGAATGAGCCAGCAAAGGTGAAGATTTAAAAAGTTAATTAGTAGATTTTCGGTAATTAGTTTTCTTATTATCCCCTTATACTTTCTACCTGACCTCCCTGGCGGTCAATAACGTCATCCAAGAGTAATTATTTCTTTATCTCCAGTGCCTTGCCTTTTAAGCCTCTGTCCTTAGTCAAATATCCTGGATAGTTACACTATTTGAATAATTCTGAACAAAGTCCAAAGAAATTTGGCAAATACTATCAGGTGTGGATGTCATGGAAGTGAAGATATTCTTGCAGGCCAGGCACATAGCCAGGATTTTGTTTCGGGGGGAGGGCCGCCCATGACAAAATGCTGTATGAGGGGGAGGGGGGAGAGGAGGCCCCAGCAAAATGGAAGATTTCGGGGGGGGGGGGGGGGGGGGCGCCGGGCCCCATGGGCCCCCCCCCCTTGGCTATGCGCCTGTTGCACGGGTTGCAGGACTTTTTCTTTCATCTATCGGAGAAGTATCACATTTGTAATTTGGTTGTGAAACCACGTTTCTTTATGTAATGGCACTCTTTGATGGTATAGGTATTTTGCATCTAACTCCAAGCAATGCAAAAACAGCAGTTTGATTTTGCATGCATTCCTAAATGAAACATCCAAACAAAATCAAGTAGGCTATTCCAGAGCAAGATATGCTCACATTCCCAAGTCTGCTCTGAAGGCTAGTTAAATTTTCATAAACTCGTTTCTAATACAAATTGGGAACCTGTCATGAACAGAAATGTAATTATGGCGTGCTTGAAATCGCGTCATTATATCCTGACTTAGAAGAGTTGCTCTTGGCATTCTCGGCGCATCGAGGAGACAGAGTTTTCATCATAATAGCCTCGCAACAGCTTCATAATAGCCGTGATCCAGTATAATCTTTTCAAGAAAAATAAAGAAAAACTTTATAGCGAATTGCCCCCGACCGACCCCGACCCGGACCCCGACACCCCCCCCCCCCCCCCCCCCCCCCGACGAGACAAAGCATGTTCCACGTGAAAATAAAATATTCCAGATGCGGGCTCGTGAACCCGCCCGAAAAAAATTTTCTTTCCCTGTCGTTCATGCGCGCTGCGGGAAAGCGAATCTACAACACCGCCGCCGCGAGTGTCATTTTGACGAACTATTTTTATTCAATGTAGGCTCAATAGCAAGTTAAAAGTTAAATGCTGGCAATTATTTCGAAATATCCAAAATGTATTATCGCCGCATTTTCCAAACGGTACGTTTTCTTCGCTGTTGCCCACGATGGCATTGACAGTGTGCACTTAATTTCATGGCGGAACAGCGCTACCGCTTCGCTGCACCGCACCGAAGCATGGGGCAAAGCTAACTCAAGGAAGCGTGTTCAGCGCTCGGTTTGGTGATTTCGGCAGCTTTCCAAACCAAAAGGGTCGCGCGTAGAAGAATGTCGGTAACGGTTATTCGAATCCCTTTGACAGCTTATAGAAGTATCTATACAAAAAGCGACTAAAAAGATGTCCTCTCCGTTTTCCAAGCAGAAGAGAACCCCGTAAAGTTCTGGCGCTCGAAAAACGACTTCGGTCGAGGCTTTCATTTTTTTTTTTTAACTTCTTCATTACCCAAAAAATACGCCCCCCCCCCCCCTTCTCCATCTCCAGTAGCGTAGCGAGGAACGTTTCTAGGGGGGGAGGGTGTATATTAGTATATTATGGGGTCGACTGGATTTCCGGGGGGGGGGGGGGGGGGGCTGAAAGCTTTTTTACTGGCTGCGCCACTGCACCCCCCCCCCCCCCCCCCCCGGGGCCGGGCCGCTTTGGAAATGTTATTTTCTTCAGAGCACGCGGCTGTGCTGCGGCGAAGCAAAATTTGCAGCTTCTCAACGGCCCTGGATGTCGCTTCTCCGCACTAGACCAAAGCGAGGGGAGAAGCGCACTCAACGAAGAACAGTGCAACTAGCCCACCCGAACAGGCCATTGTCAGAAATATTGCGGAACTCCCGAATACTAACGATGTTTGATACAAAGATCATATCAAATAGTAAGCGATGATTTAAATTTCTTTAAAATTCGAACGAGTCTACCGTAGCAAAGAGCCGAGGTATCCGTTTCGGAACTAAGAAAGCCGGATGCAGTAATGTAACTCTCCACATTTAGGTGAAGATCTAAGCAGTTTGGCGCAGTTTAGCGTTTTAATCCGGCCGATAGAGGCCCTTCCAGGAATCGCCTTCTGCACGCGGTGTGGAACGCGTTCTCAGCACGCGTGGTAACTCTTTGGCGGGGTATCAGACGTGCGTCCACCCAATACCACATATCGAAGACAAGTCCACCCCAAACGCCGTCTCCATTCACCCCGAAGCTGAGACTGCGGTTGGAGCTACGTCCTCGTTGGGCCAGTCATACGCCTCTCTCTCGCCACGTCATCACGCTCCCGGCCATACCCACGAGCGGAGAGCCGGGTGATAAGAGGGAGGCGGCTGACGGACGCGTGTGCCGCTGGTCCAGCGGTCTGAATGACGTTACCTGGCGACGGCCTGGTCCCTGGTGTCCCAGGCCCGCTTGACGATCTCGTCCTTGGCCATGCGGCTGCTGCCCACGTCGTCGCGCAGCCGGTCCCTCTCCTCGTGCAGCGCCTGCAGCTCCGTGTCGTGCAGCGTCAGCTGGCGCTGAGCCTCGCTCAGCTCCACGCTGCGCTGCCGCAGCTCGTCCGACTTGTCGCACAGCTCCCGGCGCAGCTGCTCCGCCTGGGCGCGCTCCTCGGCCAGCGTCTGGCAACCCTGGCAGCCCTGAACCCAAAACCTCACTCAAACCTCCCTTCCCGCACCGCACGAGCCAGTCGGTTTTCAAGCGCGCGTCAGCATCTGTCTACGTGCGGTAAAAGAACGTCTAAAAACACTATACTTCGTTTCACCTTGAAAAAAGAGCTTAATATTGTTTTGTAAATTGTTTCACTAACAAAATCTTTTTCGCAATATTTACGCCGTTAGACGCAATTTAAAGGGAGGGGTGGGGGGGGGGGGGGGTAGCCCTGTTCCTGGCCCCGCCCGGTGTATATGTGTGTGCGTTGGCGTTGTAGAAGAAAATTAGGGGGCGAAGTGAGGGGCTATTGTGTACGCGCACAGGGCACATTTGTGGCCCAGCCCGGTGTGTGTGTGTTTGTGTGTGTGTGTGGATTTTTTTATGTTTCAGAAACAAATAATCTAGATAGAGTCATTACTGTTTTCAAAAATATCCCGCGATTGTCTCTCCGCTTCAAAGAATAACAGACATGGCTGCCTGCGTTTGCGGCGTGCTCAATTCTGCTCGTTTATTTTTATGAGTGCATGCGAGTCGTTTTGCATACACCAAGCTGTTTGGAGGAAGATGTCCTCAACTGACCTAATCTGCAGCAAACAACTGTCGCAAGTAGGCGTCTTCGGGAGCGCTGTGCGGGTGCATTGGCTCGTAGCGGGACTGACCTAAGTCTAGCCTCCCACGTCAACTATGTTGCTGGATCTGGCTTGCTTTGTTCCTTTGCGCGTGTTGGCGCTGAATAAAGGTGTCTGTTCTAGTGAAAGCGGCCCCGCGGCTCTATGAATTGTGCAACAGTTGTGATTGCAATCATGGTTTAATGCCGAGCAAATACCTAAACGGGTAAGCATTTGCGAGCCATTTGGCTGGAGACAATCGGGCGTTCGGCTCGCATATCAAGTTTGCCATGTTCCCATCACTTCGCTTCGAAAGGAAAGTAGCTCTCAAGGTTTGCTGTGCACCTGGCTTGCCAAACCGAGCATTTTTAGGTCACGTTTTAAATGTGCGTCATGCCGATAGAGCGGCGTCTCGGTTGCTGGAGAAGCGCCTACGAGAAGCTGCGCAGAGTACCGAGTTCCTGTGGCAACGTGTCAGAGTGTCGATTCTGGCAGTATGGCCTTCAAATGATGAAACGGACCTTGCCAACTTTAATAAACACACTTACGTATTCACATATATATATAAGATCACACTCGTGCACACTTAGAAATTATTTTGTTTCAAAATGAACAGTCCTAACGTTGTTTTCTGTTCTGTACATGTATATTACTTGATTACTGTTTTGTAACTCGTATTACCGCTCTCGAAATTTTGCGCCTATATTGCGTTAAATAAGTATTATATAATTTCTCGTATATGCAATATTTGCAACTGCTGTGTGAATGTAAGGGGGCTGAGGACCCGTCAAGCTGCTTGAACAGCTTTTTAGAGCGCAGCTCTAAGGTGCCCGTTTCCGGCTTGAGCGGCGTCGGCGTCTGCGTAACCGCGCGGTGCATTATGGGAAACGTCCCATAATGCACCGCGGTGACGTGCGCGTTGCATTATGGGACGTTTCCCACAATGCACCGCGCGGGAGGGAGGAGGAGGGAAAAGGAGGAGGAAGGGGGAGGAAGAGGTGGAGGAGGAGAGGGTGCGGATGAGGAGGAAGGGCATACCGTCCCCTCCGTATCCTCCCCTCCTCCTTCTCAAGAGCTGCGCTCTGATTCGGCATTACAGGATGTTGTAAACGTCTTTTTTTTACCTCAGATCCCACCATAATTATATGGTAAATAAAGCATAAATTATTATTATTAAGCAGCCTCAATGGACGTGCCTCGCTGTAGACAAGACCAAGTGCGACTGCTAGCATCGTCACGGCGCTCGTTGTCCATGTTAAACCAACCAATGAATGCGCCCTGATTCTTCTCTGTGCAGTTTCAGGGCCGGCTCTAGGGGTGTGCGACATCAAAAGGGGGCGCCGAGGGGCGTAGAAAAAAGCGGTCGCCCAGGGCGCTTGATGGGCCGGCCCTGATTGCTTGAACCGGCGATAGGAAACTCAGAAAGAAGACCGTGGAGATACACTTCTTGATTGGCTCGAACGGATTGTAGCGCCGGCTGCAGTTAGTCTGGAACAGAGTCTCGTAGCGAGCGTTTCAGTTCGCACGCATCGTCTAGGTTCCATTCCAAAGTGGACAGCTCCCATATGCATCCTCCGTGAGTCTCAACAGTGTTCACCATACATGGTTCGGAATTTCAGCTGCGTGCTTATCTATTGTGTCGGTGTGTTAAGATCAGCTGCGTAGAAGCGTGAGTTTCACAACGTTTGTCCGCGTGTGCGCATGTGTACCGGTGCGGCGGTGTATGGTTCTTCTTTTTGTCTAGGTTCCCTTTATTCCCGGTATTTTGGTGCTTATTCGCTCGTTACTGCTTTACGTTTCACTCTGTCTCACTTTCTTTGTTCATAAGTTAAACATTACGGGAACATCCATTGGCGGATTCGGAAACGCCACACAAGTCCACCTTTGTGAAACGCTAATGCTGACCCGATCACTTTTCTCTTTTTTTTTTTTTTGCTGCCTCTTCTGGCCTCGTTACGGGGTCAGTGTTAGCGTTTTCCAAAGGGAGACTTGTGTGTCGTTTCCCAAGGGCCTTGCTAACGAATTCCCTAAGAATTCACCAATGGATCTCCCTGTCATTTTTTCCACCCCCTTTCTTTACTCTGCCTCTCAGAGTACGTTGACACCTTTAGATGCGGTCATCCATATCACTCGTGGGGTTCACCGCAGCTATCGTTTTAACTACACACACACATCACAGCCCACGCACCGCTTCTACGGAAACCCGGAGCGAAGAACAACCGGCGACGGCAGAGCGTCTGTTGTGCACACGCGACCAGTGGCGTCACAAGGGCGGGGCGGGAGGGGAGGAGGGGACCGCCCCGGGTGTAGCTCTTAGGGGGGTCGCGGCGGGGGCTGCCCCGGGTGCCGCTGACCATAGTGACTCCACTGCGCCTGCATTCTACCGTGCCGCGGCGCCACACCTCCTAGATAACAAAGCCGTAGTGCTGAATGAGATGGCGTCATCAGAGAACGCCAACGCTGAGCATAGATTGGACACGACGATTACGTCAACATTCGTCTCAAACTTGACTCGAAGTCGAGCGCTCACGCAGCACTCGTTTCCAATGTGTGTCCAGCGTTGGCCTTCTCTCATTAAGCCATCTCATTGAGCACTACGGCTTTGTTATCTAGAGGATATTGCGCGGCCCCTCCTCCTCTCTGCCTCCGCGACAGCTGTGCGCGTGTCTTTGACGAAAACGAAAGGGCACGGTTTGACCAAAACCCGGTGGTGTCTTTCAGTTTGTCAGCTACGGGGAGAGAGGGAGGAGGGGGAGAGGTTGACGCGTGCTGACGTCAGCGCTTCGGATCAGTGGGAGCGTCGTACGCGTCACCCTCTCCCCTTCCTTCTCCCTCTCTCCCCGTAGCTGACAAACGAAAGACACCGCCGGGGTTTTGTCGGAACGAGCGTTGAAATGATAACGCATTAAAATAAAAAGTCAAACGCAAGTGTGTGAACGGGTCTTAAAGGCTCGTTCACACACTTGCGTCTGACTACGACAGACTTCGACACGACCGGTTTTGCAGCCTCTTGTGACGGCTTACGACCGGCTGCGATGCTGGGGATTCGATCGTAAGCCGTCATGAAAGGCTTAAAAACCGGTTTTTAGCCTCTCCGGCTGTAAGCAGCCGCAGGTGTGTGAACGGGCTTCTAGAAGCGCCTATATTGCAATCTTGAAGGACACACTAGAACTAGACAATTTTATGTAAACAGTGTGTGACCCCCCCCCCCCTCCCCCCAACCAAAAAAAAAAAAGAAAGTAGTTGAGAATTCAATCACACGGGAGGTCATACATAATCAGCGCGAAGGTCCTATCTGCGGTGGGTTGCAGGAACGGTTTCGCGTTTTCGCCCGGTAAATACCGATCAATAACCGCCGAGCTGATCGTTATAAAAATCGGGGAGTAAACCGAAAAACCATGAGTTGGAGTCGTATAACAAAAGCTTCACGAGAAGAAGCAGCTTTGCATGGACCCGGAACACTGTCCACGAGGCTGTGACCCCATTTTCTTCCTCGCGTGTGAGTACGTTTTACTTACACCACGTGCATGCTCCCTCAAGATTGGGGAACCCCATCCCAGTGTCCCGTTTTCTTGGACCCCGATAAACGCCGAGGGTTTTGTCCGAAAAACGCCGAATCTGTGGGAAAATACACTCCGCCGTCGCGGAGCATGACGAGCGAGTGCTCACCGATCCGGCGAGCATGTCCTGGAGCAGGAGCCGGAGGTCGGCCAAGATGGCGGACAGCATATGTCCGGTCACGTCCCTCGGGTGCACCTCGGCCGGGGACGGAGGCACACCGCTGTCCGAGGACGCCGCGCTGTCGCGGTGCCGCCTCAAGTCGCTCACCAGCCGCTGCAGCTCCTGGAGCGCCTGGGCCAGCTCCTGCCGCAACTGCACATGACGGGGCTCGGGTCGGTCGCCGTCCAAGGCGGCCAGGTGCCCGACAAGAATCAGGCACTGATCTAGATCCTGAGCCAACAAGGACCATCGCCGAACCACACGGGGATCCGGATAGGAAGCCAACAGAGATTGTAGCTGTATCAGAATTTGATCAAACACAGGTATAGCGGCCGCATCTGAACACCGTCGACGTTGACAGAGATTAGGACCCAGGAAGGATCCTAGCAGGCTCCATAGCCGTCCGGATTCGACATACCTTCTTCGCATACTTTCGCCCCGGACCGCCAAGTAGGCATATCCGGTATGGGCGTCGAAACAAATATTTAAAAATTTCAATCTGCAAATAGTAAAAAAAATAGAGGGGAGACAAAACTAGAATGGGTGACGGTTACGCTGATATCCTTAATGCATTCTATTGGCGTGGTGACGGCAAAGCAATGTTTTCGCCCATACTGGAAGCGACGATACTGCAAGATGGCGGCGCCCTTTTGGTTTCCATCCGTGACGCCACGACTAAGATTTGCCTCGCCGTGACGTCGCGAGTTGTTACCCTGGCTACTTACCTGGTTGCAAAGACAAGTTCGATGGTGTGTTTAAAAAGCACAGTGGAAGCTAGGAGCCATCGCATTCCGAAACCAAGACCGTCGAAGTTGACAGTCTGACAATGCTCTTATGCCCGTGGTTTGGCCAATCGTGGAAAGCTCACCGCAGCGACGCTTTTGGTCGGGCACGTCGCTAATAAAGCCAGGGCCAGACTGCTCCCTATACATCCTACAAAAGAGTCTGCAAACACCAGTCACCGCAATATCCCTGGTTCGAATAGTTTCTCCTTCAACTCATTGCCACGCGGCATTCAAAGGTAGGAAGGAAAATCCTTCTCGCCACCCTTCCCATTTTCGCTCTTCCACTTCTATCTTGATGGCGGGGAGACTCCTTTTGTTGCTGCATCTTGGGGTCGGATAAGCCGGGATAAGCAACCGGCTTATCCAGTCCCAAGATTTAGCAACAAAAGCAGCGCCCCCCCCCCCCCCCCCCCGGGCCGTCAAAATAGTAGTGGGAGAGGGGGAAATAGGAAAGGTGGCGAGGAGGACTTTCCTACCCTGCCGAAAATGATTTTGTAGGTCGGTCTTTAAAGCGCGACCTACAAAAAGTGTTTCCGCAGGGTAGGAAAATCCTCCTCGCCACATTTCCTATTTCCCCCTCTCCCACTGCTATCTTGACGGCGGGAGGACTCCTTTTGTTGCTGCATTTTGGGGCTGGATAACTCCCGGCTTATCCAGCCGTAAGATGCGGCAACGAAAGGAGTCCCCCCGCCGTCAAGAGGGAGCTAGCGGAGCCAGTCACTCAAAATTCGCACAAAAGCAGCCGCTTCGGTGGCTGGAAGGACTACGACATCCTCTCGGCGTCAGCCTCGCCGCAGATTTGCTCGTCCCGGGACGAACTATACTGGCGCCTACGGATCCCCAGTGGAATATGGCCACTTCTCCGGGATCGGCGGATGCCTTCCCGTCATTCACCTGCCCGGGAATCCCCTTTCCGCGGCCGCCGCGGTCGTTTCGAATACGTTTTCGCAATCACACGTGTTCGACGCCCGAGCGGCAGGAATGGCTCAGGAGCTTCTAGAAAAAATTGCCGGAATGCCGGAAGCTGCTCGAGCAACTTGACGACGAACTGTCGTCAAGCAGCAGCAGCAGTAAGGCGGGCGGCACAGGCGCCACCTCCCGAGCGGCCATTACGCATTCTTCTGAGGCGAGATGGGCGAGATGCCCCGCGAGAAAGGAAGTCACGTGTGTGCGCCGAGGGCTGGCCCGGCTGGTTTCCCGTTGAATCCGCCGAAACCGGCGGAGCAACGTTTCTCGGATCCAGATCAAGATCTGGAGCGGGAGCTAATCCAAAACGACAAGTGGAACACGTCTGTCTCGATCCCGATCGCCCAGTGAAATAGGATCGCTCCAGAAAAGTCGATCCCGGCGCGCTCCAAAACGACCCGTGGAATTCGCCATACGTCATGATTGCGGGGGATGTCACGTGCTCTCCGCTGGCTGCTCTCCGAGCGCTTGCCAGAGTGGGCCGTTTAAACTAAAAATACAGCCACCAGACTCAAAATACGAACGTGCGATTGTCATTTACGGATATTGTGGATCATATTTAGGGTTCGGAGTTTTCGGTTAAAACCGATAAAAGTACGCCGAATTAATTTTCGGAAATTCAGTTTTAACCGGAAAAGGTCAGTTTTTAGGTTCGGCATTTTTTATTTAAACCGATAAAAACCAATAAAAGTGCGTCAAATCCATTTTCTAAAATTTTGTTTTAACCGGAAAAGGTCACATTAACCTTCCAGTCGTAGCGCAGAGCCGTGGCGAAAAAGTGGAACGACAGTGTCTATCGAAACGTGTCCGAATGCATGGGATACACGGATGCCATCACGACGTTTTGGTTTAATCTGCGCAGCATCGATCGGAACGTGAAGTCCGAAATGCCCCATGACTTCGCTATGTACGAGCGTGTTTTCAAACTCGTTGTAAGGAAGACTGACTTGATGCAAGCTTTGCCTGTTGTGCTGTGCTTCAAAACGTCGCACCGTGTCTCTTTCGGCGTTGGCCGATTTTGGCTCAGGCAGCGCTTCATCTCCTCAGCCTGCCAGTGCCCAGTGTTAGCGTTGAGAGGGCATTCTCGAAGCTCAGGGTCATATTAACAGGAAAGAAAGAGTGCGGATCAACGAGGAGAACCTGGGAAAGTACACGTCTGTTTACCAATCGCTGTGGTCGGCCTTCCACGATTGGCCGAATGCTGACTATGACGTCAGCAAAGGTATTCTCATTGACCTTAAAAAGAGTAATGTAAGAGCTTCAATTTTGACGGTGTTGGTAGTGTTGGTTTCAGAGCGCAATGATTTCAAGCTTCCACCGTGCTCATTACAAACACCATCGAACTTGTTGATTGCGAGGTAATGACGTCAAGAGAGGGAACCATAAGAGGGCGTCACCAATACATCTCGCCACTAATAATAAGATCCCGTAATCCTGATGTACAGATGGTGAAGTTTCATGTTTTTTGGGCATAGGCTTCATATCTGACTTGTTTGTAGTTCTGTGTTTTTTTTTCTTGATTCTTTTACAGTTGCACACATTTGCCAAATAAAGTGTCCATTTCTTTTTCAATGTACCTTTGCCGTTATTTTTTGAGTGATCACAAATATCAGAGCTACAAGGATCATCTGATCCGGTGTCCGTTGATGTTTATTTTATAATCACCGAAAAAAGCCGATAGACTTTTGTGATCATAAATATACGCCGAAAAAAACCGAAAATTGAATTTTAAAATAAACACCGAAAAAGGTACGCCGAATTTTGAAAAAATAGAAACCGAAAACGCGGAACCCTAATCATATTCAACCTATTTTTGAACCCGATGGGTATATTTCAAATTTCGCTGAAGTATCCGTTTAAGGGACGAACAGAACAGCGCACAGAACCGCAAAGTCCTGCATGTCGTAAAATTGAGGTCGCCAACTGTACCGTCAACAAATGCAGCTAGGGGAAACACGAACGGAATCGCGATACAAATTAGACGGGTCTTTTAAACACTATAGGGATTACCGTCGTCGCCGTTTCATAGCTGACGTCCCTCGGTCAAACTCGGCTGTGTCAGTCTGCCTGGAGCATCTGGAGGCTCGAGCAATAATACATCCGTCAAAATCAGAAACCGAAAACGCGGAACCCTAATCATATTCAACCTATTTTTGAACCCGATGGGTATATTTCAAATTTCGTTGAAGTATCCGTTTAAGGGACGAACAGAACAGCGCACAGAACCGCAAAGTCCTGCATGTCGTAAAATTGAGGTCGCCAACTGTACCGTCAACAAATGCAGCTAGGGGAAACACGAACGGAATCGCGATACAAATTAGACGGGTCTTTTAAACACTATAGGGATTACCGTCGTCGCCGTTTCATAGCTGACGTCCCTCGGTCAAACTCGGCTGTGTCAGTCTGCCTGGAGCATCTGGAGGCTCGAGCAATAATACATCCGTCAAAATCAGAAACCGAAAACGCGGAACCCTAATCATATTCAACCTATTTTTGAACCCGATGGGTATATTTCAAATTTCGTTGAAGTATCCGTTTAAGGGACGAACAGAACAGCGCACAGAACCGCAAAGTCCTGCATGTCGTAAAATTGAGGTCGCCAACTGTACCGTCAACAAATGCAGCTAGGGGAAACACGAACGGAATCGCGATACAAATTAGACGGGTCTTTTAAACACTATAGGGATTACCGTCGTCGCCGTTTCATAGCTGACGTCCCTCGGTCAAACTCGGCTGTGTCAGTCTGCCTGGAGCATCTGGAGGCTCGAGCAATAATACATCCGTCAAAATCAGAAACCGAAAACGCGGAACCCTAATCATATTCAACCTATTTTTGAACCCGATGGGTATATTTCAAATTTCGTTGAAGTATCCGTTTAAGGGACGAACAGAACAGCGCACAGAACCGCAAAGTCCTGCATGTCGTAAAATTGAGGTCGCCAACTGTACCGTCAACAAATGCAGCTAGGGGAAACACGAACGGAATCGCGATACAAATTAGACGGGTCTTTTAAACACTATAGGGATTACCGTCGTCGCCGTTTCATAGCTGACGTCCCTCGGTCAAACTCGGCTGTGTCAGTCTGCCTGGAGCATCTGGAGGCTCGAGCAATAATACATCCGTCAAAATCAGAAACCGAAAACGCGGAACCCTAATCATATTCAACCTATTTTTGAACCCGATGGGTATATTTCAAATTTCGTTGAAGTATCCGTTTAAGGGACGAACAGAACAGCGCACAGAACCGCAAAGTCCTGCATGTCGTAAAATTGAGGTCGCCAACTGTACCGTCAACAAATGCAGCTAGGGGAAACACGAACGGAATCGCGATACAAATTAGACGGGTCTTTTAAACACTATAGGGATTACCGTCGTCGCCGTTTCATAGCTGACGTCCCTCGGTCAAACTCGGCTGTGTCAGTCTGCCTGGAGCATCTGGAGGCTCGAGCAATAATACATCCGTCAAAATCAGAAACCGAAAACGCGGAACCCTAATCATATTCAACCTATTTTTGAACCCGATGGGTATATTTCAAATTTCGTTGAAGTATCCGTTTAAGGGACGAACAGAACAGCGCACAGAACCGCAAAGTCCTGCATGTCGTAAAATTGAGGTCGCCAACTGTACCGTCAACAAATGCAGCTAGGGGAAACACGAACGGAATCGCGATACAAATTAGACGGGTCTTTTAAACACTATAGGGATTACCGTCGTCGCCGTTTCATAGCTGACGTCCCTCGGTCAAACTCGGCTGTGTCAGTCTGCCTGGAGCATCTGGAGGCTCGAGCAATAATACATCCGTCAAAATCAAGTCGCTTATATCCGAGGTGAAGAATCGATAACAAAACATGTCCACGAAAGCCAATCATTAGAGGAAAAAACACGCGACAGCGTCGCGTTCGGTCTTTTTATTTATTTATTTATTTATTTGGGATGAGCTTTCAGCTTGCGCTATAACTATAGCAGCACGATCGGACACGCGGCTGCACGGGCACACGTTAAGCAGGTCGGAAAATTCAATGCCGATTCGCCTCGAAGCATAATGTGAGTGAGAATTTAATTGGAGGTCTTCTCAACGTGAGCACTTTCCAGCGCCCGACACACGGGCACACGAAGAGTGCGCCTTTTCTGCTGCTGGTGCGTACGTCCACGCTGTCTTGGAAGTTACCCATCGCGCTCCGAAGGGACGGACGCCCCGAGGAAGAGGAACACGGCGTCGGCGCATTCCTGCGGCGGACTACCAAGGCGCGCACAACACCCGGACGTGTCTGGCGGATCCGCGGGGGGGACCCTCGGCCCTCGGGCGGACCTCCCAGAATCAAACTCGTTTTTCCTCGGAAATCGAGCGCGCTTTCGCTTTTCCGCCGCCTGCTGATGACCTGGCGCAAATCTAGAGCGACGTGTCGTGCTCGGAAGCGGTAAGGCACGCCACGACCGGTGTGCAGCACAATGCAGGTCCGAGCCAGTGCCGAAGAAATTAGAGCACCGCGCCCCCATTGTACTGCGCCCCGCAATCTGGTTAACGTTGCATCACGACGACTTTCTTTCTAAGGCAGACCGGACTTCTTAGGGGGGCATTTTCTTCGTGTACCGAGAAAGAAACGTCGCTATTAACATTTCCAGAAGTATACTAGGATCTAGTATACTTCTGACAAGATTCGTGACCAGATCTGGGATTCCGTGGTTTCGGAGTCCAGTTTTAGCGAAATTCAGTTTTTTTCCTCAGAGTTTCTTTTTAGAAAAGCTTGTTTACGGAAGAACTTCCGGAACAGACTTAAAAGAGTCGAAGGAAATACGAAAAACTGTATACACACTAAAAAATTGTAATGTGAGTGTTTTTTTTTTTTGTTTTTTTTTAATGGGTCGAATGCGTTTTTGATTAAAACACTCAAAATGTTGTACCTTTACAAACATAAAGCTTTTCGTTTCGTCCTCTTTTGTATAGAAAAGCGAAGCTCTGGGCTTTATCTTTTCGAAGACAAAGTTAACAAAGAGGCGAGCTGGTACACGCCATTTTAACCGTCCGTTCGTCTCCGGTTTGAATTTTATGACGATAATAATCCCCGGAGAAGGGGGACAGAGAAGAAACACAAATCTGCAAACACAGCTAGGCGACCGATGCGAGACCGAAAAAAACTCACCTTGTCCTGGTATCGAACCTGGGACCTCTCTATTTCCAGTGGAGCGCTCTACCAACTGAGATAACCAGGAGTTAGACGTCAGTAGAGCACTGGAAATGGAGAGGTTCCCGATTCGATACCAGGACGAGGCGGATTTTTTCGGTCGCGCACCGATCACCTAGCTGTGTATCGAGATCTGTGTTTGTCCTTTGTCCCTCTTGTTCCTCTTCTCCAGGGATTATTATCGTCATTCTCGTCGAGGTCGCTTGCACCTTTGCATTAATTGCATTATCATTTTAAATTCTGTTTATTTTCTCGTTAAACTGAAACAAAAATCGACAGAATCGGGCAATAAGTCACTCAAAAGGCGTCCAATTAGGAAATCTGAGGAAAATCACAGAAAATCACACCAAAAGGCGTCCAATTAGGAAATCTGAGGAAAATCACAGAAAATCACCTCTTAACTGTATACGGCAGTATTTCCTAAACAAATTAAAAACAATACATACGAAATCCAGGAAACACTTAAAGCTTTCCCAAAATACGAACATATCCCGGATGTTTTCATAGACTGGGAAACCTCGAAGAACCTTCACACAGATGCGGGTTCCCTCGCGTGACCTCTTTCCCGCGTGAGCGAAGCACATCCATCAGGCGGCCGTGAGGTGTACCGCTTCTGTCGGAGGTCGCTCCGGGAGGCGGCGAGAGGCTGCGGCGGGGCCAGGAGCACCCTCTTCGGAAGACATCGGCAGTCGCTCCAAACATCGAAGGAGATAATCGTGCAAAGAGCACCCCGAAAGTGCTATACATTTTTCGGCTCATTTTCTAAGCTACGCTGCCAAACAGGCATCTCGTACAGAGCCCTGGGTCCTGAAACTTTCCTATGTTAAGAGAGAGAGCCCCCGAGACCAGAAGACACATTCCAGATGGAGCTACCAAATCTGCGCACATCGGTCAGTTTGTAGGAATCAGGTGTCCACTGCCTGTATTTCTGTTTTACTGGTGCTGACAGGTTCTGGAGAAAATCCCCCTAGAATAATCTAGAATTTCGAGCGCAGTGAGATCGAACGAAGACACTGATTGGACACGAGTCCAATCAGTGTCTTCACGCCAGCGTTCGACTCGACTTCGTGTCCAATCAAAGCGTCGGAGGAGGATGGGGTCAAATTGCCGAGTTGGCGCCATCCGACTGTCATGACGGTCCCCATAGAGGAAGAGGATGTCCGCAGGCTATGATCATTCTAGGCGGTGTTGTCACGAACGACCGGCTAGATGGGCTGATTCGCTGGCCGCGGGCTGTCCCCACCCGACCGCCGGCTCGAATGGCGGAAATCCTCCGGACAAGCGAGGCGTGTACGACCGACCGCAGGGTGTGATATGCACACGGTCGTCAGCGGTGGACAGCGGCGTGGGGAACGCATCGAGCGCCACGGCTGAGCGAGCGCCGTGAAGCGGTCCGGGGCCCCGCTTGTCACGGGAGGCGCGGCCGGCCGTGACCGCCCCGGAAAACACCCACCTTGTCTTCCTCGCTGCCCAGCTCGCACTCGTCGCACTCGATCTCGTCCAAGTCCGCCGCGAAGCCCGCCGACGAAGAGCCCAGCTGAGACAGCTGCCGGCTACGACGCCCCTGCAAGGCCAGACACGGTCATTCTGCGCCACGGATGCTACGAGCTATCGAGCCAAACAGTGATTTCCCTACACACCCCTACGGGGGGTGTACACCCCCCCCCCCTTGTTTTTTTGAAGGCACCCCCTTAATTCGCAACGACTCCTCTATTCTCAATTCCCCCCCCCCCCCCCCCCTAAAAATGTAGACACTCCTCCAAATTTCAATTCGTGGGGAAACCCCTGCAGCCAACCCAGGGATGTGTGAGTGTTGCGTGGCCTTGGAGGGGGGCGCACCGAGTCGCGGAAAGCGAATCACGTGCTACGTTCACAGAGCTGAACTGGCTAAGGTGGCTTGTATCGTGCGCTGCGGTCAAACAAGAGGTAAAACAGAAACCGAGGTTGTTTGGCTCCTTTTCGTACTGGTGGCAGCAAGAAACCACGAACAACGGACTGCCCAATCGAGTGATTGTTCGAGGTGAGCACATTCCGGCACGTACGTAGTTTTGATAACATGCGTTTATTAGTGGGAAAAATAAATATCTGTCGTATCTTAGGCCGCCGGAGTCACTGTTCGTGCTAATGAACCTTGTTCCAGTAAGCTTCCGTGCATGCGCAGATCCTCTCCCCTGGCCTTGCTTCCCGCTGGCTGCATTTTCGCGGGGCACCATACCGCGCGACCAACATTGTCAGCGCCCATCTTTCCGCGTATTTCGTCTTGTTTGACGATTCTTTTTCTTCGGATCGGTAGCATGGGTCATGAAAAGCAATGGAAACCGATACAACGGTACGATGTTATTGTGTTTTGACGAGCCGAGTCCCGTTGGGCTGCCCTCCATTTGTAGTTCGCAGACAGACCTCCACACGACGCTCGTTACTCGAAAAAGCTCCATTGTTCCGCGCTCTGTAACATTTTATTCGAAAAAGTGGAAACAGACAGACAAGTGTAGAGGTTTCAAAACATCCCGGGAACTCAGAACAAAATCCGTCGCAAATTTAATGGCCTAATAAAAAGTTACGAGTTAAAATCTAATTATGTCCGACCTTTTTCACGACAAAAAAAAAAACAAAAAAACGTCGTTGAGGGTTGCTTAGGCGTTTAATTTACCAAAAATAGGAAACAAGAAAAATTAATTTGTTCAATAAAATGCTGCAATGACCCGCGCCAAAACTTTTTTCTCTTTGATTTGGTAAAAGCTAACTTCCACATTTATCGAGTCACGGGAAATTTTCGGTTTTTATTTGTAAGTCCCGATTGAGACAAATTCCTCCTTCAATACTGACACAAATCGAATGCGTCGTTTTCGTGGTACTTGAGAGGGCGCTCCTGGAAGACTCGAGTGGCAGCATGCGGTTCGCTCAAAACCAAGTATCCACGGGGAAGTTCGCGAGAGAAGCGTGGTCTCTTCGGCTAAAGTTCCTGGAGAAGCGAATTAAGTCACTTCGGCTACGTACAGAAGCTAAGTATCTTCACCTCAGTTAGCTAGAGAAGCCGAATCTCTTCAGTTAAGTTCGCTAGACAAGCTCTCCTTGCAAAACGTTGGTTGCCCCTTCGCTGCTTCCTTCTTTTTGCACGTTCGTATTTTGTGTACACTTTTGCGGAATAAATTACAGGTGTTTGGCAGAATGCGAAACAACATTTTATCAGTTAAACACACATGGCAGATACGCGGTATACATGCCGGGCACGTCTCCTTCTGGCATGTGCAGCGGTGCGCATGCCGGGGGAAGAAGGGGACAACGTTACGCAGCGGACGAGAAGCGGACCTGCTCCTGACAGCCCCATCGTGATCTGGAAGTTGTCGAGGGCCGCGCACGCGAGCGACCGAATTAAAGCGCAGACGTCAAACCCTGCATCTGGATCACTGGGACGCCCATATCGAGCGAGGGTACGAGAACTTGCGGCGATATAAAATCGTACCAAAACGACGATTCCCGCTTTATTCCGTTTTCGTGCAGCAAATGGAGAAACCGCGAGCCTCGGCGTAACGAAAAAAAGATGCGTTTGTACGCACCTTTACCTTTGAAATGTTTTTGACTTACGACTAAAGATGACCTTTGGATATTGGCCACGAGATTGTCACGAGCATTGCGGGGAATAGCGGAACTGCGGCTCGAGTTCGACCTAGAAGCGTGGACCAGATCGAAAGGTATACGAGCGCAAAGGTCGGAGCTTTGCCAGGAGCAACGTGCAGTTCCAGCGCGTCGTAGTTCGTGCGCTAGAAGCAGTTTCCAAAGCTCCTGTGCCCACCTACATCGAGGTTTCTTATGAGCTGCGTGCGTACCTGATCTTACCCTGCCGTGAGAACGCGAAAACGTTATGACGTTTGAAGTGGGGTTACAGTTGATGCACGGCCCACGAACAACCGAGTCGAAATTGAGAACGCCCGTAAAATGCACAAGGTAAGGAAAGGCTCGCACGGGACATCACAGGGCCACGGGTCATTCCTTCTTGGTCTTGCGAAAGAAAAACAAATTTCGGTGGTTCGATGCCGCGGAAGATACGCGCTCAGAAGCGGGGTCACCCCAACGGCCGTGACGTCAGGCAAGCCATGTATGTATGGGCTCCAACTTTGTATGGGCTGTGTATGCACGGCCCCCGTGCTGCAGAATCGCTCTCTTCGCAGGCGTTTTAGATGAGCTATTTTAGTAGCGTAATTGCTAGCCATGACTCTAACATGGTCGCTTTCGTCGTCCACAGAACTTCTTCAAAGGGGGGGGGTATGCAATTTTATTTTACAGCCAAGCTGTTTATGGCTAGGGTTCGGTGGATTTTTCGTGTGCGTCAATAAAAACGCAGGTCCCGAATTCGATACAAAATCGCTTCATTCTATGCAAAATCTTATACGTCTCATCACTTGGATATGCATTTTCGGTAGATTAGTTACTAATAGGCACTATTTTCAAGATCAGTAGACTCTCAGGTAGATAATAAAGGTCTCTCAAAGATTTGCCGCTGAGCGACCCGCGTCGGCCATGTCTACGCTCGCGCCGCCCTCTCTTTGTCGTCGTTCCAAGCCCGCTTGCGTGCCTAGTTTCCTTTCCTTCCGCTCTCCCGGGGTGGCGGTCCCGTCGCGCGTGTCTAGTTTCCTCCGGCTCCTCGGGGCGGTGATAGTTCGTACCCTTGTTCAAAATTCTGTGTCACGTCTGTGTCGTGTGCTAAACACTTTCGCTGGTCATCCACCTTGACAGAGTGGAATGGCTCGTGATTTTAGACGGTGGCAATCCTGGAATTACTGGGCAACAGTGTCGCTGTGGCACTCGATGGGCCCTACATGCAGGCACTATGATGTTTTCGAAGGATCGGAGCCCTTCGATCGTTATATTCCGCTTTCAGCGACGGAAATACGAGTAACGTCAAACTGTCAACCTTGACGGTGTTACTTTTTTTTTTTTTTTTTAGCACGATGGCTTCGAGCTTCCGCCGTGCTTGCTATACACATACCACCGAGCTCGTCACATATGATAACCCTAGAATCGTGCTGTCACGACTAGGAACCGTAAAGCCCGGGTCACACTATTCATACATTTTACAAAAGACAGTCTACAAACACGAGTCACCGATATATCCGTGGTTCGAATGCCGCCTGCCAATCCGCGAACTCATTGCCACGCGGCATTCGAAGCACGGATCTCGCGCGCATCCAAATGTGTATGCAGACAGTCATTTGTACGGTCATAGCCTCCTCTCTACTGACAAAGACTGGCAGATCGCCACGAGACGTGGCCGCCGTAAGTGGAAAGGTAGAGCGGCAGACAAGAGGCATGTAACGGGCGCCCCGCTGCGGCGAGACGCCGAAACACACTTGTCCCGAGCGATGGAATGTCCGCTCGTGCTTCTCGCGTTCCTCGGGCTACCGCTTCTTTTCTCGTCGGGTTCGAAAACCATGTTTCGGGTCCTCGCCGCTGCAAAAGCTGTGCGCTGACTACAGGCTCCCTGAGAAATGATCTGTGCTACCAGATCCTCGCGTTCCAAATCTGCGACCGGGTACTCTAAGGTTCCGTCATCGAACTGCCAGGCTTTATGGTACGGTGTGACCCCGGCTTTAAAGGGGCGGTGCAACAATTTCAGGACTTCGGTCGAACATTTGTGGAAGTGGCTCTTTAATACTTCTAAAGTAAAGAACAGAAAACCGATTTCGCCTGCGTTTCCTAGTTTTTGTGAAAAAAAAAAGATAAATATTGGCATTTCTGGCACCCTTCAACTCACTCCCAGTCATCGGGGTCACACCTGGTCCCCCTCCTAGTGACGTCATTCGGGGTGCCGTGTAGGTTTCCGTGTGCTCTCTCGGAGGACGCTTCCTCTCCCTCTCTCTGCTGGCATTAGCAGGTGCTATGCTGCAGCTTAGAGCCGAGCGAGGTCACGTAAGCTTTTCGCCGTAGTTCCTTCGGCTGCCACTCGCGGCTGCAGGTCGGGGAAAAAGCTCGACTTTTGCTTTTTTTTAATGAAGGAGATTTTTTTTTTTGTATTCTCCGGGACACAACGTAAAAATGACGAGATGCAAATTCTTTTAATCTTAAAATCGTCGCTACCCCCCTTTAAGCATCGATCGTACAGAAAACACCGCTGTGGACATGATGACGGAATCAGGCCACTTGGAAGCGTTGTCGTTCCACACACGCACGTCCGCAGACTGTGTTTGTATGACAAATGTGGCGAGACCGTCATACAAGCACGCCTCTGCAAATGAGTGGAGACGCGTCTTTTGTACGACTACGCCACCGAAACGCACCTCTTCGTCAATAACCCCGGAATCCCCAAAAGGGGAGACGGGTGCCCCCCTCCGGACGCCTATGTACGCGGCGATGACTGGCTTTTGAGGAAGAAAATGACGACGCAGAATTCACTGGAAGACAGCATCTTGCCTCCGCAGGCTGCGAATTGTCGCGCCCCCGCTGGTTGACGTTGCTCGTAAAAGGCGGTCTTTTGAACTCTGCGGCGCATGTCATCTCCTTTGTTCGCGCGTCGACCCTGGAAGGCTCCCGCCTGGCGGCGTGGAAAACGAGTCGTTAGTCGGCTCGCAGCTGTGGCTCTTTTCGGAAACCTGTTCACGGTAGCTGTCCGCGCTCCGTCTTTGGCGTCAACGCCAATGTGAGGTTCCATCGAAATTTTCTGAGTAGAAAACAGTGCCTGCCGCCCAGGCCTCGAAAAAAAAAAAAAAGAGAGAAAGGAGAGTGGGGGATGCGATGAAATAAGGCAGAAGGAAACTTGTACACCGCTTCTACTCTTCCGTGAGTGTCACGGAGTAAACCTGTACACCGCTTCCTCTCGTCAAAAGAGCGGTTCAGCCCGCTCCGATCAATCGAATTGAGGCGGTACTCTAGGAAGCGAAAAAAGCGACGAATTTCGCCCGGCGGTGTTTGCTCTGCGCGTGGCTTCAGAACACTGGCTGTCGAGCCGCGCGCAAAGCGAACGTGACGTCAAAGTTTGCTGATTTTTTTTTTTTCCCCGCATATGTGGAGTTTTGCATTTGGATGAGCCTTTGGGCGTTATGGATACGAGATAGATAACAGCACACAGTGAGGTTCGTTGACCGGAGCAGGGCGTTCGTCGTATACGCGGAAGGACACTCAAACAAACTCGGCTAATCGCTCCTTTTTTTTTTTATTGTTAAGTTTTCTAGAGCTTGCAGGTAAATTCCCATTTACATGATACTTATGTCAAAAAAAAAAATGTGAAGGTGTCTTATTTGGCGAGTGCAATCTGCCGAACTTTTGAAGGAAAGTAGCACGCGCGAGAACGCGATGGGACCATGGATTTGCCGTGCGGTTAACATCGTACAGTGTAGTACTATACCAGCGGTTACGGTGTGTTTGTCGGCCTTTGTGAGTGTGGTTTTTTTTTTTCTCTCAATATTTTCTGCCTCAAAAACAGACGATCGACCTGGCATTGGCGCAGTCCACTACGCGAGTTTGATTCGGTACATTTTGGATAACGTGATTTTCATTTGATCTTTCCAGTGATGCAACGAGGTGTCCTGCAACATTGACTGACAAGTACAATTAAAGCGCTCCTCGCATTATAGCAATCCTGTTTTCGGCTCACAAGTAGCTTGTGCCGAAGCAAAATAATATTGCTTTTTAATTAGCGTTATTTCGCGGTTTTCATCTATCCGCATAAAACGAAACACACAGCTGTCATGCTCGACGTTGCACATCCGACATTCCTAACTCTTCACATCTTCCTAAACGTCCTACCGGGGTCACTTGGGACGTAAGCGGCAGTTCTTGTTTGAAAACAGTAAAAGGGTCATAGGGGGTATTCACTGGACGCCATATTTGATGGCGCTGTTCAGAGCGCGTGCTGATGCAGAGCTTCCACAGTTCTTTTGCGACGTCCATCCCACTCCATCAAAATTACCGGTCTTAGCAACTTATTAAAGTGAGCTCGTTCTGAACATGCGCTTTAAACAGCACCCACAAATATGGCGTCCAGTGAATACTCCCTATATGGGTACGGGGGTGAAGATGTTTTCTTCTATAAACACGATTTCCCCGAAAAATTCGGGATTCCCGTAAAACTCCCCACTTGTAAAGTGATGCCCAGAAAGGAAGGAAGGGGGGGGGGGGAGGGTTGAAAAGGGGGGGGGGGGGGGGTAATATAGCATTGCTGTTAAAATCGGGGAACTTCGTAAACAGTTCTATTCCACCCTTTAATGTTTTCCCGATTTTTTGGTTGTTTGTTTTTTGTTTTGTTAACTTTTTAACAGGAAGACTGTCGAGGTCTTCCGTGACAACACCGAGGATGGACACACGCGCAATTATTTTTGTTTTGCTTTGTTTCAGAAGAAAGAAAATGGCGAGCTTTTCGTGCATTACGACATCTCCCGTTTTGTCGGATTAAAGTAGGATAAAAATGGCGCTGGGTTAGCCTTTCCATATGCACTGCCCGACACTGTTAGCGGGAACGAGCCAATCGCTCGTTTTTTCTACGTTTCTCTCTTAAAATTGGAAGGCTTCCATTAGAACTCCTACGTAAAGTATTCGCATAGGCCACTAACCTAACTTGGTCAAATTTGGTGCCTGCAAATACCCTTTAAAATAAAAGAAAAAAAATCGTCGATGTGGTGTTGGCGTCGACTTGCGCAGCCTACCTCCGTGTTGTTGAGTGAAGGGTGGAATGAATAACATGCTCGGCCGCGGGTGTCCACCGAGTTCCAGTTGCGCGATTGGACAGCGGCTAGAGCACACCGAGTGGCCGTGTTTGGTCAGAGCTGCCGACTCGCTGGATTGTGCTGCAGAAAGCGCTCGGCGCAAGTGCGCGGCGCGACTCCATCGTATCAGTCGGGAATGATTCGTAGGCCGCGCCGAGAGGTGCTGAGGCCTGACTCATGCACGGCGGGCGTGATACGGCGAGGGAGAGACGCACGCTGCTCTTTTTCCCTCCGTCGGCGCTCCTCAGTGCACGCGTGGCTGCAGACGATCACGAACAGGAGCAGGGTCGCCGCCGGAGTCGGATTCGCGCGCGGTCCGACTGATCCAAGGACCCGCCCCTCGCCCATGTCGGGGGCACCAGTCAGGCAACCCTGGCTATATTGACACACGCCAACGTGGGAAGCAACCTGAAGGATCCATGCATTCGACGAGGTTAAGCGACTTGGAACGAGGAAATAAACTAAGCTTCTTCTATTCTCCCTCTACAAAATAAGGCTTCCACATTGCGAGACGCTGTAGTTGCAAGCACGTATACAGAGGCGCTGCGGGGACTTGTGTCGTCAGCAGCGCTGGAAACTTGGCCCGGCGGCACGTTCGCTTTGAGGCGCCCGGCCACTGTTTTTTGACGCCATGCACAGCGCGAGCGCCGCCGTGAGAGGTTCTTCGCTGTTCCGCCAGTTCCGCGTCCGTTGCAACTCGAGGACAGCAGGAGACGGAGTCCTTTCCTCTTTCCACATTAGCAGAGCGAATGTTGGAGAGAAGGAGAGCGGAGTTTAGCCTTTGTTACGCTAATGTGGAAAGAGGGAAGGGCTCCGTCTCCTGCTGTCCTCGAGTTGCAACCTACTATAGCCTATGGTCTTGTGCAAACAGTAAACTGGTATATCTCGACCCGTGTACCGATTGTGACGTCCTGATTTTAACAAGTTGATTACAAAAAATCCCTGAAAGGTACGTTGGAACCATGTTTATTTTCACGAATTAAAAGCGTTAATTAGGATAATGTAGTTAATTATACGACTTATCTAGAGGATTAGCCCCCTATATTATATCCCCCCGGGCTTTTTTTTATTAGGCTCAGCAAGTTTCTAATTGGAACCATATGTTTGTTTTCACGAATTAAAAAAAGTTAATTAGGATAATGTAGTTAATTATACGACTTATCTAGAGGATTAGCCCCCTATATTATATCCCCCCGGGCTTTTTTTTATTAGGCTCAGCAAGTTTCTAATTGGAACCATATGTTTGTTTTCACGAATTAAAAAAAGTTAATTAGGATAATGTAGTTAATTATACGACTTATCTAGAGGATTAGCCCCCTATATTATATCCCCCGGGCTTTTTTTTATTAGGCTCAGCAAGTTTCTAATTGGAACCATATGTTTGTTTTCACGAATTAAAAAAAGTTAATTAGGATAATGTAGTTAATTATACGACTTATCTAGAGGATTAGCCCCCTATATTATATCCCCCCGGGCTTTTTTTTATTAGGCTCAGCAAGTTTCTAATTGGAACCATATGTTTGTTTTCACGAATTAAAAAAAGTTAATTAGGATAATGTAGTTAATTATACGACTTATCTAGAGGATTAGCCCCCTATATTATATCCCCCGGGCTTTTTTTTATTAGGCTCAGCAAGTTTCTAATTGGAACCATATGTTTGTTTTCACGAATTAAAAAAGTTAATTAGGATAATGTAGTTAATTATACGACTTATCTAGAGGATTAGCCCCCTATATTATATCCCCCCGGGCTTTTTTTTTATTAGGCTCAGCAAGTTTCTAATTGGAACCATATGTTTGTTTTCACGAATTAAAAAAGTTATTAGGACAATGTAGTTAATTATACGACTTATCTAGAGGATTAGCCCCCGGATGTTATATCCCCCTAACCGTATAACAGACCTAAACAAACCGCATTATTGCATATTTCACGGAATTTCTTTTTAGATAGATTTGAAAGAAAATTACGCACGCTCTATATACCGGGTGTTTCTACGAAAGTATTCTAGGTTGTTTGAGAAGACGCGATAAGAATATCATGCGCATGTTCGCATCGCCAGCCTTGTGCCTGCTGCACGGGTGGAAACTCTAGCGCACCCTTGAAGTTCCAACATGCTTCCAAGTCGTCTTGAAACTGACCGATTTAGGGATTTTCGATGACGCTCAGCAAGTTCCTAATAGCAACCGCCTGTTTATTTTCACTCATTTAAAAAAAATGTATTTAGTATATTTTGGATAATTATTTAGCTAACTCGTACGTTTTTTTGTGCTTTTTTTCTTCATTTCCTGCAATTTGTTACCGAAAAGAGCTTACTTTTTTTTCTTGACAATTTCATGCAGACAGATATTTTTTTTTTTTTCTTATAGGGCGTGGGAGTTAGACGTGTTCTGTCTTGATGACGTATTTATCAGGCCCTGTGAACATTACATGAGGGGATAATCGTAACGGTAAGAAGACTAATTAACTATAATATCTTAATTAACTTTTGAATGATTTGTTTTACGGGTCATACTGGAACAGCAGTATTGACGGCAATTACTATTACAGGCTAGACCAGTCTAAAGAATTAGCGAAAATGAATGGTTTTTGCAGGGTACGTTGTTGGGCTAGTTGGTTCATTTTAGTTAAACATATAAAGTAGCGGAAAAAAAAAAAAACAAGGACAAGAAGTAAACAGGAAAGTAGAGATACAAATCTATTATTTCTCGCGTTTTCTCGTATTGCGCTAAAAAAGAGCGTCGCGAGTCTTTTGAGTGCAATTTTTAAGTCAGGAGAAAAAAACGCTAAAATGAATCGATTCATATCTCTGAAACGATTATCTTTACGCAAATGCTTGAAATTGATCTTGCCTCTAATGGTAATTGCCGTCAACACTGCAGTTTCAATATGACCCCTAAAACCAATATTTCAAAAGTTAACTAAGAGATTTTAGTTAATTAGTCAACTTACCATGACATTTATGCCCTCATCTAATTTCCGCCGAGTCTGATATATAGGGTTGTTCGTTTTCGGGTAAAACCCAATTTTACCCGATTCTTACACCCCGAACATGTTTCAGGAGAATCGGGTTAAACCCGATTCCTCCCCGAATTCCAAAACCACATAACCAACCTATTTATTTTTACGCCGGACGGAGTTTGCGGTGCACACGCGCTAGCTACCCTACCTCGGGACAGCAGTGACCTATACACCTTTTCTACGTGGGCGCCGCCATCTTCAATTCTGGAACTTCCGGTATGCGTGAAAACACCGCTTTCCTTTCGCCTCGCCAGTAGAATGTGTTAACAAATTAAATGCAACCGTCAGTCGTTCTTGCCATGACCCTTCTATACTTTTTTACTTGTTCGGGGTTGTATATCTCTTGCTTCTTGTTCGGAACGCATACCGGATAGGGGGACAACGTGGCTGGGTGCGAGGCTAAACAAAAAATGTGTATAGACCTTTCCAGCGGCAGTCTCGAACGAAGCGACCGGGCAAAAAACGCTGAGTCACTGAGCTGTGGACGCATGCGCAGCGTCTGATATACCACACAGCAGATCAACAGCGCATGCTTGGAAGGCGTTCCACAGCCCAACAGACAAAGATGGTAGCGCGCAGGAGGCGATTTCTGCAGAGGTCTATAGTTCATTTCGCAAGCTGCGTGCAGCACTGCGGACGCTACACGACTCTCAACTAACCGCCCAACGAGCTCGCCTAACTCACTGTCACATTCTACGGAGGCCGGCTGAGGAAAAGCGACAATAGGCGATGAGTCCTCGGAGGAACATTTCCGTCCACCCGGTGTGCAGGTGGAACCGCCTCGGCACACCTAGTAGCTTCGGCCCTGCTGCACGCAGCTTGTGAAATGCACTACAATCCCCCTTCGACCGCTGACGCCCAGCAGGATCTTTCGGGTAGCATGGCCATCTCGCTGGCGTCCAACCTTTCTCACGAACAACGTCCGAGCCAGACAGTCGCGTAAACAGATGGGGACAACTTAACAGGTTTATTCCATAGTGAAATATCTGATCGAAGACGACAGTTCCTCGAACGGTCGGCGTTCTTGTTGACACCTGAGGGAGAGGAGGATTCCATGGGAGGTGCTTCCCTTGAAGCGACCGACGGCAATCGGAGCTGGAAAACCCTGATGTCCCCCCGATTACCAGCTTGAAACACACCCCTAATTTTAACGCGTTACCGTTAAAAAGCTCGTAAAACGCTAAAAAAATGTAATTTTGATTACATTTGTAAATTTAACCCGAAAAAACCCGAATTTCGGAATGTGTCCCCAAAAAACCCGATTTCTCCCCGATTATCAGCTTGAAAATTAGCACCCGATTGTTACCCCCCGAATTTAAAAAAAAAAAATATAAAACCCGAAAACGAACAACCCTATATAATATACACGGTGAAGACAAAACTCGTCTCTCACCCCTATTAAAAAAAAAAAAAAAATACATGTCAGGATTAAAATCTCATTTTGCGATATGAGAGGAGACCCATATCGTCCCGAAAGAAGAGGGTGTATACGTACCGTGCTGGCGGCGTCGTCGTCGGCCGACGAGCTGGACGACATCTCGATCTCGTTGAAGAGCGACCGGTGGCCCAGACTGTGGCCCGGCAGCGGCGACGAGGTGCGCAGCCGTTGCGCCGCGTCCAGGCGCTCCTGCAGCTGCACGTTGGCCACCCGCAGCTCCTCCATGTCCCGCTGCTGGTTGCGGATCTGCCACGACGCCCGGCTTTAATGCACGCCCCCTCCCGTACGCAAGCTGCGGCACACGCTGAGCCCGGACCCGGGGAGCGTCTCGCAATAGTTCGAGTGACGGCTGGCTTCAAAGCGAAATGTTAAGAAGAGTTGGACGTCGGGGACTCGCGTCGAGATGACTTTAAGTTACAACCGAGCGACGTAGTGATCAGTTGCCATGGTAACTCGCGACCGTACACCGCCTTGTAGTGCGGTGCGCAGACGAGCCGCTGAATTCAAATCTAGGGATTTAACTGACAGCTTCGCCGTGGCTCGAACAATGCCGAAGCGCGAGCTGTTTTAGGGGTCCATATCACATGAGCGAATGACGTTTTAGCGAACAGCGACATTTGAACGAATCGACGTTTTAGCGAATAACAGAAGCGCGCGTTAACCCCCCCCCCCCCCCCCCCTCCCCCCGCGCTGCGCTTACGCCGCTTCGCGGCGACAGTCTGCGGCGGCTCATTACAAAAATGTGAACCCACTTGGCTCACCCGAAAACGCCGTCCGACTATTCGCTAAAGTGTCATTCGGTGAAACCTGGGCGTTCGCTAAAACGTCATTCGATCAAGTGAGTGCCTCCATGATCGGCGTTATACGCATGGAACAGATGTTTGACGGGAATGAGTCATAAGGAGCAAATAAAAACTATTGTCCTTCGGTCGAGAAGGAACATTTGAAAAGAAGAACGAGCAATTGTACGCACTGAGAGGCATGATCTGAGAAACCTATCGGTCTTCCTGATATCTCGGGACGATCTCCAGGGACACGAAGTCAAGCGATGGCGTCTGCTTGATGGGCAACGCAACAGGCGCGTCTCCTTTTTTGCATCATAGTCGATGCCCAAAACGCCAGTAGATTTGTTAAATGGAGTTAAGGCGCGTTCACACCGGCAAGTCGCAACTGTCACGCGACAACTTTTTGTCGCAAATCGACAGGTTTGGAGCAGTCGCTTCCAGACCGAATTCGGCGACATGTCGCCGAGTCGCCCGGCGGCTGAACCAATCAGCGGCGCCTCGGAAGTGACTTGGTTGCGCCTCGCGTTTCTTTACATCCGGCACGCCGAACGCGCCGAACTTCTGTGGGAGAAGCAACCATTATGTCCGTTCAACGCCTCGGCGGACTCGGTTCGCGGTAGCGGCCGTGGATGCAGAGTCACGGAGGTCTCTGCATGCGGCTCTGGTCAGCGCTATTAAAGAATATCTACTGCTTTGTAAACGCAGCACTCGAAAAAGAACTCGGCCTGACAGCAAATCCGTGCCACTTCTTGACAGGTATACCTGTCCCAGTACAACATATATGCTCTATACTGCGACGCGGAAGCTCGAGCAGTGCACACCGATGTAGCGACTGCGCTTTCTTTGTCCGGTTCCGAAGAACCCAGCTCAAGAGAACGAGCCCTTTTATATAGCAACGACGACGCATGTGCAGCTGTGAGACAACGAAAATGAAAAGCAGCGAAACGCGAACCCGAGCTGTGGCGGGGAGGACGGAATCGACGGCGGCTCCCGAAAGCTCCCGAGAAGCGACTCGCCAGTAGCGACTCGCCGATCGCCCGCAGTTTGAACGTCGTCGATAGTCGCTTGTCGCATGTCGCTAGTCGCTCTCGCCGACTGTTGCTGTCGCCAGTGTGAACGCGCCTTTATAGCGGGAAGTCAATTTGTCTTTAAACCTCCGCTTACTAGCCTAAGATCTTTAAAACAATACTGATCTGAAGAAATATATACACTATATACACTATATATATATAAGCTGTTTTTCTTGTTATTTTTGCCAGCTTTACAGATTTGTTTAAGAAAACCGTGAAAGCTACACTTTAGCGGTTTGTGCAGGTGAGTAATCCAGGGGGACATAGCATAGGGAGCCAATCGTAACGATCCGTCGGCTAATTAAGTAAAATTCAATAATTAATTGTTCAATTAGGTAAATAATACCTCGCTGAGCGTCATCGAAAATCACTAAATCAACAATTTTTAGAAAGACAACGCGGGGGAAGCATATTACGGCGTTACAGTAAAAACGCGTCATTTGGACAGCGTTTCTAGGTTTCGGGTTCTTACCGCAGTCCTGCTCCCCAGTGGCTGAGACTTCCCCCCAGCCAAAGAGGGAGGCGAGGGGGTGCCTTTGTGCCGCGACCACCGGGGAGCAGGACCGCGGGCGAAAAGATGCGCTCCGATAAGAAACCGAAACCTAGAAACGCGTCCAAATGACGCGTTTTTACTGAACGCCTTAAAATGCCGCCTAGTGTTAGATGTTCCTAAAAAGAGTTGATTTAGCGGTTTTTGATGACACTAAGCAAGTTTCTACTAGACGATATGCGAAATTGCTCGAACGTCAGGCCACACCTGTGGGCTGCCATCTTTGTAGCGTTGCGATTATTCTGCTGTTTGTCAATTTTGTACCGTTGTCGGAACAATCGAGGCCTACTGCTCACAGTCATCGGTCGTCATCCCCACCTGCGAGCTTAGGGTTAGTATAGTTTTACGCTCTTCTTGCATGCGCATGTACGTGTGCTCGTCGCCCCGCCGGTCGCTGGTTTCTCGCCGCAACCAACATGGCGGAAGTACACTTGAGCTCAAAATTCGGCTTTGAGCGCCGGCAAAGGCACGGACGGGGGCGCCTGGTTTTCGAAAGCGCTTTCTCTGCACGAGGGCTTGTGCGAGAGAAGGATTCTTCAGAACTCCTGGCCTTTGCCAGCGCCGAAAGCAACTGGTGAGACGGAGCATGTTCATCGGCGCCTCACTAGATGGCGTTGGAACCATAAGTTTATTTTCAAAAATTAAAACGTCCATTAACAAATTATAGTTAATTACCCGACCGGTCGTTACGATTAGCCCCCTATACTATGTCCCCCTGGCCGTATAACTCACCTGCACAAACCGCATAAGTGTAGCTTTCACGGCTTTGTGTAAACAAACCTGTAAAGCTTAAAACAAGAAAACGAAAAGCATATATATATTTGCTGTTGAAGCACCTGGATTGAACACGTGTAGCACCAAAAGCACTTTCCCCGAAAAAGAAGCGTTTTTCGCAATATTTAAGATATAGAGTCTCATTTCGAGGATCGCGACGGACTTCTATTTGAGGCCTTTTTTTTTTCAAGACGCCAAAATAAAGGCAAGGATCGGAATCAGTCGTCACCCAAAATAAATCTCACGAAGTATAGGGATTTGTTTTGTCGGGGAAAGTTCCCTTTGTGGCACCCGCAGTTCCACACTGCAGTCCAGGCACTCGAAGCATTTTCGGGGAGTTGCGCGTGTCTGGTACCTGGGCCTCGTAGTCGTGGCGCTGCTTCTCGAGCAACAGGATCCTGTCCCCGGACTCCTCCAGGGACAAGCTCAGGCTTTCCCGCTCGTCCACCAGGGCCGAGATCCGGCGCTCCAGCTCCGCCTTGCGGTCCGACAGCAGCGTGATCTGCGAGACCAGGCCCATTGGTACGGGCCCCCGCGCCCGGTCTCCTACACCGCGACGAGAAGTGTACGGACGTCGCGACTAATTGGGCCGAGGGACAATGGCCGCCGCTCCGAGAACAAGAGCGGGCCGATTCCGCCACCCGGGGGAATATTTTGTACCGCGCTCCGACAATCACCTATTACGTGGGCCGCCGAGCGTGACTGTCTGTCTCCGCGCTCTCCCCGCCGCATGCGTGCGGCCGGGGTGTGTGCCCGCCCGCAGAAACGCTAAACGGAAAATAAGGCGCGGGATGGGACGTTTCGGACGCTTTCAAGCTCCTCTCAGTTGGCTCAAGTCTGGCGACCTATAAATACGTCCAGAAAAGCAGCGTCCTGGAACCCGTATAGAACAGCGGCCCATAATGGTTATTCCGATACTTAATCTCGATTTCAACGTGTCTAACCATCAAAATGGACTGACGATTTGGAAATTATTGCTCAAGCCCCAAATTGACTGAATCCTACAGGACGGTTCTCTGTGCCAACTGATGGGAGCAGCAGCACACTAAGCACGCGAAGCTTTTTAGCGACTTCAGTTCACAGTCGTGTACAAAATAGGCAAAAATAGAGAAAGAAAAAAAAAGAGAACCCGTTCATGGAGGAAACCATACTGTCCCGACTCCGCGAGCAGTGAAGCGATTCAAATTGGAGTTTTCGCGGGACAATATCTCAAGCACATTTTCCACGTCAGTCACGCTACATGACTGACGTGGCCAATTATCTCTAGAATGGCAAATGGTCAACCCCCGCAGCCGGTATGCCTGGCGCATGCGCCGTAGACACGAGCCACCCAAGGGTCCGCGTCGAGGTTGTTTACTATTTCGCGACGAGATCTCGGCGTAATCAGCCCTCGTGTATTGTCCAGCGACAGAACGTGCGGGCCGCCGCTGCCACCGCTGAGGTCACGTCCTTTCGCACGCGATGGAATCCAACAATGCCGAGGCGGTCGCGATGGGAACCGTAAAGAAACGGAGGGGGTACTTTTTGGCCCCTCTTTATGGCGACGCGACGTCCACTGGACCTCACGATGGCTTGCAACGATACTACTAAGAGCAGCAACCTACAAGACGAACCAGTATATGAGGCACTGATGGCGACGCCACGTCGACCGGACCACACGCAACAAGAGAGAAGACCCAAGTTCGCAATCTTTGGCTGTCAAGACACTGTGTTTCTGGGTCACGCACATATATTTATGCGCACCAATCACTTAAAGCTAAATTAAAAAAAAAAGGGCGCAGTCGAGCCGGTTCAATGGCAAACGTAAGCAAAACTATGTGGAAGATCGAGGAAGACGCAGAAATAAGGACCCACCGTCGCTCCTTCCACGTGTCCTTCTTCCACATGTCTTCCTTCGCCTTTGGCAGTTTCAGGTTTTAGTTATGCTTTTGAGAGAAAAAATAAAAAAAAACTGATTGACGTTTGCGCTCTTTGACGTTGACAGCATTTCGTGGGAAGGCAGCATCCTTGCTGACATTCGCGCAATGGAAACGACCCCACGTTTCCGTAAACGAGGTCACGAAGCCCGGATTATTAAAAACACGAAAACAAAGGAGATGCATAATCCAACACGTAATAAAATGAAAATACGGTATAGGTACCGTGTCACCGTTACAGAGAATTCCCAATCGATAGGAGCCACTGCTCTTGCACGTTTTGAACTGCCCTAATAGGACTGCGAAAGTAATCGATTAAGCCTACCGTTTAATCAATTAATGCATTAATCGCCGAAAAACTTTATAATTTGTTAAAAAAAAAACTTCAATTCGGGGCACATCCTTATTTATCGATGCCCTGAGCATTGTCAAGAAAGGCACGTTGGTCTAATGAATACTGGAGGCATGAGCCGGCGAAAAAAAACACGTTTCCCCCGCATTTTCTGGAGCGGTTAGCGCGTGGGTCTAATCGAACGGATGTCTCGTATACATTATGAGCACTAGTAATTACGTCAATATCTAATCGAGATTCGAAGAATAACAAATAAACGTCTCATGCTTGCCTTCACCAAAACCACTCTTTCGGTTGCAGGTTTACAGCGAATACGGGTGTTCACACAGACTTTTAAGTAACCCCTGCATGTCTGTTCCTGCGTTAGCACTGCAGACCAAAAGCATATTTCAGATAAAGAAATAGGGTAAGTGTACCAAGTAAAAAAAAAAACTTAACAGGAAGGTATGCATGAAGCCGGTACAAATAATTAATTGACAAGGGATCTGCTGGAAGACTCAGAATGGCAGCCGACGTTGCGCCAAGCGACTTCGCTTTTTCAGGATTTGAAAAAGTCAAGTACTTTGGCGGGACATCAGCCACTTACCGCTCATTCACATTGGAAGCGGATCCGCGTTCGCAAAGCGGTTGCGAACGCGGTTGTATAAGATCCAGTGCAATTTCACGCGCACTCGATGACATCAAGTGCGCGTGCAATTGTACTGGATCTTTATACAACCGCGTTCGCAACCGCTTTCCGAACGCGGATCCGCTTCCAGTGTGAATGAGCGGTTAGACCGCTTCCAGTCGTTTTCTTTTCTTTTTTTATCTATAGACCTTTCCAAAAAAGGACACTTGGCAGGTTCCATTTTCAGTGTTCGTGCGTATGGCGCGTGATTTGCTCGCTTTCCGAAGCGACGGACGTGCGCGTTCTGGACTGTGATTTAACACGAGTGGACTGTGATTTTTGTAAACAGTGGAAACGTCTATACAGGTTTGCCGTTTATTAGCGGCGAGATGTTTTGGTGGCGCCCTCCTATGGTTCCCCCTTGTGACGTCATTACCTTGCAAACAACAAGTTCGATGGTGTTTGTAAATAGCATGGTGGAAGCTTGAAATCATTGCGCTCTCAAAGGAACACTGCCAACACCGTCAAAATTAAAGTTCTTTCATTCCTCTTATTTCCGTCGATTATAAATCCGTTTCTGACGTCATAGTCAGCGTTCGGCCAATCGTGGAAGGCCGACCACAGCGACGCTTTCGGTCGCGCACGTGGCCAATACACTTCTACAAGCACGCAGCCCAGCTTCAAACGCTAGTCTGGCCACCGTGAGTGGAAAACACGATGCTGGGGCCAACCGTGGGCAGGCTTCGGAGCCACATCCTCTGCTCCAACCAACGTCACTAGAACCCTCAGTTGGGAAACTCACCGTTGAAACACAGGCCGCTGGCGTCCACCGAGACCGAGCTAAATACGACAACAGCGCCACCCTTTATCATTTGTCTTTACTGTGGTCACCTTGAACTTTCAGACGCATGTTTTTGCGTAAAAACCAACGGGAAAAAACTCTTTTTGTAGTAACTTTTATTGGAGTTTAGTACAAATTGAGGGCGCGTGATGTTTTCTAAAATCTTTAGTTTGCAAGGTTTTACGGCACAATCAATATTGTTTTTATACAATCATGCCTCAGCGGTGATTTCAGGTAGCGCGTCCCGACCTAGGTGCATTTTAGCTTCGGTAGTAATTCGCGGCGCGTCCGGGAGACGAGGGGTGGCGCCCCTGTAACCTCTTGCTCCGTATCTGTTTCGGCGACATAATGGCCGATTAAAGCCAAAATAGAAATCAAGTGCAGTTTCTCGAGTGGCCGCTGCGGGAGAAATGGCGGCGTTGTGATCGCCATTAGCTCGGTTCTGGTGGACGGGTCGGTGCCACTTTTTCAGAGCAGTCTCTATGGCAGTTTCCCAACTGAGTGTTTTAGTAACGTTGGCTCTAACGGACGATCCACAAGAGACCATCGGCAGCAATATGGCGGCGCCCCCGGGGGGCATCCGGGGGGTTCACAAGTGCTCACCTCCTCCCGGAGTCCCTCCAGCTGGGACACGTGGTCGTCGAGGCTGGACCTGCGCAGCGACAGCTGCTCCCGGAGCGAGCGGTACTGGCTGGCCGCCTGGTCCTCGGCCCTGCGCGCTGCCTTGAGCTCCTGGGCGAGCCGCTGATTCTGGTCGGCCATCTCGTGCACGACGGCGCCCCGCTCGCGGTCCAGCGAGCGCAGCAGGGCCTGCTGCTCGGCCAACTGCTGCCGGGCCTGGGCCAGGTCCGCCTGAAGCTCGGACAGGCGCCCGTCGCTCTCGCCAGACACCGAGTCCAGCTTGCGCCGCAAGGCGTGCTTCTCCTGCTCCAGGGCCTGCACAAACACAGAGGTCGTCAGCCACAGCAACTCTATCCAGGTGCACACAGTCACAACCCTATGAGAACTCGAGCAAACCCCACGCTTATACTCTTAGAGTACTATGGTCTTCTTCGGCCTGCTCGTACAAGCTTTCGCGCTTGTGTAGACTTATTTTTTTTTCGCAACTGGCTTCCGTGTTTTCGGCAAATAGCAACAAACCCCGAATATTAACCCCCGAGTCGGTTTTATCAAGGTCGGGGAAAACTGCCACTCCGCGCGTAGAACAGTCAGGAAATACGCGGCGCCTAACAACGCGGGGCGGGGTTTTGTGATGCCCTGTTATCCTTGTGTTCTGAACTCGAAAAAAGAGAAGTAATTGAGCTACTTCCAGGAGGCACGGAGCGTACGAGCCGGCCCGAACGTACAGAGCGCGACACTGTTAGCGCGAACAAGCGATCTCCGGTTTTTCCAGTTCTTCTCTTTGAAACCAAGGAATGCCATCCAAGTTATTATTGCTACGGAAAGAGCTCATTTAGTTCTATAATATAAACGATAACATTTCGTGCTTGCTAATACTATTTAGAAGTAAAATGCGAAAATGCGCCGGTGTCGTGTTCGCGCTAACAGTGTCGCGATGTGTACATCGGAACTGTCCCACAATTCCCAGAGCCGCGCGGTGCGATGTGGGATTAACGCCTTGTGGGATTTCCCGGTCCATTAAAGCAGCACTTAAGTTAAAAAGAAAAGAAACAGAGGAAGAAAACTTTTAACTGACTCGGACAGAGGAAACTCCGAACTGTCCGCGAGGCTTCTTCTTCATTCCCTTATTCGTACGGGGGCGTTTACCGAGTATTACGGCCACGATTTTTTTTCCCTGCAGGTTGGGGATTCCTATGCCCGTGTCCTATGTTTCAAACATAAGCACCGAGGAGCCCAGATTTGTTTACCGACACCAAATATTGATACCGAAAAACCGCTGAAGAGGCAAAAAATTAAACCCAGCTGGGGAAAAAAAAAAAAAAAAGAACACACCCCCGAATTTCAAGAAAAGTAAACCCCGAAAACACCGAAGCCTAATCATAACTTTGCTACATCTTGGGTTCCCGTAAATATGCCCGATAACGGAGTTTTCGTAGACCCGGTCTTCAACCTTCGCTACGCTCTCCGGAACGAAGACTCCACTACTTCGCGTGCGCGGCTCAAGCCTTGCCTGCAGAGCCCCGGATCTCGCAGCGGGTTGCGGAGAACGTAGCGATCTACGAGCTCTCCCTATTATGTCTTTCTTTTTCCTCGAGTAAAACTCTCGTTCCAGTTAAGTGTGATGGTAACTGTACGAAATGGCGCATACGGTGTCCGTACCATGCACTATATATACTCCAGATAATAGAGAGTTCCGAGTCTATCGTTCGGATATCCGATACCCCCGATAAACGATACGTGCAAAGGCGGCGGCGAAGTATCGGGCATCGTTATCGGAGTCATTGGAACGATCTGCTAATGCTCTCTAATTGGGAGTTTCAGTAGATCGTTCCGATGGCTCCGATAACGATGCCAGATACTCCGCATACGTCTTTACGCATGCGTTGTATCGTTATCGGGTACCGTTATCAGAGGCTCTGATAACGATCTACTAAAACTCTCTTAAGCTGACGAAAAAAAAAACGGATTTCTGCGCAGGCGCGCTGCCCGCAGCTCTTTTGGGCAAATGCGCATGTGTGTAAGCAACGAGTCGACCTATCGTTGTTCGTAGTTTTCTTGTTTTCTGTAAGAGAGAATCGAGTGGACAGATGGCGCTCATGCAGTCCTTCAGAGGAGAAAGTGTTTCACTCGAAACGACTCAAAGAACGCTTCGTAAAAGTAAATGTCGTAAAAGTTGGGTCGATAAGTCTCCCGTGTAAAACGAAAGCGCGCGACGCCTTCAGCTGTTCTGCTGGCCGAGTACAAAGGAGCTCTACTCAAATATACGTTAAATCACTCATACGTCGGTTGTACACCGTCATGCACACATTGGGCATTCGGAAGGAAAAACGCGAGCAGCCGGAGGCACTCTCCAAAATCTCAGAGTGTCTGCATCGAACCGCGACGGACGCGGAATGTCGATCACTGGGTTTCCTTCGATCGGATTAAGGCGGCCGATCGCAGGCGCCTTTTGGTAAGTCAGCATGCCTCCATGGCCATTTACAGGGACACTTCAGCATGATATGTTTCACTCGCTCATTGCACCTGTGCGGATCAAGTTTTCGACCGTCGTTCAAACCCCGTCATTCGTTGAACGCGGTTGCACGGATCGCCGTGATTGTCCCATGGCGTGCCCTGCGGGGAAACAGGTGCGCAGACACCTTTCGGGGTATGCTCGATCCACGACCACTGCAGCTCGATAAACATCCGGTGCCCGCTCTCGATGATGGAAGGACGCGATCAGGAAAGTCGGTCAAACTTGTAGATGTTTTAAACCGGCTCTTCGTGAAATTAATAAAAAAATAAACGCCTAAATGTTTATTTCTTTTTAGCGACTCTATAAAACGTGAAAACGAGCTTTCTCCGGGCGAGCAAAAAAAAAAAAAAAGAGCGACGCCGGCTTACAAGTGTGCGCGCCTCTCGGTGCCGACCTATGGCGGGCTGCTGCCAGCACGCAGAACTGGCCGAACGCCGTCGAGCGACGCAATCACTCGAGGACAATGGAAACGGGCCACACAATCGAAGCTCTTTTTCGGGGCAACGCCCAGGCGGAGACAGCGGCCGACTGCCGCGCTACGGGGCCTCGTCCATCTGGTCCGTGGGACGACGTCGTCCGATCTAACGGTCCTTGAGACGAGAGCAGCCCCGATGTGGCGACTCCCGGCATCGAGGAGTGCATACGCGGCGACGGAGAGCCGGATCCTTCGGGAGCGAGCTGCCCGGAATATTGATGAAGCAGCGTGCGTGCGCGAGGTCTACAAGGATCTCCCGCCCCTCTGGCCGCCAAGGTGCGCGCACTTTACCCGCCGCCGGCGGTTCTGTGCGGCAGTGTAGCCTTGGGGCCACGAACTCTCTCTCGAGGAGACTCTGGAGCTTGAAGCCGATCGAGCAAAATATCTCGCATTATATAGACGCAGCTCAGCATGTGCATTGGCGAAAAGTCTTCAACAAGAACGGTTACAGAACAGTCTGGTTCCCTCTCTGAGTGTATACGTAAACTCGTCGACTAAAGAAATGGACGGCTTTTGCCACCAAGAGCACGTCGCCCATTGAAGCTCGATACCGCTCAGCCTTCTCATTGGCTGAACTGATTAAACGCGGGCCATTCATTGGTGCTACGAGTGACAATGGGCGTGCACAGCACGCATCAGCGACAATGAGCGCGTCGGCAGCTTATTGCAGCAGGTTATTTGTGCGCCCTTTCCAGTTATTTCTGAAGGAGCTCACCAGGGATCCACTGCGTGGTCATAGCTGAATGACTCGTGCTTTACATTTCGAGCGAGGCTGTCACCCTGGACGACTCACTAATCCCAAAACAACGGCGAAGGCGGGGCCACCGACACAACTGAGGCACCGCCAGCTGTGACCGCCCTTTGTCTGCGCCGACGGGGAAAAATGGACGCACTGAAATTACATCCTCTGCGACCTTCCACGATGCCTTGCCCGGGAGGTAACAAAGGCGGAGGGAAAGAGGTCTCGTTCGAACAATGATGGTTGCGGCGATCGGGAGTAGACACACGCGGCCGTGAATACTGCCAATGGATGTCTGATGGTTCGTGGACTCGTACCACGAGCGACGCCCGAAAGCAATCGCGTGTACAGCCTATAGCTTCTCACGCATCATCAAACAGGAGCACAAGATGGAGATATAGAGGACTCCTCTTACGCTGACTGCGATGGATCGTAGCTCATTCAAGTAATGGTTTAACTACTCTCTATGCGGAGATAAAACAAAAATGGGGAGGGCATTTAAGAGTATTGGGCGGCAGATCATCGGAAGCTTTCGAGGGACTTTTTGTAAACGCCGACAAAACAGTCAACTGTTTGATTGGCCAAAACGTTTCCGCAGTGTCCTTTACTCATTATTTTCTCGTAGTTGCCAGCCTCGAGGATAAAAAGAAATGTTGCGTACTTTACATGTCTGCGAAAATTGTTTGTTGTCTGTTGCTCTGGTGGGATTAAAAAAAAAAAAAATATCCTTCGAAGTCCCTCGAAGAAATATCAGGTGCTGCCCCTCTGAGGCTTTCCAGGAGGAGACCCTTCCAATTCTTCCTGACTGTCAGCTGCTCAGGATGAATATGGCGGCAGACAAAAGCCATATGATCGGCAGAATATTTTTGTGGATTTTTGGTCACACGCGTGCAGAAAAACCTATTTTATCGGTGCAGTTTTTTTGTTTTTTTTTTAATTAAGGTCAAATTGGTTAGGTGCTGTCGTCGTCGCGGCAACAAGCTTAAAAAGGATGTTCCAGCGTTTGTAAGAACAGTAAGAATTAAGTGGCTTTCTTCGTCTGGCTTCCTCCTTACTGTTATTACCCTAGGCATTCGTTTGGGCACACGAGGCAAACCTGACCAGGTACACGGTGCCTAGCGCGGCCACGCCGTGAGGAGGCATGCGTCAACTCGAATGCATGTGCATGTTTTTCCTCGAGAGCTTCACGCTTTCACCGCCATTCGGTGCAATCCTTTAGTGCAGAAATAGAGGGAACTAAAATAGCGGGAGAGGGTTGAGCACCACCAGTCCTAATATATATATTTTTGTGGACGCGGAATATACAAAACGGCAGTAGCTTGCGCATTTCCCAGACAGACATCTGCGAATAGACTCGGTCACAACACTACTATACTAGGCGTCAAGTATTTCGTGTTACGCTGTTAAAGAAGTACTCCGGCGGTTTCTTGATGGTCCCCGAGTTTTCTCAAAATTTACTAAACGCACACACATCGCTGAACAGTGAACAGTAACATCAACGTTAGGCCAAAATACTTTTCTTTTTTAGCAAAGTTACCGAGTCTACAGCTGTGGCCCTCATAGTATCTTTCTTTTCCGATCTGGAAGTTTTTATTGGCAACCATACAAAAGTGACGCCAGCGGCAGGCCAGGGTTCACTCCTTGGGCAGTTTAATTTGTTCCCAACTGATTCCAAGAAGTCTGATGGTGTCAAATGAATGCTTTGGAACCTCGGTCCAGCCCCCGCACAGCAGCACAAAACAAATGCGCGGCACTCTGTTTTCTAGACTCGACCTGCCAGTCAAGCCCCGGCACCGAAAAGCGCGGGTGATTTTGGCATTACCTTCATTTTTCGATTTCAAAAGAACTCTATTCCGAATTTCGCGATACTAAACACGGTGATGTCTAGTTAATATGAATTCAGGAAAAAAATAAATCTTCCGCAGTGCTCCAACGCTGCCAAAGGTATACAGTAAGCGCTCGTTGAGTTTCGTTGTTTACCCAAATAGGAAAGCGCGGAGCCTCGTTGTTTTTTTCGCGCCGCTGACGCAATAACCCGTTTGGATCGGAAAGCGGTCCGGCGGAGAGGTTATCATCGGCTGGCCGATCGTATCGGGTCGCGATTCATCGCGGGCACGAAAAAAGGACAAATACGTTCCGCTCAAACACACGGTCCTTTTAAAAGGAGACAGGGTTCCGAAGCGCACACGCAAGCTCAGCGGCCTAGAAAGCCCGGCCGTTTATTAATTTGTTCAACGACGACTTCCACGGCTCCGAGGGGAAAACATTTTTTTGCGGGGCGTGGGCCCATAAAATAAGAGTAAGGCCGCTTTAAACCGAGACGAAGTATACCGATAAGGCTGGCCGCAGCAATTCGAATCACGTACTACACGCGAACGGCGCCAGTGAAAATACGGGTCGATGAACCCGGTTCGTTGGGTGCACGCGTGTTCCCGAACGTGCTACGGGCGCAGTTTTGCGCAAACGCGAGCCTTTTCGAAGATTAATTTTTGGTGGCAGTTCGCCTCCGATTACGCTCCAACAATCTGTTACAACGGAATTGGTTCTCTGCCACTTCCCGTACCTTCGTACAATAAATAAAACAAAAACTCCCCATCGAAGTGGAAGTGGATGTAAAAAAAAACATGGTGCTGTTTACAAACGTTATGCCCCGGAAAAACAAAAACAAAAAAAACGCGTTCACAAAAAGTACACGGAGGCGCGTGTACGCGCAACTCCTGGAGTGATGGCTTTCCCGCGCGCACCGTGTAGTGGACGTTTTGAGGTCGGAAAACGACTGCTGGAAAAATTGGAATGCCATTCCAAACGTCGCTAGGCGGGCCCGAATCTTCTCTAGCATTGTTGGGGCTTCTCCGCAGGAAGCATGACACAGCTTTTGGAAAAGAACGCAGGCGGAGAGAGGAGCCGTAGTCGTCCTGTAATCACCTCAAAAACGGCAATAAAAAAAAAAAAAAAAAAAAAAAAAAAGTTACGGTGCGGCTTTTTGCGGTGTGGTGATCCGAGATGCTTACATCTTAAATCAGTTATTTGATATCTTAACAAAGTGTAGGCGCTTCGAGCGAAAAAAAAAAAATTTTTTTAGCTTCCATCCCACAACCCATTATTGTGAGAACTACTATACTTCCCGCAGCGAGGTGACACACGCCACGCTGCCTCCTCGGTCCTCGCTCGTGGCACGGTGGTGGTTGTGTCGAAGAAACTCGTCGTCGCTACTCGGTGAGAAACGCAAAACGTCCAGTTTCATCAGTCTGCGGTTGCTGACGGCAAACCTCCGCAATCCGACAAAAACGCGCATCCCGCACCACCGGGATTGTGGAAATTCGTTCTCAGCAAGCGCTTCCAAACGACAGGCTAAAATCTCGCTTCCACTCCCCTAAAAAAAAAAAAAAAAAGGATTTCTTTTGCAGACGAAAAAGGCTAATGGGCGGCGGGGGCGCTCAGGCGGTGGCTTTCGCGTAAAAATGATCTCTTCGAAATGAGCTTCTAGCGTAATCTTATATGGTCAATGCAAACTCAAAATAAACTCCACATCTAATGAACATGATCATAACAAACTCAATGTCTATCATTTTGAATTTACTCATTAAATACGCGTACGAGTTTTATCGTTAAAAACTCAGTATTCACTATTTTAAATTTACTCGTTAAATATGTAATAGATTTTTATCGTTAGGAACTCAAGAAAGAGTGCCCGTCATTTTGAGCTCACTCCCTATAGACACCAACTGTATCGCGCGATAAACATTTCTTTGTCTCCTCATTTGAGGTTCAAATGAGCTTTTGTCGTTGAGTTGACATCGGATGATTTGCACCCTTTGCAGTCGGGGAATGCCGGCAAGGGCGTAGCTGAGAATAACCGCAAGTGCGCTTATAAATCCCAGCGAGGGCGTATAGTGAAAATAACCGCAAGTGCTCTCGGAATAAAAAACAATCAAACAAACAAAAAACATTTGCCCAGATTCGCATGTGCAAGACATGGAATCCAAAACTTTCGAAACCTCTTAAGGTACATTTATACTCCAACGTAACGTCGTCGGGCGCCGCGTAGCGCAGCGCGCGCAGGTACTTATTGGTTGCAGATATCGAGTTCCTGGTTGCCGGCCAATAAAAGGCGCGCGTTCTGCGCTACGCTGCGTTCAGTGCGCTCAACGCCGGAGTATAAACAGCCCTTTAGAGCGTATCTTCAAAAGCATTTATGGACAACGTCGCCCCACAGAATCACAGTGGACTTTCTGGAGCAAGGTGTTCACTGGACGCCATACTCGAGGGCGACGTTTAGAGCGCATGCTCAGAACGAGCTCGCATTACTAAGCTGCTATGACCGACAATCTCTACGGTGCGGAATGCACGCGGCAAAAGAACTGCGGAAGCTTCAGCACGCGCTCGTCAGTTGCTCACAAAACAGCTATGGCCGTTAGTCAATACTCCCTAAAAAAAAAAAAAAAAAAAAAAAAACCAACAGACTTTCTGTTCACTTCTTGTGCCAAAAGTTTCCATTCTAAGTTTCCCTAAAGTGGCTGACAAGGTGAGAGAGAGGAGCTTCACTTGTCCCGCCTCCAGCGCGTGCTGGAGGTCATCATACTGGTCACTTCGTAAGAAAATAAACAAAAATACAAATATTTTAAAGCGAGCAATAACTACCGTGACTCGTCTCGTTCGGAGTAGTGCTATGCAGAGAAGCGATAACAATTCCGATAGGTGCCGTTTTTGTGCATTAGCCAATGCACCCAATGGCTGTTGCACGTGCCAGCGATGCTTTTTATTAAGGGATATTAGTCCATCCACGGACTTCGAAACACCGTCTATTATGTATCAGACTTCCGGGGAGGAGATAGCGTACTAAGAACCTTAAAAACACACTGAGGTGGCCAGGGGCCAAATGAATACCTCTCATACGTAAGGTATGAGAGGTATAGTATAGGGAGTATTCACTGGCGGCCATAGCTGTGTGCTCGGCTGCGGTGCGCGTGCTGAACGCGAGCTTCCACAGTTCTTTCGCCACGTGCATTCCGCACCACCAAGATTGCCGGTCTTGGCAGCCTATTAATGCGAGCTCGTTCTGAGCATGCGCTCTAAACAGTGACCTCAAATATGGCGGCCAGTGAATACCTCCTATACAGGAGTGACTGAAGTGGTCCAACCAGTAAGTGCTTCATGTCGTTTGTGCTCGTTTTCTCCGTGTGCTTGTGGGAAGTATGTAGCACATCCAGGAATTATATAAACAAAATTTCCCAACAAGTTAAGAAAAAAATATTTTAACGTATTTTCAAAACATTTAGTTGAAATACAATCGGCAGAAATTGTATTGAAATCAATTGGGTTTCAATAGAAGCTCTACCGGTGTATTGGGTGAATCCTTTAACGCGGGGTCACACTGCTCGCACGTCCTACAAAAACAGTCATCACACACGAGTCACCGCAATATCGGTGGTTGAAATGCCGCCTGCCCAAGTTTTCTCCTTCAACTCATTGCCATGCGGCATTCGAAGCAAGGATCTCGCGCTGACTCGTGTTCGAATCTGTATGTAGACTGTCTTTTGTATGATGTATAAGCAGTGTGACCCCGGCTTTACACTTTCCATTGACACGCTTTTTTTTCTTCTTCTTCTTTTCTTTTTGGAGGGGATTTTGGCGTTTGGGAACGCTTTCTCGGAGCCCCGGTAAGAGGTTGGAAACAACGAGCCGCGTTTCTTCGCTGCTTCGCGAGGTGCAGACTACGTCCAAATATCATTCCGACGTTCCTTCGGGGTATTCCGCCGATGCAATCGAGAAGAACCTCTCTTCCTTCCCCCCTCTCGGCCGCAGAAGAAACCCGCGTCGCATGCTTCTCTGCGCCAGTATATAGCTGAGCCAGTATAGCGATCGCATTCCAGACTTGAAAACATATATTCAGTCAATCAGCCGTCTCTCAAACGCCTGTTCAGCCACGACCTCTTCAGTGCGCTCTTTTCTTTCGCCTTCCCAAGACGACCGAAGCACTTGCAGCGAGCACATTCACTGTATCTGGGAAGCAAAGTGCGACACGCGCGAATCGACAACTGTGCATCGCGTCGCTCCGACGTCGCACACGCGAAGCGACGCACGACCCGCGCATGCGTGCGATAAGAAGAGGAGGGGAAGCAGAGGAGGTCAAACTCTTTCGTCTTGAGGATGAGAATTTTTGGGGTGGTTATCACTTGGGCCCGTCCTCGCTTCGACCTTCTCGTTTGAACTTTCTCAAAACGTCCTTCGCGGTTGAGCCCGCCGCATTTCATCCGCGTTCTCGTTACGTTCTTCGTGTTTCATACTCCGAGGAAAAAAAATAAAATGGGGGCGCTTCGAAGTGTCGGTGTTACGGCTAGGTCACCGCATCTCCCCGAAGAAGCTTCTTCGAGTCCGCCTCTCCCAACTCGCCCATACGCAAGCGCTCACACACACACACACGCACACACACGTGCTTGAGTCTCGCGGTTTGGCTAATAGTTCCTGGAATACGTGCCTCGTGCTCTTGAGACGTGCAGCGAAGGTCAGGACCCTCTCAGTGGGTTGTCCGGAAGTGGTAGCAGGCGCTGGGCAATAAAACACCGGCTCTTTTGTGTCAAAACACGGCTTTGTATGTCGTTCTTTTTCCGGGTCGCGGAAGGGTAAACTCGGAGTGTCACCCCCCCCCCCCCCCCCCCCACACACACACACACACGCACACACACTGTACTCTATTTTCCCTTAAAGTGGACAGCAGCGTACGCTACGAGCCGTCGGAGCCAATCCAGGGCTGAAAACGTATCACGCGCCATTCGGACCTAATGAGAACGGGACCAAGTGCCCATAGGCCCGAATGCGAAAAACCCGGTTTGGGCGTTTTGAGAAGGTTCAAACAAAAAGGTCCAAACGAGAATGGTACGAAACGAGAAAGGGCGAAATGCGAATAGGACGTTTTTAGGGTGCCTTCACGCAAGCGAACATGAAGGCACTCAGACGTTTTAAGATACACCCGGAGTTTTTTTTTTTTTTTGTTTTTTTTTTTGGTGGGGGGGGGGGGGGCGGGAGGGAAGGGGGAGAAATTCGATTTTCGCACGCTGTACTTTGGCACGCAGTGGGCCAATCGTAGCGATCTACCGAGCGTAGCCTGCGAACGACGAGGCGCCAAAAGCGGGTTGAATGCGCAAGGGGACGATTGAGCGAGTGAGAAGGTCGTGCTCAGACGACCCCAGTCCCGCGATCGCGCGTTTTCGAGCCGTGGTCTTTCGAAGAGGCTGCAGATCGTGGTGATTGGCTCTCCTCCGTGCAATGCACTCGAGGTACCGTGGCACTTTTATTCGAGCGTAAAAACAAGCGCTAAAGACGATTTCTTAGTAACGCACTCAGACGTGCGAAGATTCACATCGATAAGTTCACGCGGAACACACAAACGGCCACATGACTGCTCGAACGCGCAAAGACACACACGGGACTTGCGTCCGTTCCAAATCACCGCGATCGTGAAAGCCAGACCCACAAGCTGACCATGAGCTACCGGTAATAGCGACATCATATATCGTTCTAATGACACGTATTACTTCGAGAAGGCGGGAAAACAAAAGAGCTCTACCCGGGCCTCGAAGGTAACCCATTGTATACGCCCTGTCAATGACTGGCACACCGCTATCCAGTTCACGAGAAAAAAAAAAAACATCGCGACATGTAATAAATATGCTAGTGCCGCTCCCGCGGTCCAGGCAATGTGACGCGTCGCCCGTTATTAAACGCCTCTTGGAATGGCCCCCCCAGAGAACGCTGAAAGTTTCATCAACTCTCCAAGCGCAGCGAAAGAATGGCATCTCCCAGCCAGCGTGTCCGACTCCGCAAACGCGGCTTTGCCAGATTCACTAAGCCGTAACAGATCCCATTAAGCCTAACAGGCGCTATTAGGCCTAAAAAGGGCTCCGTTCGTCTTAATGAGCAGGCGAGAACTCCCCACGCTCGGAGCAAAGAAGGCCGTGTCCATTACCACGGCCGCACGTGCCTTTGTGAACACGCACATACGCACGCACGGGCAGGGTATGCATACAGGCGCTACCCTGCTGCGGAGCGAGGGACGTGTGTGCTCGACGAACAATGGCTGACGCCATCAGCAACGAGCTGCAAACCAAATGAGAAACAACAAAAAAGGATGGCGGAGGAAAGCTGTCCAATCCTGGTGAAAAGCGGAGGCCATGAATCCGGGAAGTCCGCACGAGCAGACCGCCGACCTCTGGCCGCTGTCAGCCATTGTGCCATTGACCTCCAGTCAGCGGAGATCGCCCACCCTTCGCCGGAGCCCCGCCGCCGATGGACGGACCGGCGTCAGCGTTCGCCCTTTGCGGTCCGTACACCCGAAACGTCCTCCCCCATTACGCCCCGTAATCGAGTCAGCCAGATACACGCCGCTTCGAAAGCCATTGTTGTTTTGTGTAGTCGTACATATATATATATATATACCCCGCTATAAATATAAACGAGACCCCAGAACTGGCTGAAAACGTTGATGCTCTGTTGCGGCACTGCAGCTTTTTTTTTTTTTTTTCCGTTCTGACTATTTTTATTTTGGCCGTTGTGAGCCAGAATTGAGTGGGCAATTAAACGCAGTCTACCCGTCTCTTTTTCTTTCTTTCTTTAGCTGTTTTCCGACGAATTGCCGCTCCGTTCCATAAACCTCTTTTGAGCAGTCTTCTGCGTCTCCGAAAACAGAAAATGCGGCCTGAGTGAAACGGATACGAAGTTTCTTTCGCGGAGGAAGTCGTTCTACGGGAAGGTCGTTATTTACAGCGAGTGCCGCGTTCGGCTCGTGAATAATAACCTTCGAGACTCGCCCGCCGCCGACTGCGTTCCGGATATTTGCTCGGGCTACCGAGAAATTACATCTCTTGGACCGCACCGGACGACCCGGATCCGGTCCTCCTGAAAGGCAGTCCTGACTCCTATAGACTCGAGTGCGGGGGACTCGCCAAGGCTCCGAGAGCCGTGGATAGCTGGCGCAGACGCGGCGCCGCCCTTACAAAAAACATTTCAGGCAGTCTATAGAAATCCTATCCACGTTTTAACGACTTTTTCAACTTCGTATCCACAATTTTCTAAACTTTCTATATGATGGATGGATGGATGGATAGATATTGGCTGTTCCCTTTACACCGCGCGGTAGCTCGCGCCACCTAGCCTCGAATTAATACAGAAAATTTTTTCCTTTTCTTTCTTTCCAATACTTAACATTCTTCTCCCTTTACCTCCGTGCAACTATCACCGGGCAGGTAGAGTACTTTCCACAAAAACCTTCGGGGAATCGGGCAAACAAAAAAATTAAATACCGCCCACCGCCTCCTCCCCCGGGCGAAAGAGTCGCCGATTTTCCTCTGGTCTATACTTCGTCGGTGTTCCTCCTTGAACCAGACCCACTGGGGGACAGGTGTGCGACTTTGGGCCAGAGCCACGCTGGAGGGAGTCTCAATATTCCTCTGTCCCTCCAGTCACCCAGCGGTGCTAATTGTTCGTCATAGTTTCACTTTCCCTAGACTGTATCCACCAGTTTTCCAATCCCCTCTTTGTGATCTCAAGACTTTTTTCCTCCATTCTTCCATCCTCGTCCGCAAACCCGAGCGCCTCCCGTCAAATCCGCCGATCACTCCGGGAGAGCAGGACGAAGCCCCGTACACTCTAAAACCAGATGCTCCATTGTTTCGTTCTCATTTTGGCATATGGCACATAATGTGTCCATTTTCTCAAATTTAGCCCTATACGTTTTGGTTCTTAAAACCCTCGTTCTAGTCTCAAATAGAAGGGAACTATCCCGTGAATTATCAAAAACCGGTTCTTTTCCTATTCTCTGCTTATGCGACCTATAAATTGTTAAAGCTGATTTTCCTAGCAGCCTTTCCCTCCACATTTTCCCCTCGGCGTCTTTTACGCCCTTTTCTACCGGTGTGTTCCGCTCAATCTCCTCCCTAGTCGGCACATATTTAAATTTTAGACTTCCATTTAGTATTCAAACTCTTCATGAACAAATACTTGTACACCTTCCTCGCCCATCGTGTGTCCTCTATTTGTGTTAGCCTTTGATGGAATTTCATTTTGCTGATAGCCTCTCTGCTTTCAAAAGACGACCAGTCCATGTCCCCTTGTACCCCTCCATTTGGCGTGTTCCCGTGCGCACACACTGCCAACCTGCCTACACTTCTCTGTCTGACCTCCCAGTTTGTCTGAACCTCTGATCGCATGCACAATACCGCATTACCGCATGACAAACCAGGCACCATGACCCCTTTCCAATTGCCCCGAACTACTTCACACCTATTATAATTCCAAAGTGGCCTATGTTTCATAATAGCCGAATTTCTTTTCCCCTTTTTAATTATATTTCCCTCGTGTTCCTCTAAATATTTCTTTCCCTGTTTCATCCAGACCCCCAGATATTTGTAGGTATCTACATAGTCTATTTTAAAGGTTGTGAATTCTCAGCGGCTCCCCCTTTTCGTCATTAAAAACCATCACTCCAGATTTTTCTCTACTGAAATTCAGGCCAAGCTTGTCGCCCTTCCCCTCCACATGTCCCAATTAGTTTGTCCAATATATACCGGACATCTGCTATCAGTACAATATCGTCTGCATACATCAGTCCAGGTAAGACTTGGTTTTCTTTACTCCCTCCCTCCATATATGTCAGATCAAATCCCAAGTTGCTCTGCTCTAACCTTTTTTTCTAATTCACTCAGATATACCATCAAGAGCAGTGGTGACAGGGAACAGCCTTGTCTATCATTCTTTTGCTGCAGGTTCTGTAGTTTCTGCTTCCCACTGTATAACCACCTTATTATTTGTACACACCTCTCGCAAGAATCTAATCAAATGTGCATCTTGCTCATACCTCCTCAGCAGTTTCCAGAGGTTTTCCTGACTCACATTGTCGTATGCTAAAAATGCTACCCATAATGGTCTATTGTTTGTCGCTCCTATTTGTATACACGCACTGGGTGGCTATAAATAAGTTATCATCTTCAAGCTTTCTATCCCTTCGGAAACCATTTTGGAGCTCACCCAGAATCTGCGTGCTTTGTGCCCACTCTTCCGTTCTTCTTTTTACTATCTGCATAGCTAGCCTGTGTATAACTGAAGTTCCTGCAGGAACTTCAGTTACATGTAATTGGGCGATATGATCTAATCTTATCTTTATTACCTTTGCTTTTATATATTAGTCTCATCTTGCACACATTCCCTCCCCCCCTTTAATTATTTGGTCTATCACCTGTTTTAGCTTTAATTCGCTTGCTTTACTTGGGGCCTTTATTAGTCTGATTGGAATGCCATGTGGGCCCGTTGCTGTTCCTGCTGGAACCTTACTTTCCGCTCTGTCCCATCCTCCCATAGTAGTTCCCATCGTCTCGGCTCTCTCTTCCTCCTGCCCGTTACTGTAATTGCTGCTCTCCAGTTTTTCATTTGATTCAAACTCCGAGAACGCTCCTATAGAGTAGGGACGATATAAATGCTATAGTATTTCTACCACCACGTTTTAATAGACTTTCTGTCACCATATTTATATAGAATTTATATAGACTAGAATCGATAAAATAACAAGATGCAGTGCAAAGAAGCGACGTCGCACAAAGTTGGAGCCTTCTTGCAGAGGCTGCTTTTTTCGACTGTGGAAAAATAATTACCGCCTTTTGCAACGCTTTATAGTTGGAGATGTAGTTCACTTTATAAACCACATTTCGTATAAATTATGTCCGAAAAAAAAGTAACATACTTAATTGTAATTTTCTATCTTCTGGGATGGTCCTCGTTTAAGTGACTGCCTTTCAAGTGTAGGCTGTATATAGCGGTGGAGCAGTCAACACTACTGAATTACTAGGGTTAGGAGTGCTCCTTGGCGTGTGTATTTGTGATGTCTGCCTATGTGCACACGGCAAGTGGCGAGTGCATGTTTCCATCGATGTATTGTGAGAACTCTAAAATATTTTTAAAAAAGTTTTTTTAGCGAAAAATGTATTTATTGTTGTAGAAGGTGGATAGAAGATTTGTTAAAATTTCTCTGTTTTCTATACCATTTCTATTCAATCTCTATGCACTATGTTGTATAGAAAATCTACAGAAAAAAGCGGCCAAAGAGCTATAAACAGTGGACAGAAAAGTAGATACATTTTCTTTGGAATATCTGTATACACTATTTTGTTTAGAAATTCCGTAGAAAGTGTATATATATTTTTGTAAAGGCGGTAGTAGTGAAAATGTTGAGTAACGTCGTGTCAAGGGTGAGGGGTCCAATTGATACGAATAACCTTAACTGATATTGCAGATCTTTTAGACGACTTTACCTCGGAGAGTAGGAATCGAAGTGGAACACGCGGATTGTTTCAGATCTTGTCTAATCTCACCAATTGCTCCAGCATAGCAAGGTCACGATCCTACTAAGAACGTCTTTTGGCTTAGGTTAGTGCTCGTCAAAGAAAAATACGAAACATGAAAGAAAGAAACAATAGCCAAGGCTGAATCAGACCTATTGTTTTGTTTCACCTCCACTTAGTCGCTCCCCGCGTTGCGAGTATATATTTGGATTTAATTGTGTCCACCAAATAAAGCAACATGATATTTTGGTACTAATGTATTCGCTCTTTTTTCCTTTTTTTTTTTTATTAGACGTTGTTTTTCTGGTTGATTCTTCGTAGAAATCCATCGGTTAATTTATTATATCCCTCTCATCTATAACAGGGTCGAGTCATTTGATGCATATAATGCTGGAGAGAGCGAGGGAGGCTCACATAGTATGTCGCAACGGTTCACCGAAGCGACGACAAAACAATAACAGAAAAGACGAGAACGAAAACACAAGGAATCAAAGCACGGAAGTTGCTTAACATCTCCAACACGTTTGAGTCTGACAGTTTCACTTGGAAAGCGATTACGCGCTCAACCTACGATGGAAATGATAATAATCAAAATAACGACGAATATATTTAAACAAAACGAAAGAAACTGCGCTGGGGGTAAGAAAAAGAAAACATAAGCGATAGCGAGGAAAACAAAAGCGGCGAATTCCTCGTCGCCAGAAGTTACGCGGATTGCCCCACCAAACGACCTACATATGCGCCATGTTGCGGCTCCCAACGACAACCACGCGAATCATTCATTTCTGTCAAAAAAAAAAAAAAAAAATAGGGACGCGCAAACTAATAAATAAGTAAATAAAATGCCCACGTTTCTTTTCTTTTTTTCTTTTTCTGATTAGTATATTTAAAATCAAAGTCTACGGGAACGCAACAAAGCGCCCCGTATACAAACAAGAGAGGAAATTTCGTTGCTCCTCCATTCTCTTCGCTGGAAGCAAACACTCGTATTCAGCTTCTCCGCGTCTTTCGAGAACTTTGGAGATTTTGTTTTTCTCTCAGTCCGCTTACGACTGCAGCGCTGGATAATGGCCAATTCTTTGAAAAGCCAAACTGATGGGAAAAGTCGTTAGCCTCTCGCGGTGTCCATTAAATTTGCCCAAGAGGACTCGATTCAAAGTGTGCTCATGCACCGTGCACAAGCGCCAACGTATACGAAGCTTCGTACCCGTCTCCGAGAGAGACACGAAAGAACGAACAAACACGAGCTCGCGTTGCGAAGTTCGTCTACAACAACTTTAATCGCCTCCCCCCGAAGAAGACAAATAACGAGGCGAATACTCGCAGCCACGAAACGAGACGACACTCTGACGTCGGCTGAACCGCTCACGCCTCAGACCCGCCCCCCTCCACGTTTCGTTGTTGAACGTTCGCAAACATACGAGACAGAAAGGCCGAAACAGGCGCGTGACAAGACGCGCTGAAAAGATGGTGGAATCCGACCGGGCACCGGCCAATCCGCGGGCACCACGTGCGATCACGTGATTGACGTTCTATTGCCCATGCATGTCCCACATAGAGCGACACTCTCGCAGTAAGGTGGTCATTTGGGCCAGTTGGTTCCTGGCTAAGAAAGAACCAATGCAAGAGGGACAAGGCCAACTCTCAACTGAAGTTTATTTGAAAAAAAGAAAGTATATATAGGACAGCCATCAAAAAGCGCTATCCTTCGTTTCACTTTATCTGCGAGCGAAGCCAAAGCTAGAAGCGCGAGACCAGCGCTTTTTGCATTTCTCCCCAGCTCGCGCGCTCGAGCAAAGCCTCAACGCACGGAGCTTCCGTGCTCGCGCTTCCAGTTTTGCCTTCGCTCGCACATAAGGTGAAACGAAGTATAATAGGTACTGCGTATTGCGGCACAGCCCGCGTTTCAGATATTCGTATTCATAGATAAGGCTGAGGACGTAATTACGCGTCTTTTTCCTGTAGTCCTAATCTCAAACGTCTCATGAATTTCTCCCTCGACACTTTATAACGTGCCAAATCTCGGTGTCACTGAAGGCAGGGGTGCATGAGCCCCTGCTACGACGAACAGCAAGGTCTCCTGACGGTGTCGATCTTGCGGAAGCTTGGCATACTCGCGGACGCGATCGTTCACGTATCTGCCCGTCCGACCTATATACGTGATCTCGCGTGACATAGAAATTTGATAGACATAAACAACTCTCGTTCGCAGATAGGTCAGAAACGCCCCCCTTTCGGTAAGGAATTGTGCTACGTGACGAACAAGCTTGGGAACGGGCGGAATACCGCGCGAGATTCCACAGAGCCTCCAAAAAGTCTCTGTCCGCAGACGCCGTGTTTGTCGGGATAGATCACCCCAGTCTGGCATACGAGTGACGTCATTGCTAGCTCATCGTCCCCTTCATTTCAACTCGATTCCTTTGACAAAAAAAAAAAATAAAATTTCTTCATTGGATTTTGGTTACGATTCAAAAGTCGGCCGGGACACCCGAAGATCACTGCCCATCGCGACTGGTATAAATTTCCCTCGCGCGGCTCTTCTCTGTGGTATACACGAGGGTTTCAGGTCGACTTGCTTCTCCCATCAAGTCCGCCGTTCTGTGCAAGATCTGCAAGCTCGAAGAGCACCGATTATACGTGGGGCCGGTAGAGTATGGCCAACAGCCTGCGAGCGTTACCCAGTACTCTGGTCACGGTCGCCTCTGAAAGGTGTGCAGCGAACGCTGAACGACGAGCAATTTCGGCACCCTTCGATCGGTCGAGGTCTACATCTCCCAAATGAAACTGGCTCGACCGTGCCACAGGAAAGGAAAGGAAAACGTTACGCTGTCCGTTATTCATCGAGAGCAGGGGTTCCAGCACACCCGCTGGTATACCGGCACAAAACGACGTGCTCCTAAATAAAAGGCACCGCGGCGCGCTCCAACGGCGCAGAAGAAGATACCAGAAAGAACGAGAGAAACTGAATCGTAACGGGGTTTTCTCGCCATGACCGAACATTGTCAATCACCAGCATCAACATTCATAATCCCCGGCTTCGTGTCTGCGTAATTATGAAATTCCGTCGCGTTCTCACGTGTCATCGGGTTCGAATGAAATGCGAACCGTGACGGAACCTCGAGGCCATTACCGGCGGAGCTTTCAAGCTTGGCTTGGGCTTGGCCAGGTTCGAACGCATCAGTAGGGCGCTGCGAGGTTGTGCGTCCTACTCCGATGTGTTTGAACCTCGCCAAGCACAACCCAAGCTTGGAAACTGCGCCGGGAATGGGCTCGAAGTTCCGTCACTGTTCGCATTTCATTCGAACCCGATGGTACACTGTGCTTAGCATCCTCCGTCGCAACTATTGCGTCAGTGTCAGCATGGGATTTATCATTCTCCTTAGTGTTTTGCGCAGTGCGAATCTGACAAAGTTCCCACGCGCTTTGATTGATGCCCGGTGAGTCTTCGTGGTCACAATCGTTGCGTGATGGCATAATTATAAAAATATGAAATTTCAACTTGAAGTAGCATATGTGTTCATCCACCTTATATGTTTTTTTTTTAAATAGTCGCTTTGAGATTAATTTCTGAGTTTAGATGCTTATCTAGGTTTATTTATTTCGTTTTTGTCATTTATATATATTACTTTGTTTTGCCGGCCTCGGAGGTTTTGACAGATCCCGGGCCCCGAACCAAAAAGTCTGGAGACCTCTGATCTATAGTATACTGCATTCTAGTATAGAGCGTTCTAAAACTACGTATACCGTGGGCAATGGAAAGACTGCATGATCTACGGAGCGAGCCCGGCAAACGATGAGACCGGAAAAACCTTTCGAACTGAGGTCCGCGTTGTCACACTGAGCGTGACGTTTCATGTTCCACGTGACGCTCGGTGTCACGGAGCACACTGTGTTTTCAGGTACTCGTTGATTGCCTCGAATTGACTGCTTCCTCTTGTCAGACTCGAGTGACTCCCACGGACTCGGGTGGCGTACAGCACCGAAGTATCTCATCGGCAGAGATTCTGCGGTGATCGCTATAGTTGCGACGTAGAGAAGTCAATACAACGCGTGCTGCGTGAATGTCACGACGAACGACAGCTTGTAGAGGCACACACGCGATAAAACAGATGCGCGGCTATTTAGTAATTCCAAGACGCCTGGCGCCTCGAACACGACGTGCCAACACGAAGGGACGTATACCAGGCTCCGACACCGTTCCAGTCACTAAAAGAGCGAGAACGGCTGCATGCAGGGCGTGTCCTTTCCAGCTCATGTCTTCCGCTTTGCTTTGGCTGCGCGCTCAAGGTGCGCGAAAGACCGTTGTCGAAGGGACGACTGAAGGCCGATTCAGACAGTTGCGTTTGAGTGCGTTTGACTGCGTTGCGGCAACGAGAAACCAGGACATCCCTGCTGCCTATATCACGTGCCAAGAAGATTCCTTGAATTCGATTCCACGCTTCATACGAAGCACAGATGTGCCGGTGACTCGCTTTCGGTTCTCGACGCAACGCAGTAAAATGCAGTCAAACGCAACTGTCTGAACCAGGCTTGACGCTCCTCCCTGTTGTTCTACTATATCGGAAAATGACAATCGCTAATTATACTTTGAGCCTGATGGCTGTATTTATCGTTATAAAAAGCCCACTCTGGCAAGCGCTCGGAGAGCAGCCAGCGGAGAGCACGTCACATCCGACGCAATCGTGACGTAGTTTGTCTCGGGACGAGCAAAGCTGCGGCGAGGCTGACGTCGACAAGACGATTGGCACCTGGCCGCCGCCATGTCTCTGCTCGTGCGGGCAAGTTCGTGTAATTCCAAGCTTTCCAAAGCTACGTTCACGCTTCCACGCACGCATGCTTGCACGCATGGGTGCACCAGTGAGGCTATAGACGTTTTCTGTTTCCTGTCGTTCTGAGTCACGTGGGTTTCGTATCTGGTATGCGGGACGAAAAAATAATAAAGCATTTCAACGTGGAATATGTGAGAAAATATAGGTGAGACAAAACAAGAATGTTTGACAATGAGGCATTTTTCGTAAACGCCTTTCAGCGGCGTGGAGAGATCAAAACGATGTTTTACCGCATACCAGAAGTGACGACATTTCAAGATGGCTGCGCCCTTGTGGAAAAGGTGTATAGTTCTAGGCGAGACAAGCATCGTCACTACCTACCAATGTTCCTAGCCGGACATTACAAACGCCTCTTTAGCGACATCCACCAGATGCCATTGGCTAATCGTTTAATTCGTTCTAAAATTCCTTCTCGTGTCTTTTTCGACGAGGGATTGGGGTGTCCTTGACCACGTATAGACGAAGGGATAAGCGCCGAAATTTCGTTGTCTCTTTAAAGTCTCGGCTCAACGCTGACGCAGCGTCCAATCAGGTGACTACCTTCTGATCCAGGTGGCGCTGCTGCTCTCTCCTTACGATGGATGGCGGAACACGAGCCGCCCAAGCCAATCGCCCGAGAGTCTCTTCGGATGGTTCCGCTGCGGTCTATCCTAAGCTCAAACGGGGTCGCTATTAGAACTATGCTAAGTACAATATCCACCCATGTCGCATTACCCACAAATGTATAAATGTCCCAAAAAAAAACGTTTTTTGTTTGTTTGTTTGTTTGTTTGTTTTTATTAGAAAAATAAACTACGCGATGCCGAACACTCATTTTCCGCCCAAATGTAGGGCTAGCGGCCCGAACCAGATGCCAAAGTTTCAGAACTAAGCGTTATCCCATTCAAAAGTTATAAACCAAAAACGGGCCCCATCCACAGTAAATCCCGAGACAAAGGAATAATAAAAAGATGGAAACTTCGTCGTCCTGTCCGTTTTTTTTTGTTTTAATTATTATTTCTTTGTCATTGGTTTACTATAAATAACATCCCCGGGCTCGCCCCGTTTTTTTTTTTTAATCTTTTTTTTTTCCTTTTTTTATATAGAAATGTTTAGAAACTCACTTCTAACGTTTTAATAAAAATAACGGGTAGTTCTGAAAGTTTGGCATCTTGTTCGGACCGTTGGGGCTACATCTAGTTCGGCGATGTGCAATTTATTTTTGCGAATAATAAAACACTCTTTTTTTTTTTTTTTTTTAGGGACTCGCTGGTTTCCACGTGACGTCACGCTCGGGAAAGACAGGGACCCGCACCATGCTGGTGGCTGACTTCGCACCGCGCGGGGGCGCTCACCGAGGATGCAGATAACTGACCGGACACGCGCTGATATATGCGCCCTATTTTGAACTAAGTACCTACTGTCGATTGAACAAAAATAAACAAGTTTTGCGCATTGCTCCTACTCTTGTCGGAGGAAGAAGCGATGCTTTAGGGGGCCGGAAACGTGCACGTCTTGATAAGATAACATGTAGCTAATCTAAAATGCACCTTTATATCCTAATTCTCCGCATAAAGGAGGAGATTAATTATTCTTCGCGAAAAACCGGACTTTATTCATTACCAAAAAACTCGCCGAGCTTACAATGACAACGTTCGGCCAGCGCGTGCGGAATGTTTCGGCGTTGGTGCGATTGCGCTACGAGCAGAAAGTTTCGATATGCCGCCGACCAAGTTTCGGCGCGGAGGGCTGTCGTGTCGGCCAAAGGGTTACACCGTCACACGCCACACCCTAGGACCCGCTCGTACTAAAGTTGTTACGATTTCGCGAAGCACTGGTAAACAACGCAAGGTCAGCGTGTCGCGGACGGCAGACGCCGATGCCCCGGCGGCGGCGTTTCGGCGAAGGGCGCCCCGCCGAAGGTGCGCTCGAAGCGAAAGGCAGGAACGGGCGAAAACTGCGCAAAGGCGTGCGCGAACATCCCGTCCCCCTTTCCTACCACTCTATGGCGGGGCATACCTCTCGCTGCGAATGGCCGTCGACCCAGCCACCAGCGTGCTGGGTGCCGGTGTTCGACGTCATCGTGTCACGTAGGTGCGAGTGCAGGAACATGCGAAGCCTCGGGGATCGCACATTGGTGGCGCGTCCCATCCATGAAAGCACACATGCTTCCGCCCTAAATGAATTACAGGCACCCGTTTCATTAGCAGCACAACAGCGGCGCAGAGAAGTGACGAGGACACAACTCGGTGGACGCGAAAATGGCACCGCTATTGGCGGGTGAGGGGAAAACGCCACGCTCGGATCTGAGGCGTTGCGGAACTTGGGAAAGAGAGCCTCTCGGCCGCGACCGCGAGACTCGACGCTCCGACACAAAAGAAACTGGCTGCACTCGAAACCCAATAAAACCCGGAAGGAGAACGTAACAAACGCTCTTTGGCCACCCGTGAGACTCGCTGCGCATTCCATTCCTCGCAAGTGAACGGCCACGGGAGTTTCATGCTAAGCTTTCCATAAACACTGTGCGCGAAACAAGAACTGAGAAAGTTTGCACGAGTTCCCCTCTAACTTCTTTGCTGATCGAGCGTGAATATATAATAAAAAAAAATAAGAATTACATATTGCAGTTTAACCGTACAAACGAGAACAACAAACTGTATCGCGTGCATACCCATTGTTTTGTCTGTTGGAATAAAGAAAAAAGCATCGTGACTGTCATGTTTCAATCGACGCTGCGTCCGACTGTGCCATGGGGCGGTTCACGTGAACACGACATCGGCGCTTTTATGCATTTCACTCGGACGGAATGGGAGATTGCTGGGCCGATTGAGCGCTTCATACGATTCTACACCGCACGAAAAAAAAAAAAAAAATTAATTATACATCCCTTTCTGTTAGACGAAAATGAGCTATCGCTCGCTCTGTACTTCCGACTCCAACTGTGGCGAGTTCGTCGAGTCCAACGATACGAAGTGTCCAACGGATGCTCAACGAGACAAAACGTCCAACGGGTCAAAATGTCCAATAATGGACGTTTCATCTCGGACGTTTTGTCTCGTTGGACATTTTGACCTCTTTGGACATTTTGACCGTTTTGTACATTTTGTCTCGTTGGACATTTCGACTCGGTGAACATTTTTACCTCTTTCGACATATTGTTACGCATGTCAACATTTTGTCTCGTTGGACATTTTGACCAGAAGCGTGCGCGGGGGCGGTGGTTCGCTCAAGTTGTTTCGATCGCCTGAGCCGTCAGGTGATGTAAACGAGCGGCGGCCGACATGCGCTATATGGATTTACTCGAACGCTGGCTCTCGGGAAGTCAGCTTCGCAGAATGACCTCGTCAAATGTGCCAACACAAAATCAGTAAAAAAGAAAAAAAAAAAGGCCGGGGGGGGGGGGGGGGGTATGAGCGCGGGTTTCTACGACCCGTTTCTCATCGTGCTTCCAGAGTTGGCTTCTCTGCTCAGCCTATACGAAAAAGAAAAATACGCTATTGAAGATTCGCTTATCCATGCAAAGCATCGAGGACAAAGGCTGTGAAAGGTTCAGCGGCACGGCCGCAGCGGCTCGCCGGAGAACTGTAGCGGAGGTCCACTGGCGGCCATAGCTGAGTCGTGTGCTTCCGAGCTCAGCTCAGCAAGCAGCGTGCGTTCCACACCTCTTGTCGCTCTCGGCAAACGATAGGTCCTTCTGGACACGGGCAGTGAGCAACGGACTCAGATGAGGCGTCCTGCGAATACCGTGAGCCCCCGTTCGCAACGTGGGAAACGTCGAGAACGTCACGGGCGGCCTCCGCGTGGGACCAGCCATCAACGTCATAATTCGGGGACATGTCTCTCGGAAGGCGCGAACGAGCGTCTGGCCGGCGACGAGACGGGTCTCTTTTTTCGCGTCGCCCGCGCTTCACTGCCGAGCGTCTCTAAAACGCGGAAGTCGTTAGCTAATTCGCGACAAACGCGCGTGGCCGCGTTCCGGCGCCGATGGGACGAATCCGGACAGACTGCTTCACGCGCCTGCAGGGGAAAGCCGCACTGTTCACGCACCAGACGCTGCAGACGACAAAATTAGCTGCGCCTCAAGCGTGTTCCAAACATCTTTGCTCCGTATACGTCTGCGGACTGTAGGTACGCGCTGTAGGGCGTGCATGGGCAAACGCCTCTTGTGTCGGTCTATTGCTCACTGGCGGCCATAGCTGCGCGCGCGGCTACTGAGCGCGTGCTGACGGCGGGCTTCCACAGCCCTTTTGCCACGTGCATTCCGCACCGTCGAGATTGCCGGTCTTAGCAACCTCTTAATGCGAGCTCGTTCTGAGCATGCGCTCTAAACATCGCCCTCAAATATGGCGTCCAGTGAGCATCGCCCAAGGCGAGCTTCCAACCTTCGATGACACATGGGCTTTTCGTGAGCTTGGAGCGAGCGCGCGCGTCGGAAGACGCCGTTCTAATCCTGTCAACAGAGAGCGGGCCTCGATTTGCTTTCGGTCCCCCGAGCAGCTTGGGGCCATCGCACTGCCCAAGTTCTGCGCGTGCGCTGTACGACGCCCCGAGGGGGCCCAGCTCGGTCTTTACTCCCCAATCCACCGTATTCGTATCGCGCGTCATTATCAGCTTCTGCAACCTGCGTATAGTCGGTTTTTAGCAGCAGTCGTTCGAGACGACCGACTGTTCCTGATCTCCGCGTTATAAGATTAAGCCACGGACTCCGCGAGGAAGGAAGGTGCCGTGGCTGGGTTTCGTAAAGGCAGTGTTCACCTACAACGCTCGTTGACGCCAAGATAAGACTAGCTCGAGCCTCGACTCGGAGCTGCCAAACGCTCGCCCGCAGCATTGGTGTGGACCCTCGAAGAAAGCCTCTGCGCGTGCTCTGTCCGAAAGTTAACAGTACACGAGCATAAACCAGACTGGATATACTGCGGCGGCCTCAGTCACGACGCACATACCCGAGAGGCGTGCTCAAAGACCGTCACGAAGAAACGGTTTACGGCAACAACTTCCTCGTGCGAGCATCCGTTCGTTTCCCGCGCCAATTGTTCGCGATTGTTGCGGAGACAAAGGACGCGGGGCTCAAGAGGAGGCCGCGGAGGCGCAGGGGCCGGGTGACAAACGGCGTGTGCCATACAACCCATGGCAATTTTGTTTGTTGCCCGCACGAAAACAATGGAAGCCCCCCGTATATGACCGGGACAATTATCGACAAAACGGGACTCGTTTCGTGGCTGAGAAGAAACGGGTGGCTCGGACGCCAACAACGCCATCCAGAAATCGGGAACGATCTCTGATCGCGCATCGGGGATCGCTGGGCCATAAAAGAGAAGGGCTGTCCCAGGCCATCGAAACGGCGAATTTGACGTATAGCCGCTCCCGTCTCCGCCTGCAAACTGCTCGCAGCGAAGAGTCCATACCTGACTTGAACGCTTGTCGGACGCTCGGAAACGAAACGGCTCTGGCGTCATATCCGGCCGACACGTGTATCGTCCAGCGTGCGGCGTCTGGACTTCCTTGAATCAGCGTCTGCGCGGCTTCCGCTGAGGCTGGTGCCACCTGAATCGTCTGCTGCGCGAGTCTCCATCTTGACTTCCAAACCACCGGTTCCTTCTCGTCCTTCAAGCTCATATATATTGTGGTAAAGTTGGACGCGGACGTGAAGACAGCGAAATCGCACTATGGCGGTTCCCATGGGCAAACTGCAGCATAGACAATTGCAAGCGGGGCGATTGGCCGCCGCCATATGCGGTCAAGCCCGTGCGATTGCAAGCTTGGCCATAGCCTCCCATATACTGACTAAGAGCGGCCGCCGAAATGGAAAAGGTGAGCGGCAGACAACGAATGAGAGTAGAGCCACGTGACTGGCGCCCCGCTGCGGCGAAACGCCGAAACACACTCCCGAGCAACAAAGTCTGTTCGGGTCCTCGCCGCTGCAAAAGCTGCGCACTGATGTCCAGGTTCCCCGAGAAACGGCTCTTTGATGCTCTGTGCTACCAGATCCTCGCGCTCCAAATCTGCGACCGGGCACTTATGGCTCCGTCGTCGAACTGCCAGGCTTTGGGAGTATACAGGAGGCTATGGCTTGGCAAACGCTGCACGTGCTTGCGCGCATATGGGACACCGGTCGAGGCTCCCCACTTGCGATCGTCGGCACGAGCTCCCAACGTGTCGTCATCACCATCATCAGTCCTCGTCGTCCATTCGCGGTCGGGCCCTTCGCCTCGAGAGCGACGCGGCAAAGCCAACTGGGAGCAGTCCAGAAACCTACGTGGGAAAACTACTTTCCGCCAAGCAGAAGACAACGGTGCTCACTTTTATCGCGTAAGTGCGGTGCCCTTGAGAACCCAGGCGCACACACCAGAGGCAGCTCTAATTGCGGCAAACGACTGGTAAGCAAACGCAATTATAACGCTGCCCCGGCCCTCCAAAGAGTAGATCTTTTCGAGCGGCTACCGCCTCAAAAAAGGACGGCCGCCTTCTCGCGAACAATGGAAGCGCAGGGGTCTCGCCGGGCCGAGGGAGGTTTTCTTCCGACCTCTCCGTGAGAGCGTACTTTCTAAAAGGGAATGCACGCAGCGGCCCCGCATCTCGCTCTCTCACAGGCAGCCCTCATAAAGGGTGAAACTTGCACGTCTGCGCTCCATCAGCTCCGCGTCTTCGGGCTCCCAGAGCAGCTACGCGACACTTCTCACAGAGCTCTACAGAGCCGTAGCGACGTAGACGTCACCTGGCAGATTCCGAGCCAACTCCTCGGAGGGGCCGGCTCGCGCGCCCAACGCATGTAGCAGCGGACCTGTCTCTTCTCTGCCGGACGCTGGTCGAGGAAGATGTTGAGCGTCTCGAGATTCGCACCAACACGTCACCCACACCGGTTTTCGAAAGAGAAAAGGCTCGCCTGGCTATTTGTCAAAAAACATCAAAAGAGTGCGATAGCACTTGATTGGGTTTTTAACGAGCAGCACTTAATACTATCGGAATTATACGCGTTATAACCAGAGGCGAAGGAGATGTGAATGTAGCATGAGCACCGTCGGAGTCGGTACTCGTGTTTTAACTCTCCACAGTATACAGTCATTCAAGCAGCTCTTCTTTAAAAACACTGCGTCTTTTTTTTTTAATGCCGTTACGCGTTTAAAGGCTGGTTCACACACTCGCATTGAGTGTGACCGAGTGCGAGGGTTGCTATGGCAACAGCTGCCTCGGCAACAGCTGCGTTGGAGCCGACGCAGCTGTTGCCATAGCAACCCTCGCACTAGGTCGGACTAAACGAAAGTGCGTGAATCGCCCTTAATACGCTGTTACTACCATGCTACGCAGTCCCCGTTCCTAAACAGCGGAAGGGGGAGGGGGGGGGGGACGAAATAGTGCTACGGCACAGTTACCCCTTTCTCCAACACACCCACACACAACACATACGCACACGCGCGCACGCACACACATACACACACTCCGCGTTGCGCACGCCATTGATCACGCGCACTATGAGGTCAAACTGGCGGCTGCAGCGTTGCTGAAGCTATCTCCCGTGGCCTTGGTACGGTCCGACACACACGAGCAAGCGGGACGTGGAATACGTCACAGCGTCGATAACGTCAGTCTGATTGGGCTTATACCGAGACTTGTAGACTCACGCTGCATCACGTGACGCGGAGGCACGTGACGCGACGCTGATGACGCCACTCCTTTTCTTTTGTCGGTCTTTTCCTACATAGCCTCCCCTCTAGTTATTCTACGTTGACAGTTATTCTACGTTGAAACAATTTTTCGGGACGCTGCGTGGCTGCGTTACCTTCCAACCGATTTGTGCGGTACTTATTACTACAAGTAATCCAATTATTTGTAATCGATTAATTTTTTGAGTAACTGCGTAATAATTTGATTACATTTATTAGGAAGTAATCATAAAAGTAATTTGAATACTTTAGGAAGTACAAACATTACTCGTAAGAGTGACTATTTTGTCTCTTCCCTTTCCAATGGCGTCCTTTGTTCGTACAAGTTCCCTGCCAAGGAATTCTCGAATCAAGTTTCTAACGGGGGAGTCGGTTTACCAAAGTCGGTAGATTAAAAAGGTAAGTAGTTTATACTTCGGTGACTCACATCCAGTAATGGACCCTACGAAAGACCCGTTTTTGATGCGGCAGAAAAATCTCTTGTTTTGAAAATCTTAAATAATCGGAAAAGTAACTGTTACTTTTTTAAAATAACGGCCAATTCCTTTACTTTTCGAGTAATAAAGTAATATAATTCAATACTTTTTAACCAAGAGTAATTGTAATTGTAATGGATTACTGTCTTTCGAGTAACACGTACAAGACTGCTTCGAACAAAAAGCGTTTCTTTGCACGATGACCAGTATCGACACCGGAATTTGTGGAAATACCGCATCGGTCAGAACCACTGCCGTCTAAAATCCATAACCTGTTTTGTCTTTGTTTCTTTTTTTATTAACAAAGATGGCAGACGACAGGTGTGACGTCTCTTTCGGTAGAAATTAGTCCACTTAGTCGAATTATTTTCCAGTGTGCAGCCATCATGCACACGCCACTATACTCCGTTTCACCTTATGTTGTACCGCAGACAAGGCTAGAAGCGCGAGCTCATAGCGTTGGGAGCTACTCTTAACGCACGAGAGCTTGTGCCGACGAGATGTGCCCTAGCGCAAGGAGCTCGCGCTCGTAGCCTTTCCTGCGGTACATCATAAGGTGAAACAGAGTATAGACGCTTCCCAATGGGTTGCACGGCCTCTCTGGCGGCAAATAGCGCCACGAACGTTGGCCCAATAAAACGGGAATCCAAGAGTGCCATTCTTGGATGCGTACGTGCGTGCGTCTGAATGGAATGCGCGTCTCTGCACGCGTAGGGACGATGACGAGCCCCGATCAAGACAGGCGCCCCGTTCTTCAATACTTTCATCGGGAAGGAAAAGTGGCGCCATGTTGTCTTTTTCTTGTCTGCCCCGAAACCTTCTTGTTATCGTCGTTGTGGGCTCCACCGCCTCGCCTTGGTTGCTCGTTGCTCGCTTCCTCCAGTATAACAATTCCATCCGCCAACGAAAAAAGGAGCCCAAAAAGTAACAATAACACCCAGAAAGAGAAAAGAAAAACACGCTAACCTTGTACGTAGATGCCTTAGCGCGGATATATCTATATAAAACTCCGCGAACTGGTTTTTGAGGAAGAGCGAGAAATTACGCAGGCAATGTTCCTTCGGGGACTCGTCTTCTTTTTCTTCCCGCTTTTTCGTCGGCAAAAAATTCTTGAGCGGTCTTACGTGCGGATAAAAATACGCGTCCCGCCATTCAACGAGGCCGGACTGGCTTTATCGTGGCGGGCCTGCGGCTCGTGATGCTCGTACTTGAGCGCAAGAAACCGGACAGCATCCACAGTCGCAGCGGAGTGCAGAGAATGCGAGCGGGCGAGATGACCAACGCATGCTGTCATCGACGGACACGCCGACGGCCGAGTTCCGCCGGCGACGCCCACTTGTATCCCAAAGCAGACTCAGCCAGCTGACAAATCACCCGCGCGTATAAAAAGCTGCCCAACTTTATTTGTTTCCTTACCAAGCGCTCGCATTTGCCCAAATGTTTGCACCATCCGTACGTTGCCTCAACGTTTTACACCGACGGAGGTTCAAACTTCAAACTATACTCCGAGAACCAGGCACGTAGCCAGGATTTTGTTTCGGGGGGGGGGGGGGGGGGGGGTGCCGTCTATGACAAAATGCTGTAGAGGGGGAGGGGGGAGAGGAGGCCCCAGCAAAATGGAAGGTTTCAGGGGGGAGGGGGCCGGGCCACGTGCCCCGCCCCCCCCCCCCCCCCCCCCCCCCCCCTGGCTACGCGCCTGCCGAGAACTATATATACTTGTACGTCCGGCTAACGGGCGAAATAGACACGCCCGATAGGCAGCACGCCGGCGAGAACTGTTTCGTTGTTTGTCGTTTTGGTGGGGGGCAAAGAGAGAAGGGTGTACTCTCGCCGAACAATGAACAGCGAAGGAAGTTTGCAGATCCGGCTGCCGGTTTTCCGTGCATTCCCGCTCATGGATTGGGCACGAACACTATACGTGAGCGCTCAATTCGAGCTCAGACGCAATCAATGCCTCAGGGAGCGGCTTTTCTTACAGCCTTCGCTCTCGTCAGGGAGCAATGAATTTCTTTTTTCTAGTCGCGCGATGGCGCCACTATACGGTACACCTTTCCTAGACTCTGCCCACTACCGCCTGAGCCACCCTGAACAACTGTACCGGCTGCCGTTATCGAAAATGTGTGCCGGCGTACTTATTTGGAATAAAAAGTTCCCGGCTTTCTATATATGCGGGCTTGTTTATAGAGAATCGTGTATTAAGAAGACCAAAAGGAAGAGGAGTTCCGCGTAAGTCTCCGCATGCCAGGCGGCCTCATGACCTGTGGGCCCAGTCTCAAATTCTAAAACTGGATTTCGGAGCGAAGAGAGCAAAACCGGAGAGGTCGGGGTACCTCCTCGGAAGGGGTGTTGTAGGAAGGGTTACACAGTTTCTCTGTGAGAGTAACTGTACATGAATACACGGCTCTGCGCATATGAAAGGTGCAGCGACCCTTCCGAGCTGCGGCGACGGGCAGAAGCAACAACCGACGCGAAGGCCATGAGGGAGTGCACCTTTTCACTCGAGGCCAGGGTCGGACAGTCGGATGTTCGGACAGCCCGTGCCTCTGTTCATCGCCGACCTGCAGTGCTGAACACTGGCGGCACATTATCGGCAACAGTTCACGCGGCCGCTCGATCGGGCCGCGAATAGACAGATTTCACTAAGCGTTACAGGGATGCCTGACGCCGCCATACCTCAATTTCAGTTCAAAAAAGGCTCGAGGTACACCTAAGCACTTCTTTTATGAGTTGTGAATGCGAAAGCAGGCACGCCACTTTTCGCTCCCTTCTTTAATCTGCGGCGTACAACGCGCTGACCTTGGGCGTGGAACGGTGGAGCCGCTGCCTCGCGGACACGCAGCGCTATCGGGTGAGCGATCGTTCAAACTGTCGCGTGCCTTGCGGCACGAGGAAGGAACAGACAGCAACATAGTTCCCAGCAGAACGAACCCCTTGGTTTATTCAATGCGCCGTATATATTGCCACGCGCCGTACAATCGATAAGAGGCGAGTGAACGCGGTGATCAGTGATAACACAACAGTGTGATAACACAGTCAGGATGACACCACAAACTGATGCGCAGCGGCCAATGGGAGCCAATGTTACTTTAAATGGGAGCCTCGTCGACGCGCACCAGCCAATGGGATCGGAGTGTAAAAGGTGCCGTTGGGTAGCTTTGCGCGTGGTTACATTAAGGTGCTGTTTTGCATGGTTTCAAAGCTGATGAGGTCGGCTCGCTCCATGAGACAGTTAATGCTTTCGCATTAAAAAAAAGAAAAAGGCGTTTTTGTTATTAGGCATTGAACCTCGGCTCTCTGCGTGGGAGCCAAACACGATAACCGTTCGGCCGTCGCACGTGCAGAAAAACTACAGTTCCCAGGATACATGGCGGCAGCGGTGGCGTAATTCAACTGGCTGTGAGATTGGTCTATTGAAGGGATGAACGCTGCTCATTTTTTCTCTTTTCTGCGACTATCGGGAGGAGAGACGAAGCATCGCGCATTTCGGAGCTGAATTATAAACGTGTTGCGTTCAGCGTATTCGGTTTTAAATCTCGAGCAGTCATCATTCATCCTTTCTTTACCGTCGTCTCTTACGCCGTCTCGTCCATTAAAAGAGTTGACCTCGAAGCTTCGCTCGCAAGGGTCCTTACATCGATATAAACGCGACCCCTGAACCGGACACAGAGCGTCGATGGGATTCATTCTGAGCGGTATAGGTGGCGACAGTGAAGCAATCGTCTCATGGCCCCTTCAAGCGTACGTGCCGTGCTCCTTCCCGTCGTTACAGTAGTCCTCACTCCGTGAGCGCATTCAACCGGTGGGGCGGCGTCCGACGCGCCCCGCGTCGAGACGTTCCACGCGGAGCACGAGAGGACACTTCCCAGAACGACGGGAAGCTGATTTGCATGACTCGTGCGCACGCACCGAAGCCGCGCCGATGGCAGCGTGCAGCCGTGCGAACGGCGCGCATTCGGTCGATCCGTGACAGGAGCACACGCGCGGAGTAGACCCCCCCTGGCACGCAAGTACGCTAGTTCCTTCCGCGAGTTCGCTCTCGCCAGCTCCGAGAAGAACCCCATGGTGGAAAACAATCTTCTTCGGAGAAAGATTCCGAACCTCCTTTGGGCGCGCTGGAGGCGGAGCATCGGCCGCATTCTTAACCTATTCACTGGACGCCATATTTGTGGGTGCTCTTTAGAGCGTATGCTCAGAACGAGCTCACATTAATAGGTTGCTAAGACCGGTCATCTTGATGGTATAGAATGCACGTTGCAAAAGAACTGTGGAAGCTCGCCATCTGCACGCGCTCAGCAGTCAGCACACACAATACTCCCTGTACGCAATTGCAAGCATGGTGCCCCGACTGGTGCTCCACGCGTGCAAGCTCGTGCAGCGTGCGCGTGAACGTAGCTTCAACGAGCTTGTAATTGCACGGGCTTTCCCACACGAGCACAGACACGGCGGCGACCAGTCGCCACGCTTCTAATCGTCTATTGGCGACGTGAGCGACCGAAAGCGTCGCTGTGGCCGGCCTGCCACGATTGGCCAAATGATGACAATGACGTCAGCAAAGGATTTCTCATCGACGCAAATAAGAGGAATGGAAGAACTTCAATTTTGACGGTGTTGGTAGTGTTGCTTTGAGAGCGCTATGATTTCAGGCTTCCACCATGCCCATTACAAACACCATCGAACTTGTTCTTCACAAGGTAATGACGTCACGAGTGGTAACCGAACGAGGGCGCCACCGAAACATCTCGCCACTAATAGATAACAGTTTATCAAGAACTGCTACCAACTAGCCCAACTTTCAACCCTGCTGAGATAACAGTTAGATCGTTCGGGGGCAATTCCACTTTTCGCTCATTGGACAGCGTTATGAACACTGCCAGCTCCCATAGCCGCGTGCCCCGATAAATAGACCAGCGGTGACGCTGCCCACGGTGTGGCGCTCGTGATGCTCGCCCGTGAACACCGCGTTGATCTTTCTCCAGACCTAAGAACCTCGATGGCGTCACCCACGTGACCGGAGCAAAGATTACCGCCTTACGAGGCCACTTCACATCAGGATATTGTCTATTTTAGTCCTTCGACATAAACTAGAAAGAACGTTTTAATAAAAAACAAAAAAGGTCTATAATAATAAAAGCGGTTCTATAATAAACTTGTTTTTTTTTTTTTTTGTATTTCGCGATCCCATACACTGGACACCATAGTAGAGCGTGTTCTTTAGAGCGCGTATTCGGAAGAGGCTGGCGTCGGGAAAGCCTCGATAGCGTCTCTAATCTCGCGGTTCCCTCGTAGCGCTCTGCGCGGCCCCGAAGGTCGGGGGTGGACCACCGGGCCACGTGCGAGAGCAACACGCGCGAGCGAACCGATCTGAGACGAGTGTCCTGCTGGGGTAATCGGCGCCACGCTGGATGGGCCGAGCGGAACAGAGACCGTCGAACCAGTTTCCTACTTCAGCGCACTTCCTTTTCCGACAGCGCGCCGCCCTCAGCGCCCTCCGATCGCCGCCCGCCCTTGCCGCCAAATCACCCCTTGTGTCCACAGACAACGTCTACGCGTCAAGGAACTCGTCCGCTTCTCCCTAATCTTCTCGCCTCATTTTTTTTTTTTCGCAAACGGTTTTTTACGCCGTGAAAGTAGGTGTCCTCTCCAGCGAGAGGAAAAGCGCGGGCGTCCCATCGTTCTGTCGCCTGCTTGCTCTCCGTGGGTCGTCGCCGCAACGGGACGACGGTCAGGCGCCGAGCAGACGGGAATCCAGATCAGACAAAATGGTGCCGCGCGTGCCGCTACGGCCGTTTTTCTCCCGAGCAGGGTCACCCAAGAATGATTCCATCAATATCTTTCTTTCATTTTTAATGCGAAAGCATTAGCTATCCCATGAAGCGGAGCCGGCAAAGTCTGTAACCGCAAAAAAAAAAAAAAAAAAAAAACGCGAAAGAAATGCACATTTTCCCATTGGCTGAGCAAAACGGCTCCTGGATAGCCATTGGCGGCCGCTTCACGAGAGCGCGCGCTCGGTCGCCATGTCAGGCGTTGCCAGGCCGAAGAGCTGCGGCCGCTCGGCGCCGCAGCTCTTCCTCCGGCGCGGCGCCGAGGACCATGGCAGCACCTGAGGCATCGATATCGTCGGCGGCCGCACCTCGGCAGTAGCGAAACGTGGCCGTCCACGCCAGTACACCGCAGACGAACTAAGCGAGTGGATATACAGACATTCATGCTTTCGCATGCACGACTCATAAAAAATGGTTAAGCAACCTCGGATTTTTTTTTTTTTTTTTTTTTTGCAGTTGTGTTTTACGAGGTTAGTTTAGAACTATATCTTACTTGGATTGTTACATTTCAAACCTCCTGAGTTCTCAGCTTCATCGTCTTAGAACCTTAACCGTTCAGATCAAAATATGTCTTTCCTTTTCGATCTATTTGAGAGACGTTCGAGGCTGACTCCACCCTGTCAGTGAATTGGATTCTCCGAACTGACATCGAGAGCGGAAACACCCGTGCGGGCGTTTCAAAGAAACGTTATAGACAATGAGGTCAGCCACGCAGCGTCTAGTGCGAAGCCAAGTTTCGCAGATCCTTTGTCGTTTTCTTTTCTGGCCAGTGCGCAGCGACGTGGGATGTACAGAGACGCATCAGCGTGATTTCAGGCGGAGCAGAGGGATAGCGGAGCGGTCGTCGATGCCACCAAGCGAGTCCCTCGGAGGCGCCAAGGTGTTCTTGACCGTTCGTCCATCGCTCATTCACGGCTGCGCACACTCGGGTGCTTCGAGCTCCGCGTGACGAGTCTCTGCGTTGCGCCTCGCAACACAGGGGGAAGCACCACGATATGTATTCCTCGATATAAAAATCCAAAAGGCCGCCCGCAATCCAAGTCGCGGGTACGTGTGCGGAGATGGGCATATGGTCTGCAGTGCGCATCTGCACTGAAGCCAAGGGCATGCTGCGAAGAGTCAATTGGAAACAAAGAACTGGCGTGTAGAAGATAGCGGACGACATTCGGAGCTCCAGATCCCGTAAACGTTCGACAATATTATTTCCGCGCCCAACCCGCCGAATTGAAGTAAAACGCGCGTCCTCGCAACACGAACACAGGCCTGGAAGGGATGAGCGAATCTGACACCGAGACGGGGCGTTTCTTGTTTGAAACAAACAGTCAATTTCCGCCCCTCGAGCGAGCGAGCTGGCTTCTCCTCCCGGCGCGCGCAGGCGGCGGCAATTAGCCAAGCCGAGGCGCGTGCGTGCAGCCAGCCGGTGTACCGTGGCCTCGAGCTCGTTAGAAGAGCGAAAGTCCGTCATTAATCGGCCGCCGGGTTCAGGTCTTCGCGAGCACGCTCGGAGGGGCGACGGGAGGGGCCGCACATTGCGCACCAGGAAGTGCCGCTCGCGCTGGCCTGCGCCCCTCGACGCTTCTCGGCTGCGGCCGAGCGGGACGTCCGTCACGGGTCGAAAATGCGCTGCTCTCGCGCGACACAACTCCTCGTCGGAGGTTCCCCAAATACCGCAACACATTGGGACACAAATGCCACAAATGTCACAATTAAAAAAAAATGTTTATTGGACAAATGGAAACTACGAGACAGTAGCGACAAAAAGAGTTTCTCAACAAACTGAAATCAACACAGTCCCACGGTCGTTCAACCATGTGGCGCATCAGTCAACTTCCCTTCGACCTCGTGGTATGGGTGGGCGTCCTGGTCCGGATGGTGCTCGCCCGATGACAGCCCCCGGGAAGTTGATAAAAAAAAAAAAACTAAATGTTGTTCGATCCCGCTGAACACATTGCGACGTTGGTTGGCTTTACAGTGGCCAGTGTGGCCACGTTTATTATGAAACAAAACAACTCAACAGTGAGTTAAAATCCCAAAATTAAACCCGATACTTTTGTCCCCAGTCTCCCAAAATCGAATCGAAGCCAATCCCCGAGAATCCTCTCGGCACTCCTTTTGTAGGCTCGTAGGAGCCTCCTTTCCCCTCAGGGACCGACCAATCCCTTCAAATTTCGCCACTCCCACGTGGTACACTGTTGCCCAATGGTCGGCGAGCTGTCAGCCTGGCGCTCCAACCGCCAAATCCAAATTCCTTCTAGAGTTGTTCTCTGCATTTTTCTTAGACTGGCTGGCGCCAACAATTTTACGCTAAGCGGCGAAACCCTCTGTACATAGGAACACTCGGTTAAAAGCCACACGCAGCTCAAAGCGTGCGCTCTCCCGAAACCCGAGACGTTGCTTAACGACCGCGGGGGAAGCTCTCCCTCCTCTCGGCCGCTCTGCCCTCGCAAATGCTCCCTCCAAAACGCCGACACGAACATAGAAATCTAAAAAAAAAAAAAAAAAAACAATGCCGACGCAACTCTGGAAATATAAACTTTTCTAACAGAAGAAAACAGCTTAATGAATAAGCAGGATTTCTCCATACTTAACAGCATCCAAAGGTTTTACGCGGAGAAGTAGCGTCGTCGCAACTGCGCTTTCGCTCAACCCAAAGGGTGACGACGCAATTTTGGGTACGATATTCTAAACCTCGCTAATATGCGTACATAATGCGAATTGATTTCAGCGCGGTGTTTCTCCATGCCCAAACTGCTTGAGCCAGGAGCAGTTCGAGAATCGATGGTTTGCCTTTCACGCGATCTCCCCGCCTTTATTTGATAGCACTTCGGCCGCAGCCCCGCGGAAGGCGACGAACATGCGCCGGAGCATTAAATGCGTGTGCCCAGAATCATCGAAGCACCATTCAGACGTCATCACCGTGGCATCAAGGACAGATACGAGCGCTGAGTCATCGTTCGGCGAGGCTCGGGTCCAATTTGACACGCGGAGGTACGTTCACACACTTTCGCACACTCTAAGTCCAGACGCGGCAGCAACACCGCTTAGAAGAGAAGGTCGTAGTGCTGACATTTTTGCGTCACCAGAGAAGGCCAACGCTGGACACAGATTGGAAACAAGTGCTGCGTCACTGCTCGGCTTCGAGTCAAGTGGGAGCCGAACGTAGACGCAATCGCCGTGTCCGGCCTGAGCCCATGGCGTTGGCCTTCGCTGATGACGACATCTCGTTCAGCCGGGCCATGTCGGACAATTTAAGAATTTATGAAAATTTCTGCTTTTCTTCTTTGCCACGTATTCGATGCGGGCATATGCTCGTCAGCAGCTGTCGAGTCGCACTGGATAGAAGCGTCGGTATCGGCAAGCTCATTGTAGCTAAAACAAGTGTGCGGCGCTTTGCAACACAACTGTGTGCGCGCGCACAGCTAAGACAGAATGTCATTTACTCTGGTGAATGCAAAACATTTTTCTAGAGCAATCTCCCCATATTCGAGAAAAAAAAAAAAAAAGAACCAGAGAAGTTGTGAACAGTCCTGACGCACGTTGCGTAAGCTGTAATGTGAAGCTCCAGGCTTGTTTTTGAGCATTTGAAATTTTTTTTTAATACAAAAAGCAACTTCGAGGCCCACCGTTATTCATTAGAATGATCACCCACCAAAACGTCCTACCCGTCTCTTTATTAATAATACGTTTTTCATCGGCATATATGCGAACTAACATAGCCACTCCGTGCTTTGACATAGCGCGTCGTCTGCTCGCGTCCTACCAGCTACGTCGCAGGAGGGCGCCCCCAGGTGGCGCCACCAAAACACCTTGTCTCCAGTCGCGGCTTTGCATGCAGTCGCGTTGCATGCGCAGCCTGACCCCGTGCTTCGGCATTGTGCCACGCATCGCCAGCCGCGGGATCCATATTCAATGGTCACAGATCCTCGCGTGCATATGCATGCGTCGCAGCGTGTGCGGCCCTGTCTCTTTGTGCCACCATGTGAGTGGACGAATGTTTTCTCGTCAGCAACTGCCACGCACGTACTCAAGTTATGACGTCGAACGGCTCGCGCTCACGTCACTAGAGGGAATCTGGCGCACAACAAAGAGGACCCGGGCCCGAAGCATACTAATCGTATTCGAAGCATTCGCACCTAGAAAAGTGCTGACGCCACCCAGCGGAAAAGACGCGAAGCGGAGGGGCGGCCTGGAGGTTGAAATGTGAAGCGGAGAAAAGCGGAATAAATGTACAGTCGCGGGCTATATAGACCTTTTCTGTGTACTTTCGTCCCCAGCCACCTAATAGGCGTATACGGTATGGGCGACGAAAAAATAATCTAACGTTTCAACCTGCAAATAGTAAAAAAATAAACGGGAGACAAAACGAGAAAGTGCGACGGTTACGCTTATATCCTAAATGCCCTCTATTGGCGTAGCAAAGGCAAAACAATGTTTTCGCCCATACTGGAAGTGACGTCAATTCAAGATGGCGGCGCACTTGCAGAAAAGGTCTATATATATAGACAAAAAGCCCAGGCGAGCGTGTGGCTTAGAAAGCCTGCAGTGCAATCTATCACAAGAAAGCTCAACTACATTATCGAGGCCTCAGCGGCTGGTATTTTATCGTCACTCCCCCCTAGACCAACCTTTGCTGTTAATGCTGATTTCAGTGACGAATGTTCCGCGTTCCGCGACAAAAGGCAAAATTAAGCGTGGCTGAAACCACCGGGTCGGCACGCAGAATGATCAGCGTGCCGACCCGGTGGGCGTTTCGGGTGTTTGATAAGGAGGTTAAAAAATAAATAAGAATAACTCTTTCTTCTGCACTTCTTAGCATTTTTGCTATTGGTGGTGAGCAGACGTTTTCCGACCAAGTGGGGAGTAACCACAAAAATGGAACAGCCACTGAAATGCCGCAAGTTAACACAATACCCTCGATGATAACTTAGCTTTCTTCCGTTAAGCCGAGGTCACAAGTCATACAAAAGACAACTGCAGACATCAGCCACCGTAATATCCGTGGTTCGAATGCCGCGTGTCAAGTTTCTTTTTGAACTGGTTGCCATGCGGCATTCGAAGCACATATGTCGTGGTGACTTGCGTTCGAATCTGCCTGCAGACTGCCTTTTGCATGATGTATAAGTATAAGCAGTGCCGCGGCTTTAGACGGGGTGGCAGTTGTGAATACGCACCAATGAAACAAAATAAGTCCATTTTCTGGCTGCATGCAATCACCCAGACGCTGTAGCCTTATCATCAATGAGTCAAGAATGTGGGAGAGAAATTTAGAGAGGGAGAGAGAAAGAAGGTAGACTCTCGTCAGCGACACAGGGCGGCTGTCAAGTTCAACACACATATCTAATTAGGTTACCATCGTGCAATGCAATACCGGGGAGTTTGACTCTGGAAAAACGCGACGTTGCGACAATGTTCCACACGCTTTTCTTCCCATAAGCTGTAGATACGCAGCCCACTCTGAGAAGTCTGGGCGGGGTCAGAGCACTTCCCCTCCAGTAGACTATAATAGATTCACGTGAATCGTGACATACAAAAAAACGTATGAACACGAGGAGGGGAAAGGACGATTGAAGCGAGGAAGCAATGATGGCTGAATGTGCATACGAACTTGGTTCCCGCTCTGGTTTCCCGTCACGACGAACCAAGTGAAACCTTCGTGCCCTCGTTCTCGTCACTACTGTGCTCGGCCAGTCCGAACGCATAGATCTATATCGAGCACAAAAGAAGCCAGCTCGCGGCCCCAGCCCACGGAGGGGTTCGTCTCAAGGCGACCGCGTGTCCTCCGAGACATCCCGATCTTTTTTTTTTTTTTTTTCTTTTCCTCGTCAGTAGATCAGACGCGATTGAACCGGACTCGTCGAAGGCGGCAAAGCGCGTCTCTTGGTTCGCCGTCAACCGACAAGGACAAAACGTGATCGGCCTTCTGGGAATCACCGCTGCGGCCTGCCCTGGATCGCACACGCGCAGGAAGGCTCGTTCGATCATGGCGCATCGGCAGTGCCCATCCGGGATCGCTTCGTCCTTCCAGGGACACGGACAGGGTATTTATGCTCGCCAATGCTTTTATTTCTACATGACATATGAGAGCCCAACTACCCAGAACGCAGTTTGCGGCTCAAAATTCGTTTTCTTTCCGCCCGAATGCCGCTGATAGACAACTGACCGGTTGGAGTCTCGCTCACTCTCTTCTCCGTGCTCACGTGCCGTTCTCTATGGTTTAGACCAGGGGTCTCAAACTCATTTAAGTGCGGGGGCCAGATAGCCCACCCCCGAAAGGTCGAGGGCCAACCTAGGGGAGGGGGGGGGGGGGGGGAGAGTGGGGAGGATTTTGAAAAAAGACCTCATGCTCTCTTTTCTTTTGTAATCTCGCAGTTTAGTTATTGACATCTTCAGCTTTCATTTGTTTATAGGACTAACTTGGGCCCTTGCCTGATGTGACAACAAGAATTAAACTGTGTCTGTGTTGTCCCCTTTCTTTTTCTCCTTTTTGTGCTACATCTCGGGTTTTACAATGTTAAAATGGCACCGCTCCTGCGAGAGCAAGCAGACTGCCATTTTTGTTCACCAATTCACTCGGGAATTATTGAAGCTCTAGATTTCTTTAAAAAAAAAGGAGGAAATCTCTTCCTATGACAGTGCTTTGTTTCCTGAGGATTCTTGATAGCAGCAGTCTAAAAAAATACTTGTAGTTGAATGGTGATTTTTTCTGAAGGCGTAAATCTCAAGCTCTTAGCTTTATCTTTGACAGTTCCTCTGCTGAGCTACCGAAAAATCCGGTATATCTTTTCACTATCCGGATTATGGAACCGGAAATTTGTTTCTGGAAACCCGAAATCCAGATTGCAGAGAAAAGATTAATTTCTAAAAATCTAAAATCCAGATAGAGTCGGGATAGAATCCAGATAGATTTCCGGTTCCATAATCCGGATAGCGAAAAGTTATACCGGATGTTTTGGTAGGGGAGGGAGAGTTTGTGCAGCCGAAGTGCGTCCTTGAGCGAAATTCTCGCGCTTGCAGCCTAAAAGCAAAATTGTGGCACAGGTGACTAACGTGACAAAAATTGGGGAAGCAAAATACAAAAGGCGACACAAGGCAAATGAAAACAGAATGCTAACTATGTAAGTACGTTATAGAAGCAGAGCTACATGTTTCGAGCGGAAATAAATCGGCAACATGAGATCATTAGAGCGCATGCCATTTCTTGCGCTCAAGGCATGTGAACGAGGGCTCGTAGCCCGTTGCCTGCGGGCCGCGTCCCAGCGACTCGCGGGCCGCGTGTTGGAGACCCCTGGTTTAGACACAACCACCAAAGATAATCAAAGTCGTGGGTCATCGAAGGCACACACTCAATACTAAAGATAGACAAAAAATATCATACCAATTTTTTGTGACTTCTAAAAAGCTGAAAATACGTTGATTGAAAGAAAAAAAAAAAAAAAAGTCGCACAGCCACGTGATTTTCGGTAACTTTCTACTCCTCTAGATTTCTTCTTCCTCCCCAGTCCAGATTTGGTTTCGAGCAGTTGCGCCTTCTTACTTTATTAAAAACATATTTGACGCTGTAGCAAAATATTGACTGGGTTGTCTTCGACACCATAATAGATCGCCTGGCAAACAAAATAAATAGAACCTTTTGGGGGGTGTCAGTGTCACTTTCAGGCATTCGATGCGGCGAAAGAGGTACACTGCGGAGTAAAACGCAATAGACGCAGACTACTCTGGCAAACAGTGATGGGCATCCACCCGCCATTTTACTTCCGGAAAAATGGCGGCGCCGTGTACGGGTGCCGCCATCTGTCTTTCTCCAAAAGGGAAATGGTGGCTGCTCGAACCGGAAGCAAAAGGTTCGAGCATTTATGTCAGGAAACGGCGGCGGTCAGTAGAAGACCCTCCATATTTAGTTGCAGCCTGGGGCTTCTGGCACGTTGTAACATCAGTACGGCGGCGGGCTCTCTTTTGAATTGGATTATATAGGTCATTATATGGCCGCTACCTCCGTTGTAAACATCCCTGGCAAAAATATGGCTCCATTTTCGCGCGTTCACGGTCAGTTATTCAGAAGGCGAGCGGGAGGAAACCTCGGATGCAGTCCGTGTTGCGAGTGACCGCGAGGGCGGCAGACTTCCCTATCGACCTCGCGGCGCTATGGCTACCGTTTGGTAAACAGGCCACGGGACCTTGAAATACGCTATCGGCTTTCCTTAGGCCCCTCGGTCGATGTCCGGCATGTAGACAAAGCGCGTGGCAGAAGGTACGGGGACTGTTTATCACAGTGATCTCCTTGGTTATTTTCGAGCAGCTCTTGGAGCATGCAAGAGTTCATTTTGGAGCATGAGCGCACACTTCATTTTCATTCGTACAACTGCCAATATTATGCTACGATTAATGCCTCGGCCTCTTGACTACTTTGCCTACTCATTTACGTACAACTCTTTGTTAGAATCGAGTGCACAGCAGCAGCGATCCCCACAAACACAGCGTTTTTCTGCGTGGAGAAGCACATAGATTACTGATGAGGGGATTGCTGTGAAAGGTTATTTTAGCTACTGAAATAATACAATAATTTTGAGAACCTAAATCAATGGTTTTTTCAAGCTATAGTTTGTAATAAAACTGCAATTTATAATTCGGATAAAAAAACAAAGCACTTGTCATCTGATTATGAGCGCCGATTACATTATATATATATATATATATATATATATATGAAATTCCACAACGAAACTTAGCATGTGACCGAATAATATGCCTTCTTAAAAAAAAACAATCCCGCGACACAAGCTTCCATCCACTGCTCCTGCCAATTTAGTTATAATTTAATCACACCTATATAAAAGTGATAACTAAACAAAATAAATGGCATAAAAAATAACGTACAGAAGAGTGCATATAAATCTTTTTTTGCAATACCGAAGTTTCCTCGCTAAATCTCAAATTGGAAAAAGGTACCACCAGGATATCGCAGTCTATTATATATACGAGTCGAAGTTGTTTTCAGAAATTGTTTCGCGTCTCGCTTTGGAGGAGTGGTTTTCCCTTAGCACGCCTGTGCACTGCGGCGAAGCCAGACACGCAAAATCGCGATGCCTACTTAGCGGTTCTTGCTACTCCGCAGTACATCAGTGCGCGCTGAGAAGCGCACTCAATGTGGCACCCTCCAGCAGAACAGACAACAAACGTGAGAATTATTGCGAAACTTTCGAGTACTGTCAAGCTATATTGTTACGGAATGCAGTAATATAGTACGTTATTTCAGGTGATAATCAAAAGTTCCAAAAATTCGCGTGAGCCTAGCGTAACAACCGGCCGGATAGCGAGCTATTATATTTTCAGAATTAAGGTTTGGCGCAAAGTTGACTGCCTATAAAACGATGGTACGTCCTATTTTGGAGTATGCCAGTGTGGTATGGAGTCCCAACAAAAAAGTTGACAAAGAAAAAATAGAAAAGATTCAAAGGTTGGCTGCACGTTTTATTCTTTCTAGGTATAGAAGAACAGACTCTGTAACTAGAATGTTGCATGAGTGCGGCTTGCAATCACTAGAAACTAGACGGAAGATTGCAAGGTTAAAGTTGTTTTTTTTCCCTCTATAACGGACAATTAAAAAGTGACCCAGCATTGTATCTGAAAGAAGTGCATAAGCGATCAAGAAGACTAAATCATACAAAAACGGTCCAACCTTATTGTAGTAGAATAGACGTCTTTAAATACTCTTTTTTCGCGCAAACAATTGAAGAATGGAATAGTCTCCCGGAGTGTGTCATAAATTTAATAGACGCGTCTCATTTTGAGTCTTCCTTGGAAGAGCTGTTTTCAAATTAAAAGAAATTGTGGTTGATTGTTGTTATTTGAAAATGTAATAGTATTTTGTGTGTCCTTATTGCTGTTAAACGTTAAGATTGTATGTTTTTCCCTTTTATTTCTCCCTCTCCTGTAATAGCCTTCGAGAGAAGGCTGACAGTATTGATAAATAATAATAATAATAAATATTGGCGCAACTTGCTCACATTTTGGCAAAATGTAGCAGGGCGTATTAGGATAAGCACCTTGGCGGGCGCAGTAATCACATCACTGCGCCTATAGTTCGCAGGGAAGCAGACGTGACTGCGCTATAAGCAGACGGAAATCAAATCAGTTGTCGATAGACCGAGCAGACAAAACTGAAAACAAGATAGCAGGACGAAACGAACGAAGCAACGCAGCCGAATGCGTCAACAAAACAGCAGACAGGAGGCGAGGCAGCTGATCAAACAACGAACTGGCAGACAAAACTGGTGGCGAAATTGCGGGCGGCGCAGCAGACGACACACTCCCGCTTTTCACTCCCGTATTTGTAAGTATTTAGTCTGGCTGCTTCACGCTGCAACGCTGCAAGCGGAGGAGGAGGGGGCTGCGAGACAACCGCGAACGTGCGCTGATGTTTCCTCGAAGAACACGAGCGGCATGTCGACTTTGAGGAAACGGTCTCAAAGGGACGACCACTTTCGGCTGGAAGCCACGCCCAGAGAAGGAATTGGAGCAGGGTCAAAGTTTCCGCGGTTCCCCGCTCCCGCAGAATGACGCCAGACGACGAAATGGCATCGGTCCTCGCACGTTCTTTTCCAGATAACGATTATTCCCCCGCGACGGTACATCGGGACCAAACTGTATACATTCATCGTCCAACTTAGTATATTTGCAGTCACTGCTTTTGTTGCTTTCAGGGAATTAAATTTTTTCGACACCGATACCAAGTAGATACACACTGACAAAAATTAGAGAGCAAAAGGTTTAGGCGCCATGGATGGGCCGGGCCGTACAAAAGACCTCTTCAGCCGTCTGTGGTAAAGAAAACGGGCACGTGTAAACTTAGGTGTTTTTAGACATATTTACAAAATTGCTCAGCTGCCCGAAGATTTTTTTTTTTTTCAGTACTAGAGTTTATTTTTTCGTAGTTTTTAAACATTGAGTGAGTATAATGTAATGTGATGTAATGCAATTTATTTGCACAATAAATTGGTGCGTACAGTGCTCAAACGAAACAAAATGGACCGGCGAACCTGGCCTCGCTAGAACCGCATATGCTGCACTCGGAGGATCACATGGCATTACTGTAGCCTAGGCCCTAAAGTAACCACATGGCTCCATAATTTAGTGATCGCTCTAGTCCCATTATATCGGCAAGGCCACGCGCTCTGCTGCTTCATTCTGGTTTCGTCGAGCACTGTACCCGGTACGGCGTGCAAGGCGAGGCAGAAAGGCCACGACCCCTTTCCGGTCCTTATAGCGGGAAAAATGTGTCGAGTCACTGGGATGTTGGCGCATGCGCGAGGTACGAAATTTCGCGGAAGAGAGCTATAGCGCATGCTCGGAGCGCGACTTACAGCCTAGAGGACAAAGATGGCAGCTCGTAGAAGGCGATTCCTGAAATGGTCTGGTCGACACTTTGAATTCTAGCTTATCCGGAGCACAAGCAGATACAGTGTTAAATAGGAACCCTTTTAATTCTAGCGCCTACAAATCGGCTAATTATTTTTCCCAACCCGGCTCTACGTCAGACATGGCGACCGCCACGAGACCATTTCACTCATCGCCTTCTACCAGCTGCCGTCTTCTGTAGAAAGGGTTCCGAGCAGTGGCTCTCTCGTGCGGAATCTCAGAGGCGTGTGACCACAGCCCAGTGAAAGCTGTGTACCGTCCGGCGTTCGATGCTTGACCCGCAATGGACGCCGTGCCGTCTTGCTTCTCTGACTGCTGACATTATCGGCGGTGCGGGTCTTAGGAAAAAAGGCTCGAGGTACACCTAAGCACTTCTTATGAGTTGTGAATGCAAAAGCAAGCCCGCCGCTTTTCGCTCCCTTCTTCAATTTGCGGCGTACGACGCGCTAACCTTGGGCGTGGAACGGTGGAGCCGCTGCCTCGCGGACAAACAGCGCCATCGGGTGAGCGATCGTTCAAACTGTCGTGTGCCTTGCGGCGCGAGGAAGGAACAGACAGCAACGTAGTTCCCAGCAGAACAAACCCCTTGGTTTATTCCATGCGCCGTATATATTGCCACTGCCGTACAACCGATAAGAGGCGAGCGAACGCGGTGATCAGTGATAACACAACAGCGTGATACCACAGTCAGGATGACACCACACAAACTGACGCGCAGCGGCCAATGGGAGCCTCGTCGACGCGCGCCAGCCAATGGGACCGAAGTGCAAAAGGTGCCGTTGGCTAGCTTTGCGCGTGGTTAAGGAGCCGTTTTGCATGGTTTCAAAGCTGATGACGTCGGCTAGCTCTGTGAGACAGTTATTTATTATTTATTTATTTATTTAGGAATACTGCAGGCCAATTGCGGCCCAAGCAGGATTGGGGGTTACAAAAGTGGAGTCAAAAAGCGCAACACCAGGTAATCCGTAAAATGGGAAATGGGAAATGGGTAATGTTCTTTTTAATGCTTTTGCATTAAAAAGAACGGCGTATACGGCTGGGAAGGCGCCAAGGATCTCCCCGCAAGCTGCGCCTCGCCACTCGCGTCGGCCGTCACTGCTCGTATAAAACGATCGACGCGCAGTACGAAAGGGCTGCGCGGTATCCGGGCCAGCCAAACCGATTAACGCTACGTGCCACAAAAAAAAAAGTAAACTGTCAGGCGCGGAGCAGCCAAAAAGACCGGAGAGATTACTTCAACCTCAGCGCCGCCTCCATTCTTCACCCAAAACCCAGTTCGGAAAACGTCTCGAGAACGAAGGAAATAAAGACCGGAAAAAAATCCGGTAAAGCCAGCGCTGGAGCGTCGACCACGCGGACGGTGCATTATGTGCCACAGGAAGCCAACCCAACGTTTCTGCGAGTGAAAAAGAAAGACACGAGCCGCAAGCAGAAAACGTTGTCCCGCACAATACGACAATAAAAAAGATAAAAAAAAGGCCCGGTTTAGACCGTCCTAAGGGCGTAAGAAAGCTCGGTTAATTTTTCCTTCCTGGAACGGAGTCGTCTCGAAGGCGCGCGCACTTTCGCCCAAGCCCAGCAATCAGCGTCCGCATCTGCATGACCGGGCAATTCTGAACTCGCTCCCCGACGGGCCCGCGAGCGGAGAGGTTCTTGGGCCGCGAACAATGGGCAGGCGAGAAACTCTCGGGGCCCCGCAGAGACCGTATCTCGGCGGTGTACTCCGGCACGAACCGAGCACCGCGATTGCGCGGTATAAATGGAGCACCCCGAAGAGCCGTCCGCACGATGCCGAGGGTCCGGAGACATGACGTGCACACTGCATGCGCAGCCGCTTGGAAGCCAAGAGCGGACGCTCCGTGCGTAGGCAATACCGCGTAGAAGGCGAGGCCTTTTTCCACCTTGACGTCATCACTAGTGGATCCAGGCAGAGCCGCCTCCCGTCTTGCAGAGACAACGACGCCCACCCGGCGTCAGCAAGACCACTCTCTTCAGCGGGCCTTGTAGCTAGGGGGGGGCATATCTCCGACTCATCCTTCGGGGACGCCGTCCGTCGAACCTCAAAGCCTCGCTTCCGCGCAGCTCAGCGGGCCAGCTCAATGGCGCCGAACAAAGGGAAACAAGAGCAACGAGACGCCCAAAATAAACTCCCGGGGGACGAGGAGGACGGTCACGGCTGCCTGACCCCGCGGGACGCTTGGAGAGCGCGCCGTCTAAAAGCCCATATCTGCCCACTAACGAGGCGGCGTCTCCCGAGGCGAGCAAACGCAATTATATCGGTCCCTTCTAACTCGCCGCTTCTATTGTGTGGCTGGAAAAAGGAACCTTCCGCGAGTCCCAAAACAGGCCGCTCAGCGTTTATCATATTGCCGGTTACATAGCCCTCGTCTGGCTTCGTCGCGTGCGCACGAAATATTCGGGCCCGCATCTCCGTCCAATCAGTTGAAATGGTTATTTTGGCGTGCTGCCCCGAGCAATGCCCGAGACCGGGAGCCGTCCAACAGCGCAACATCGACGATCGGAGCCGCGTCAAGTTCGGCCATTGAATTAAAGCGCGACTGCGCCACTACGTATACGTAAACCAAGCCCGAGAGCCTTTAGTGGCTCTTCCGAAAGAAAGGCTCGGTGACCCGGAGGACAGAACTGGACGGTGCCCGCGGACAACACGAGAGCAGGCGCGGCACGCTCGTCGATTGGACTTTGGGGTTGCCTGGCTTCTGGGATTTGGGAGGCGAGGTTCAGCGATGACAAACCAAAGAGCTATTCAGTCCACCATCGCACGTCAACAGCCCGAACATTCCTTCGATGAAAATTTGGATTTTGATTCTACAGCTCTCCCCTTTGTATCGGGTGATGAGCGGTGGATTGCGGATCTAGTCAGTCGCCTCCGCTGAGACTTCCGCTTCCCCCTGGAGCTCTGTTCGCCTGTCGGGTGTTCGAGGCGGGGCTTAGGCCGCACGTCCGGAGGCCTCCTGGCTCGTGACGACGACCATTCCCCGAAGTGATGAACCCAGGGGTCCGGTGGAGGTGGGAGAATTGGTAACGTAACGAACGGTTTAATTACATGGTAGCGATACAGTCGTCAAATCCAAGAGAACAACTCAGCAGCCTCACGCCCCGCCTTATATAGGGGTCCGTTTTCTCCCTCACTCTCCGCCAGGGCAGCAGGTGCGGCCGCCAAGTGCGTAGCAGAAAAGCCCGCCGCGTCGTAGCCAGAAATGAGTCATAGCCATGGTTCTCCGCAGTTAGGCCAGGCCTCTCTCCCCTTCCGGAGCGCACGAACCCACACGCACACACACACACGTCCCGTTGACGTCACGGACGCGTTGAGACTCGTTTTGGGCAGGCTTCGACAGGTGGCCGGCAGTCCTGACACGTCGGGACTCGTTTCGGGACTCGTTTCCGCAGCGTTGAAACTCGGAAAAGGTTGCCGAAGGTTCCATTCTTAACAGCCCCTCCGGGGCCAGGGAAACCTCGAATGGCCGGTGGTACAATCGCTGGCCTGAAGAGGTGGGCTTGGAGTAGGCCTTGAGAAGACGCTGCAAGCACCAAACAAACTCCCAAACCTCTCACAACGGAGGCATCAGCGGAAACGTCCCCCACAACACCACGCCACACCGCAGTCAAACGCTCGGAATTCGCCAAAGACCCGCCAGACTGGATTACGGATTACCAAAATTTGGTACAATTCCGGGTATCGAGACCCCCTGTCGCCAAAAAAAACTCATTTTTCCAACGAGGTCACTAAGAACAAAATACAAAAGACAAAAACTCTTCGCAATTTGTGAGGTCCTTTTGGGGTTTCAACGAAGTGCCCCCACTTAGATCCTCATTCCCGTGGATGACGAAGACCTCTGAGATCATCCCTACTATTTTTCGTGATGTCAGAAAAATCTGCTCAACCCATCGGCATTGCCGTTAAATTTGCCTTTTCTTTTTCTTACGCTGAAGTCATAGTGATCGATTTTCACGTGATTTCTAGACGTGAAAATGCGGTCCTTATAACGCCGATAAAACAATCCGCCTCTTTCATTCCTCGTCACATTGGTCCTAGCAATCTCCGGAGCTGTACCGCGAAACCCTGACACACTAGGGTCGCTGTTCTGCTCAACTGTCAAAGACACTCTGTCTACTCGTAGCAGAGGACCAAAGTTACGTGACGCCGGAGCTACGAGAGATCCTTTAATGATCCCGTCTTCCTCCGCCTTTTTCGCGGGCTCGTTGGGACGGCGTACGCTTTCTAGCGCTGCGAGGTCAGGCTGTTCTACAACCTGGTCCCTCTCATCCCGGTTTTCTGCCTCCAACTCTGGGAGTGCTTGCTCCCCGTCAGCTGCCTCTGGCTCTGGATCCCTCGTCAACAAAGGGGCGACCTGACGCGATTTGGACCTCGTACATGACTGAACTAGCCCTTCTCCCAGTTGTTGACCCCTTTCGCGCAGCAGGAAATCTGACCGGTTAGAAAACAAATAAGGATACTCCAACGGGACTGTTTGCGAGACAGCCGCCTCTGTCACTAGCTCTCCGAACGGACCAGTTATCCTTACTGTCGCCATAGGCAGACAGACACTGTGCTTTTCAAGCAGCTGCTTGATCCAAACTACTTTTCCAGTAAATTCGGACGGCGTTACATACGACGGATGGACAACGTCCATCGTCGCTGCACTGTCCCGAAGCACCCTGCACGGCTTTCCGTTTACATGGAGCTCGTGAAGATAGGGACGAAGAAGCTTCAGGTCCTCGTCACTACCGTTCACGTACGAGAACACAACCCGCGGTTTCTTACATCTGGCCGCTGTGTGTCCCGGCTCCTGACAGTTGTAGCACAGGAACGGCTTCCTTGCCTCGAACTGCCCTGTTAGGCTTTTCCGCGCCTCGTCTCCGTTCGAGTGTTCTGCGCTCTTTTCTGGGACCTTTTGTCCTGCTTCGGGCTTCTCGGGCCCGTTTTCTCGCGAGTCATTTCCCTGTCGGAAGGTCTTGCGCTGATCGCTTCGGCCGGATTCGCTTTCCTCTCCGCTCAGCTTTCTACGCGTTGCGTACTCTTCGGCTAGCTCAGCGGCCCTTTCGACAGAGTCGACTCCCACCCTGTCCTGCACCCAGAGCTTGACTGACTGCGGAATGCTACGAAAGAACTGTTCGAGGCACACACACTCGACTACCTTGTCTCGGCTTTCGTACACTTCCTCGCTCTTCAATCATTCTATCAGGTTGGTTTTAAGCCCGTACGCGAATTCCGAGTAGCCCTCGCTGCTCTTTTTGGATGCGTTTCTAAACCTTTGACGGAGCGCCTCGGCAGAAAGGCGGTACCGCTTCAAAAGGCTGGACTTCACCTTGTCAGTCGTCCGCGTCTCCAGCACTAAGGCGCGCGACAACCTCTGCAGCCTCACAGGGCAACAGAGTCAAAAGCCGTTGCGGCCACGTTTCTGGGGCGAAGCTCAACTTCTCACATGTCCTCTCAAAGTTAACTAAGAATAGGCCCACGTCTTCCCCAACTTTAAACGGCTGCATGAGCTTCTTCATTTGATACGACTCGGTCTCACTTGCTCGTACCGGAGCCCCAACTCTACTGTTCTGCGAGTTTAATCGCTGTTGTTCAATTTCGAGCTCCAGCCTTTTCAGCGCTCGCTCCTGGTCTCGTTCCTCTTTCGCTGCAGTCTGTGCTCGTTCCTCTCTAGCTGCAGCTTGCTCTCGTTCCTCTTTCGCTGCAGCCTGTTCCTCTTTCGCTGCAGCCTGTTCTCGCTCTCGTTCCTCTTTCGCTGCAGCCTGTTCTCGCTCCTCTCTTGCTGCAGCTTCACTCTTAGCGTTCTGAAGCAGTTCCCACGCAATTTTAATTTCCTCTGCTTCCGCGCTCTCTGAAATCGCTTTACTGATCTCAGATTTCTTCATCTTTTGCTCCACCTCCACACCCAATTCTTCACATAAACAGAATAAATCTGTTCTCAGTAACCTCATTAGATCCATGATCGCTGCTCTTTAGCTTTGGCTTTGTTCTAAAACTTGTCGCGAGGTTGTACCAAAAACCTAGCGCACGAGTCAAACACTAAGGATTCCCAGCAGTTCAAAATTAATTACCCATAATCTGAAGCCTGGCGAATCCCAAAGCAAAGTCAAAACGCTCACCCGCAGATGTAGCACGATGTCGCATGGTCCGATCCCAACCGCTGCCAACCAGTTGTTCGAGGCGGGGCTTAGGCCGCACGTCCGGAGGCTTCCTGGCCTTTGACGACGTCCATTCCCCGAAGCGAAGAACCCAGGGGTCCGGTGGAGGTGGGAGAATTGGTAACGTAACGAACGGTTTAATTACATGGTAGCGATACAGTCGTCAAATCCGAGAGAACAACTCAGCAGCCTCACGCCCCGCCTTATATAGGGGTCCGTTTTCTCCCTCACTCTCCGCCAGGGCAGTAGGTGCGGCCGCCAAGTGCGTAGCAGAAAAGCCCGCCGCGTCGTTGCCAGAAATGAGTCATAGCCATGGTTCTCCGCAGTTAGGCCAGGCCTCTCTCCCCTTCCGGAGCGCACGAACCCACACGCACACACACACACGTCCCGTTGACGTCACGGACGCGTTGAGACTCGTTTTGGGCAGGCTTCGACAGGTGGCCGGCAGTCCTGACACGTCGGGACTCGTTTCGGGACTCGTTTCCGCAGCGTTGAAACTCGGAAAAGGTTGCCGAAGGTTCTATTCTTAACACGGGTTAGTTCATGCCCCGCTCCATGTTTCGAAAATGGCGCCAAATTCACAAGTCCCTTCGACCTCGGGACAGTTGAATTTATTCAATATCCGCCGCCATTTCCTAAGATAACGGATCCATCCCCGGTGGCCCTTGGGCAATCTAGGCATGTGCGAATGGCGAATTTCGACTTCGAAGCGAATAGTTGTTTTGGTCGATTATTTCCGGCTGGTATCGAATAGTTTCTCTAAGCCTTTCGCTACTGCACCATGCTTAACGAAAACACAGCTGAACTTGTGAAGGTTGCTCCCAAGTTTCCAGCTGCCCATTTTTAAGCTAAGTTCATTTTAATCTAGCTATACTTATCGACTCGGGCCTCAAAAAGTCCATTGGCTTTTTGAGGACATTGGGATGGCAAGTAAACTAAGCATTTGACATTACATTAACCCAATAGAGGTTGTCAGGGCATATCTGCCTAACATATACTCATGCATAATAGCCGTTTCATTTTGAACTATTTTACTGCAATGTAGAGATCGACACTCACAAAGCTTCCGTTTCTTTTTAAACACACCAGGCACGCGCGTACACCATCTCGCTTTGAAACTGTGCTTTCTTCCTAGGCACGCGGCAGCAATCTTTGTACTTTCAAACTGTTGTTGATCACGACGTATTAGCTACGTTGAGTGCGCTTCTTACCGACCACTGGTGCACTGCGGAGAAGCATCAGCCGCGGAAGCGGGCTCTGTGAATGTTGCTTCTTCGCAGTGCACCGGTGCTCGGCAAGAAGCGCGCTCAATCGGGCAAACCCGCCGCGATCAACACTTGGAAAAATACGAATATCGCAGTTTACAAGAAGCGATGTCGAATAGCTCATTATTCGAAACTACTAATCGAAAATTCAAATATTCGCGCAACACCAGCTAAAATGTACTAAGAGAGAGCATGACGCAAGTCCCGTAGTTTCCGCAAGCAATCTAATATTTTTAACCTCCTCGTTTGCGCTGACCGAGCGAGAAGTAGCGAAAACTCGAAATGCTGTGGGAAATCCGCCCCCAGTACATACGGAAAGAGGCGTCGTCTCGACTTTGAGGCGGGGTAGAGTATCCCTCCCAGTATTTTTCTACAATTGACAGAACATCATTTTGTAAAACAAATTTAACAAGACCAAATTCGAGGAATCTACATTGAAGCCTGGCTTTGCACTTTCCTCGAAAAGTACAACACCACGCTCGGAAAGTACCAGAAAATATACTTTAAGTAAAGTGCAGGTACATACTCAGAGAATGTACTTCAAGTACCAGCTTTGAAGAAATAGAGAGGTCCGGGTATCGAACACGGGACCTCTCCATTTCCAGTGGAGCGCTCTACCAATTGAGCTAACCAGTGGTTTGACGTCAGTAGAGCAAACAGGTTTTATCAGCTGCCACCAGTCTAACACCAACAAGGGTGAAAGGCTTGCATTTTAAGGTTGTGATTATAATGCAATTAGATGCAAAGGTGCAAGCGAGCTGGACAAGAATGACGAAAATACTCCCTGGAGAAGGGGAACAAGAGGGACAAAGGACAGACACAAATCTCGGTCGCGCACCAGTCCCCTAGCTGTGTTTGGAGGCTTGTGTTTGTCCTTTGTCCCTCTTGTACAACACTCAACAACACACAAAATACTCCAGAGAGTATTTTCGTCATTCTTGTCCAGCTCGCTTACACTTTGCATTTAATTGCATTATAGCCACGGAGAAGTACTTTGCTGTTCGAGACGAGAACGTGAGTGTTAAAGGGGCGGTGCAACAATAGTCAGTTAGAATGTTTTTTGTTTGTTTTTTTTCACTTCACACGAGCTTACTGGCACTGACTTTAACTGACACTAGTGAGACCCAAGTATCCTCGCACGCAACGCCACTGACCAAGAAACTGTTTTGTTGCGGTATAACTTCGAGGACAAGAGTGGGCGTTTCCTTTCAATCTCTCCTTCGCAAAACTTGATGACATAATTTGCGTGAAGCCGCCATTACTTTAGTTCACAAGAGGCAGACGGCAGTGCCCGAGACGGCTCGGGCCGTCTCATGCTCTGCACGCGCAAAGTTCCAGCGAGGTTCGGGCACGTTCAGAAAGACTACAGTTCCTTCGATGCATTGCGGCAGCGCTGGCGGAGGCAAACTGGCTGGAGTAGGGTGCCTCGATTTGCGTCTCTCACAGGGTGAGACACCCATTGCTGTATTCAAAACTGCCTGCGCGTGCCAAATGGGCCTTAAAATGGCGCCAAAGCACCGAGCAGAGCTAAGCGCTCCCCCCGAACGAGACCGAAGCGTGTGCATTCTGGGGACAGAAATCGAGAGATGCCACCACCCTTACCGCTCATTCACACTGGAAGACGATCAGAGTTCGCAAACCGGTTGCGAACGCGGTTGTATAAGGATCCAGTACAATTGCACGCGCACTGGATGTCATCGAGTGCTGGCGGCCATAGCTGTGTGCGTGACTGCTGAGCGCGTGCTGATGGCGAGCTTCCACAGTTCTTTTGTAACGTGCATTCCGCACCCTCAAGATTGCCGGTCTTAGCAGCCTATTAATGTGGGCTCGTTCTGAGCATGCGCTCTAAACAGCACCCACAAATATGGCGCCCAGTGAATACTCCTTATTGTACTGAATCTTTATAGACGCTTTCAGCGCGCGCCAAATTGAGCCACCATAGCCGACCTTCTCTTGTCTTACCGAGATGCCGAGCCACTGAAGCGGGCGTTGACGAGTCTCCACAAGGGCCTATGATGGGGAGAAGGACGCGCTAGAATCTAAAATGGCAATGACCTGAACTACTGTGGTAATGATGCAGTGGAGCGAACGGAATAAGAAGAACAAAAACTGAAGGTCGGTTATGGCGGCGCCCATGCGTTTGCAACCGCTTTGCGAACGCGGATCCGCTTCCAGTCTGAATGAGCGGTAAAGCCTGGTTCAGACAGTTGCGTTTGACTGCGTTGACAGGGTTGCGGCTGTCGAGAAACCAGGACATCCCTGCTGCTTATATCGCGTGCCAAAATGATTCCTTCAATTGGATTCCACGCTTCGTGCGAAGCACAGCTGTGCCGGTGACTCGCTTTCGGTTCTCGACGCAACGTAGTCAAACGCACTCAAACGCCAATGTCTGAACCGGCCTTAAGACAGATCTGGCGCCTGTGTATGAAGGGGCTGGTGAGATAAGTCCATTGAATGAAGTAAAACTAACTAGCACAGCTGGGCACAGGCGAACAGAGGAAATTTGGGGCTCCCTCCTGTGTGGCTGCAGTCAGAAGTCTCAACACAGTGTCCCAGTGGGTTCGGTTCTTTTCTTTTTAAGGCAAGGTTTTACGTTGTTTTATTCGATTTTAACAAATCTGTAAAACAAACAAAAAATGTATAGCAGCTTTTATTTTATCGTACTGAATCGATGTTTCCGTAAGATAAAGGTGCTTCGGTACAAAGAACAAAAAAAGCCATCTCAAGAACATTTAGTGTTGCTCGTAATTTTTTCAGAGCCACACCATCTTGCAGTGTGCAGAATCCGGATGGATTAGCAACAAAAATCGGCTTCCTCTTTTTGTTCGTAGGACCGGATTCTGAGAGGCGCTTTATACAGCCCTTTAAACGAAAACTACTCCAGTCTCGTTAAAAAAAGAAGAAACAGTTAGCGTGAAAACGTCACGAGTTCAGCGGAGCTGACCAGAATAGCTAGGGCGGCGGTAAAGACACTCGACGGGCTGCTTGCATATTCCGCTCTTCAGCGAGGGCCCCCGAAGAAGCCCGAGGAGCGTGTCCAGCGGGGGCCAGCGGTGGCGCCATGACCGGCTGCAGCGTCGCCAGCGCCGCCGCGACCCCGATGGGCAGCCAAGCCCGGACGCGAACAATGGCCGGTCGGGGGCTCGGACCAGCGGGCGCGCTCGGCCCTGCCCCCCGGCACGCACGCTTCCCTCCACGCGGCCCTTCGAACGCCGCCACCGCCGGACATCGATGGAGCGGGCCTCGAGTTTCGACGTGAGCCCAGCTCGGCGCAGACTGCGTACACGAGCACGCCACGTGGGCGTCAGCACGTGGGTGCGAGGGCCCCCCTTTCGGATTCACGGGATAGTGAGGACGAGATGAGCACTCTGCAGACACCGTGTAAGGTCTTCCTCGTACGACGGTTACGTTCGTCATGCAAAACCTGTCGCACATATTGTTCGGAGCACGTTCGGATGCTTTGAACAGCGTGAAAAGATGCGATGTTATGAGCACGTCCAGAAAAAAAAAAAAAAAAAAATCGGTTTCTGTTTTTCTAGTTCTAGCCGTGGTTCTAGCCTAGGTTAATTTTGCTCGAGGTGGTCCTCGGTGCGAGTGATATTTTGTGCGCCCTGTGTCGGTTTCTTCGTGTTCCGTTCGCTAGACTGCTGCCGTAGCGAGTGCTCCGTGTCGAGGTTCTATTATAGTGTTAGTGCGCTTCCAATCTCTGTGCGAGTGTTCTTTCCATTCCCAGTACTCTGTATATTATTGCTTCTCTGTTGCGGGTGGGGAGGAGAAACTTAGCAGTCCGCTTTTTTGTTTTCTTCCTCTCTCCTCTGTAGGGAGGAAATGAAGTTGAAAGTTGTGTATGAAATAAACACCCTACGATGTTGTTTGAGGTGCAGATACCAATCATGTCTGCACCGAGTGTCTTTTGTATAGTCTGACTGCGGCTGTATGGCTCGGTATGAGTTTATCAGGAAGGAACGACGAGCTTGGTATAGGAGGTATTCACTGGCCGCCATATTTGAGGTCACTGTTTAGAGCGCATGCTCAGAACGAGCTCGCATTAATAGGCAGCCAAGACCTTCAATCTTGGTGGTGCGGAATGCACGTGGCAAAAGAACTGTGGAAGCTCGCGTTCAGCACGCGCTCCGCAGCCGAGCACACAGCTATGGCCGCCAGTGAATACTTCCTATAGTATGTGTAATACGCAGGGCGGAAGCTCGAAGCCATCGTGTTCATTAAATTAACACCGTCAACGTCGACAGTCTCACGTTACTCGTGTCTCTGTCGATGGAAGCGGAAGAATACGACTAAAGGACTCCGATACTTCGAAAACATTACAATGCCCGCGTTTCGACGAAGTCACGCGAACGCCCAGACTTTTGGCAAAGTTCGAGGAGGTTCGACTTATGTTCTATAGAATGATTACTAGTGTTTATAAGATGGTTCAATAAGATAATATTAACCAACAAATATCGCACTTTTTCTTCGCCAGATGGCGTCTCCACCTTTAAAAAAAAGTATTATTCCCTTCCGGGCAGCCTGTAGGGCGAAGGTGTGTGCGCCCGGTTACAACTCTATGTTAAATAATTAAATGAAAAAACAACACTCGCTAGGTGGCGCAAGCTGCCGCCCGATTCAAAGTTTTCAGCTCCATTCATTCAATCACCCCTCCATTCATCCAGCTTGGCGAACGCGCACACTAAAGTAGTAGATCTTTTATCGAACGTGGTGTTAGACGTTGGAAAAGTGGTCGATCCCGAACTTGGGCGGGTTCGCGACAGACCCAAGTGCTGCGTCGGCGGTGTTCTCACTGATCGGGCCTCCACGCTGACGCAACACTCGTGTGTGTGCACCCGCGCTGACCTCCTTTAGATGAGGCCGGAAATTCAACAGCCGCCTGTTCCTCCCTGCTGGCACGTGACCGACACTCCGGGCTTCTTCAGAGAGTCGCTGAAGCGTCATTCGTGTCGTCGCAGTGCTCGACCGATGCACCAGATCCAGGGATTTCCCCAGAACCCCCCTAGGGGGGGTTTAGACCCCCCCCCCCTCGTTTTTCCGAAGGCACCCCCTTAATTCACAACGACTCCTATATTCGCAATGCCCCCCCCCCCCTCTTTAATCCCCCCAAAAAAAATTTAGACACCCCCCCTGATTTCAATTCCTGGGGAAACCCCTGACCAGATCCCCGTAGCCGAGAGGCGAAAAAGAAAGCCAAGCACACGCGGAGAGCAACCCAAGGCTCGAATGTCTAGAAAGCGAGAGGCCGGTCTGCATTTAATGCTAACGACAACGCTGCACGCTGTGGACGAGAGCTTAGCCACTGCCGTGCGACTACAGACACCACCGACTAAAAATAAAAATAAAAAGAAGCCAAAATTATTGATGTTGCTACGCTGATTCTCGAAGAAATGCGTTAGCGTTTAGAGCAGGGGTTCAGCGAAGGATGGGAATTCCAACCTCGCAACGGCCCGCATATACTGTTGCGCTCAAACAGCCAGTCTGTTCTCCCGGGCGTCGGCGGTTTCGGATGCAGCCAGCACATGGAGCTTCCCTCGATCGCCGCCTATAGGCTCGCATACTCTTCTTCGAAAAGCAAATCTTTCTTCCCGCGGGTGTCGGCGGTTTCGCGAAAACGGTGTCATCGCTGCGCCTCGGTTTTACGTTGTCGCGTACGCTGTGCCATCGCCACGGCAGCTCGATCCCCTCCTCTCCCGCGGCGTGTCAGTAGAGGCGTGCCAGAAGACTCTTCCCTCTCTTGTAAGACAGAAAGTCGACGTGACGGACGAATGGTACGGAACGAAAGAGAACGGTGGGAGCCGGGCATCCGCCTCACAAAACCAGTCCAGTCCAAACCAGCCCCAACCAAACCACGATCGTCCAAACTAAAGAATGCTGCATGCAGCAGGAAAATAAATGCTAACGTATTAAAAAAAAAAAAAGGAGAAAAGGAGGGGGGGGAGCGTTCCCGGAGTAATGATGGATTAATCGCATCATCGCGGAAACACCGATTATTCTCCCGGAAACCACTCCCGAAGCGGCAGTGTTTCCGTGGTACTTAGGCGGTGCCTTGTACGGGTATACAGCGACAACAAACACCGTCACAGACCCCAGGTTGCGCCGATTTTGCAGAAGTGACCAAAACGCACGACCCAGCGCCAAAAAAGGAAGAAGAAAGCTGTCAGTCCAGTTATGCGTTCCCGCGGCGAATGGCGCCTCGAACGCTTAAAACAACGTCAGACCGTTAAAACTGTGCGCGCGCAAAATTACTTCCTGCCCATCGAGATATCTCCGGCATCATGCACGCAGAGCGGGGAACCTCGCCCCAAAGAATCCCGGGGCTATTAAGGCACTCGACGTTCGCTCGGCCCAAAGGGCGGCCTTTCCCACCGCTGCTCCGGTCACTGCGGACACGCGAGCCAGTGGCCGGTGCAGCAAAAACACTGTACAAAACACGCACAAACACGCGCAAAAAAATATACATATAGTATACTAAAGTGTACGGTGCAAACGCCGGCGAGCAAAGAGTTTGAGCAGCGCAATGAGTGTCCTCAAACGACGGTGGTCTTACAAACAGTTCACTGAGGGGCCTGATGTGGACGCGTCATGTACAGGACGACAGCGACGCCACCTTCCGGGTCTGCTCGCAAACAGGCCTCGGGGATGTCGCAGAAATCATCAAAGCCCAGAAGGGGTAGCGTCGCGTGCATTTTCTACACTGAACCACCATGTGCCAGATAAAATAATCGAACAAAGCAGTTCGAGAAGAATGACACTCGAAACTGCGCTTCAACGATGTTATGTAACGGATCTAGCGAACAAACTGACGGCAGCGACACCGCTGTTTTAGGAATCTGGGCACGGTTCCAACGCTTGCCCATTTTAGTATACCCTCTAAACGGTGTTTGCCATAACTGCCAGCGATGGAGATATGATCTGGCCCGCGCATGGGCCAGGCTCGGCTGCATCACTGGCGGCGTCAACCGGGGGCCCCAAGCAACGACCCAAGATGGACCGGCCCCCCGCGGGGAAACGCGCTAACTGCGGAAGTCGTTCGGGTACGCGTCGCTTGGGTGCCGTCTTGTGGGAGCACACTTTCGGGGCCTCCCTCCGAGCGAGAAAAAAGGCGAAACGAACGCTATCATTATGTACACTCGAGTAGACCGTTTTTCAAACGCCATCGGGTGGCGCCGAACCTTTGGTCGGAGGCCATGATTCGAGCCGGTAGGACCGGAAGCAGAACCAAGTCGACTCGGCCCTCCTCGAGGCTAGTGAACATCAGCTCGAATAAGATGCGTTGAACAGCCTCACCGGCCTCCACTGTATACACTCTCGGATGAAACTGAGCCCGATGTATACCGAGCGTCCTTCGGGTTGGCGCCAGACTTGGAAGTAATCCGTTACAAGTAACGGGATTACTTGTAATTAAGTATTTTTGTAGTAATTTTGTAATTAATCTGTTACTTTGTTGAAAATGTAATTTGTAAAGTAATTTTGTTACTTTTACAGCAACGTGTTACTTAAATTACTCGTTACAATTATTCCGCCCCGTCAAAGGGGGAAATACAGTGGAAGAAGGGCTATGCAATGGCCTTCGCGCTTGCATAGTATTACCATGCATAAAAGCAGTGGTAATACAAGATGGGGGTTCGCTCGCGAAGAGAGTGCTGGCGAGGAAAAGGAATGCAGGGAAAGCACGAGAGCCCAGCCAGAGCCCGTTTCTGGACTCGTGCTTAGGGTCAGCCAGACTGGGAGGATTCGACTGCCTACATGAAGGCAACAGGCTTTGGCTTCTTGGCAGCACCTTCAACAAGCAGGACTCTTTGAAATCTGCCCAAACGCAGGTACAGCTTCTAGGTCTCAGAGCCAGTTGGTTTTAGTGGGTAAACCAGCCCCCAATTAGGCAACATGCAGCTACCATAGAGAAACCACATCTTCAGGAGAGTCGTGCTTTAAAGTTTGCCGATGCCACATTTCGAATGGTGTGCGTGCCTCCGCCGCCCAAGTGCCTTCGTCGCATGTTCATGGGATTCAGTTCTGTCCTGCGTAAATAGCGCTAGACTCGTTTATATGGAACACCGGTTCAAGTCCCTTAAAACTTTATAGATTCATCCTCCTAAAATTATTATCTTAAAATAATGGTTAGATATAGTACTGAATGTGTTTTATTTTTGATGGGGCCCAAAATTCCCCCCTCAAATATGAAGTAGATGTTGCAGGTATTTTGCGTGTTTCTTTATAGTAACGCAAATGTAATTGAGTAAAGTAACGAAGCAATTAATCAGTGACTTTTTACGGCGAGTAATTTGTAACGGTAATCCATTACTTTTTAGGTCAAGTAATTGTAATTGTAATTAATTACTTTTTTGGACTAACGGGCACAAGTCTGGTTGACGCCCAGCCGACCGATAATGCAGCACTAGTACGTGTCCTTCGCTCTTCTCTCCCTGATCACGTCCAAATGCCAGTGCGGCCTTGGATTTTTCGATCTGGTGAAACGACAAAAACACGACATATGTATTGTTTTCACATTTCCCCGTCTGGCGTTTGAACTCTGCGATCACACGAGGGAAGACAGTCGTAGTCTTTGCTCATTATCAGCTAATCGGACGTTGTCTTTATCATGGTAGTCCGACGTTTTCAATAACCCCAGTGACGATCTGTAGATTCATGATGTACGCCACCAATTCAACGCAAACGCAAAAAAAAAAAAAAACCTTTTTAAGAGGGAATTATTTCCCCGTGCACCGTCCCGCAGCCAGCGCTACCGCCTTGGCGGGAAGGGAAAAACTTCGACCACGGGCGGAAAGTACTTTGGGAACTCGGCGTTCTACATTCACGAGCATTTCACAAAGACGGACTCACAATTGAATAGAGGCGTGACTCCTTTTAAAAACAGACAAAAACAACCTAGAGGAGTTAAAAGTGGACCGCCACAGCGAGTGAGAGTACGAACCCTATATACGTTCGATCGAAAAGTATACTATATACATATATATAAACTTTGTACACCGCGTTTCACCGTGTGCGAGCGAAGGAAAAATCACAAGAGCGAGCGCAACAGAAGCTCCGCCTTCAGCGCGAGCTTGCTGGCTTCCGCAGTGCTTTGGTTGCGCGTGCCTGCGCCTTCACACTTGTGTTACCAAGGGCAGAAAGCTCGCGCTGAAGGCAAAGCTTCTAGTCTCAGTTTAAAGACCGACGACCAGTTCTCGCTTTCCACTTTTCCCCCGCTTCCGCCTCTCCCCCCTTCTACCCTGTCCACCGTTTTCTGTTTCCTCCTCCTCCATGGTGAGGAGGATTTTCTGCCTCGTAGAATCTCGACCCTGGTCGTCGGCCTTTAAGGGTCAAAGGAGTATAAGCACGCGCGCTCGTAAGTAAAAGCGTCGAATAAGACAATAAGCTCACTTGTAACATCAACTTCACTGGCACTTAATTATAATTAAATAAAGTATTCTACCTAATGAAGCAAGAAGAAAAAATAACGTCAAACTATCGATCAAATTTTCGATGAAAATTTTTTGTTCCCCGCTGAACCGTCGAATAATGCGTAGGGCGTCTACGTAGATTGAGTATAAGCACCGAGAGTTGGCAACCCTGCAAAGGCAGCACATATACTATCCGGCACACTGGACTGTAGAATGACGTTTTTACGAATGACTAAACTAGGAACGGGTCTGCTTATACGAAGATCGACGACGGACCGGTTTTATCTCAGCAAACCGTGGGAAACTTGGTTAAGATTCTGCAAAGTTCTGCAGACGAGGAGCTGGTGTGAAGCTCGTTCACTCGATCTCCACAGCTGCGTGAAGCGTGAGTGAGTCGCGGGTTCGGGCCGCGGGCTGCCCACTCCTGCGAAGGTAGCGGAGCCCCCTATTACTTCAGCCGGTCAGGGTTTCATGACGGCACAAGTCGTCGCCTGCGGCCGCCGCAAGACATCGGGAATGCTTCCGCGAAACCAAACTGGCCAACTCGGGTTACTCCTTCCAAGCAGGGATACGTATATATATGTTGATCAACAGACAGCATTTTTGCAGTGGGACGGTCGAGTCGATCGATCCGCGCGAATGACGCGACAAGTAGCGAACGCTGCTTCCATTATCTGGACGACCTTGGATGCGAGCGCGTGGAATCAAGTGCGAGACAAGAGGCGCTCGTCGTGCTTGAAAGTGGCGCATGCAGCCTCCTTTGCGGCGCCGACCGTTTAGGAATAAGCAAATGGCGGCGAGCTTGCAGTGTAACTTGGAAGACGGCACGTTACGAGAATATGTTCGCCACGAGCGCTGGTTATCGAAAACCGAGGTCGCGGTGCTATCTGCAGGCACTGCTTGAGGTCTTCCTTGTATGGCCGAGGTCGTATACCAGCAGGCATCTTCGTACGGGGGGATCGCGGGATCGCGACCGCGAGGGGGCAGGACATGGGCCCGCGGGGCAGAGGCGTGTATGCCGCGGGGTAGGGCGCCTACATGTCTGTCTGTCTCAGGGTGAAGACATCCATTGTTGCCCTGAATGTGCCAGCGCGTGACGCTCTCGCGCACTCGGTGCGTGACTTGGACGGTAAAATGGCGTCTATGCATTAGCCAAAGCTACGCGCTCGAGCTGAGTGACACCGGATCAACGTCCTCAGATCTCGGTCAGTTGACAAGCTTCGGAAAACGGTGGTCGCCTTTTTGCGGCGCGTTCGCTCGGTGGCGCTTGATATACACTATCAGCCCGCCCTATTATGGACAGACGCGGCGAAACCGGAGGAATGTCGGATACATATTACCTGAGGTGGAAAGATTTTATTTCGGTTTTTATAGTAAACATGAGTTTTGCGCCCTACTTGACGCAAAAAGAGCGACGTTGAAAAGATGTCCTTCACCATTGCCGGTGGAGGCGTTGACTCTGGTGGCGCTAGGATCTGCCCTATCTGCTCGCGTGCCGGCACAAAGAAGAACCGTTTTGGAACGCCGCTTTTCCGTGGAGCTTGTCAACTGATAGATCTAAAAACGTTGCACCGGATGGCGAGCACTTCAAAATGCATAAAAAAACGATTGGGCGGAAAAATGGCTGAGATGCCACCGCTCAAGCGAAAGCGCGCGGCACTCTACCGCGGGGGCTAAGGAAGAAGACGACGATGGCCGGGGCAGAGCCCGTGTGGCGAGCTCCAAGATGGCGACGGAACACCAGCTGCGGAATGGTGAAAGGGCAAGGCGCTGCCTCCAGGGCGGGCTTGGTTGCTATAGCCGTATTTGAGGGCGATGTTTAGAGCGCATGCTCAGAACGAGCTCACATTAATAGCCTGCTAAGACCGGCAATATTGTCGGTGCGGAATGCACCGACAATATTGCCTCAGTTATCGGTGCGGAATGCACCGATAACTGAGGAAGCTCGCCGTCAGCACACGCTCAGCAGTCGCACACACAACTATGGCCGCCAGTGAATACTCCCTATCCTTCGTCTCACCCAGGGTGTAAGATAGACAGGTGGGGAAACGGCCCATAGAAGCCTACCGCAGCGCCGTGACCGGATTGTGTACTCGTCTGCTTGCGGGTACCCCCGATTTGCCACAGATGGCGCTGCGGCGAGAAGAAAAAAGTTGGAATCGGATTTGCGTGGAACTCTATGGGAGAGTGCGCAAAATGAACCGAGAGCACGACAGTCCTCCATTGAAAATCCACGAGAAACCATCTCCGTCAGTTTAGCCGGTCGCCACCGGTCGCCCAACCGGAGTAAGGGTTAGCGGTGCTCCACATAGATGGCGCCACAGAAAAAGAGAAAACCGAGGGGGACACAATAAGGTCGCTCATTTGGCTCTCGTTTCCCCACCTGTCTATCTTACACCCAGGGAGGCTATGTTGCGCTTTTTGGACTCCCAGGAGACTAGGGAGAGGGAAGTGACGTCAACAACGCAGCAAATGCAGATTGGATGTTGATTTTGTTTCTTCTGTCAACATCCAATCTGCGTTTCTCTAGTCGTTGACGTCACTTCCCTCTTCCAAGTCTCCTTGGAAGAGGGAAGTGACGTCAACGACTAGAGCAAACGCAGATTGGATGTTGACAGAAGAAAACAAAATCAACATCCAATCTGCATTTGCTGCGTTGTTGACGTCACTTCCTTCTCCCTAGTCTCCTGGGAGTCCAAAAAGCGCAACATAGCCCCCCTGGTCTCACCTCAGAATGAACTATTGATAGCCGCGCATGCTAAACGCGCGAGCTTGTTTTCGATGAAGCCTCGGCGGCTACACAAGCGCTCGTGCAGCGAGTGCTCCAGTTAAGGCAGTCGAGGCTAGCTGCTCGCGCTTGCACGGCCTTCGCAGTTAGTTCATGCTGAGGTGAGACGAAGTATAAAAACAGCGCCTCAGTGGAGACTGGGTGAGATAAAACACTGCCAAAGCCAGCGCACGAGCTGAGCGGGGCTTAAACCGCGTCTCAAGACGCTCACGCACCCCAGCCTATGCAGTGCTTGCTTTCACCGAGTCTCAGATGAGACGCTGTTCTATATTCCGTTCATCCCAAACTGAGACTAGAAACTCCTCCTTCAGCGCGACCTTTGTGCTCTTGCTAACACAAGTGCCAACGCGCGGGCACGCGCGACCAAAGCACTGCGGAAGCCAGCGAGCTCGCTCTAGTCTCAGCTTGGGGTCTCTAGTCTCGAAGGTAACAAGTGCGCTAGACATTGGGCCTCGTATAACTATCCAACTGACTCCTTTGGGAGAAGACGCTGCAGCACCGTCCGCGCAACCCGTCAATGGACCGACTCGAAAGGCGTACACTCCTTCGCTGATGTAAGCGACGCATAAGTTTCGCGTCCTTCTCCTTGGCCGCTCATCGCGTATGCATCCCGGTCTTCTCTGTCTCCCTCCCTTTTCCCCCGTATCCGCGATCGCCGAGGTCCTCGATTTCGAAACAGGGGCAGGCGGCCAGCCACGCGCTCGTGACTAATCCGAGGATTGTGGCGGCTTTGGCGCCGCGATAAGCATCCGGGCTTTCGCCGGCCAAGACGCACGACGAACGTCGATGAGCCGCATAAGCAAGTTCAAAGCCTCTTGTCGAGGCGGGATATAGCGAGGGCCGGCCGGCGTAATGCCGGGAGCGTCGAGGAACGCGAACAACTGGGCGAACGCCAGTCAGACCTTTGCAAAAAGAGCTCTCTGGTCGCCGCCATTCCGCGATTCGAGCGACCCCTACCAGCCAGAATGTTCTGCCAAATGCCTGAGCTGTGGAAACCCATTCAGCGCGACTCCCCACCTGCATTGTGCATTCGGAGTTCGGCAATTTTTCTGAAAGTTTTTACTTTAATTGCCCGTTTAGGATGCTTGCCCTTTGTGTGTTATCTTCCACTGTGAGAACCAGGGAATACCAGGGCTGGTAGCCTGTTCGGCCTTCGCAGGAAAGAAAAGAAGAAAGCGAACGTCAAGCAGCCCGCGACGCGAGCCGTTCGACGTTCTTCGAGGATTATTTCTGTTGTGATAATCTCCGAAAAGCCTTCCTGGCTAAGTTCCGGATCTTCGCGAAAAATAGCTGATATGGTTGGGTTCAAGGTGAGGGGACGGAATACACACGCTCGTTCATTTGCTTTGCTGCAGTGCAAAAAAGCAGCTCTCTTCAACACTAGGGTGCCTTAGAGTGCCTTCATGTGCGCTTCGCATAGTGATGCCAACTGCCTGTTTCCCTTTCCCACACCCTCTTCCACCACCATTTTGTTCCTCTCATTGTTTCCCTGTGCGCCGGAAAGTGGCCTTTGTGTCCATCGGTCCTCCCATCCGAGGGAGAAAATGCTAATCCTCCCCCCGTGGGTTCCACAACGCTGCTCCGAACTTGTGAGATAAGGTGCTTGTTTCCGGGAGGGTTATACGACCCACGGATTATCACCGAGAACAAAAATGGCTGCTGGTTTGCCGGCGAGCGGTATTACAAAGGGTGGCATCACCCTAGCAAAGCGCACATGAAGGCTCCCTAGGGTGCCTTCATGTGCGCTTCGCCTAGAGCGATGCCAACTGCCTGTTTCCCTTTCCCGCACCCTCTTCCACCGCCATTTTGTTCCTCTCATTGTTTCCCCGTGCGCCGGAAAGTGGCCTTCGTGTCCATCGGTCCTCCCATCCGAGGGGGGAAATGCTAATCCTCCCTCCGTGGGTTCCACAACGCTGCTCCGAACTTGTGAAATAAGGTGCTTGTTTCCGGGAGGGTTATAAGCCCCACGGATTATCGCCGAGAACCAAAATGGCTGCTAGTTTGTCGGCGAGTGGTATTACAAAGGGTGGCATCACCCTAGCAAAGCGCACATGAAGGCTCCCTATTCAACACGTGCCCCAAAACAAGCCGGACTCCGTCCGTTCGTCGTGAAGTGACTATCGTCGAGATTGTATATTGGTAACGCGGCACCGTGGGGTATGTTTTTCGATTCATGAGACTCATTGAATTTCATGTTGTGAGCGGGGAATACCCATGCAATTCGGCTATCCTGTGCGGTCCAATATTTTCGATATGTTAAGACCTTTGTAGATTGACACAGCTGAGTGTATGGTGCCGTAAAAAGATCAACATAAAAATAAACATTCCAGTTGCATTTGTTCTGTCGCAAACGGACTCACCACAACAGCTTTAATTTGTTTGTTTTTGTTCCCAAAAATAGTACAATGCGTTCTTAAAAACCTCGAGAAATTCTCTTCGCCATAGAACACAAAAGAAAAAAATAGAACGCGGCAATTTAGCCGCCACCAGCGTCCGGAATTGCGCCTACGCAGGCTGCCACAGCTCACTGACGAGAAAGCCCACAGCCCAGCGCAGTCAGGCAACAATTGCGTACACTCTCAAAACCAGAGACGCGAGCTGTAACTTCGCTTCGTTTGAGACTGCCGTGCAGTACAGCCAACCGTGCAGTACAGCCAAAGCTGATGGGGAGAGAGTGTATTCCGACCAGTTGAAGAAAATGGAAAGGAGGAATGGGGGAATCGCAGCCCTTCACTACTGTTCCTCCTTTCCCTCCTTTTGAACAGGATGGCATACGCTCTCTCCCCTGTAGCTTTGGCTGTACTGCACAGTTTTAGTGAGACGGAGTATAGAGAAACCCCGTATCTTTTCAGCACACGCCTCGTGTTCGAGAGCGACATTCTGGCCGTCCACTGCTCAGGCTTCGTGCGGACGAGACGGAGCCTCGGTAGTATCGAAAGAATACCACTTTCGACAACAGCCTTCCTTCTGTGCGCTCTAGTTTTGTTCACCAGCGAATAATCGAACGGAATGCGGACGCGCAAGTCGCTGTCCTCACTCCCACGTTAAATTCCCAACTCGAGAGAGAGTTTTTTTTTTTTGTTTTTTTTTTTTGCCTCCGCTGTGTTGTTTTGCCGTGTTTATTTTTTTAGCCACAACGAGCGCTGTGCTTTTCCGTTCAGCCATATGGCATATGAGCAACCGCATGGGCAGGCATGCGCAGGAAGCCTCACGTGTTTTCCTACAACTGACGTCAAGACCAGGGGCCCTGTGTTGCGCTTTTTGGATTCCCACGGCGACTAGGGAGAAGGAAGTGACGTCAACAATGCAGCAAACGCAGATTGTATGTTGATTGGTGAGAGTCGCTGATGACAAATTTCGGCAGAAGAAAACAAAGCTGACTTTTTCTCTGTTTTCTTCTGCCAACATCCAATCTGCGTTTGCTCGCCGTGGGAGTCCAAAAAGCGCAATATAAGGCCCCTGGACCATCAGCTACGAACGAAACGTTCGACGGTGTGTGATCACGATGGGAGCTGACAATTCTATATGAATTCCACCGAAGAAATCTGAATTAATTCTACTTAACACGTCAACGTCATAGTGGGCGTTTGGGCCATCATGGGAGGCCGACCGCAGCCAGGCTTTTGGTGGCGTATCACGCGAATGTACCGCGTGACTTAAATGGATCGTTAACTTCGAAGGGGCCGCGCAAATCGGTTCCTGGGCGCATCGCCCTAGCATTTTGTGCAAAGGTGGCCGAGAATGGTGCATTTCATGCTTCGAAATTTCAAAGAATAAACCCGACCAAAGGGTAAAAAATTAAGAACCTGATTTCTCTACCCTTCTGGTAATACTGATTGGCGTAGCGGTCGACAGATGGAGACAGCTAAGAGCGAGGGCGCATGCACTGATGTCTTTGAGTCAAATGCGACGCGGACTTTCTCGGCGTAGCATCCTTATAGCTATAAATTTCACGCCTAATCGACGCAAACCCATCGAGAAAGATTATTTGCCGGGCTATTCCGGCTGTCAACGGCTGCCGCTATGTCTCGTGTTTTGCGTCACCCAGACGTCTTTCATTCGCAGACGGCCACCGTTGGTAGCGAATCCACGCTCTTAATTTATCACTTTTTACTCATTTTACGCAACATATTAGCTCGATGCGCTAAGAAACCAAATTATGCGATTCAATCGAAGGGCCAACGGTCCATTTGGCTCACGCGGTAGTCCCACAAGACCAAATATGTATCGCTTGCTCGACAACAAAACAAGCTATGCAGTCTCGCTATACCCGAGCAATCTTCGAGAGCACCGCCCGCTCCTGGGCCTCACGCGCAAAACAAAGGGCCGCTCACAAGGTGCATTCGACCTGTCCGCAAGCAGTCTTTGTTGCTTGTCCTTGTGCTGAAGACCTCAGCGCCTATGTGCGTACCCATCTAATGCAAGTTCGACAAGCCGTGTGTACAACGTGTCCCTAAAAACCTTTTTTTTTTTTTTTTTTACCGCAAATGTATAGTTGGATTGCTGAACGTTCATTATTCGCCCAAATGTAGTGCTGGCGGTCCGAACCGAATGCCAAAGCTTCAGAACGAATCGTTATATCTATTCAACGGTTACGAGTGATTTCCCGAAAATTTAGAAAATGGTGCCCGTTCTTAGTAACTGGCGTCATTCAGCTCCATGTATTCGAGGGCGGCCAGCCGCCATTTTCCCACGAAAAATAGTTTTAAAAATGTTTAGTAAGATAATGGTTAGTTTTGAAACACTAAAACCTGGTTCCGACCCAGGGACGTAGCCACGATTTTGTTTCGGGGGGGGGGGGGGGCGCCCATGACAAAATGCTGTATGAGGGGGAGGAAGGAGAGGGGGCCCCAACAAAATGAAAGATTTCGGGCCCCCGCCCCCCCTGGCTACGTGCTTATTCCGACCGCTGGAGCTACATTTTAGTGGAGACTGAGGGTTCAACAATGCAAAACAAACATTTTTTTTAATTTTGTTTTTCCTTTCTTCTCTTTTTGGGGGGCAGGGAAACGCACAAATTGTCGTTTCCATTTCGGGGCGTGTCTCACAGTGGCGCAGACCGTGTGGCTTGGAACGAAATAAGGACGGTGCGCATCGGGAGGGAAAAGACAGAGCGAGGCAGCGCGTCCTTTTACCGCTGTCTTCGGGGCAGGGGAAAAGCACTACGGGCGGTGGTTGTTCGGCTCCCCTTCGCCCATCGTCGACCTACTGTTGTCGCCCTGTTTTTGCGCCCCTTTGCGGGGTCCTTTCTCCCTGTCGGTCTTTCCTGTTTCTTGGTGTGGCCCAGTTTTTCTTTAGTTCAGTTCCCAACTGGCTTTTTGGTGGAATTTCCCTTTGATCCGAGGATCCAATTGATTTACATCGAATCGGCTTTGATATCGGTTCTGCCTACCCAGGCGGTATGCCGATTGAGGATCTTATATTTTGCCTTCTTTTAACTTCCTTACCTTATCAAATGTCTTCAGGGTCCGCAATGGCGCGTTACGGGAGCCTCGGCGAATGCGTAAAAATCTTTATCGTATTAATTGCTAAAATATGGAATGTGCACCGATTAAGTATTGTTTCACCGCTTCATCGGTCTAATGTGGAGCTGATCAAATTGCTAAAACATGGCGAAACTATAACGTTAGATGTTCGCGGACACTTGCTTGGATTCGCGAAGGTTTGGCGACGCAAAAAGCTTTAAGAAAGCCTTTCTCATTTCGTTTTGCAAATATCGGACGGCATGAAGGCTTCTGCTGTAAGAGAAGAAAACATCCAGCTATTAGGTACCGCGTAAGAGCTTTTGTTCATTCATTGAGTGGGACGATCTAGGCGGCGAACGGAACCAGCGAGAACACTCTGAGAAAAGATGGGTGCATTCTTACGCCCCCTTGTCACATATAGTACACCCCAAAACTTCAGTTGGACGTAGAGCGCACTGACGTTGAACCGACGGCATCATCTTTCACGAGCGGCTCGATAGTCGAGTTCTACAATCTATTCAAATAGCTAATGTACGTGTGACTGACCGCGAAAAAACGTAATCGGGGTTTTCTTGGCCCGAATGAAAAAAAAGATTAGTATTTTTTTTTTGTAGTTTTTGATGCGTACTTTAGCTGTTTCATACGTTATATCGAACTGTTATCAAGCCCCTCGAAAAATTTCGGGCCGTCAGTTCGACGTCAGAGCGCTGTATACGTCGAACTGAAGTTTTGGGGTGTCTTATATATGTGACAAAGGGGGAGTAATGGCTACACCCTCTGTTTTGTTTTTTCTTTCTTCTCCTTCTCGGAGCAGAGGTCTCAAACACGCGGCCGGCGACTTGCAGGGATGCGGTCCCCAGGCAACCGGCTACGAGTCCCGGTTCCCATGTCTCGAGCGCTAGAAGAGGCACGCATGATCTCATCTCGTCGATTCATTTTTGCTCGAAAGTTACCTCCGGTCTTTTAACGTATTCAGATAGTTTTTATTTATCTGTGTTCCTTTGTCCTTTGTTTCGCTTTAAGTTTTGCTTTCCAGCTTTTTTTTTTTTTTTTTAATGTACAACAATTTCGCTAGGTTGCAAGCGAGAGCTCTTTGTTGAAGGATGCATCTCGGCTGCGCGAACTCTCGATCAGCAGGAGCAACTGCCGAAGATAAAGCTACCACCGCTCGGGATTCTCGCTTAAAAAAAAATATCACCATTAAAAGACAAGTGCGGTTGTTGTAATAGAAATCGTCAGAAAAGCAAGAACTGAGAAATTAACTGATTGCTCTTTAGAGACACGCTCAGCTTGGTGAATTCCCTAGTGAATTGAGCAACGCGGGAACGACAGTGTATACCTGCTCTCTTGTTCTATTAAAAATGCGTGCATGTTGACGGGGCGGTGTCATTTTAATTAATGTTATCACATCAGGTCAGGACCCGAAGTAGTCATATAAAGAAATCAAATCTGAAAATGCCACTGGCAAAACTGAGTTTATAAAAAGTATAAAGCACGAGGTCTCTTTCTTTCAAATCGTTTGACATCCCATCCCTCCCTCCCCCCAGTCTAACGTTGGCCCTCGACCAATTCCCAATGTGGGCTATCCGGCCCCCACGCTCAAGTGAGTTTGAAACCACTGTCTTAGAGTGAAGGAATGTTTTCCAGCAGACGCAAGGACTCCCGACCGACAAGTCATCGTTGGCCGGGTGTGGGCACTGCGCAGAAATTCGTGTGAAGCGCCGTGCCGACAACAGCGCCACCGCAGCAGCGTCCCGGTCAGAGCCACGCCTTGGCAAAGCTTGGAGTTTGCTCTCATTTCAGGGCAGGCCTATAGCGTAACAGGGTCGCCTTAATTATACCGGCGAAGAAGTATCGCCCGTGAGGTCGGAGAGCGGTGTGACAACGCCATGGGTCCGCTTCTCATCGATAACTCGGTTAAGAAATGGATTAACGTGTTAATCGGAAGGTTAATGAACTCAATTCACAGCCCTACTAAAAAAAAAAGAAAACTAAAAAAAAAAAACGTGTTTTTGATCGAAGCTCAAAACAGAGCTTCTGAACCCAAAGTCTCAAACATGGGCGCAGCTGTGTCTGAAACTTTTTTTTTTCCCGTCCTTTCGGTTTGTTTTTACCGTTGTGCATTCACCCTGAGCGCACGCCACGGCTGCCATCTAGCCTATTCCTCGAGTGAACTGTCAGTCAAAGAAAGACGGTGGACCACAGAGAGGAACGAGCGGGCCGATGTAAATTTATACGAGCATATGGGCCAGGGGTCGAGATATAGGGCAACCACCCAAATGGAGTGCCTAACTATTGCGCAGCGTGTTTTTGGCTATGGCCGCTCTTCGAGTCCTGGACAGGCGAGCGAACGTCACCGACCGAGTCGAAGGACCGGTGTGCGTGCGGAGCCCGCAGAGGCGTGACCGCACTGTCTCCGAGGCAACCGGGCAAGACGCGCTTAAGCCCGTGGACATGCGGTGCGGCGCCACCTGTGGGTGGATCGAGGGACGAGCCGGACGCGTCGCGTGACAGCCCGCTCTGCCGCTGCACCTAACGTCAACCTACGACGCACTTGAGACTCGGCGGCAAGTCCGCTCTATTGCCGTCAAGTTTCCAACAGCCGACTCGAAAAGAAATCAGTGGGGGAAGCAAAACCCCAAGACGATGGCGTGCGGCTGGACAAGTTGGAGCTCAAGGAGGTGAAAGTGTCGTGGCTGGAATGAGTCCCATGCTGCATTCATTCGCATGCAAGAGTGTTTTGAAAGTGAGGTTTCGGGGGTCTAGCTTTCCAATAAGTGCGTACGAAAATAATAACACGAGTGCTAGTTAGGCAATGAAATGCCCAATAAGCGGAGGTATACATGCAGGAGACAGCTGCACGAACTCGGTTTCATCTGTTTTGTTATCCCATATCATCATGAAAATGATCAGTGTGGCCATCAAAACTATTCGTGTGGTGGAATGAACTCATATCCCGACCACGAGCGGAAAACTTTAGCGGTTGTCGATACCCTCTCTGGGCGAAGTGCGACGGAATAGCCGACGTCTCGTCCTCGGGTGTCGCGCAATGGAGTACGTCTTCTGCGTCACTGTATATACTGACTGTAATGCTGATTTCTGCGATATAATCGGCGAACGCTCGCTCGCAAGCAGACACGGAAGGTGGCGCCTTTTTGGATGTGTGCCTAGATTCCGATAGGGATTACGTGGCTTGTGGGCCGTGTTTGCAAAGCGAAGGAGGAGCCAAGGCGTTGATCGTCTGCGTCTCCAACTTCTTGCATGCGCACTTGATACCAATCTGCGCATGGGTCATTCTATGCCAAAGGAGACGCGGAATTTTTTTCATGTCTGGGACAATTAAAAAGTTAATTTGGATACAGTATTGTTTGGTGGGTGCACAGTTCCCACCAAAGAGTATGTACCACCGATTAGCCCAACTACAAGCCTCGTTGGATAAAAAAACAAAAAAGCCTCAAAACTCCAAAATAACTTCCTTTTTTTGTGTGTGTGGAAAAAAAGTTTTGCTGATATTATGCTTTAAATTTTTGGAATATGCGTAAAACCCACGTAGTTACGACAAACATTGTAGACGAAACGGTATCGTAGCACACAAGCTTAGGTGAGCACCTAATTACTTAAAGGGACAATGAAGACGATTTTATTTAATTTTTTTGAATGGTGTTTTTATGCTTCTTGGGAACATAGCATGGTGCCCAATTTTTTGTAGACATTTGTGACGCGTATTTCTGTGCCTACGAAAGAAGTAAAGAAATCGAAACTGAACAATCTCCATTCTCGTTTCTGGGCCTCCGAAAACGGAGGTGACGTAGGGAGTGACGTCAAGTGTGAATAGTCGGTATCGGTAGTATTTAGGAGATCGAGACTCTGGTAACCGCGGTGGATTATAGCAGCGCAGTGGCGCGGTCGTTTCGCCGAATCTGTCAACATGGACGGCAATGCCGCTCTCGCGAGCGAGTTCGAGCTTCCGTTCACTGATCGAACACCAACGGAACGGGAGTACGTGTGTGGCGGACCCGACGGAGACCGCCCAGCCGGCAATGGGCGGCCCGCACGCCGAAGGACGAACGCGAGGGAGATGCCGAGGGGAAAGCGGTAGCGATCCGACTGTTCCGGGATCCGGTTCCTCCGCGGACGTCCTCTTTTCGTCGTCAAAGAACACGAACAGCAACCCACACGTGAAAACTAGCGTCGCCCGAACGAATACTGGTCTTCAGTCGACCGTTAGAACAGCCATCTACAGCTTCTTCTTCGAATACCGTGTTCTTTTTTTATTTTATTTTGTTTGCCCATAGTTGCTCGTTGTCCGTTTCGCGTCCAGCGTAGCAAAGAAAAAAACAATTATGCTGCTTTATTTATGGTTTAGTAATCATTTCCGGTCCGATTTATACTTTTCATGGTTATTCAAGCGGAAATTAGAACATTATTCCTAAAAATCGCGAACCAAAACGTGACCGAGGGCACGTTTCTCGTTTCGACCAATCGCTGACGCGTCTTTTGTGACGTCGCGCTTCTTGGCCCCGCATCGGTCACGTGAGCTCCGCTTCTCCTGGCTTCTCCCGCAACTCTCGGGGCGTCGCCCCAGTCGATCCCGGTGTGATTATTACCGCGTCTGTTTAATTGATTTGCGCGGCACACAAGCGCCGGTTTCGGCTGAAATTTGGGCAACGTGTCCTGAGACGTGCCTGGAAGCCAGTTCAATTGCCAAAAAGATGTCCGAAATTGCCTTCATTGTCCCTTTAATAAGATTCCCTGCCTCACATTAAAGTATAAACATTGAAAGACGCCATTTTCAGTCCAAATAGGAGCTCCAAAAAGAGAAACTTCTTTTTTTTTATTTTATTTTTTTAGTCAACTGGGATTTGTGTGTTAACTATAATGCTTTTTTCCTTTGCTCCCTTAAAGGAGCTGTGCAACGATATTCAATTGGAATGTTTTTCACTTTACACGAGCTTACTGGCACTAGTGGGACTCAAGGATACTCGCATGCAATGCCACTGGCCAAGAAACTCCTTTGTTGCGGTGTAATTTCAAGGACAAAAGCGATCATTTTCATTCAATCTCTCCCTTGCAAAATTCGATGACGTAACGCGGGGATCGCAGTACACCCGTATGACGATATTTGAATGCGGTTCATAGATTGGACCCGAGCATTGCGTGGGCACTCGATTTAGGCTCGTGATAATTGATAGCTCGAGAAGCATTCGAGTAGTGGCCCGTGTCCAATCGCTGCAACGACGACAATAGCCGAGCCATAACAATGTCTGGAACTCAGCGCGTGTCCTGTGCTTTGCCAACCCCAGCGCGTGGCTATGATCAACATTGGCGGCATATAATCGGCTCCAGATCACGTGGCCGCTTGTTCTGGCTGCGAGTTGAGGGCGTGAACGCTGCTCGTTGTTTTTTAATTTTTTTTCTGGGACTTCTAATGCGTCGGGTGAAAAACGAAGGCGTGTTTCATAGGTCATTAACGTCAGGGATCCGTTCTAAGCGGTATTTGCGCAAAGTAAAAAAATTGTTGCATAGCCCCTTTAAGTCTAATAATTGAATTGCTTGTATTCAGTTTTCAAAATCTCGTTTTGTTGCGTTTTAATTAAATGACAAAATCTCCAGTTTATGTAGAAACGGCCATATTGAGAGCCATAAAAAGCAATGTGGGCAGCCGTTCCCGGAACTTTCGAAATAACCTAAAGTTCAATCCACCTCATCTGTTCAACATATCAACGAATTAGAAAAATACTTATTTTGTTGCTTTTTTTTTTTTTTTTTTTTAGAGTTGAGTTTTTCTGATTGTGCTTCCAGGCGTCCGCCTCATAGGCGACGCATGCTGGCGTTCGCCAGCGTCTCCAACGCTCTCCTAAAAACACGTTTTTTTTTTTTTTAATTTGAAGTGGACGTTATCCTGATTTTTTATGCTTCCTTATCCTTTTTGCGTTACGCAATGACACCGGCGTCTTCATTTCCCTCTACTTCTGTCCAGGTATAACTGGCGACGAACGCAGGCCTGCATCGTCTGCTTCCCGACTTTGGGAATGCGTACTGCGCGTCGGCCTCCTTTGTCGTGTGTCCAGGTGTAAAAACAATTCGAACCGGACAGCTCTTCACCGATGCCGAAAATATATTGGTGGCGTCGCTTCTCAATAGCCCTTAAATGCATTTTGATAAGATAGATAGTGCTACCAAGATCAGTGTAATGACAAAAAAAAAAAAAAAAAAAGAAGACGTTTCATTTTTCCCGGCAGGCGCCTCACACCCCTGAGGTTCCGTTTGTGTGCAGTATTTCAGACTCCGGAGGAAGCCAGCAGAACATGTCTAAAACTCTCAACTCACTGGTATCCTTAGAAATGTGTGTTTGATAAGAGATGGGAGTTACGTGAACGCCGTCTTCGCCACCTGAGTGTCAGGCTCGGCGGACATTAGGAGGTAATAACCCTCATATGTTAAGTCGGTTTATTAAACAAATTGTCGATGAAATTTTTAATTAATCGTTTCATGGCTCATGTTGCAATTTCGGTATTGACGCCAAGCCAACCCCTATCAGAGGCATGATCAATTAACAGAATTTGCGAAAATGTTCGCGTTTTTATACTTCCGATTTCAATGTTGAGCGTACAAAGATTGCCACAAGCCCTGCCCACAATGACGCTTAGAAGAGTGACGCAGTCGTTTCCATGACGTCGCCACTATCTCGGCAGCGCGTCCTCGGTGGATGCGCCAACGAACTTCTATATATCTCAGTTCTACCAAAATATATTTAAGTTCAAAGGGGAAGCGAAGTCACCACTTTCATTTTGCATCGGTGAAGAGCTATCCGGTCTGAATTGTTCTTCTGGACAAACGACAGTATGCATTCCCAAACTCGGGAAGCAGACGATGCAGGCCTGCGTTCGTCGCCAGTTATGCCTGGACAGGAGTAGAGTAAAATGAAGACGCCGATGCCATTGCGTAACGCAAAAACGATAAGGAAGCATGAAAATCAGGATAACGTCCATTTCGAGTATATAAAACCTGTTTTTAAGAGAGCGTTGAAGACGCTGGCGAACGCCGACGTGCTTCGCCTCCGAGGCGGGTGACATGGAGGCAACGGTCGGAGAGGCTGACCTTTAAAAAATAATTTCTCCGCTAATACAAAAAGTACTTTTTATTTTTTGATATTATGAACAGATGAAATTAATTTAACTTTTGGCTATTTAGAAAGTTGAGGGCACCGCTGCCCACATTACTGTTTATGGCCCCCAGTATGGCCGTTTCTGTATAAACTGGCTGGAGAGTTTGACATTGAATTAAAACGCAACAAAACGACACTTCTAAAATTTAATACGAGCAATTCAATTATTAATCTTAACAAAACGAAGGAAGAAAAGTCTTGTAGCTAGCACCCAAATCCAAGTTGACTATAAAAAAATAAAGAAATCTCGTAAAGCTTTCTTTTTTGTGGAGCTCCTACTTGAACTCAAAATGGCGTCTTTCAATATTTATATTTAATGTAAGATAGTGAATATTATTAACTAATTAGGCGCCCACCTAAATTTGTGTAACACGCTACACTTTTTTACATTTACAACGTTTTTCTTAACTATAGAGGTTTTGTGCAAATTCCAGAAATTCAAAGCATAATATCCAGAAAAAAAAAAAATGTTTTTCCGCAGAATATAATTGTTTTGGAGTTCAGAGGTTCTTAATCCAAATTCAAAGTTTTCGCACATATTCCAGACATGAAAAAATTCCCGCAACTCCTTAGACATGGAATGACCCGCATGGTTTGAGTTGTTCCCTCTACCACCACGTACTGCGTCAGCCAAATATCAGTGTTCTTAACATATGGCCTCTATTTTTGTACGACTTTATGGCCCAACGATAGATATGATAAGATGCGGGAACCTGGCAGTATAACGGATCCTGCGGACTCATGAAAGGTATCTCGCGAATAACCCGAAACCAGACGCAACTCTTCCGCGAAATCTGGAAACGAATTCTGCTTCCTCGTCTTTTCTGTCAACGACGGAAACGCACGGTGAAATCTTTTCAACTCCCTGACCTCTTCCTCAATCGTCCTTCCTTCCAGACCAGAACTGAACGGCAAAAGATAAAGGGGCTGAAAGTTGGTTTGGTTTGCACGGTTTAAGACTGAGCTGCGTCTTCACACAAAGTACGGGTTTTGACTTGAAATGACGCAACTGGCGATGCGGCAAACGTTTATGGATAAGAAAAAGACGCGTTTTCATCTCCCGCGTAAACGCTTTGCGTGCGTTTTTCGCATATCTTTCTCCCAAGATTAAAGATGGCCGACTTCAGGCAACCGAAAAGCTCGATCGGCGCAGTTATCCATTTCAGGCATGCACAGGCTTTGGAATGCGGTACTTGGGGATAGTCAGTGGCTCTAATTGCAAGGAGTAACAGCTGGGCGGCTGTGTCCCCGACTGACAGGTCGACAGGTTGAGGACAACGTCTAATGGCGGAATCCAAGATATTCTGACGACAATATTAGTTATAATAACGAGTGTATTCGAACATCCAGTAATTCGAGAGTTTAAACAATAATTAAAAAAAAAAAAAAGGTATACAAGGCTGATCATGCTGACAAAGGCTGGTAAGCACAGAATGTGTGATAGACCTTCCAGGGAAGAAAGGAAGGGGGTGTGAACGGCAGATTCGCGCCTTCACGCCAGAGTTCGCTTTTGCGCGTTCCGAACACCGGCCCTGGAGAGCTCAATCGGCAAAGAACTAAATTGTCTCACAATCTCAAGGTGGATCATTGCCGAATTTCTTGGGCATTCCTCTCTCGGCGCTTCTCCGCTAAATATGCTAAAATAAAAATTTCAACAGAACAGCAACAAACATCGCAATGCTCCCCGCGAATATTGTAGATTACAGTCATAATTATCAATAACTAGTAATTAAGGTTTTGGAAAAGCATAGTTTTTAGTTCACGGCTCTACAAAGTCTTTCGCATTGAATCCTATAGACGTTCTTTCGCTTGCTCTCGTCCCCAGCCACCTGGTGAGCATATCTAGTATGGGCGACGAAAAAATAATAAAACATTTCAACCTGAAAATAGGGAAAAAATAGAGGGGCAAGAAAACGAGCATGGGTGACGGTTACGCTTATCTCCTGAATATATTCTATTGGATGGCGACGGCAAAACAATGTTTTCGCCCATACTGGAAGCGACGATATTTCAAGATGGCGGCGCCCTCGTGAAAATGGTCTATTGGCCTCGAGACCCAGATGGAAATTAGGGGAAGCGTGCGAGCAGCGCTCAAGGTGCGCTCACGCACCTTGAGCGCCGATCAAAGCTGCCAGAAAAAGTCCCCGAGTAGAGACGAAGGCAAACAAGGCACAAACGAGCTCGAGTAAAGAGCGGTAAACCGGCAGTCAAAAATGTCCCCCCCCCCCTTTTTTTTTTTTTGCTGCCATTTTGCCAGTTTGCCACGTTAGTGATCACGTGACGTTAAGATGGCTGCCCCCAGAGGTGGGCCAGATCAGATTGGCCAGATCACGGTCGGCAGGGCCGTGTTCCAAAATTTACTTAATCTCACTCTAGGGTAAAGGTTTGTATACCTTGCGGCGTTCGAAAACCTACCCGTGTCCAGTTACTCTATCCGTCTTGTCACGTGACCTGATCCGCCGGAGTAACTCGGATCCGTTCGAGTAAGATTGGAACACGGCCCCAGAATGCCCATCTGCTGACCGTGATCGGGCCAATCTGACCTGGCCCACCTCTGGGCGCAGCCATCTTGACGTCACGTGATCACTAACGTAGCAAACAGGCAAGACGGCGGCAACCGGGGCGGGGGGGGGGGGGGGGGGGGGGGGGGTCATTTCCGCTGCAGGCCGTGGGTTCCAGTTTACTGTCCTAAGGTTGTGAGCGAGCACGTGCAATTGCAGGCAAAGCTACCTCCACGCGCATGCTGCACGTGATTGCAGCCGTGAGGGTCGCCATGGTGGCAAACGTCTATTGGCGACGTGCCGGACGCAAATGCGCGCCTGTGGTCGACCTTCCGCGATCGGCAAAACGCTCACTGTGACGTCTTGAGTATATTCCACGTTTAGTAATGAAGCGGAATATCAGACTGTCACCTTTGACGGTGAGACGCGATAGCTCCAAGCTTCCACCGCGTTTTTTATACACACCGTTGAATTTGTCATTGGCACAATCTCTGGCGAACGCAACGGCAGTCTTCTTACAGGGCCAACTTTCTGGGACATTGCGTGGAAGAAAAAGTTTACAGGGAACTATTCCCGTTGATATGCGTTCTATGATACACAGTCAATTACAGTCTCAAAAAAATTACAATCATTCGTAAAGAAAAAAAAGAGGAATTTATTATTTTGTAAATGTGACATTAGGATTCAATTAAAAAAAATGTAATGCAGTGGAATAAAAACTATGCGTTAAAAGTTTAATTACTGCTTATAAATATTTTATGAGTGTCATCTAAAATATTCCCTGGGAACATTCCGATGTTTCCTGTTGATCAGTTGAAATTCTTAATTAAGTGCATGCCCCGATGCGTTGATGTCCCGAAAAGTTAAAAATGTTTTTGTTTAGATATATATATATATATATCTGCTTGCGCGTTTGTATCTGTTTTGGCTTTATGTGGTCTCTCATTCGTGGCCTTGAACGGGCAGCCGCGGTTTGCTCGGCGGCCTGGGTTTTCTTGGGTGGACGAAAATGTTTAGCCGGGTACGAGGTTTCCGGCAAAGGCGGCCAGCGAGGTCCGACACTTGGCATCGTCACCTTCAGCCACCGGGTTTTCGGCGTATCGTCGCAGCCGCCGCTTCCCTGCCGGGTCAACATCAGCGAGAAGTGCCCATTCGACCCCGACTTCCGTGAAAACTGCCTATTAACGTTGACTCTTGTTCTGTTTAGAATCTATCTAGAGAAATACTTTGTTCTTTTCTTTTCTACTGATTTAACAGTCGGCGTGTTCATATTCGATTACTATGTTGTAAAACCCGCGATTCCTCGTCTTTGAGGGCCCCTTTTGTTTTGCCATACTTTCAGATGTGGTTCGCGTAATCTTTTTTGCACTTGTATCGCTCGCGCGTTAACCACCGTTTTGCATGTTTTATCAACGAAAGATGGTTGTTCTATTATGTTATCAACCATGAGCCTGAGCTCATTGCTTCTTGGACAAAAGTGCCAACCGCACGGGGTGGCCGGCCTCAACCTCGTTGTAGAGCATGAGCGGTCAAACCGCGCCTCTAACCTCCATGCGAGGGCAACTGATGCTCCTGGTCGTGATGTCACAGATGGGAACCACAAAGGGAGCCACCCAAGCTGTGCATAGGCGCCGTCATAAACGACTTTCAGTTTGTGTTACCTCTTATTTAGTTTGTCTCACTTCGTCACTACTACAATAAGACAGGTTATTGGCTTACTGCCCTTTTAGATTCTATCGTGTTCTTTTCCCCAGCATCAGACTTTCCGGAGGCTCGTCAACGTGGCCGCTTCAAAGAGTCGGCACCAAGGTTAAGAGAAGTTTAGCAATGGCGGCTGTAAGCCGGCTCGTGTGTCTCTAGGGCCCCTTTTGACCAAATTTGCTTAACAGGGATCCTGAGTTCAATCCCCAGACCTACATTTCGCGAGCGCAGAGCGAAACATGCGACCCGCCCCAAACACGGCGCTCCGCAAGGCGGCTTTCCCACAAGCGCCAAAGTAAACTTTTACTTTGGCGCCTGCGACAGGCGATAAGGCGATACTATACTTCGTTTCAGCTTAAAGGCCGACCGACCAGTTCGCGCTTTCCACTTTTTCCTCGCTTCCTCCTCTCCCCCCTTCTACCCAGTCCACCGTTGCCTGTTTCCTCCTCCCCTATGGTGAGGAGGATCTTCTGCCTTGCAGAATCTCGAGTCTGGTCGTCGGCCTTTAAGTCCAGGCACAGCCGACGCTACGAGCTAATGGGACCAATCAAAGAGCGTCAAAAGCGTCTTATGATTGGTTCAGCGAAACCCGTACAGAAACATGACGAACACCATGATGCTACGCTTTTGATGCTGTCTGATTGATCCCACCAGCTCGTAGCGTCGGCTGCGTCTGGACTTGACACCTTCTCCGTCCACCACCAGAGAAGAGGGGAAGGAGGAACTCCCCTCACACCGGAACTCTCTTTCGTGTGTCCAGCGTGCCCAGACGTCGCTATTCTCCTCCTCGAAGATTGTAGAAGATTAACTCGTCACTCAAAACTCGTACAAAAGCAGCTTCCCCCTCTCTCTCTTTTCCAGAGTGGTGCGAAATAGATGATGTGACATCAGTGCTTCGCGAGAGGGGAATGCAGTTACCCCAACTAACAGCCAGCTGGGGCCACTTCATTAGCGCTCATCGCCCAGGTGAGAGGTGCCCTGCCGAGTGTAGTGGACGCATGCGCGGGGTCATTCGCTGTACAGAGACTCAGACAGCCGGGCTCCACAGCCCAGAAGACGGGAGATAGAAGAGCGGAGAAGGACCATCGTAAACCCACACAAGCAGCACGACCTTGATCCGTTCGAGCAACTTTCTATCAAAGTTGCGTCGTGCCGAGGCGAACAGATGGAGCGGTGTGTCGGCTGGTGGAGGAAGGTGGCCTCGCTCGGAGATGACGTCACGGCAACCGACCGGACAGGCGAGGGCGCGCCGGGCTGGACACCCCTCGCTACAAGGCCGACTGACTCAGAGCGACTGCCAAAGGCCGCCGATTCGGATACCGGGAAACGGGTCCGATTGCTTTCTCGGACGACGCCGCCGACCGCCGGAACCTGTTGACGTGCTGGGTCCTCAACCCGGGCTTCGGCTGGGAGCCGCTCGGGGGCGCTTGCCAACGCCCTCGCGCAAGGTCACTCGAGTCCAGGAACGTAGAGGGAGTTTTCGTAGACCGTGTTTCCCCCTCCGCCAAGGAGGTTATAAAAACTAGGGGGTACGCTGCAATATTTTGAAGCCTAGTCCTAAAAAGTTTAAGCGATTTTGTGGCCAACGTGACCCTATAGATCTTTCTGTCACGTGCGAGATGGATGGTTGATTGTAGAAGGATTCCTTGCAGGGTTGCGCGCGCTCCGTCCGGTATGTTTTATCAGATCGAAAGCTAGCCGTGAAGCAAGCAAGCAAGCAGTTGAGGCGGATCACGAGCAGACGACACACCGCTGCTGGTACACGGGACGATCAGGGCAATCGCCGTAATCGCAACGGAGAAAACGAAAGCCTGGCGTCGCCGGGACGCTAATTTCCTCCGGCTACGGGATGGGCGCTTGCAGCGCGGTCGGCTGCCGCGGTCGGCCTGTCTTTTCTTCAGCGGGGGTTATCTTTCACCGGTAAGCCCTTGGCGTATTACACACACATAGTTTTAGGACAACAGGAATCGATCAACAATTCTCTTAGATTTCCGACGATCGCCGAACTGCGGAAACGATGGATTTGGGCTGTTGGTCGGCACCGGTGGCTGGACCTCATCGAAGTGAAGCGTGGAGTGCTCCGTGCACTTCCAATAGTCAATATAGCATCTCCCACCCTCGAGTCAAGTTGAGCTGGTTCAATTTGTCACGACAGCAAAGAAACGTCCCAGGGGACGACCTGCATAGCGGCCGCAACGAAAAGAAAAGGCGCTGCTAACAAATTTGCAGGCGGGCACGAAAATCATCGCTGTAAAAGTGCCTAAGTATTGGTCCAATCTGTCAGGTCGACATAGTTACGCAATCACGTGTGTATATAATTTTTTCTTGCTTTGGCTACTGTAGTAATTAGTGGCCAGGAGATAAAAAGAAAACTTCCCGCGGATGCAGGCAGATGCAAGGTACATTACCTAAAACACGCCAATAGGCAATCGTTACATCGGTGATGTTCCACGTTGAATACTATCGTTTTCAGGATGGTAACGGTCTGTAGAAAACAGAATGCATTGACTTTATAGTTGAGGGTACATAACGAAGGGCAGCAGGCGTAGAATCAATAGGCTGGGCGCGGGCCACAGCTTCTAACTGCGACGACTGATAAATGAAACCCACCAGCACCAAGCTACCCGCAACCATCAACCACACGACGGTCACGTGCTGTGGTCACGTTGGCTCGATAAGTGAGGAGGGTAAGGAGGAAAATGAGAAAGAGGCGAGGCGTCAAGGGACCATGGCTTGTGGAGGCTACGCGGCTGACTTTCATGCCCTCTCCTACCCTTCTAATCTCCTTGCCCTCCTCAAAAGAGGTGCCGCAACCTGGCGAACTACGAAGGTCCCAGTGGGCCAATCAGCGCGTCGGAGGCAGACACGTGACTGCATTCTAAATCACTAGTTGAGCGCAGTGCCAACAATCTAGAATAATCGAGGCCTCAAAACGCCCCCCTCTCCCTCCCAGGAACATCTTCACGGTCGGATCCCGATGCCGAGCGTCCCTCTTGGCGTTGATTGGGTGCGAGGCCCAGCCGAGCACTTATGCAGCACTCGTGTCCAATCTGTGTCTTCGCTCAACCTCACCGTGGTGACGTTAAAACTCTAGTGACTTTGATTCTTCGAGGTGGTGTTGGCAGTGCCGTCAAAGCCACGGGCGGAAGAGAGAGAAAGCCGATTGCGGGCCAATCTCCTCGGGGGAGACGTCTGGGACACAAAGGAGGGTGAGAGGGGAGTTCCCCTCTTCTCCAACTCTTCCACGCTTGGCCTTGGAGTGAAACGCAGTAGAGACATTCAGTCATCAGATTTCCCAGGATGCACGGGGCACTGCATCTCCAAACGTGGTAGCGTTTCTCAAGGAAGCCAAAAAGGAGCTCGTGAGAGAAAAATTGTCCGCCGGTAAACGATCTATTTTCTAAATATAAAGAAAAGGTCTCTAAAAAAAAAAAAAACGCGATGAACAACTTTTTTTGTTGAGCAACTCCTACGCTCGAAGAACTGGTTTCCATTCCAAAGAACTGCTCGTACAAAAGAACGCTTTCGTGGCCAGTTGTTCACCATGCTTTTTCGTGGATCACAGTGGAAACCTCCGCTTCGAGCGCCTTAAACGAGTATTAGAGTACAAACTTACGCGTCAAAAAAAATATAAAAAGAGACCGAGAGAGAGAAAAAAAAGGGGGAGGGGGCTAGGTACTAATACATTGAAACCCGGAGGACATTTAGAAACGTAATTTTCTAGCGCATAGGCAGAAGCTCTGCGTAAAAAGAGTCGATTTTCAGAGGGGCTGTGGTGACTCCACCACGAGGACGAAGTTGGAGAGACGCGGAGCGACGCGAAGAGGGAACTTCGAGAAAAAAAGGGGGCAACACGAGCCGCCATCTAGAAATGCAGACACGTTTATTAACTCCAAGGACGCGTTTATTTTTCTGAACCTCGTCGTCTTTCTTGAGGGCGAGTGGTCGGCACCGATTCCCGCAATGCTGAATGCTGGGCTAGTTGGTATTGGTCTTGGGTAGCCAAAGGCATGGTAGCGCTTTTTCGACGAGGACAAAAGAAAGAAAGACAAGACAGACACGAGCGCTGTCTTGTCTTTCTTTCTTCTGTCCTCGTCTAAAAAGCGCTACCATGCCTTTGGCAACCCAAGATTCCCGCAAGTTACTGCGTCCAACGTGGAGGCCAACGTGCCTGTATGCCCACAAACCGTGCGACAAAAAGAAAAAAAAAAAACGTCAGATGTTGTATTTCTATCGGCGGAGCTCCCATTCGAATGACGCAAAAGTCACGACCGCAATATTCAGCGCGATCCACGGGCCTATACGGGTACACGACATGGAACTTGGGCGCACATTGGAGCGCGACGAGCACGTGCACGAAGTCGTGACTCAGCTCGTATGGCGTTGAAGAGATAGGAAGCAAATCAGACCGAGGGGTTTTTGCTTCGACCCGAGGCATTTGGCACCATTGCGAAAGCCTATACTTCGTTTCACCTTATGTGCGAGCGAAGGCAAAACTGGAAGCGCGAGCACGGAAGCTCCGTGCGTTCAGGCTTTGCTCTAGCGCGCGAACTGGGGAGAAATGCAAAAAGCGCTGGTCTCGCGCTTCTAGCTTTGGCTTCGCTCGCAGATAAAGTGAAACGAAGTATAGTGTGTTTCACTTTGCACAGCCGATCCGAGCCGATGGGGCCGAGCGTCAAAGTCAGGGCGTTTGTCTTTCTCTGCGAGCGTTATCGCCGAACAAGACACACAAACGCAGGGAATGCACCCGGATCGTGCACTTTTTGTCCGTGAGACCAGATTTTGTGCATCTTCGAACCTTTGACTGCGCTTTGACGCGAGAAAACCAAGAAAAAGTTTGTATATTCGCAATTCCGAGACAACGTCAGCCAGCGAACAAGGCACGAAGGAGGAGCTACCGCCCGTGACCTTCGATAAGACGTTTTCCGTTCCCCGTCGTTCTCCGTCACGTGGGTTCCGTATCTGGTATACGGGACGAAAAAAAAAATAATCAAACATTTCAACCTGGAATATGCGAGAAAATATAGGTGAGGTAAAACAAGAATGTGTGACAATCACGGATTTCTCGTAAGCACCTTCCAGCGGCGTGGAGAGATCAAAACGATGTTTTACCGCATACCAGAAGCGACGACATTCAAGGTGGCTGCGTCCTTGCGCAAAAGCTGTATTACCGCAACCTGGCTCTCTCTGGCGGCCAAAATATGAAAAATAGAAGGGATCCAATTCACCCTATTTGATACGCGCCACGAGACGCGGCCGTTGAAAGTGAAAAGGTAGAGCGGCAGACAACGGATGAGAGGAGAGGCGTGTAACGGGCGCCCCGCTGCGGCGAGACGCCGAAACACACTTGTCCCGAGCGATGGAATGTCCGCTCGTGCTCCTCGCGTTCTTCGCGATACCGCTTCTTTTCTCGTCGGATATGAAAACCCTGTTTCGGATCCTCGCCGCTGCAAAAGTTGTGCGCTGACTACAGACTCCCCGAGAAATGCTGTGTGCAACCAGATCCCCGCGCTCGAAATCTGCGACCGGGCGCTCTATGGCTCAGTCTTCGAACTGCCAGGTTTTGGGGGTATAGTGGAGGCTATATATCAAGCTTCGCGAAAGGCAGCTATAAAGTATTTGAGGGATGATAATAGATATTTTGCTCAATTACCCGGCAACCAAGTTGCTCAACCCTTCCATCACACCCGTGCTTTCTATTCGCGAGACTTGTCCCGTGAAATGGGGAGCGCGGACGAACACGCCCGCACTAAAAGAATCGCGATGGTGCGCACCCACGGAGAGCACGCTTTGTCTCCTAAGGACGCGGTGTTTCGACCGTGCAGAAAGCACCGCGACGCAGGGAGGGTGTCAGGGCCGTCCGCCCAACGCGGCCAAGGAGCAAATCAGTGACGCAAAAGAACGGCGAGAATTGACGCGCACGCGTTTTCTGGCCGCCGAGTCGAGAGTGCAACACGCCCGACGACCTCGACGTCTGCACGAAGCACGCTCGAGAAAGACCGCCACCGAGGAATGTCGAAAGTTCCTCCTGGAGAATCCCCACGGGGCTTCTTCTCTTCTCCGCGGGCCGCTCGAGCCTCGGCCGACGGCCGATTCAAAAGTGCACGACGCCGCTGCAACGACGCCCTTCCGAAGCGATGTCGGCGGGCGAAGCCGTGCCAAGGTAATAACTTGAGATAAACAGTGACGTCACCGATTTCACGCAAGTATTTGTTATCGCTTTCGTTGTCGTCCCTCCCATATGTCCGTGACAGCGATGTCCACGGATGATGAGCATACTTACGAAGCACTCTCGACGTTCGTGTTTGGGCAGCATAAGGTCGTCTGCCTTCGAGGTATGGCGGAGTGCACTATGAGAGGCAGCGCTGTCCACGCCATCCACGCTTCAAAAGCGGGAAGGAGATCCAACCGTCGCGCCCCTATTGGCTTAAATTGAGAACTATACACCGATGGAGACAACAACAACATAAACAATTTTTGTTTGTGTTTTGATGCAGCGCTCGGCTCACGTAGCCGAACCTTGCGTCAGTGTTGTTCAAGCAGTAAAGCGAAACGCGGCACTCATGGATCTCTTTTATTTTTCTCTCGAGAGAGCGCGGGAAAAAAAAAATGGGCACGAGACGTGCCTAATCTTTGCCTCAATCGAGGAGGAATCCAGTGCACATGGCTTGTATCGGTAAACTCGCAACTTTGGGGAAAACAAGTTGGACACGCCCTAGAATTCGATCGCCAATAGTCGAGTAGGTGGAAAGCGCCTGTTGGGCACCCGTCTGGCGACCGTGGGCACGCCTTCAATCACACCAGCAGCAAGGTGGCGGCGCCCGGAGGCCGTATACTAGTAAACGGGGAGATCTTTCGCGTACATAGACATCTGAGCGCATACAAGGATCCTCCTTTGTCTCGTTGTCTAGAGAGCTCGTGAGACGAGAACTCTCGAAACGAACAACTCCCGAGCCGAGAACTCTCGAGCCACTCTATGGACACGGCTCGAGAGATGCAAGTTCGGATCCGTTGACTGGCGCTTTGTTCTTTCGAGTGGACATGAGCCGCCGCAACTGACCGCAATGCTGGGCACGCACCAATTGGCTTCGGGCCTCGGACGCCGTGAGTCCGTGACCGTTCGATACTCGAAGTACTCGCACAACCCGGACGGTACACATCCGGGCTTTCTTCGTTGCGCGCACATTCATCGGACAACCTGGTGGGCACCTTGAACCGGAAAGACAATCCTTTAGAAGGCTCGCTTCTCGGAACTTCCCAATTAGGAATCTAGGGCTGACGCTGAACGTCCAACTCTTTTTCATCGACGCTCGCGTCTGGGCAAAGAGGGCAACACACATATAGAAAAGCCGAGAAAGCGCCTTTTGGTATACATTTTAGTTTTCCTTTTGCCCGTACACAGGGTTCAGCGTGCGTTTCTCGGCGCATGCGCGACGCTCGACTTGACCTCCATCCACGCACGCGAGACGGCGCCCAGAGAAGAAAGGAAACACGGCAGGCAACTGCGCCCCGAAGCACGGCACCAGCTAGAGCGAAGCCCGGCCGGGCAGCCGAGCAGCAGCCAGGCCGGAAGTCATTGGCACGAAACCGGAAATTGCGTCATCCGCCGGTTTCTCTCCCCCCGATAGGCCCCGTGGCAGCACTGGCCGGCCGTTCTGCGACAACTTGGCTTTGTTTGCGGAACAAGCGAGTATACCGTTAGCCGCCGCACAAAGGGTCCCCGGCCAAGCCGAGCACAGCCTTCACCTTGCGCCGCGCAGAGGCCGTAATTGGCGCTCTTTAGCTCTAATGTCCCCCCCGCCTCTTCGCGTGGCCGGGGACCTGCGCATGCGGATCGCCCGGAAGCGTTAAGTGCTCTCGCGAACGGCGCTCGTTACATCGGGAAACACCTGTTGCCGTTTCTATGGCGATCGAGGTTCATCAAAGGGGCGGTGCCACGTTATTCAGTGGGCGCGTTCAGTAGTGGCCCCGGAGTCAAGGAGTCACTGACTCCTTCCACTGGACGGCCAAAAGTCACTTCCGGTGCACGTAACTCCGGGCCTCCGGAGTCAAGCTCCGAAGCACCGAGTTCGGAGACGGTGCACGTAGAGTCAAAGGAGCTAAAGATGACGTCATTTCCTGGCTGGTGACGATTTCCGGCGAGAAAATCCAAAGAGCTCTGACTCGAGTCACTCCGTTCGGAGGCAAGGGAGGCGCTACTGAACGCGCCCAGTGGGAATGTTTTTCGCTTTACCCGAGCTTATACTGGAAATAGTGGAGCCCAAGCAGACTGGCACGCAACGCCACTGACCAAGACATTTCGTTGTCGCATTGTAGAGTTTCAAAAATAAAACGTTGGGGCTCCTACCCACGCTGTGAAGGCTGTTGGACAGCGAAGCTGCGGTATCACCTGCTGCAATGGTAGCCCACTGAACTAGAAACGCTTTTTATGGCAAACGCCACCAGGTGGTGCTCCAGTCTTTGACGTCCCAGATAACTTCCGGTTTATAGATCCTTTTGCAGTTTACAAACGTGAACTGCCACTTGCGTCCCCAGCGACTTCCGGTCGCGCCGTCGTTGCAAGCGTGTTGAGCTTGCATGCTCGTGTCACCAGTGCTAGAAAGCATAAATGCTACACGCACAACGAAGTTGGAGATTTAACGAGGGCCTTCGGCTGTACAATACTGCATCTCGGAGGAGGCAAGTTGGATTACAAGAACACTCGAAACATTTTAACAGATCTCGCACTCCTTCGTTCTTTTGGCGTTCACCTGGAAAATTAGTGGTTAAACGTTTCATTTACATTTGAAGCAGCGGTGTTAAGGTGGCCTTTGTTTATTCTTTTTATAAACCGGAAGTTCTCCAGCCTTTGACGGGACGTCAAAGGCTGGAGCATCTCCTGGTGGCGTTTGTTATATAAAGGGTCTATACGCATCTCCAGCAAAGCGAACCAAACGACAGCAAGAGACTCCGTCCAGTGTGGGTCCCGCGTGTGTCGTTCAGCATCACAACTCATAACTGTGGGCCGAGAGCGGGTAAAGCCCGAAAACGTCCGGAGACGGAATATGAAGTTGTATCAGTTTGCTGCAGCTGGCCGAGGGCCGAGCACCAATAAAGACTGCTCCACGCGCCACGATGCTTTCGCAAAACCGCCAGTGGAACGCTGCACATGCATGATGCACCACCATTATCATCGGCGTTGGAAAAGAATGACGATGTTGTTTCTGCGGAGTTGCTTCGGCGGAAGACTCTCGAGTTTCTTGGGCTTGCCGACTCCTCGGTGCACCGACAGGCATCTCTAAGGCCGAAGTTTCACAAACTGCAGAAAACGACCCCCTAGAAACGAACGAACGCGCTTGTGCCCACGCGGAAGTACTTTTAGTATAATAGCGGTGGAAGAAAGCAACGGGATTGAAAAACAACAACAACAAAACAACAACGTTTCCCCGACATCTGCGCACCAAACCTTCCACAAAACGCCGATTTCTGGAAACAACTCTCCAATGCCCCACAATGAAAACAAAAAACACGACCAATGCCAACTTCTCTCGTTCGTCTCGCGACAAAGAACAACCAAGATACCAAAAAAAAAAAACGGAGAAAACATATACATGCACACACACACAAACATAAAAGTAAGAAGTGGAAAGAAACCAGACACATCGGCGAGTAAGGAAAAAAGACGATGGCGAAGGTTCCGAGACGGAGGTGTACGTTCTTGCGGTGACCGAATTTTCGGCGTCCCAGATATCCGGCATCGGCGCCGTTGCCGGAAGGCAAGAAGGAGCCTGCCCGCAACGGGTACCGCACCGAGGGAACGGCTGCTTTTTCTCGCGCTCGTCGCTGGAGATTCGCTGCGGCACGGCTCTTTCACGCTCCATCGGGAGCAGGGAACGGTCCTTGTCGTCGCTCCACTTGGAGCTTCTTGCTCTCTTTCTCACCCAAACAGCAAAGCGAAACAACAACAACAACAAAAAGAAATAAGAAGAAAGAAAGAAAGAAACTAGCGCGAAGGGACGGTTTTAGGACGGGGCGAAAGAGTGTGCGGAGAGCAAGTCCGTCTGCATCTTGCACGGGGGTTGCGATGATGTCAGAACGCCCAGCACTTATTGGCCGATTGAAAAAAACAAAAGAGTGGGTAGAGCTCGAGACATCGAGCCTTCGGGTCTACCCACTATCCTTTCAATCAAAGCAAATCGGAGCTCGGCGCCTTTCTGACGTCAAGCTCCAGCCCCAAGTTTCCTCTCTGGGGCTGGAGCCTTTGTCTAGAAGGCCGACAGTTGATAGAATTAAAATGTTGAACAGAACTGGCAATGAGGACTGTGGAATAGAGAGAAGTAAATATATTTCATTCTCCACTAGTTCACGCACCAGACGATCTCATTCATTAAATATTGTTCCTTTTCAGTCTCGTACTAACTGCTTTAAATATTCCTTTTTCCCACGTAGTATCGAAATTTGGAATGATCTTGATGGGGAAATACGTGCTCTTCCCCATAGTGATTTTATTAGCGCGGTTCTTCCTATTCTTTTCAGTAACGCCTGACGTCATCGGTTTCATTTCTGTTATGTTCAAGGGCATGTTGTATCGTTCGAATGTTAATTTGTTTCTGTATTCTCCACTCCCGCAATGACCTCACAGAGGTCGCAGTATGTGTAAAAAAATAAAAAAAATAAAATAAAACGCATCTCCTGCGCAAGAAGCCGACGGCTTGCTCCCCGCATTGCAGCAATTCCAGTCTCCGATCATCGGGCTAATGGGGTGCGTGGCGTCGACAGTACACTGACGAGTTACAAGGTCGTAACCCGTTCCACCGAGTCCAGCAACTATTATATCGTGAATCTCCACTGGATAAAAAAGTAACTTGAACACTTATTGTCCCCGCGTGCTAAAGAGTCAACAAGCTTCGAAGCAGAACGGAACCAGTGACGAGTTACAAAAGGGCCTTACGTACAAATTGGGCTGAACGAAAATTACCGCACGAAAACCACACATTTCGGATAGTGATCACGTTTGATGGACGTAAACCCGTGTCAACTTCAGGGCGGGGACGAAGAGACATTCGTTGAATCGAGTGCCGGCGGCGCGTGCCGACGAGAACATATAAACAGATGTTGGCTGTTTGGCGTCAAAGCTCCATTGACGACGTGAGCGATCGATAGCGTCACTGTGGTCGGCCTGCCACGATTGGCCGAATGCTGACGATGAAGTCAGCAAAGGATTTCTGATTACGGAAAAAGGACTAGCGTTAAAACTTCAATTGTGGAGGTGTTTGCAGCGTTGATTTCAAAGCCCAATGATTGCGAGCTTCCACCGTGCCACTTAGAAACACCATCGAACTTGTTGTTCGCAAGGTAGTGACGTTAGAAGAGGTAGCCTTAGGAGGGCGCCACCAAAACATCTCGCCGCCAATACTTTGTCTTTCCTGCTACGGCCTCGCATTGGAAGATGCCACGAAGCGTGCACTTCGTAAAAAAGTACTACGAGAATCGAGGAAAAAAATGGACGGTTATTTAAAATTCTCTCCACCGGGGTTATCACTTTCCAGTGGAATTCGCTACCGGATAATATTGTAACCTTACGGACCCTGCCAATTTTAGAAATGCTCTAATCGCCATGTTTGAAACGTAACAATCGTCTAACGACTGTTTGACTGTATCTATTCTTATTGCTAGTTAACACGTACTCCGATGTTTTGTTCCCCCTTGTGCAAAGCCCCCAGCGGAAGATTTAAGGGAACAATAAATGAAACGTCAAGGACCGTCGGAGCACCGCTGTGCCTGCTAGGCCTATCAGCCGAGCTCGCTTACTCGGGGTTGGTGGAATCGTGGTCGTTGGAGCATTTCCCGGGTGTTTGTGGATCCAGCGTTCTTGTTCGTCGTGGTTTATTTCAAGTACTTTTTACTTCTTTTCTTGCTGCTTGTAGTCGGGACGCGAGAGAAGAGCACGTACAAAAATAAACGTCCGTTGGTCGTCGCGACCAAGTAACTGAGCGACGCTGTCGGCCATGCTGAGTTGATCGTCGTAGGATTCCGTCGTAACCTGAGCAAAACTTACGATAATTTCGTTTCGTGAATACGAATTTGTTCTCACGTTTTGTCTTACGCACTCTTTCGGCGTAACATGGTTTTGTGAATCTGGCCTCTGCACTTCCGAAAGTCGCAGGAAAGGTAAGACAGACGCAGACGACGTTGCGAGCAGACGACGTTGCAAAGGAGCAGACGACGCTCAGATAGGGGGGTCGCGATCAGCCAATCAGGGCTCGGCATTCTGACGTCACCGCTTCCCCCTGCGCAAGAAGCAGACGAACTTGCCCTCCGCATTGCTAGTTAACACGTACTCCGATGTTTTGTTCCTCCTTGTGCAAAGCCCCCAGCGGAAGATTTAAGGGAACAATAAATGAAACGTCATCCCTGCCTACAGGAGCGTGTGCGCACCCTATCCGCGGTAGGCCAGCGCGCCACACCTCTGCAATGGGAAGTAGAAACGGCCTGCCGAAACTACAACCACCCAAAAGACGTTTCCTCGGGTGGGTAAAAGAAAGCGAGCAGGACGCACTGAAGACGCACGTCTCTTGCGAGACAACGCCCGGGGAAACGGCGGCGGACGGAAAAGGTAACGACCACCGGGTGTACCGGTGTGGGCCGAGCGAGGAACGCGGCGGAGCTGCAGGGTGCAAATGACCGACCCTCGGAACGAGTTTCATTTCGAGAAACGATGGCTGTTTGGGGCCTCACGATTGCGGCCTGCAGTGTCCGCACCTCGTGCTCGGTGGGAAAGGCCGCCTCCAAGGGGCCTCCCGCCGGCTCTCTCGTCGGAAGCACGGAACGACTGCAACAGACGGCCGCACGGCCACACGCTGTTACGCTATTAGACGCATTTTCGTAAAGAAGCACATGGACAACGACCTGCTCGTGTTGGAGGCAGAACGAAGTCTCGTTTCTTAGAACTAAGGTCGGATAAAAGAACGACGCCTCGGGTTATACCGTGGAGCAAGGAACAGATGTGTCCTTCTTTCCGTAAATACCTGTAATGACGTAACAGTCGCCACTGAACGCTGACGCCTGAGCAACCCGTCTCCCGCTCTCATGCTCAGAAAGCCGGGAGCATCGTGCGGGGACAAATACACGACGCGAAGGGTCCGTTATGGAAAGGCGCGCGGATGTTTGGACAGCGCGAATACACGTTTTCAATTATGGCGTCGGTGCCCCCCATGCTTTCAAGCAGGTGCAGCATGGCCCTGAAGGTGGCATTGGCAAGCTCGAAATTTCACGTGCTTTCTCGCACGAGCGTGGCGGCGGCCAAATGCCCGGTTTGCAATAGACCTTCTGCCACAAAAACGCAGGTACACGCACTGTACGTGCTGGCGAGGCCATGGCTGGCGTCATGCAGCTGCAACTGTTTGAAAGCATAAACCTAAAACAAATGGCACTTCGCACGCGCGTTTCACAAATGCTTCATTTTGGTGATTTCCCACGACGGTGATGTTTATTTGACGCGTTCGCAACTTGTATCCGGCAGAAGCATCGGCAGAAGACGCCAATCGTACTCAAGTAGCGTCATTCTTGGCCGTTTGCGTGCGGGTTTTATGGCGACGCACAGCGGCGGAATCAAGTGAGGGACGCCATTCTGTTCCCGGGAAATGTGCCTCGTCGTCATGCGCATTCGCTGTCGATCGAGAAAGTCGAGCTTGGGTCAAAGACTGCCGCCCCGCGCAAGGCGGGGCTCTGCCTGCTCTGAACAGCAGCGGGCGCCGTCGTAAGCAGGGTGCAGTTCAGGATGCGGCCTCGCATACCGGCCAAGCCAATGGACCCCAAAGCCGCGCGTCCGACACGCCGTCTTTGTTCCCTCCGGGGGCCGGCGCAGCGCCGAGGGAAGCAGAGCCCGACCACAAAGGCCCGTGCAATGAACCGCTGAGCGGACCGAGCGCGTCATGCGCGAGCGGTGGCACGAAAGCCGCCGCTGCTACCGGCCGGCGTGACCGACACAAGACGAACACCTCGTTGTTGGTACGGCACCTCCTTATCCCGAGCGCAGTCGAAGGCGCCAGCACACGCAACCACGAACACACACACTAAAAGCGCGAGTCACAGGGCCTTCCGGATTCATTTTGCGATGATAGAACAATAGAGCACGCACAGAAACCCTGATGTGGCGCTTTTGACGCTGTTGTCGGCCCAGAGAACGCGCGGAAGCCCGTTTCTGCGCGCGCGCAGTGCACACGCCTCTTGTGGGCAAACGCCTGGGTAGCGCCATTTTGGATACTGTAGCGCCTTCTACCGAGCATCAGATTCCGCGGCCATACTGGGTGGTTAGAAACGTTGGCTAAAGTGCTCTTCGGGGCACCGCTCCCGCGTTGGGTGAGTTGGTGGGGTGCTGGTATTCGACTTATTGGGGAGGATGGATGGATCGGCTGAACCTTTCCATTAGGAAGGCGATCTGCGTTACTTAGGCAGTGTTTTTTTTTTTCTTCCCCTAACATTTATTCAACATAAGGTTATATATCTATAGATTTAAAACCTATATACAATCCGTACGACGGAGGCGCCTCTATGCAACCGGATGCACAAACCTTCCGCCCTACGGGTCGCCCGGAAGAGAATAAGAAAATATTAATCCTTCCCTCGACCTATGCCGACCAGTCAGATAATCTCTTCTTGATTATCTTATCTCCACGTTCCCCGTGTCTATTTTTCCCTCACTGTCCCTACATCCCAGTGCGTTTGTTAAATTAGTCGCCTCCTCGGCTACTACAGGGTGAAACCCCTTACAGTAAAGTATGCTCAGCTGTCTCCCCCTCCCCTCCACAATCCCCACACACCGTATCTACTTCCTGATATCTAGCTCGACACTCCCGTCCTCGCCTCGATCAACATGAAGCTCCCCTTAGAATTGTCGAAAATAGGTTCTTTAGTAGTATCGTTCTTAAATGATCTGTAAATTTCCAAGGCCGATTTAGTGTGCATGCCTGCTCCCCATATTTCCCTCTCGGGGTCTTTAACTCTCTTCACCTTTATTTTATCATCCGCCTCCCTGCTATTGCCCATACATTTAGATCTAAGTTTTCTACTCCGCTTTCTCCATTTTGTATCGACGCAATTCTCATGTGTAAATAGCTAAGAACTCTTCGTGCCCATCGTTGTGCATCTATTTCTCTTAGCCTTTTTCTAATTTTCATTAATGATATCCCGCGCGGAATTTCATCGAATATAAGGTTGTATGCTGACGATTGCGTTTTATACAGAGAAGTGACCGATGACAACGACGTCCAGGCCCTACAGGGTGATTTAAATAAGATCACAGAGTGGTGTGACAAGTGGAAAATTTTCCTTAGTGTATTCAAATGTGTCCACGTTCGATTGACTAGAAAACGTAAAATTGTCTCTGCCGTTTTTAAACTAAACAATCTTCCTTTGGAACTTAGCACTGAGGCAGTATATCTCTGGGTACGCCTAACCGCTGATTTAAGATGAAATAATCACATGAAGTTATCATGTTCTAAGGCCAGCGGCATGCCCCATTTTTTGCGTCGCAATTTCAGAAAAGTGTCGGCTCATTTGAAAGAAACCTTCTACTTTTATTACGACCTCCCAATTCTGGACTATGCTTGTATTCTTTGGGACCCACACACGCAAACATGTACAAATCAAATCGAAAGATTTTAGAATCAGGCCGCGAGATATGTGTTAAATAACTATAACTTGTATACGATAGTGTCTCTCAATTAAAGCTCCAACTCGGATGGAAACCCTTACAACTAAGACGAAAGTGCCTCCGTCTCAAGTTTATGTGCAATCTTTATCACGGTAGCATCGGTATAGATAAGTCAAGATACCTATTGGAAGCTCATTACGTTCCTCTTAGAACTAGTAATCAAAAAAGATCCGAGAATTTCGCCCACAAACCGACGTTCTAAAATATTCTTTTTTTCCGCGCACAGTTTCCGCGGACAGGAACGTGCTGCCCGACTCACTGGTAGAGCTTCCTGGGCCCGTTTGCTCGAAGCGCTAACCGCGGCTAAAGTTAGCCGCAGTACCTAGGAGAGGGATTTTGAAATCACGTGACTGGCTCGGTATGGATGCGGGGAAACATGGCGGTACCCCGGTGAGTGAGAGCCGCTCGCTTTAAAACTAATATCTCGTGTTAACTCCAATATCAGGCGCGTTAGTCAGCAACGAATGATGCAGGAGGCTTTCGTTTTGCCTTACCTCACTTAAATGGCAAAGTATGAGCAGTCACCTCGCCGCATTTTTTAGATAGTCTTTCGAGTCTGGCCATTCCTAAGCCTAAATGAACGCGATAATTGTCGGCAAGGCAACGTCTTTGGAAAGTGGATCGCCTTGACTCAATCGGCCGGGTATTATAGCACACAAAAGCAGACAGCGTCCCAATATTTTTTCTAAATTTCCCAAGCACCGAGGTGCATGCTACGAGTGTAGTTACACGCGTTGCACGTGCTGGCGTCTGCAGTAGTAATTGTTCTAAAGCAAAAAGTCTAAAACAAATTTAGCCTTGCACGCGCGTTCGTCAAAGCCTTATTATGATTATTTACTTCCAATCTTTTATAAGAGGAAGGCCAGCGCGGAATTACACTTCCAGCGTTCTCCTCGATGCTTGGGTAATTTAGAAAGAAAGTCTATACGCCTCGCAAGTGGGCTCATTTTCGTCTTCTGCGCATGAGAAAGGAAGTAGCGGTGACGTCAGAACGCCGAGCCCTGATTGGCTGATCGCGACCCCCTATCTGAGCGTCGTCTGCTCCTTTGCAACGTCGTCTTACCTTTCCTGCGACTTTCGGAAGTGCAGGTCTTTACGAGCGTGCTCGACTTCGCCTTTCAGAGAGGGCAGACGAAATAACTCGAGCGGTACATTGTTTTTGTCTAACAACTAGCAGACGCGCATCAAGGAGAGAAGTCAAAGGACTCACTGGCGAGGTGTCCCGAGGCGCCGAGGTTTGTTTGCTAAGAACCGAGAGTGAGCGAGTGTCCGCAAGTTCCCTCCCAAATACTTTTTCCCTCATTTCGTGTACGGCGAGACTCCTCACTCTTTAACGGCGTCGGCGGGTTGGCGCAGTTAACGCCGTCTGCTTCACGTCTGCTAGTCAAAGCGATGGCTGCTTTACCTTTCCTGCGGAGATTCACCGCTTTTTCACTGGCGAGAGTCACCACTGCCTCGGAAAACAAGGAGATGACAAGAGGAAGAGATTGACCTCTTAATCTAAAATTTGTCTCAGCGATCAAAGTATAATACGGGAAGGGTTCACAAGGGTCGTGCGGGCGTACTCCATTCAGCACGCCAGCCGGTCGTGGGCAGACGGTCTTGGCCAAGGACCGTCGGAGCTCCGCTGCGCCGCTGCTATGGCCTATCTGCCGAGCTCGCTTGGATGGGGCAGTAGCTACAATCGTGGCCGTTGGAGCATTTCGCGGGTGTTTGTGGATCCAGCGTTCTTGTTCGTCGTGGTTTATTTCAAGTACTTTTTACTTTTTTTCTTGCTGCTTGTAGTCGGGACGCGTGAGAAGAGCACGTACAAAAATAAACGTCCGTTGGTCGTCGCGACCAAGTAACTGAGCGACGCTGTCGGCCATGCTGAGTTGATCGTAAGAAGTGCGTAAGACAGCTTCGGAGCTGTCGTAGGATTCCGTCGTAACCTGCGCAAAACTTACGATAATTTCGTTTCGTGAATACGAATTTGTTTTTACGTTTTGTCTTACGCACATTTTTGGCGTAAGATCGTTTCGTGAATCTGGCCTCTGCACTTCCGAAAAGTCGCAGGAAAGGTAAGACAGACGCAGACGACGTTGCGAGCAGACGACGTTGCAAAGGAGCAGACGACGCTCAGATAGGGGGTCGCGATCAGCCAATCAGGGCTCGGCGTTCTGACGTCACCGCTACCCCCTGGGCAAGAAGCAGACGAACTTGCCCTCCGCATTGGGACGCTGTCTGCTTTTGTGTGCTATCAGTGCCCGGCCGATTGAGTCAAGCCAACCCGCTTTCCAAAGACGTTGCCATGCCGACAATTATCGCGTTCATTTAGGCTTAGCAATGGCCAGAATCGAAATACTATCTAAAAATGCGGCGAGGTCATTGCTCATGCTTTGCGATTTAAGTGAGGTAAGGCAAAGCGAAAGCCTCCTGCATCATTCGTTGCTGACTAACGCGCCCGATATTGCAGAGTTCCAAAGCGAGCGGCGCTCACTCACCGGGGCACCGCCATGTTTCCCCGCATCCGTACTGAGCCAGTCACGTGATTAAAATTCCCTCTCCTAGGTACTGCCGCGACTCCAGCGACCTATAGGGGGCGCCACTGGCGCCACCACCAAACAAACATGGCGGCTGAGTCCAGGTCGCGTGGGCTCGGCCCGGCCGCCTGCAGGGGGGGCGCATTCAATTTAACAGATTTTCTTTTGTTTAATGCCCGATTTTATAGGTATTTGAACTGAGACGGTGCTGGTGCACATAAACTTGCAGAGCATAGTTTTGTTTTCCCGGTGTTTTCTGTTCTTTTCATGTAAAACTTTCGTTTCGGAGATTTCGTTCAAAACCGAAACTATGGGCCCGGAGAGACGGTAATAGACTCTAATCAGTTTTGATCATCTAAGGAAAGCAGCGATGTCCACAGAATTGTTCCACAGAGAGTAATTTTCAGCTAACTCGCATGCCTCGACCATGTGACTTATCTGTCCGCGAAATCGAGCTTTTGTGCGTATCCGTGTTTAAGAATCAGCTCCAATCGTCTGCCCGGTCAACAACACAGGCTGCAGGAAAATTACGAAAATTAAGCAAGCGCTTCTTGCGCCAAGGAGCATGTTAACCCGCTGGCGCCCCAGTAAGCAGCTGATACTCGTATTTCAATTCAGGTTTCAGTAGCAATCGAGAAGTCATTTTGACGAGCGGGTTATGTATTATATTACGCACTATGCCCCACTAAAGCGATATTAGTATATTATTCTTGTTGAAATATGAGCGTAGTTGACTAGCTATTAGGTGAACTGCTGAATAAAAGTATACTTGAAAGTCAGAGAGCTACTTGTTAAACTTAGCCAAATGGTTCTAGCCGGTAGCACGGAGACGAATGCGGACAAACTGAAGAGACTCTTCATCAAAGATTCACGCAGAACCTCTCTGCATTGAACTTGACTTCGAATCCTGAACGGATAAAATGAGTATTTTTTTTTTTTTTTTTTGTGGCCGGTCAACCTGAGCAATGTAGACATATATTGCTGCTGGCTTCGACGGGGGTATAATATAAATATTGGAGGCGCGATAGATCATAATAATGTCGTGACAGCTGCTAACTTTGCGAGACGCTTCCCCCACCTTTTGAAAGCAGATAATTTCCCTCATTAATCATATGCAGCGAGCAGGTTTTCCTGAATCAAGTAATTGCGAAATCAGCCCAACTCCTTCAGTGTGGTCCAGAGGCTTTTCTGGCGAAAAGCAGTCAAGATGAATAGCCAACGCACCGACCAGCGTGGTTGGCTCAAACTTGAAGCTAATCGAACACAACCAAACTCAAGAAAAGCAGCTATTGAACCTTCCCATTCACTTTACTGCAACATTGGTGTTCCCTCCAGTGAAACACCTCGCCTGTCGTCCTTAGTCCACTGTTCTACATCCTTATAAAGAAACCACTTATCAGTTACCAAGCAGTCGTCACTTTGAATGTGATTCGAGGCAGACAAGAAATCACAACGTTTTTCCGTGATTCCTCGCCCATCCAAGAAATCGAAAGCACCCGACCGTGTGTTGTGGAGTGAACGGGCTTTCAAACACGTGATAGAAGGAAACAATCTACTGAGGCTTCACCACACTAATGAACACTCAGGCAAACTTAAGAAATTTTCGGACCTTCGTCAAATCACATTGTTGGTCACCGCGCCGACAACACGTGTCCGCCGCGAAAGCCACCAGAGACGCGGAGGGGCGCGGAGCGACCTGGTCCGGCTGGTTCCCGGTTTTCCCGCTTGGTGGCGTCCGTTTTGCTGGAGTCGCGGTTGCAACCTAAGAACGAAGGCCGAGGGTAAGACGGGCCGGGAAAGAGGAAGCAGACGGAACGCTAAAGAGAGAGGGAGGTTTTCCCTCTCCTCCCCAGCGTTCCGTCTCCTTCCTCCTCCCCGGCCCGTCTTACCCTCGCACTTGGTTCTTAGGTTGCAGGCTTCGAGCAAACGGGCCCTGTACAATCATTTTTTGATGAAATTATGTTATTCTAGTCGGTTCGATGATTTTTTGTGTGACTTCTGCATGCTGTTAATCATTTTCTCATATTACTGCAGTAAATATTGGCATGTTTCTCCCGTTTGACTCGGTTATTTCGCTGGTATTCATTTTCTCATATTGTATACTGTATATTGGCAAGTTTCTCCCGCTCGCCTTGTTATTTGCTGTTGTTGTTCTGCTGTGCGTTTGCTTTTGTAACTTTCTTTCGTCCCCCCTACTGTAATGCCCACCGGGCGATGTAGGTACCAAATAAATAAATAAATTCTCAAACTCTGCCTTGCTCAGCTTCCCTACCTTCGAATGATAACGGTCCCACATCGCCCTGTATACCCTTTGGTTCGGTCTTTTACCGTGTGCTCCCAGAGCCAATCTACCTACTCCATGTCGCTTTATCTCTAACCTTGTCTGGACGTACAGTTTTATGCACAAAACTGCATTTGCGGAAGTCAGGCTCGGAACCATAACTCCTTTCCAGATCTCCCTCACCACCTCATACCTGTTATAGTTCCACAGTGCTCTATTTTTCGTTACCGCTGCATTTCTGTTGCCCTTGCCAGTTACACATTTTGCATGTTCATTGAGGTATTATAGCCTCGTTTATCCATACTCCTAGATACTTGTATTTATCGACTCGCTCAACCTCTAATCCTTGTATCTTTAGCTCTGCAATTCCGTCATCATTGAATACCGTGACCGCTGATTTGTCAAAACTGAATTCAAGCCTTACGTGTGGCCCTCTGCGCCACATATGTTCATTAAATCGGCCGTTAGCACTGTGTTAGCAACATACATCAGACCTGGTATAATGACTGTTTGATCTTTTGACCTTGCCTGTCGTATGAAAAGTCAAACCCAAGACTGTTTTTTTTTTTTTCCAGCTTTTTCTCTAATCCTTGGAGATACAACATGAACAACAATGGCGACAAAAGGCGCATCCCTGCGTAAGATCTCGTTTTATCTCTATTTGCTCCGTTCTCTTCCCTTCCCCAGTTAATAGTACCATGTTGTCTTCGTAAATATCCCTTAAAATTTTAATATTCCGTCGCCCAGATCTAAGCTCCTTATTATGTTCAACAAATTGCCTCGAACGACATTGTCATCAGCCCCTTTTATATCTAAGATCGAGGAGTGGAGCTCCCAAGCGGCCACCTCGGGAACTAACGCTGTGTGGCAAAACAAACCCTCCGACCGCGGTCCTTAGTGCATTCGCTGCCACAGAAGACGATGACGCAAGGCTCGTGGAAGGTATGTAACACTATTCTTTTCTCCTAAACGCATCTAGATAATAGTAATCCAGTCCCCTCTTGCATTAAATGTCATCGAAGGCCTCTTGAAAGGCAAAACAAGCGCATGTGCGGTCAAGCGCGGGCGTGGCGGACCAACCGCGTCGTGTCGGCCGCGCGCCCTGGATCGTGCATGGCCGGCGCGGCGTTCCTGCTTTACTGAATGATTCACAAAACACGCACTTCACTTTTCAGTTACCCTGTCTCTCGCAACACACATGGACGACGTCGTCGAAAGCAAGCGGCGTTGAAGGAGACGACGTGCTCGACTGCGATAGTGTCATCGAGTGCAGTATTCTGCAGTGCCGACGGCGGACAGTGTCCGCATCGTCGCGTACGTGTTGCAGTCCTCCGCGCTGCACATACCCGCTTCAAAGGCATGCTTGGAGCACTGCGGTAAAGTGCGCACCATATCGGTATACAAACAACTATGCAGCGAGCGCGGAAACGATGCGGCGTACGGCGCTAGCGTCGGAGTTGTTCGCCACACAGCGATTGTTTGTGATGTGATGTTGATCAACAGCGCCCCATATATAGTTCGATCTCCTCGCCACGTCTTGTGTTCTTGTCGGCCCCGGATGGCGTTTTTCAACTCATTGGGACCGTTTCTTGGCCCGCATTATGGCACCCGCCAGTGCGGCGATGCCGAGAAGTGCGGCACTGAACGGGTCACCGATAGAAATCAAAGGTGAGTACTCAAAATGTTGTATCGATTGGATTTTCCCTCGGGTTTTGTGACGTTTAGATGCAGTACACCGAGAATATTTTTTTTTTTTGGCCGTTTCGTGTCGTCCGCAACAATAAAATATAACGTGAACGCGCGCGCGAAATTAGAGCCTTGTAGGGAACGATCGAAGGCAGTTCCCTCCGGCTTGCAGATGTTTATAAAAGTTTTCATTGAGAATGCCGTGTCGACGAGTGTGTCCTTTGTCGAGAACTGAAAACAGACAAGTCGAGGTGGGCCCTTTGCCGGAGCGAATCGATCAATAATTCAACGATTCGGAATCGATGCCTGAGCATGTTTCGGAAATAGAAATTTATGTTTTCTTTCCAGGTATACGTTATGTACTAATTTTCAATATAGAAAGAATCTCGTTGCGTTGTCGCGGTCAACATAAGTTCACGGCTCTCAAGTACCGCGCAGGAAATCGCGATTAAGGAACGCCGATAGAACTAACTTTTCGACAGCTTCCAGCCACACCCGGCGGCGGAAATGAGCCAACTCAGCGTTGTAGATAAAATCGAGTCAATGTCACCCGTAAAATATCAGCATTAAGATAAATTAAGTTACGAGAAGTGACAAACTGAAACGGCAATTCTCACGAGAAAACTTGCACGCGCTCCGATCACAAAATGGACCGAGCACACGCGAGGGGATGGCGCCGGGGAAAATTGTTTTCGGTTTACGGACGCAACCCACTGCCGCCGGAATTCTCGGTCATTTGGAAAGCATGGAGTTTGAAGACATTGCATGCAGCCGCAGTCGCCTTGTCGAATCCCGCGCGCGATACAGATGTCCTCCGATAATATTCCGCGCTTTCGATTGTTATTTGTGCAGCTTATTGCCGAACAGTGCTTTCCCCATGACCGGGAGATCGTCGTCATTGAATGCGCTAGCTCTAATTCAATCTGGAAGTAAAGCAATGGAGGAAACCGCGAAGAAAAGAAGCGAACTTCGAGCAACACACGTGTCCAAGGCGTTCATCCGCGGGTCTTCCGGGAAAGCGCCGGTAGGCCTTTCCTCTTTTCCCTCTCGCCCTCTTTCAGTAAAACAGTCTTTGGCTGTATACAGTGTGTGCACGGCCCTCGGAAGTCCCTGAGTGGGCGCGCGGTGCACCCGAAGAGGCCTGAGCGACGGTGTGGCCTGAGCGAGGTTGTTACTTGATGTCATTCGCTTTTTAATCGAATAAACTGATTAAACGAAGGTCACGCGACTTGTGTTCCGAGAGCGCCGTAAAAATGCCCGCGCGTTTACTTTCCCGCAGAGGGCCTGGTAGAGAACCATCCTATAACCATTCACTATGACTGAGCCAGGTAAAAGAAGTTTCGAGCTGAATAAAACAAATTTGCTCCGTGAGACCGTCACCGAGCATAACGTGAAAATTTTTAACGTAGTGTTCAAATGCCACACCACAAATGTATTTTTTTTTTAGCAGGTATTTATAACGTTATTGGGTTTTGGCTTGCATCGGGAGACGGAGACAACAAACGGCGGTACCTGCAGAAAAGTTTATCCGCGGCTTTTGGGCGACCAGAGGAGGATACATTGCACGTAGGCGCACACATCGAACATGCGTTCGGTCAATGGCGTTACCGCGTTTATTTCTTTTGTGCCGGCCGTTCCCATGAATGGCCGAACTCCCGAAGTCGGTTATCGCCTCGGGGAATGCTACGAGCGCGGCATCTGGCGGCGTGGCCGCGTCTACGGTCATGTGCGGCATTGTCCGAGTCGTCCGCCGAAAGAAACGTTCACGCGACGCGCCGAGATCTCTCTCTCCAGAGGCGCCATATTCGCATTTGTACAAAACCCGATCAACGACACTTATCGCTCGTAATGCGCTTCCGGAGCTCCGTGCAACGATAAAGAAGAAAAAAAAAAGATAGAATGTCGCTCGCAGAGGTAATGCCCGATTTATGGCATGCGCCATTGCAGCGTTCTCCCCGAGAGGCTCGTCTCGCCGGGGAGAAGCTATGCAGCGAACAAACGATCACTGCCGCCGGGATCGGGGCGATCGCTCTGCACTCGCCGGCCATTCAAGATCCTCCTCCTCCCCCCCCCCCCCACACACACACACACACAAAAGAAAAAAAAAGAAAAATAAAGAAACGGCGTTTAGGCGTGTGTCACGTAACGCTGGGTATGTCGAAGGAGATCGCCGCTAAAATATTTATTACTGGAACGAAGAGTGCATGCGCGTGAATTATTGATGGGAGGTGGGAAAACCAAGTGGATTTCGTACGCCGCGGTATACCGGTAAATTGAAGCTGCACGTGGCAGCGGAAAGATGGAATGGCCGCGTCCCCCACTTCGAGTTAGGGTACCACATAGGCGACGTCTCTGTAGCGCGGTCTCTTACATCGGCGTTCCGCGTCACTATATAGGACACGGGCTGTCCAGCCCTTCCCTTTGTCGGCGTGCGGTTACAACGAGCCTATACTACCAATAAATCAATAAATTAGCCTCCCCTCGAGTCTATTCATATACCTGGACCCTGGCTTTCCTTTCAACCAATCAATAACGGTCGCCATCCGCGCCTCGCAATATTTCGGTCACGGGGAGGGCATCACGTGACTTTTGATGCCCAGCCATAAGAAGGTTAAACATGCACCCACATGCACGGTGCACGTGACCCTGTCACATGCGAGTTGGGTGGTTGGTTGTATGGGATATGGCCGTATAGCGTTGCGCTCGATTCCATCCGGTAGGGTTGACGTGCCCTTTTTCTATCACACAGCGAAGCGAAGTCGAGGCGGGCAAGCCGGCCGCGAGGCCCCGAGGAGCAGACGACGGACCGCGCAAGTTCGTCTGCTTCTTTTGCAGGGGTTGTGGTGACGTCAAAAAAACGCCGAACTCTGATTGGCTCTGACTGGAAGGATAGTGGGTAGACCTCGAGGCAGCTTGTTTTGAGGTCTAACCACTATCCTTCCAATTAGAACCAATCAGAGCTCGGCGTCTGCAGAAACCTTCCGCGGAGAGTTTCGTTCACCAGTACGACCCCGTTGGATTACGTTCTGAACTTCGCAGCAACATGAACCTATATAAGCGGTTCTCTTAGATTTCCGAGAGCCACCGAGCTGCTCGAACGACGGACTTCGGCCCTTTGTGGCGACAGTGAGTGCACTTTATCCAAGTGGAGTTTCGTTCGCTTCAAATCTGATGACTTCGGCAGTCGAGTGCCCCTGCCGAGTCAAATTGAGTTGATCCAACGTTGGTCACGATAGAAATTATGAAAAACCCCTAATCAAGCTCAACTGCATGGTTCAATGTTGGTTGCGATGCATACCAAGAACACCCCCAACTGCATTGCGAACTTGCGTGAACGCTGCACAAAATATTTCACACGGACGTGCACAAAAAAATTGCAGCCAAATTCGTAAGTATTTAAATTTCTTTCGATGCAAAACACATTTTCCAGATGAATGAAGTTATGCACATTGTTAGAACGCTGGTATCCACCTGCATGATGGTCACGGAGTCTTAAAAAAAGCATACTTTATTAAATTTATTGTTACACGACGAAATAAAAGGCAGCAGGCGCAGTCAGCTGCCGCGATCATGAACAGAATTTCGGTAGACCCTGGTGCCACTCAGTCCGTAAACACAACCATGCACCAATCAGTGGTCACGTGATTCATGTTTGAAAGGGAAATTAGCGAGGAGGATGACAAAAGGCGAGTGACACGGCAGGATGGCTTGGCAAAGCTACGTGGCTGACGTCATGCCCTTTATGACACGCACAAATCGACGTTCATTACTTCATCCTGAAGTTACCGCTGGTTCCAGAGGCGTGGGTAGTGTCATCCTCCCGAAGGTGCACCTCCATCGTTTTAATTGTTTGTGCAACGTTTAGTGGCAGGTCAAAACTTCGGCGATCAATTCCACGTGCTTTGCAGAAAGTAATCTTACAATAGTGGTATCCCAGTCGTCGGACGTCGCTTAGAAGTTCCAGTTCCAGTTCCAGTGCGTTCATTTAGCGTCGATACATTGTGTTGATGAAGAAATGTTTTAGGGGCGAAGCTTCTTAGGGGCTAGCCATGTCCGTATGTCCGTCCGCCGTAGGCCGGCGTCGGGTGTTCGTGCTTCTGCTCGTGAGATCACGTGCTCGTGTAGGGCAAAAAAAAATGGAAGAAAAAAGATGAAAAAAAAATCATGAAAAAAGAAAAAGAAGAAAAAAAAAGAAGAGTAGGGGGTTCTGAGATGCCGAGCCCATCTGTATGCTTAAAAAAAGAAAAGCAGAAAACCCACACCATTCTCCTACTGACATGAATGAAAAGTGCTCAAAGAAAAGAGAAAAAAAAAAGAGTAGGGGGTTCTGAGATGCCATCCATTCTGTCTGCTCAAAACAAGAAAAAGAAGAAAACCACACATTCTCCTACTGACATGAGTGAAAAGGCTCAAAGAAAAAGAAGAAAAAAAAGAGTCGGGGGTTCTGAGATGCCATCCCATCTGTCGGCTTAAAAAAAAAGAAAAAGAAGAAAACCACACATTCTCCTACTGACATGATTGAAAAGGCTCAAAGAAAAAGAAGAAAAAAAAGAGTAGGGGGTTCTGAGATGCCATCCCATCTGTCTGCTTAAAAAAGAAAAAGAAGAAAACCACACATTCTCCTACTGACATGATTGAAAAGGCTCAAAGAAAAAGAAGAAAAAAAAAAGTAGGGGGTTCTGAGATGCCATCCCATCTGTCTGCTTAAAAAAAGAAAAAGAAGAAAACCACACATTCTCCTACTGACATGATTGAAAAGGCTCAAAGAAAAAGAAGAAAAAAAAAGAGTAGGGGTTCTGAGATGCCATCCCATCTGTCTGCTTAAAAAAAAGAAAAAGAAGAAAACCACACATTCTCCTACTGACATGAATGAAAAGGCTCAAAGAAAAAGAAGAAAAAAAGAGTAGGGGGTTCTGAGATGCCATCCCATCTGTCTGCTTAAAAAAAGAAAAAGAAGAAAACCACACATTCTCCTACTGACATGAATGAAAAGGCTCAAAGAAAAAGAAGAAAAAAAAGAGTAGGGGGTTCTGAGATGCCATCCCATCTGTCTGCTTAAAAAAAGAAAAAGAAGAAAACCACACATTCTCCTACTGACATGAATGAAAAGGCTCGGCATGCTGCGGCTCGGCGTCTACGCAGACAAGCACCACCAGAGCTTCGCCCCAAGCAACATCATTCACCACGTGGAGATGCGGTCAATTTTTTAAAGTCGTGGTGTCTTTTCCCGCCTAGTTTAGTGGAGAAAGTGAATTGGAACATAGGTCACGTGACGTCAATTTTTCCTCTAAATTTAGCGGGGAACCTTTATTTGTCCCGTGACGTTAGGTCACGTGATATTAATTTTCCCGCCAAATTTAGAGGGGAAACTTTTCATTTACGCTCACGCCGTCGTGAAAGCGGGGGACGGGTCAGCTGCATCTGTAAAAGAAAGAAAAGACAGCGCCGTATTGGCGACTCCAGGGAAACCGACGCCGCGCAGCTCCGGAGAGGAGGTCATTTCGACCCCGTCGTCTGCTATCGCTGCTTGGTTCTCGTAGGCAGCATAGAAACAAACACCGTTTCCAGTAATTATTTTTACGCTTCCGCCGTGTCATTCCTATGCACCGACTAGAAGAAGGTTTCTACCGTCAAAAAAATCGCTTTGCTTTCATATGTAACACCGCATTTACGCTGCAGCGCAAGAAATGTATGGTGGTCTGCGTGCTGAATGACGAAAACGACCTCCCTTCGTCCGCCATTTTGCCTGACCAGCGCGCCCCCTATAGTTCGCTGGAGTCGCGAATAGTGTTCTAAATTTTGAGATGACACTGGAACTTCTAAGCGACGTCCGACGACTCGGATACTATTGGAAGATTACTTTCTGCAAAGCACGTGGAATCGATCGAAGTTTTGACCTGCCCCTAAACGTTGCACAAACAATTAAAACGATGGAGGTGCACCTTCGGGAGGATGGCACTACCCGCGCCCCTGGAACCAGCGGTAACTTCAGGATGAAGTAATGAACATCGATCTGTGCGTGTCATAAAGGAGAGCTTCCTTTTAGAGCTACTACCCTTTTTTTATTTATCAAACCGCTTCTAGGCTAATTATAGAACTACATTATATTAAAAAAGTAGCTCTTGCCACGAGTCTCAAATTTAGCTATTTTTAGTAGGTTTGGGCCGTTTGAGTTGGCAACACTTTTTTCCACAGTTGTTACGTCACACAGAATGCACGCACCGCCATCAGCTTGAAGTACACCGTCAATACGTCGGCCCTGCGTCGCCCCGAAGAGGGCGCGCATGTTGGATTCGATCGAAGGCAAGCCGTCCGCCGTCAGTCAAACGCATCGACGGGATTTCTGAGATCGCCTACATATGGCGATAACTCATACTGCGGGCTTTGAGCATCATAGAAATTCCTAAATCACGATCCCACGTGGCCGATTTCCTTATTAAAAAGTCATATGTTTCGCCCAAAATGCGCGAAGACACGAAAGGGATAGCTGTAGCAGGGTCGCGCAATGCGGGTGGAATGGTGCCGTCACGTGCCCGAGGACGCAGGTGCGACGTGGTTAATTCTCATAGTATCGTGGATGCCGCTGACGAATGTCACCAGCGACCCGTGAAGTAAGTGGGTAAGCGCGGTGGAAGTTTCTAAAACCACCCAACATTGCGCGTAGCAATACTGCCACAGTGGGACTTCGCATAACGCGAGTAATGTTTGAAAACAAGTCTTTGAAGCAGACGACACAATGATTTGCCCTTCGTCGCGCCATTCTTGGCGGGACGCCAGGGCTGCTCTCTTCGCGCGGCACGGCCGACGGGAAGTCTCGACATCCCTCTCCTCGCACAAAGGGGGGAGACAAAAGAGTTTTTCTATAGCGGCGACGACAGCCCACGAGCTTGAAATCCCTGCAGTATCGCCAGTATAAAACTTAAAAAAGGCAATCAAAGATCGCAGCACACCGAGGTCGGGCTTCGGGCTCGTCAAGCCTCCACAGGAGGCTTTTTCCCTTCTGTACCTCCAATTCATTTGGAAAATAAAGTTATTATTATTATCTCAGGCGAATGTTCCGGCAGCCAGGACGATATGTGACCAATGAGTGTATGCTTGTATGCCAACCGTGGAGATTGCATGTATGCCAACCGTGGAGATTGAAAACGCTCTTATTACAAATGTGTATGCTTTTGTAGATGATAAGAACAATAAGAGTATGAGACAATATTAATTTTTCACGGAGAGGGAACATAATGCTGCAATAATCGTTTCAAAATCAACGCCCAGTCGTATATAAAGTGCGGGTTCGGCCAATAAACTTTTTGGTTGAAAAGTTAGCGCTTGGTCCCCGTCCATCTTCTCGGCCCGTGTTTTATTTTATTGAGCGCTTGTTGTCTAAGTGGTTCAGAGATGCCATCCCATCTGTCTGCTTAAAAAAAAGAAGAAAACCACACATTCTCCTACTGACATGATTGAAAAGGCTCAAAGAAAAAGAAGAAAAAAAAGAGTAGGGGGTTCTAAGATGCCATCCCATCTGTCTGCTTAAAAAAAGAAAAAGAAGAAAACCACACATTCTCCTACTGACATGAATGAAAAGGCTCAAAGAAAAAGAAGAAAAAAAAAAGAGTAGGGGGTTCTGAGATGCCATCCCATCTGTCTGCTTAAAAAAAAAAAAGAAAAAGAAGAAAACCACACATTCTCCTACTGACATGATTGAAAAGGCTCAAAGAAAAAGAAGAAAAAAAAGAGTAGGGGGTTCTGAGATGCCATCCCATCTGTCTGCTTAAAAAAAGAAAAAGAAGAAAACCACACATTCTCCTACTGACATGATTGAAAAGGCTCAAAGAAAAAGAAGAAAAAAAAAGAGTAGGGGGTTCTGAGATGCCATCCCATCTGTCTGCTTAAAAAAGAAAAAGAAGAAAACCACACATTCTCCTACTGACATGAATGAAAAGGCTCAAAGAAAAAGAAGAAAAAAAGAGTAGGGGGTTCTGAGATGCCATCCCATCTGTCTGCTTAAAAAAGAAAAAGAAGAAAACCACACATTCTCCTACTGACATGATTGAAAAGGCTCAAAGAAAAAGAAGAAAAAAAAGAGTAGGGGGTTCTGAGATGCCATCCCATCTGTCTGCTTAAAAAAAGAAAAAGAAGAAAACCACACATTCTCCTACTGACATGAATGAAAAGGCTCGGCATGCCGCGGCTCGGCGTCTACGCAGACAAGCACCACCAGAGCTTCGCCCCAAGCAACATCATTCACCACGTGGAGATGCGGTCAATTTTTTAAAGTCGTGGTGTCTTTTCCCGCCTAGTTTAGTGGAGAAAGTGAATTGGTACATAGGTCACGTGACGTCAATTTTTCCGCTAAATTTAGCGGGGAACCTTAATTTGTCCCGTGACGTTAGGTCACGTGATATTAATTTTCCCGCCAAATTTAGAGGGGAAACTTTTCGTTTACGCTCACGCCGTCGTGAAAGCGGGGGACGGGTCAGCTGCATCTGTAAAAGAAAGAAAAGACAGCGCCGTATTGGCGACTCCAGGGAAACCGACGCCGCGCAGCTCCGGAGAGGAGGTCGTTTCGACCCCGTCGTCTGCTATCGCTGCTTGGTTCTCGTAGGCAGCATAGAAACAAACACCGTTTCCAGTAATTATTTTTACGCTTCCGCCGTGTCATTCCTATGCACCGACTAGAAGAAGGTTTCTACCGTCAAAAAATCGCTTTGCTTTCATATGTAACACCGATTTTAGGCTGCAGTGCAAGAAATGTATGGTGGTCCGCATGCTGAACGACGAAAATGACCTCCTTTCGTCCGCCATTTTGCCTGACCAGCGCGCCCCCTATAGTTCGCTGGAGTCGCGAATAGGGTTCTAAATTTTGAGATGACACTGGAACTTCTAGGCGACGTCCGACGACTCGGATACTATTGGAAGATTACTTTCTGCAAAGCACGTGGAATCGATCGAAGTTTTGACCTGCCACTAAACGTTGCACAAACAATTAAAACGATGGAGGTGCACCTTCGGGAGGATGGCACTACCCACGCCCCTGGAACCAGCGGTAACTTCAGGATGAAGTAATGAACATCGATCTGTGCGTGTCATAAAGGAGAGCTTCCTTTTAGAGCTACTACCGTATTTTTATTTATCAAACCGCTTCTAGGCTAATTATAGAACTACATTATATTAAAAAAGTAGCTCTTGCCACGAGTCTCAAATTTAGCTATTTTTAGTAGGTTTGGGCCGTTTGAGTTGGCAACACTTTTTTCCACAGTTGTTACGTCACACAGAATGCACGCACCGCCATCAGCTTGAAGTACACCGTCAATACGTCGGCCCTGCGTCGCCCCGAAGAGGGCGCGCATGTTGGATTCGATCGAAGGCAAGCCGTCCGCCGTCAGTCAAACGCATCGACGGGATTTCTGAGATCGCCTACATATGGCGATAACTCATACTGCGGGCTTTGAGCATCATAGAAATTCCTAAATCACGATCCCACGCGGCCGATTTCCTTATTAAAAAGTCATATGTTTCGCCCAAAATGCGCGAAGACACGAAAGGGATAGCTGTAGCAGGGTCGCGCAATGCGGGTGGAATGGTGCCGTCACGTGCCCGAGGACGCAGGTGCGACGTGGTTAATTCTCATAGTAGTCGTGGATGCCGCTGACGAATGTCACCAGCGACCCGTGAAGTAAGTGGGTAAGCGCGGTGGAAGTTTCTAAAACCACCCAACATTGCGCGTAGCAATACTGCCACAGTGGGACTTCGCATAACGCGAGTAATGTTTGAAAACAAGTCTTTGAAGCAGACGACACAATGATTTGCCCTTCGTCGCGCCATTCTTGGCGGGACGCCAGGGCTGCTCTCTTCGCGCGGCACGGCCGACGGGAAGTCTCGACATCCCTCTCCTCGCACAAAGGGGGGAGACAAAAAGAGTTTTTCTATAGCGGCGACGACAGCCCACGAGCTTGAAATCCCTGCAGTATCGCCAGTATAAAACTTAAAAAAAGGCAATCAAAGATCGCAGCACACCGAGGTCGGGCTTCGGGCTCGTCAAGCCTCCACTGGAGGCTTTTTCCCTTCTGTCCCTCCAATTCATTTGGAAAATAAAGTTATTATTATTATCTCAGGCGAATGTTCCGGCAGCCAGGACGATATGTGACCAATGAAAACGCGACATGTCGTGGAGATTGAAAACGCTCTTATTACAAAATGTGTATGCTTTTGTAGATGATAAGAACAAATAAGAGTATGAGACAAATATTAATTTTTCACGGAGAGGGAACATAATGCTGCAATAATCGTTTCAAAATCAACGCACTATGTTTGTTTGTTTTTTGCTTTTTTTGGGGGGAACGATGTGTTCGCCGTCTGCATGGTCTCGAGCGCGCGCTCCCTGGGCTGGATCGTCGGCGTCAGGTTAGCGAGAGCCATGGCGCGATGAAGCAATGACACACGATTGACTTTGTCTGCTACGACAGTATACGAGTGACTAAAAAAACTCGCCGAAGTCTGACTGTCCGGGCTGTCCGGGCGACGAGCCACGCGCGTTCGAGATATCAATCCGCGGGTCAACCAGTCGAAGACGCGAGGATCCTTCGCTCGCCATTGGCTGACAGTGGTTTTGGTTTCGGAACACGCTAATTCCATCGCCGGAGATTAGCTCGGTTGTGTTGAGAACTTTGATTGTTTTTAATAGGAAAATCGGCCGCATATCGTCACGATTTAGGGACTTCTAGGATGCTTAGAGCCAGCAAAGTTAGTTATCGCCATATTTAGGCGGTCTCAGAAACCTCCTTTAATAAACGTTCAACGACAAATATGGTGGCCCGATATGACGTTCTCCAGCCACTTCGGACGCCATTTTCAAACCTTCTACGGTGCTTGTCGGGTAGCCGAAATCTGGTGGCCGCTCAATTAATAAAATTACGTGTCAAAAAAAAAAGAAAAAAAAAGAAAAGGGGGGGAAGGAACAAAACTTTTTTAAACTCCCTTTTGTCGACTACACGCCACGCGATGCCTCGCCTGAACTATAAAATATTCATTTTTCCTAAAAAAGAAGAAGAAAAAAAAAACACTCGTGCACGAGGCATTACCACGTCTAACACTGACCTCAATCGAAGAGGAGATTTACGGAATAGATATAGTGTCGCTTGTATAAGCGCGTTCAGGCGAGGCCCGTTCGAGGCCGACGTTACGCATGCAAGTGTGCCGTCGTGAGCGAGCCAAAGCTGCACCCGGGCCGGAAATGAGTTTCCATTGCTTCATGGCATTTCGGCGCGTCGAATCGAGCGAAACTGCACCGTGCAAACGAAACAAAGGGACGGCAATAGTCAGGGCGTGAATCAGGCACCGACCCGACGACTGACGCGCGATACACGGCGCAAGTGCGCAGCCACGTCAGACTGAGCTTCGACGCACCTCATGCTCAACGTTTGCCGCTGATATTTCTTCATGAGCAGCGCAGGGGCTTTCCCACGGCACACGGCGATGCCGCAGAAACGGCCCTCACAACGTACCGGGCACAGTCACCAGTGTCAGCGGTGGAAGCGGCATTGGACCTTTTTGTAGCAGGTTTCGTAGCAGGCAAAATATGGGTTTATTTGGAGAAGCCACCGACGGTTTTGGAGCAGACGCCGACGTCTGTTAGCACGTCAATGGAAAATGTGATTGCATCACTAAATGAGTTCCCATCTGAAAATGATCGAGGGTTCCTCTCCGATACTAAATAATATTCCTTATTATCGTTTGTAGTCAGAACAGATGCAAAAGAATCACACAGCCTTCTTTTTAGAAATAAGGCTGAGGTAAGAGCAGGTTGCATTTACAATCGGTAATAAAACATAGCTGAAAAATGAGGCAGACAGCATTATCTCTCCTCTCCACTTTTACACTCGATAGTTAGGGGTCATGAAACGATTTTTCTACTTTCGATAAATACTACTTAGAGTCACTCCCTAACGTTAATAACCGAATAAACTTGCCTTTTTTTTTTTTTTTTTTTTCTGGGCGATGGCAGTCGCCAATAAAATTCGAGAAATATGAGCATCGTTCATCCCCTCAACTCGGAACCAGAACAAGCGGCCACGTGGCCTGGTGCCTTTAAGTTTCTATATAGGAAGTATTCACTGGCGGCCATAGCTGTGTGCACGACTGCTGAGCGCGTGCTGATGGCGAGCTTCCACAGTTCTTTTGTAACGTGCATCTCGCACCCTCAAGATTGCAGGTCTTAGCAGCCTATTAATGTGGGCTCGTTCAGAGCATGCGCTCTAGACATCACCCACAAATATGGCGCCCGGTGAATACTCCTTATATGCCGCCGAGGTTAATCGTACCCACGCGCTGGGGTTGGCAAAGTAGAAAACGCGTGCTGAGCTCCAGGCATTGTTAAGGCCGGTTCACACACTTGCGTTTGAGTGCGTTTCACTGCGTTGCGTCAAGAACCGAAAGCGAGTCACCGGCATATCTGTGCTTCTTATAAAGCGTGGAATCCAATTCAAGGAATCATCTTGGCACGCGATATAAGCGGCAAGGAAGTCCTGGTTTCTCGCAGCCGCAACGCAGTCAAACGCAGTCAAACGCAACTGTCTGAACCAGGCTTTAAGGCCGGTTCAGACACTTGAGTTTGAGTGCGTTTGACTGCGTTGCGGCGAGAACCGAAAGCGAGTCACCGGCACATCTGTGCTTCGTATTAAGCGTGGAATCAAATTCAAGGAATCTTCTTGGCACGCGATATAAGCAGCAGGGATGTCCTGGTGTCTCGCTGCCGCAACGCAGTCAAACGCAGTCAAACGCAACTGTGTGAACCGGGCTTTAGAGTTCGGCTATTCTCATCACCGCAGTGGTTGGACACGAGCCGAAGTCGACTGCTCACGCATTTCTTGTGTGCAATCCACGAGCCGCGCTCGACTGTTGTCAGGTGGGTGATGTCGATCCCACAGTTACGTCATCCAGCTTTGCGAAGGCAAGACTGAAATAAATAGTCCCCTTTTATCCTCGCAATAGACCCTTCCCGAAAGTCAGTCTACCCACCCTGTGCAGAGCCAAACCCGACGCTTTAATGGCGGCACTACACAGTTTCTCCACACCAAAAAATGCGAACGCCTTCGAAAGCATAGAGCAGAAAGGGGAAAAGGTGTTAGTCCCCTTACGTCACCTTCGACTCACGAAATCGAGGGTGCTTGATTTAGCCGAGCATGATCTCCTATCACCGCCATTAGAGCGGCAATATTGGAGCTCATGGGACTGCCACAAGGTGACTCTGACTTTTGAAAAGGGAAAAAGAAGCTTCTGAATCAGTGGCGGTCCGCGCGAGTATGCTAGGGCCAAACTAGGACCAGTACGCCTCTGCAAAATCACGAATATTCCAACCCGATATCGTTTCGTGACCCCTTTAATGTAGCCCGTAAATTACTGCAAAATGTCGGCAAACATCAGCATATCCGCTGAAAACTTTACAGGTAAAGAGACATCCCCGCAAGTTTTATGAACACCGAACTCAAGTTTCTAACATAACTAACTCCAGAAACAACCACCATCAAAACATTATTAAAATCTACATTTGCGCCTTAAAAGTGGTACTGCGCTTTAGCGGCGTTCGAACCAGAGTTGAGTCGAAGTTCGCCGCCCTTTCGATTGACTGCTGCGCGAAAAATGCCTCGACTACCGTATTTATTCAAATAGACACCCGCGTTTTGTGTGTTTTCTTGGCACACCTGCTTAAAATTAGAGGTCAACCCTGAGTCAAGACCAAAGAGGGAAGACCTGTAATATTACTGAACATAATTTCCGAGCCAATCGCGCTAACCCACGCGCTAACCCACCCACGCGCTAACCCCGTGTCAAGCGCTGCTCCTAGCACTCCGGTGCAAAGCGGTGAAGCTCGACGCGCGCGCGTGCTGGTGCGAGGCCTTGGAGGTCGACGCGAGCGGCGAGGGTGGCACGGTACCCCGCAGCCATGCCGTGGAGGCGTGTGGCGAACATGATAATCGTCGAGCGATATCATCGGGAGTCAAAGACCCTGGGTCCGTCTTATTACAGTAGCTGCCATACCACTATTTTGCACTGATGGTGACTAAAATGTCGTCATTAGTGCATTTTAGGCGCACTCACGACGACTGAAATCGAGAACCTCTTCGTCAACGGCAGACGTGCGCGAAAGTTACGGTGTTCTTCGCTTATGCAGTTCTCGTTTTGTTTCAATTTCGACGGTTTCAACAAATTACCACTCCGCGAAAGGCGCTTATAGTTGAGTAAAACTATCGATAAAATTCACATTTTATTGCGATAAGCCGTCTGGGGCGTGCCGAAGCCGAGCATTCGAAAGATTTACGTGGCACCCTCGAACCCGGAGTGCGTGGAATTGTCGAACAACAACGAACTAACGTCTGGAATGTTGACTCCGCATCGGCACGCCTGCCTTCAAATTTTTTCTTCACCAGCCATCAAAAGACCGCCATTAGCGTGTACAGATGATATACACTTAGGCGATGATAGTTACCGAGGTGGTCAGACTGAATTTAAAAAAAAAAGGTATATAATAAAATATTTTCATTCTTTGCTTCGTTCAAGCTTCCACCTCGACGCAGGTATGGCGCCATTAATCTTAGCGAAAATGCGCTTTGGAGCAAGATTTAGGCTTTAGCACACTTTCATTTCTGGCGCAATTTGTCGCCAATGGCGCAGCGCTTCCATCACTGCGGTATAGACCAACACGTTGCTTATGCCGTTGTATGCGTTGTATGTGCAGAGGTCACGCTTTTGCAAGGAGGACGATATTGCTTAGTGTCCTAACCCTGCTGTAACCCTGTAAAACAAATTGCGGTGGCTTAGCTCGGCTATGCCAGGATATACGTAGCGTGAGCTTATGCGCACAAAATGAGAGGCGCTATCAAGCGGTTCCGGTGCAGCGTCAGACTTGGCTACTGCGCAACGGAGGCGCACAGCTCGGCACGCGGCGGCGCCAGTGCGTCTGCCGTGGCTATGACGTCACTCCTCTGGAATGGGCAGACCGGCGAGGCGCGCGCGGTGGCGGCGTTCCACGGCTTTTGCAACCGGGCGAAGCAGACGGAGATATTACACTTTGCCAGACAAGCAGCTGTCAATAGACCCCTTTCAAAAATCACGTGCCGAATATTAGAGGGTCGGAACCACTTCGCAATGGCGGAGCGACTGCATCGAGGAACGTGCAAGTCATTCCATAAGATAGCGAACGTCGGGGCGCGGTCAACACTACGAGTCGACCATCCAATCAAACAGCGTCGAAAGTGCAACGTCACTGCGATCATCACCTTTTTTAATGTTTTTTTTTTAGTCTGCCGTGACGTTGAGGTTTTAGTCCGCCATTGTACAGGGATTTCACAGCTGCGAACAGAGTACCGTATTTTGAAAGGGGTCTATATCCTCTGCCTCCAGGAAACAAATTTTTCAAGCCGGTGTGAGGTTGCAGAATTTGAGGCTGCTTTTTCTGTGACGTCTTTTTTTTCTTTCGCATCGCAGCGTTTGTGCAGCGTAGGTATTGTGGTCTTGAACCATGAACTGCTGCGTCATGGCTCCTATTTGTTTGACACGGAGGGTCGGGTGATCCGTTCCGATTTTGTTTTTTAGCGCATAAAGTACAGGCTTATTAACGTTAATGCCCCCGCGAACCACGCTTTTTCGCATTCCTTTTTTAACAACCTCGACGTCCATCTACTCGATGCTCGTCCTTGCCTCATTGTTGGCGACTTTAATTGCGTTTTTGACTCGATGACAGACATCCGGGACCCGGGAATGGGACGATCAGTTTGGTATGCACGCGAACTGCTGAGACTGGTGCGTCACTTTGAACTTGAGGCTGCGTGGTCTTTCCTTCATGGCGCCAGTTTTCAATCCACACGGAGCGACGGCAGGACCAGCTGCCGCTTGGATCGCGTTTACGTGCCGCGTCGGTTGACCACGGCGATGACATCATGCACCGCGGTTGTTTTTCCGCCGACTCCGGTTCCCGTGTCGGACCATAGCCCCGTTATAGTCGCTCTTTCTTTACCCAAGGCGAGCGGCATGCGTCCTTGGCGTCTGGACGTTCGAGTTTTGCGCGATGAATGCGCCAAGAGGACGCTGTCCAACCTAATAAAACAGTTTCTCGTTGAATGCGCCCGACTCCCGCCACGAGGGACCATCTCAAGGGCAGGTGGCGGGATTTATGCTCCATGCAGGGACTGCATCTTCGAGCGGACCGTCGAGCGCTCCTTCAGGATACTATTCTCCGCATACGCATTGTCTGCAGGGGTGGTGCTGCCGCCTCTCTTATGCAAACGTACTTGGCACAACTTCAGCGAAGCTACCAGTTTCTGCTCCGCACTGATACAACGGCTTCCACGGTTTCTCGGGTGAACCGTTGTCCAGCGACCCATCCAGAAGTCCTGCGATACACCCGGCGGGCTCAGCGGCCGGGCTCTAGCGCGCCCTTGTGGGGCCCTGCCCCTGTTCCCTCGACAAGCACCTCCCCGGACGCAGTCCACCTTCCAACCTTCGCCTCCCACTTTAGGGCTCTCGCGCAGGCAGAAGATGAGGCTAGTCGCGCAGAACTGCTCGACCACCTATTTCTTTGTGGGCTTCCAACAGTTCCCGACGATTTTGGTTCGACCTTAGAACAGGTCCCTAGCTCGGCGGAGCTTCAACACGCCCTTTCGCGGATGAAATCAGGCTCGGCGCCCGGGCCGGACGGACTCTCAACAGACTTTTATAATACATTTTGACCTGTTCTTTGCGACTTTTTTTGCGGCGTTTTACGGGTTTTCTTTGAGGAACAGAGCTTTCCGGCATCCTTCCGGCTTGGTCGAATAGTCCTTCTCTCCAAGGAGGGGGGAAGCCCTCTACAAACTTCTGACCACTGTTTTGTCGTTGCGGATGCAGATCGTACTCCCAGAACTGATTAATCTGCGTCAGACATGCTCGGTTCCAGGTCGCACCAGCCATTCGCTGGTCGCCCTTACGCGGGACCTCGTGGAGTACACGCGATCTCGACAGGCAGGCGGTCTGCTAGTATCCCTTGATCAGGCCAAGGCCTTCGATCGCGTAGAACACAAATATCTGTTCAGGGTGCTGGCCGCCTTTGGATTACCTCCGAAGGGCATTTTTCTGTTCGAGTGTCTACGGTATGCAAAGCGACTTGTTTGTCGATGGAATCCCGGCCGCGCGCTTCCCGGTCGCGCGGGGCGTTCGTCAGGGGCGCCCTCTCTCCCCACTCCTGTTTGTGCTCAGTTTAGAACCTTTCCTTCTTGGACTTGAGAGAGCCTCAAACGTTCGTGGCCCACAGCTCCCAGGAACGGGTCAGGTCAAGGCGACTGCGTACGCTGACGATGTGACGCTCTTCGCCCGTGATGGCGACAGTGTTCTGGGAGCGCTTCAGGTTTTCGCGACCTATGCGGCTTTGTCCGGCGCAGAGCTAAACTCCACCAAGTCCAAGATTGTATGCATTGGCGATCCCCCGCCCGATCCCTTGCCGCTCCCCGTTGACGCAACTCTTGGGGGCAGACGGCGTGGCAGGTGAGACGTGGTCGGCGCTTGCGCGTGACATAAACTCGTGCGAGGCCGGGGGATATGCCTTCCCAATGGCCGTACGGCGTTACTTGGCACAGTCAGTGATTTGCGGTCGACTCTGGTATGTCGCGCGCGTAGCTTCGCCGCCCTCCCCGTTTGTGCGCCAGGCGCGCTCTTCTCTCCTGTCCTTTTTTCGGCAGGCAAGACGGCTCTGGTGGCTCGCCCGCGCCCAGCCTCCCTCGAGAGCGCGGTGGCTCGAGCTTTCCTTGTATCAAACTGACAGCGTCCACTTTAGCTTTCAAGACCCCCTTGACTATCCTCGATGACACGGACAACCCGGCCCGTCCGCTGGCGGTGTATTTTCTCGGGACATTGTATAGTGACCTGGAACCCTCGCGCCCTCGCAGCCGCCCCTCACTGGCGCCCGCGTGGAAACGGTTCCGCCTTTCTACACTGCAGAACTGCTATTGAGACTTTCCGGCAGCTCCGCGCCCATGTGTCAGAAGACATTGTTGAGACTCCGGCGTCTCGTCTTGTTGAGATCCTCTACTCGTCGCAGTTTTCGGCGCCAGTGCCGGGGCTTGGGCCGTCGTACATAGGATCCCCCCTCCCCCACGGTAGCCTGCCTGGAGAAGTGTGTGACTTCCAGTGGAAGAAAGGTTGGGGAGTCTTACCAACCAAGGACCGCCTTTTCCGTTGGGGTTTGGTCAGTGATGTTAAGTGTCCCAACTGCAGCGCAGTGGAGACAAACGTCCACGTAACGGCGCAGTGCGTGGTGGCGCAGATTTTCTGGCGCCCTGTGGCGCATGCCTTTCCTGACGCTGCATGGTGTGCGCCCTTATGTCAGTCAGGGTCGTCGGCCCCGAGGGAATTTCGCTTTCCTTGTGATCGCGGGCCGAATGGGTCCTGTGGCACAACCGTTGCTCCTCGAAGGTGCGGCAGCGTTGCCAAAGGGCGATGTGGCCACTTTTATGGAGTCTGCGACGGGAGCTGGTCACTTTTTTGGAGTGTGAGCTGTTCCTCCTTGGGGAGTGTGAGTTCCTGCGGCGCTGGTCGTGCCGGTACCTGACGGTGTTCAACGGCCAGGTACATTTGACTTGCCTCTCCTTGGACATGTTGTAATGCGGACACTCTGGTTCCGCCTCGCCGGCTGCGACGGCCGGAGTGATCATTGCGTCGCGTAAACATTGTTTGTGTAGAGCATGCATCATATGTGACCTTGTAACATTGTAAAAACTCGCAATGGTGTCAAATAAACTTTTCTTACCCTGAAACCCCTTCCACCGTATCTGTTTCGGCTACGAAATGGCCGATTAAAGCCAAAGTAGATGTCACGTGCAGTTCCTCGAGTGGCCGCTATGGGATAAATGGCGGCGTTGTGATCGCCATTAGCTTGGTTCTCGAGTTTTCCCCAACTGAGTGGTTCGTAACGCTGGTACGTTTCGAAACACTGCGTCTAGATGGCGTTTCAGCTCTGCTCTCTGGAACGCACAGTTATGAAACGAAGATCTGGATGACGCTTCGAACGACGGCAGGCGGATTGAAGTGAGCGAGGGGGGGGGGGGGGGGGGGGGGTGCCCCCTTCCGCGGGAGTACCACAACTGAGGTAATCTAGTAACGTTGAGCTGTGCGCCGTGTGAGGTCACTGCTCCTCGCGCTTGCGCAGCACGACTCTTTGAAAGCCACGCGAAACTGCTCAACCTCGGCCAGTGTAGCTCACGCTACAAAACATTTTTCGAAATAAGTAACTAATTCGGCACAAACCAGACCCGGGAGAAGCTTGTGCGCACGCGCCGACAGCAGCGCTGAAGCGGAAACCCACCGCGCACGAACTCTCAGGGGACGCTGTTGCTGCCGTCACGTGCACTGCGCCATGCACGGTCAGGTGACCCTTGCAGATTCCCCCGATGAATAAACGAACATCTTCTTTCGCTCGGTCTCTCCACTCTTCTCGCAACAAATCGAGCGAAAGAAATCGAAGCCTCTTTCAGGCTCAGAAAAGTTCGTCAACAGGCGGCGGAGGAACGCAACGAGATCGTTGTCGGCGGACAAAACTCGCTGTTTATCTGTGGTTATCGGTCTACAGGGGGACGAGGTCGTCGAGTGTTCGGAAAACGGCCGACCTGCCTGGACGCCTCACGGCGCCTCGTGGCGCGCGAGCGACGATAAACAGGCGTGCCACGTGCGAGATTAATAAGACGCGCTCTCCGTACACATAAAGCGCTTCCCTGCGCGCACGCCGACTTCTATAAAAAGCGCGCTCTCGCCTAGAAAGAAGGCAAAAAAGACAACTTAGCTTAAAAAAAAAATAATAAAAGGGGAAAAAGAAGGCTTTTAGCACGCAGTTTTAAAAAAAAAAAGTCAATCTCATTCTCCGTGGGAGAAAAGAGGAGGTAAGAAGGTATATACCACGCACCTTGGCGGCGCTGGGCGCTTGAGCCGATCCAACGGTGAACTGCGCCTGTCGTCGGACGGTCCCCAACTAAAGCGGCGCGAACCTCTGAGACCTCGCGAGAAGTGGACGCGCATAAGGCCCATGCCCAATCGCGGCAAAGAAAGAACGAAGAAATCGTATAAAATGCTCGCAAGGGGCATTGACTTCTCGCCGTCTCTGCAGGAGCGTCGTCGCCGCGGTGTTGTCCTGACTGAGAATGAAAAGATCTCCTCCCGACAGCCTTCTTCCAGGCTTGGCGTCTTGGCGCCTCGCGAACTCAACTTAGAAACAGACCGTCTGTTTGCTTTTCGCTCCTAGTATTCTTCCTTCTTTCTCGCAGACGTGTCCACGGTTCTTGCACACTCCACAAAGGCAACTTGCGACTCCGAGACGAGTTTTGCTGCGAGTCTTGACGAAGATACGGATTGAAAAATAACAATTCCTCGAAAACATAAAAAAAACCGAGACACCGGAAAAGGGAAAACGAAGGACACGAAAAGGAGGACGCCACACACAACGTCTTTCACCAGCTTGCCTGTACTTTTACCGTTCTGTCAGTTAACAATTCCTTTCTGTTGATTTGGTCAGCGAGGTGGACTGACCAAGTTTCTGATCTTCAAAGCAGCGTTGCTATATCTGGACGCCAGACCCGATGAGCCGACCTGTGGCTGTGCGAATTTTCGCAACATCCAGCTGTGCGCGGTTTTATTTATTTATTTTTTTCGGCAGTAGCGTTTAATTTTTGTCTTGTAACGATATTTACCGCGTACACCCATTGTTGACGCTTTAGGCTGCAAAACGTACACAAATTCATAATAAAAAAAAAAAGAAACTTGACACAGATAAATGTTTAGGATATAAATGTGCGACAAAGCCCGGCCCAGACACAAAACGAACACGGGCGTTCGATCATCGAGCACTCCATTCTTGCCTCGAACTCGATGGGGTCACTGTTCCATCGCTCTTCGATAGTCTATAAATATAACCTTCAGTTGTGTTCCATAAACAAGCAAAAAAGAACACACAAAAGAACACTTGATTGCAGCACAGTCGGAATGCAATGCTCTACGCAGCAGGCGAACTGAACCAACGTTGCACCGAACGCCATACCAAAGCCACTTGAAGAACACACACAAAAAAAAGTAACAATAAAAGAGCCCTAGTTCTTTTTGTTGCTTCGCAGTTTTTCTCAGATACCCGAGCCTGTTAAAAAAAGCGGTTTGAAATTGAAAAAAGAACTTAAAAGAAATTAGGCGGCGATGGTGTGAAACAGAAGACGCCAATGCGGCACAAGCGAAGAAAAAGCCGGGACCAGGATTGTTGCGTAAAGCGTCGGCACCTTGCGAGGTCCTGCTGATGAGGAGAACCGCCCGCGGGGAGACGGACCTCCCCCTCTTTATCGAAAGCGGAAATTTCAACAACGTCCATTCCGCTGCTTCCCGACCCGTAGAAAATTTGCGCGCTCGAGGAAACACTCCTTGCGCGAGCAGACGACGACGGAGCTCGGGGAAAAGCAGACAAGAAGCTGGAATGCGCCCAAATGAACGTCGTCTGCGTTCCACGGGGCAACCAACACGAAGCAAAATATCGTGGAGTACTTCCAAGGTAGCCAAAGAAAAGACGCCGGAATCAAATGAAATCTCGAAAACATCTTGGTGGCAACCTTTATCAGTTCAGTGTTTAAGGAACGATCTTTGAAATTTGATTAGAAGACATTAAACGGTAATTTCAGGGAGTAAAAGCTCTGTTTTGTCCACTTCCTCGCTACATTTAGCGGGGAAATTGAACTGGCGTTTAGGCCACTTGATGTTATGTTCTCCGCTAAATTTAGCGCGGAAACCATAGTGCACAGGTCATGCGACATCAATTTTCCCGCTAAATTTAGCGGGGAAACTAAATTGCTGTTGACATCGTGTGACATTAATTTCTCTAAATTTAGCGTGGAGACGCTAAATTGATGTGTAGGTCACACAACGTCAATTTCCCCGCTAAGTTTAGCTGCAAATGCTCGGACGGACGAACAAAATGTTCGACTGGGGGTTCATACGCGCGTCGGGGCCGGAACCTGAATCCGGGTCCGCTAATCAGAAGACCCGGGATCGGATCCCGTCCGCGAGGCACATATTGCTTTTCGGTGGTTTCCTCGTCGAATTCCGTCCGATGCGGTTCAGGATTCTGCTCGTCTCTATTACCTTCACTCTCAGAAACGCAGTAGCAGCCTCCCGGGGGTGAATGGCGAGAATGCCTGTATTGGTTGTCAAGTCGACGTTGTCATTTGGTGCTAGCTTATCTGAAAAACGTTACGCAGAATGTGGAATTGTGCAATGCGAGCTTACACCAGACCAGTTAGCTCCGAGGAAGAGCCAATACAAATACGTTTTTGTTTTAGCTGCAGAGTGAGCTTTTATAGCGTTCGTTTCAGACTATCAAACTTCTTGTAACCCACTGGGAACAAGTTCGTCCATCAAAATACCACCATACACTAAAAAAAAATGACCGCATCTCCACGTGGTGAATGATGTTGATTGGGGCGAAGCTCGGGTGGTGCTGATGATACTGATTTTGGTCATAGGTATTGCTGCTTGCTGTCGGCGTTGACGCTTTGCCGCCGCTTCCCGAGCTCTCAACTCCGGGTCCGCTTGGCGTTTTTGACGCTGTGCAGCAGCTTCTCGCGCCCATGGTCTCCGGAGCAGCTTGCTGTCTACGTAGACGCTGAGACGCTGCATGCCGAGCTTTTCGGTCCTTTTCATTCGTGGCAGTAGGAGAATGTGTGGTTTTCTTCTTTTTCTTTTTTTAAGCAGACACATGGGATGGCATCTCTTCTTCTTGTTTCATAATTTTTTTTCATCTTTTTTTTCCAATTCTTTTTTTGCCCTACACGAGCACGTGAGCATGTGCTCACGTGCTCGTGAGCACGTGATCTCACGAGCGGAAGCACGAGCACCCGATGCCGGCCTACGGCGGACGGACATACGGACATGGCTAGCCCCTAAGGAGCTCCGCCCCTAAAACGTTTCTGCGTCTACTTTCACGCACAACACTCGGAGAGCAAATCACCGCCACTTACAGAGGCAGCTCAGCGAATGACACTGCCGAAACGTGTGTTTAGACCAAAAAACGCAGTCTGGGTTATGACATTAAGCAATGCAAAACGTCACGCTTGCATTGCTTAATGTCACAACTCAGACTGCGTTTTTTGGTCTAAACACATGTTTCGGCATTGTCATTCGCTCAGCTCCCTCCGTAAGTTGCGGTGATGGGCTCTCCGAGTGTTCTGCGGGAAAGCAGACGCACGGGCTTTTTTTTTTTAGAGTGTATGTCGTCAGAACACCTAAAGTCACTGGATCCTGGGAAAGTAGAGCCATTGCCTTCCCACCTGCTAGCCGGACACAAACAGATACTAACATTCAGACGACCCAGAATCTCGCAAGGTGATTGGCTAATCTGCCTACGTTGCCATGGAAATCGCTATCTCGGTCCATTTAAATCTCCGAAGCCTCCAAAGGGTCGTTCTAAACCAGTCGCGCCAAGATCACAATGGAGCATCATCGTACTGGAAGCGCTCCTCGCCAGTACAAGCGTCTTCGGCACTGTGTATGCAATCAACTTATCAAACATGCCCATCTCCACGGATCTCTTACAATTATATTGTTCTTGCGTATTTGAAAACAGTAAACTTATTTTTCAGTGCCTCCAAGCAGCGACACAGCGTGTGGTAGTGGTACGAAGATGCACGCTAGTTTAGCCGGTGTGTGGATAGCACAACCTCGCTATAAGAAACGTCCCCATAAAGCTACCCGTCACCAGCGAATTTAGATCGGCTCACCAAGAGCGGAGGGGTGGAGGAGAAATTGCCCATTTCACGGACCAAAATGGCGACCATACGAGGAGCTTGGCGCTACTTTCCCAGGATCCAGTGACTTTAGGTGAGCCGATCTAGATTCGCTGGTGACGGGTAGCTTTATGGGGACGTTTCTTGTATAGCGAGGTTGTGCTATCCACACACCGGCTAACTAGCGTGCATCTTCGTACCACTACCACACGCTGTGTCGCTGCTTGGAGGCACTGAAAAATAAGTTTACTGTTTTCAAATACGCAAGAACAATATAAATGTAAGAGATCCGTGGAGATGGGCATGATTGATAAGTTGATTGCACAGTGCCGAAGACGCTTGTACTGGCGAGGAACGCTTCCAGTACGATGATGCTCCATTGTGATCTTGGCTCGACTGGTTTAGAACGACCCTTTGGAGGCTTCGGAGATTTAAATGGACCGAGACAGCGATTTCCATGGCAACATAGGCAGCATTAAGATGGCCATTTGGGCCAGTTGATTCATGATCGAAGATAGGCGCCGAAAAAAACACAACGACAACGCGCCGTTGTCCATGTGTTTTTTTCGGCACCTATCTTCGATCAACGTAGGCAGATTAGCCAATCGCCTTGCGAGATTCTGGGTCGTCTGTATGTTAGTATCTGTTTGTGTCCGGCTAGCAGCTGGGAAGGCAATGGCGCTACTTTCAGAGGATCCAGTGACTTTAGGCACGGTGTAAGATAATACTCTTCAGGTTAGGACAGCGCGCTCCTCGCGACGTGCCCGATAAAGTTCGCTCTTCACTCTCTCTCTCTCTCTCACTATGGTTTCAAGCGGCGCCTACAGGTGACTCGTCGACCCGTGGGCACGTACAAGACGGCTCGTGCCGCTCCACACGCGCAGAGCTCCAGCGAAGTTGTCGCACGTCCAGAAAGACCACGGTGTACCGGGGTTTCATGGCAACGAGACAATTTTTTTCGCTCTCACATAGTTTCGCCGTTCGACCGCCAGCGACACTGTCAGCCGCGGGCACGGTGGCCGCGGAATGATGCAGCCTTTCGGATGCCCGTCGAACGAACGCTATCTGCGTGGGCGCGGTTCGGCGTTCGAACAATGGGTAGAGACAAAGGCTAATCATTCCAATCAGAACTCGGTGTTCCGACGTCTCCTCCTCTCCCTTAATTTCTAGCGGTATACGATTCACACTTAGGAAGCAAACGTAAACGAACGGACAGTGTGTACGTGTCTGTTTATCTTTTCTACCAAAATGTGCGAATTTTTTCGGCGTTGCCAGTAAAGCCCATTGGGTTTGAAAAAGGGACCGAGGACCATGTTTCAACAATGACTTGGCGAAAAACAGATACGTTGATTTATGTTTTGGGTTTCTAGGAGAGCCGTCTCCATTGGCGCGATTAACCAATTTTGAAGCAACTCAGCGATCACCAAGATTTCGCCGGAGTGTCCCTTTCAGGGAAGATGCGGGTCGAAAAACGGAAATATTTTGCAAATTTGCGTTTTAACGTGTTTTAGTATCGACGAATCTTCGTATTTTATGTATATAAACTATCAAAAGAAGGAACAGGATCGCGAAATTAGTCCAATAGGCATTTGAAGAACTCCCGGCAGCCAGGAAGGCATATATTTGAGCCATTTCGTGCGCGCGGTTCTTCGAATTGTGACGTCGCCCGCCATCCCATTTATAGTGAGAAGCGCTTAACCGTCTTCTCTCCATCGCATTCGTCTGTAGCTTTAATGTTTAATTAAGAATAGTAAAAAAAATATTTCCCGTCGCGAAATAGAGCCGCTACAGATATATGACAATATACGAAAGTTTTTTTGTTTTTTTTTTAATTTTAGAGCATTTTTACGGTCTTTTACAGTCCTATTACAACCTGATTCCGCGTGCGTATGATTTAGGATATGTAGAATTCGACTATCAAGCCTTGGCTTGCTTAGAATGTTGATTTTTTATATTTACAAAAACAAAATTGTTATCCCGTTAAAACTGGCGTTTTCCCGGTTTTCCCTTAGTAAATGCGTCGGCGTTTATTTCCCCGCTGCATGCAGCCGTCTTTCGTTTGGACAGAGAAATCGGGCGACTCTGATTGGCAGGCGCCAAGGTCAAGCGTGGCGTTGGCCAATCACGGCCGTCGGATTTCTCGCCGAGTCCTTCGCCGAGTGTCCAGATCAGGGCCCCAGGAAGTGAGGGACTCTTCTCGTGAGGTTACGGCGCGGTTCCCGCCGTGCCCTTTCACTCCACGTCCACTTTCCCTCGCTCTTGCAGGGGACGCGACGGGCGAAACATCAGGTTCATCGCGCATGCGCCGTCCTGCATCTCCCAAATCAATCAGAAGACTCAGTAGTCCTGGTTGTCGTGTCGTCTGCTAGCTCACGACCACTTTGAAACTGCACACTCTAAAAAACTCCGTGTTCTTTTAGAAAGGAAGCAATCTTACTCCTACGAATTGGGGAGAAATTTTGCTCCTCTAAAAACGGAGGACATTTCTAAGGTGTATTCACACGGCGGACAAATTCCGGGAACGATGTCCGCGGACCTGTGAAATATGCGTATCACGTGGCTTCCACGTCACAACGGACAAGTCCGCGGACTTGTGCAAGTCCGAGGACATGCGCATTAATACTCCATGGTTGACGTGGACCAAGGCGAGAACTGCGAGTCCGAGCTCGTATACCTTTCTCGCTGCCTTCGCTGCACGAGCTATCTGTTCAGGATTGGTATTCCCCAACACTCTCACCTCGCGCCGAGAGCCTTGGTTGTGCTTCGCTGCGTTCCAAGCTACAAGAGAACGGCCATGCAACGCACGTGACGGTCGATCCAATCCCGCCAGCGTCTGTCTGATGAACCTGGCATTGAAGACAACAACGATGAAGGATCTCAGCGATGAAGCGACACTGTGTTTAATTGCACTCGTAGAAGAGTTTCCACAGCTTTGGTGCCTTCAAAACGACCAGTACCGCAACAACGGCATAAAATCAGAGCTCTGCAAACAAATTGCCAATGAAATGGAACGGCGCTACTCCCAGTATGGGCCTTACACGGAAGGTAAGTTCATTGAAGGCAGACTAATTAGTGTTGATTCCGTGTTGTATTCGACCGCTTATTGTTGTCTGATATTTCAGAGGGAGTGAGGGGCTTTTTTCAAAATAAGCGACGCGTCTTCAGACGGGAGAAGGAAAAGATAATGAAGACGAAGAGTGGCCAAGCTGCGGAGTACACGTACAACGGTAGATGGAGGTTCTACCGCAGTCGCCGTGGGAGTCCAAAAAGCGCAACATAGGTCTCCTGTTCTTGGATCGGAGCAAACCTGTCCTTTCCCGGGAGTGCAACGAATCTTACCAACATAAGGATCTCAGTGGGAGTGAGTACGTTTGGCGGGTTGACCGATTCGTTTAACTTGATTCTTTAGACCTATCGAATGAAACGTTGGCGAGCGTTCGTTGATGGAGGTCACTGAATCCCATTAGCTTGGCTGACATTCGAGCTCTGGCTTTGCTCTACACGCTTCAGCATTTTGTTTCGTTCACTCGTGTTAATCACGGTCTCTTGAAGTGCTGTTAGTCGCTGAATGAAGCTGCGAGACACTATCCTAGGGTTTGACAACTGGCGGCCCGCGGGCCGGGTCCTGGCCGCAATGCAGTTTCATTCAAAGTTCAGGGCGACGCAACAGTTTTGACCTCAAATGCAGTGTACAGGGTCCTTCATTGAGTAAACCTTGCTTTTATTAAATTGTGAAAGTCAAAGGGCCACCGCCGGTGAGCCTTCGATGGGTCCGACCTGCCGCGTCTCTTTAAAAAACAACTCTCGCTTCTCCCGCAATACTACGGTGATGACATCTACTCTTGGTCACGTAACCCATCGCCGTCCTCCCTTCACTACTAAAACTCTTTCTCTCTCCCTTAATCTCTCCCTCAATACTCTGAACAGTAAATGGCCGACACTTGCGATATTATGCCGTGCAAGCGGTGCTTTACATATAGTTCCTCTAGCGTAACGCATTCGTATTTCTTTTACCTTTCCAGATGGACAGTGAGACAGAACTGGCGTCTGTTATTACCGAGATGAGGGAACCCGTCCTTGGCACGCCTTCCACACACACACCGCACGGAACAACGAGTCCTAGTGCGGAAGCGTCTGGCACTCCTGTGAAGCGCCCAAAGTGCGATGACGGAAAAAAGAAAGCAGATGACTGCTCCAGCTCTGGGTGGAAAGAGCGCACAGTTGCTTTCACTAAAATTGCCGAAAGTTTTGCAACTGAAAAAAGTGGCGACGGCGCTGATAATTTCGGAAGGGTAGTGGCGGGCCACATGAGAAACCTGAACGGAACCAATTTTATTGGGTGTCAGATAGAGGTATTGGAACTAGTCAAACGTTACCTAGAGCGACAGTAAGAATTAATGTAATTCAACGAACCCTATTTAAACTAAAAAATGTTTAACCAAAATTAGCATTTCGCACTCGAAAGTGAAAGGGATACTTGGAAGCAAACAAGTCTTTGTATCCTTTGCCTTTCGTACTTATTACATTCGGAACTGACTGCTGTTTTGTTGGAGTGGGCCAGTGTATTAGATGGTAACCAATATTATAGCATGACGAAATAAAAGATAAGAAAACATTGAAGATTCTTTGAAGTATATTTACATAAAGTTGAACAATTGGAGCATAACACAAAAGTTTTGGTGATCAAAGTGACAGACATGCATGAACTATTGTTAAGTAAAGGAAGTAGCAATATACATACCATGTAATGGTATCTATATATACATTCCCCGTCCTTTGCTTCTGCACTTGTCTGCACAGGCAGATAAGGTTACATTCTGTTATTTATCCGCAGATTAAGGCCCGCCTGTTCCCTCTGCCACGCGACGGTGCCTTCGTCATTAAAGTATCTCCGCAGACGCTCACGCACATCTAGATCTCTTGCCCCGGAGCGCCCTTTGCAACTTCGTAGCCCGAAGTAGATTGTCCTTTTTCGCTGGTGGTCCTCCCTCGACGCTTTAAAAAGCACAGGCTTAGCTCGCAAATAGTTGTGCAGCACACGCGCTGCCTTGACGAATGAGGTGACCCTTCCTGGTTCGGCATCGATAGTCGTGTGTAAAACCAACGGTTTGCCAGAATACCAAACGCATTTTATGCTACCCGTCTGGCTCGGCTTAACCTAAAATGAAAAAAAAAAAAAACGATAAGGAAAACGATGTTTAGAAATGACACGATGCAGGCAAGACACCTGTAGTTAAATATAACCTTTTCTTCATCCAGATTTGTACCAGTGTACGGCTTCATTAAGTTTATAGACAAGGGGAAGGCGTCGTGTCCCACGATGACGAGTGGGACGCCGACCGGTCCAGGTCCTGAGATCGGCAGTCCGGCTATTTCGTTCTCGATGGCGTTCCGCTGTGGTGGCGTCCTCCAAATGCCTCCATCTCCATCAGACCCGGGTGCGCCGATATCAATGTACAAAAACCTGCTGTCTGCGTCCACAAGAGCAAAAAGCACGATACTGAAGGTATTCTTGCGTCGGTATTAGGTGCTTTCGCGACTTCATCATCCGCCATCTTGAGGGCACAAGCCACAACAACTCGTGAAGCCTTGTTGGCCTCCATGTTCGAATCGAAACCAATTTCCGGTCGTTTTCTTTCTTTTTCTTTTCGACTCCTATTTTCACTATGCGCAGGAACCCTCGAGCATCTTCCACAGCTGTAGCTCGTGCGTACTAATCGTACTGAAAAATGAGCAAAGGCCCATCCGTGTACGAGAACCGTGAGAGGCATATAAAAAAAGAGAAAACCGCTCGTGCAACGAAGTTTACCACGAGCACTTTCACGCAATCGGTTCCCGGGCTTGTCCGTGGACCACAGTGGACTCGAGAAAAGGCAGAATTGGATCGCGTTCAAAACCCCTATAATCGTGGTCCGGCAGGTCCGCGGACATATTCTGTGACGTTCGCTCACGTGATACGCAAGATACATCAGGTCCGAGGACACGTTCTTCAGGTCCGTGGACATGTCCCTTGGTTTTGCCTGCTGTTTTCGCCAGAGACATAGCCGATTTCATACCCCAGAAGAGGTGACGTCACGCCTTTCGTAGGAACTTGTCCGCGGACAAAGTCCTTCGTGTGAATACACCTTTTTTTTTTTTTCTTTCAAGAAATGTTTTGCGTTTCTGCGTTAAAGAAAACACACACTCAAAAAGAAATATGACCTCAGGAGGTCTCCAATGGAGAACTTTGTGGTCGCTGTCGCCGGAGCGCTCCAGCGGCCAGCCCACTCGGCCACCGCGCAGACGCTGTTCCCGGGAGTTTTATATACTGACATTACTCGCTGATATAGGCCTAGAACATTTTTCGTTAATTACGATATTTTCCGGCAAAAACTTGACACGTCGCTCCTCGCGAGTATGCAAAGACGATCCATTTCGCTCATATTTCCAGCCCCTTCGTCCTGTTTCGGCAAGCCAAGTTGCATTTTGGAGATCGAAGCGAGGACGCAATTTTATGGCACGTCATTCGACGATCGTACCTGTGCCGATCGGAGATGCAAAAAGGTTCCCTGAAACTCACTAGTTATGCGATAGAAATTCAACGCACCATTCTAACAACTCCAACTATGTAAAAAAAAAGCAACCGAGCACTCAAGTCGCAGTCCCTGCCGACCGCTGCCGCCGCGAACATGAAGGATCATGTTTTGGTCCCTTTTTTCAAGCGCCACCAGACGGCGCATGCAGTATACGGTGAAATGGGGGAACGTTGGCGCAGGGAGGAAAACTGATTTTTCCTCCATTCCTTTTTTTTTTTTTTTTATATAGAGCGTGCGCTCGCGTTATAAAATTAATGCAACCACACATATCTAAGTGGCGGACATAATGTCCGAAGGTTCAAGAGGCTTCCTGCTCGTCCTACTTGTGCGAGATCTACATTTCGCGAGCGCAGAGCGAGCAGTATGCGGACCGGCCATCGAGGGAGGCTGCATCCCAAGACAGCAGTATGCGGACCGCTGCGAGACTGGAATTCCCATCCTTCGCTGAGTCGGAATCTCTGCGCTAAACGCTGACGTGTTTCGTCGAGCATTAAAACAGCAACAGCAGCAATTTCGTCATATATTTCTCTTTTTAATAATAAACGAGGTTTTGCACATATTATTTGTGTTCTTCATTGCACTCGGTGGTGCACTCAGCACTGCATGCACTCAGGGGTACACTGCGTCCAGAACATAAAAAAAAACAAGCTATATAAAAAATTACATCACATTCTAAAAAAACTGGGTAAAGCATTATGAAGTGAAAATTTCATTCAGTCATCGAAAATAATAAGAAAAAACGTTTTCTCCTGACGTTTAACTTTCAACTTCTTCGCCTCATTCCTGTATCTTCATGGAGCGAACAAGATAACGTGACCATTCTAAAAATCGCCCAGCATGCGCACATGAGCGATCGATCATGCGTACATGAACTACGTACGCATTGCGCGTGCTTATTGTTAGAGCACCATGCGAGTCTGTGTCACGTGAACGGCTCGACACACCGTTGTGCGCGACGGCGATCGCGGGAATTTCCAAACAGCAGGAAAGGTTACAAAGAGCGGTTGAAATCCAACGAAGTATGGGACAGGTTGCAAAAGCATAACATAACCATAACCGTAACGAAAAAAAGAAGGAAGGGAGATGACGGCTGACGCATTGGTGCGCCGTCCAGACCAATATCGGCCAAAGAACGCCGTTGGCAGACGACCGATAGCAAGCAGAATCGTCTGCTACCGACTGCCAGCGTCGGCGCAATCTATCTGCAAATGACGTCGCCGTGGGAAATCAAGCAGGCGTGTCTCCCGTTCGACGCAACGCACTATACAATAAACAACGGATGGCGGATACAGCTGTGCCGCTGGTATCCGTATTAGAGATGAATAAAAAAACAAGAATAGCTCAACCCTCGATACACAGCAACACACGCAAACATAGATACAGGGTGATATTTTTTTATATTCGAAACAGACTTTTTTTCTTTTTTTTTTTTTTAAGGCGTGTTTACTGCTACGTGGATGCCGCCTTCACTATATGTTTGTTCAGCTCGGCGGACATTCGAGGGGCGAACAACCGTCCCAGTCTGGTGAGTAATTACCCAAAATTCGTTAATTTACTGTTTAATTATTGGTTTTATGAGCCATGTTGCAATTGTAATTTTGAAGACAGTCAGCTCTTAAAAGCTAACCCAAATTACAAAAAAAAAAGATTTAAAATACGAAAGAGTTAGACAAAGAGGACGGACAGGACAAACATCTTTTTTATTTTTTTTATTTCAAGAGTGAAATTTCCAAGTGCGCCGGAAAGGCTGAAGACGTGACGCTTGTAGAAGTGACTGTTTCGAGACGTGCAAATCGTCATGATATCCCATCTGCACTGCGGCTGTCAGGGTGCGGAGCCTCAAGTAAGAGTGTGTTGAACTGCTCGCGCGGGGTGCGTGTTTATAGGCGCCATTAAATTGCAAAATTTCGCTGTGGGTCAATGGGGCTACGGGTGGTTTTTGAACGTGACCCCGGTTAAAAACGGTCCTGGAGATGCTAGAATATTTTACGCGAAGAATAAAATAACACTTTTCCTTACACACCATTTTTGTACCGATAGGCTAAGTATTTTTTTAAACGCGGTATGATGCGCAATCTCTAACGCCGCCATTAAATTGCAAATACTCTCCACGGTGCGAGTTGAACACGCAGGTGCGGCTCGTGGTATGCAAACTTGCTGGGACAGTCTTTAGCGCTTTCGATTTTAATGCGTCATTTTATACAGAGTTTAGGCAACACTTCAAATGGGGCTGTACTTACTGTACACAGTTCTTTCTACAGACAGAGCAATTACAGCCCCATTCCAAGTGTTGCCTAAACTCTGTATTAAAGAGTTAAGTACTCTCCAAGAAGGGGTCAAACAAACTCCTCAAGTGTGCTGTTATGTGAGACTTGCTAGAGAGCACAGTTAACTCTTTAATACGGAGTGTAGGCAACACTTCTAATGGAGTTGTATTTACTCTCCACAAAAAGGTTATAACAACTCTTCCTGGAGAGCGTGCTTGACTCTTTTATACACGCTGCGGAGTTCAGGCAACACTTCTAATGGAGTTTTAGTTACTCTCCACAAACATGTGAATTCAACTCTTTCGTGAGAGCATATTTAACTCTTCCATACAAAGTTTAGGCAACACTTCTAATGGAATTGTAGCACCAGTGGTTCTCAACCATCGGTGTTTCGCGGACCCCTTGTGGATTGGCAGAGATGATGGAGGACTCCGTTCGTGGTCAAGGGAGGGGAAAGGTATAGGTTAAATATAATAATAATTTAATAAATTGATACAACTAAGAGCTAGTGTGAAGTAGAGTTCTCTCATTGACATACACACGAGAAATTTCGCCCGAAAAGTGATATAATTCTTCTCGATCTGAAAAAATACAATTTTTGTTGCGGGGGTTTACTGATGAGGCAAGGCTTCGCAGACCCCTAGAATACCTTCGCGGACCCCGATTTGAGAACTACTGCTCTACACTGGAGTGAAGGTAACACTTCCTGGCGAGTACGCGTAACTCTTCAATACAGAGTTCAGGCAACATTCTAATAGAGTTGTAGTTACTCTGCAGGAAGGATTGAAGGTAACTCTCCTTGGAGAGCATCCTTTACTGGTCAACAAGGCGTTTAGACAACATTTCTGATAGAGTTATAGTCACTCTACACAAAGGAGTGAAATTAACTCTCATCAAAGAGTTTAGGCAACACTTCTTATGGAGTTATAGTTCCTCTACCGAAAGGAGTGAAATTAACTCTCACATTTACACATAAAAAAAAGTAGCCCTGACTCTCCCAAAAGTATTGGCGTGACTCTCTATAGAAGAGTTAAGTGAACACTTGTATGGGAGAGTTAAACATACACTTGCCTTGGAAGAGTTATAGTTACTCTTTAAAAGAGGGGATCCTGTGACAAGCCACTACCACTCCAAAAAGAGTTAAATCGGCACTTTCTCTTTTTAGAGTGTGGTGCGTACGCTATCTGGCGAAGCGCCTCCCCCGCTGACAAACAATCGTGAGTGAAGCTATTTTTAGTAGGGAGTTCCGATACTTAACGGTATACGATGCTTGCGCAAGGGCGGTGGCAGAGTATCGTTATCGGAACGATCTACTAAAACTCACCATTAAAAGCGAGAGTGCTAAAGACTGTCCCAGCGAGTTCGCATAGACCGAGCCGCACCATGACAGCTGCAGTGCACATATGAGATCATGACTGATCACGATTACTTGTATTTCACGAAACCCGACACCGTCACTTCTACGAGCGTCGCGTGGTCAGCGCTTCCGGCGCGCTTGGAACTTGCAGTTTCGGAATCAGGGATAGAAAGGGGAGAAATTGTCGACAGATATCTGCGAACCAATTGCTTTTGTTTTCTTTTAATTGCGTAAGATGTCCTAGCCTTCCAGGGTGGCTGTCTTCAAAATTACAATTGCAACATGGCCCATAAGACCAGTAATTAAAAAGTTAACGAGCGAATTTTAGTTAATTAGTCATCAGACTGTGACGGTTGTTGGACCCTCGAATGTCCGCCGAGCCCAAGAAACATAGCGTATGAAGGCGGCATTCACGTAGAAAGACGCCTATTTGAAAAATCTGCTTCGGATCAAAAATATCACCCTGTATATACAGGGAGTTTATGAGAAAAGAGAACCGTGTTTTTCGGCCCGGATAAATGAACTATGCATCGCAGAAAGCTCAGACTCCGTGAGAATGTGAAGCTAGCGACTGGGATAGAACGCGAAAGTTTGAAAAGATGACCTTGCCTGAATTAAAAAATAATTGAAAAAAAAAAAAAACTGAATTTCTTTATAAGCCGACGTCCACCTAATATCGTCAAAACGCGAAATGATATTGTGAACGCTCGTGGGATTCATATCAGTGAAATACACTAGTCACCAAGAAAGCTCTTTCTTTCTTGCTGACAGCTTTGTTTAACTGAAAAAATACTACGAGCGTCCACAATGCCTTTTCTTTTTGTGACGAAATTAGACATAGGTGGATGCCGGCTCACAGAGAAGTTCGTTTTTCTTAATTATATTTTTTAATCCAGGTAACGTCCCGTTCTCAAACTTTAGTATTCTATCCCAACCGCCAGCGTCCCATTGTCACGGAGTTTGAGCATTCTGCGATGCATAGTTTACTTACCCGGGCCGAAAAACACGTTCTCTTTTCGCGAGAACATCCCTGTACATGCACCAGAAAGATGCCGGCGCGTGACTTGGTTGTTTCCGCAAGAATGCAACAGCGACTACGGAATCTTTTTTCCCGCAAATCGCCCCCCCCCCCCCCCCCAAAAAAAAAATAAATAAATAAAAAAAATAAATAAATAAAAAGAAATATTTATACATCTTTTAAATAAATAAATAAAAAAAATCTTTCTCTCTCTCTCTCTCTCTCTATATATATATATATATAACTATTACGCCGAAAATAGTGGGGAAATCTTCTCCCCACCGGATGTCCCGTGGCGGGAACGTGCAGCTGGCACTGCCTCGAGCAAAAAAGACAAAAACCAGGAAAGCAAAGAATCATCAGACCATGCTTCTCCAAACGTCCCCAAAGAAAGAAACAACTTAAAAGCGCCCATTTTACCCTCGCTTTCCCCACCGACAGATAAACGGAGCTACGAATAAAGTCTGAGGTAATCAAAACAAGAGCAGTCGGTCGTCGTTAGAAGATAAAGATGGGTGATAAAGGAATACGTTACACACAGGGCGCCCTGTTTCCTTCCGCGGTAGTACCTTTCCGATGACAAGACGCGCTCTTCAGCCGCGTCCCCAACGCTCCACTTGGCACTGTACGAAACAAGTTTCCTTTTCGGTTCTCACGAGCAATCCGGTCCCGCCGACAGGCTTGTTTTGTTTTCGAGGGACCGATAATGGCTTCCTATCAGAGTATAAGCCATTCCAAGCGCGTAAGGTGCGTCTAACTATAAACCTGACGCTGCGTCCTGGAAATTCGATAAAAGTTTCTGCTCACAATCATGCGGACGCAATCACGAAACAACTGCGATAAAACACGATAGAACGCACGCGTCAGCCCCCGAACGCAGTGCGGTAGATTTCTGGTCATCCTTCAGACTATTAGAGGAGCTTCGAAGTCGCCCGTCTCCGATCGAACAACGGGATATTTGGGTGGAGGATCAGGAACTTCCACCTCCCGGCCAGGAACATTAATGTGAACTGTAAATAAATAAAAAAAAAAAAAAAGAAGAAGAGGCGGAGGACAGCGTCGGAGTAAGCTGCCAAAAATGCCGAAGCGCCACGCGCCTCCTTTCTGTCATTCCTTGGCGCTCATTTTCCGCGGTTTTCTCTCCGAGATCTGTATAATGTACCGTAAGTGACTCTAACATGACGTTGGACCTTGTTCACTTCAAACAGCGCGCTTCATTGCGATCTCGGATTCAGATCGAAGGGCTCACCTCGAGCTTGCGCGAGTACTCCTCCGTGAGTCGCTCATTCTGCCGACTCAGGTCCGTGTTCCTCTCGAGGAGCTCCTTGCCGATCTCGGCGGCCAACAAGAGGTCCTTCTCCTTCTGGGCGAGCTGCGAGTACACGTCCCCGGCGCCGTCCTCGTCCCCTTCGTCGTCCCGACTCCTGATCTCGTGCAGGTAATCCTCGAGCTCGTCGAGCATGGGCGACGCACTAGCGCTGTTCGGCTGCATGCCTCCCACACGACACGCGCACATCACAGACGACGCGGCACCTCGCTGCCGGCATAGCACTCGCACTCGCAGCGATCACCGACCACCGTGCACCCAGATCCAGCGCAGGTATCCCGATGAGTCACAGCCACCGCCGCCGAAAAGTTTGACAGCTCCGCGGCATGTTGCGTAGCGACGCGGGGTCGTTCAGACCCAAGGCCCACATCAAACACAACCCGATTTCTGCTCTTTCAATCCGTCCGGGCGATCATCGCCGTTAATGCGGCGACGCCGGAGCGCAGTAAATAGATGATGACAGTCGGTCGGAGAATTCAACGACGTCGCCGTGGAACGCACGCTGGCTGAGGCGACGCTGACAGAATGCGATTCCTGTTCTAGGGCGAAGGGGCTCTTCCCGTCTCCTACCTGGAGCCAGGCAAGCACAAAAATGCGCGCTCCGACCCACCAGGTGTTGGCAAGGCCTGACGTATGCATGACGTAATAGTTAAGTAGACCAATCCGAGCGCTGCGTATATCAATGTTGCGAGCGCAGATGTCCAGAACGCTGAAACGAAACGAGAACTATCAAATACGCACTCAAAATAATTGGTAAACTTTTAAAGAGAAACAAATAGGCAAGAAAGCGCAATTAATAATTTTATTATTAATTTACGAGGTTTATATGATATTTAAATATAATTTTAATAAACAAACTTAAACTCTTGTGCGAGACGCTTCAGCCTGGTTTGAGCAGCTTGAGCTATTTAGCCATTTTGAGCTATCATCTGGCTACATTGTTCCGTTGAATTTTGATTTTTCGTTTATAAAACGCCGCGGTAACTGGAAAGCTGAGGATTACAATGGACTAAGCGTTCGGTGTCCCAATATTAGGGTAAATAACCTTTATTTTACTTTTTTAAATACTGGCAAAGCCAAAGTAAGGGTTACTTTCGTCAAATATGGCCGAAGGTCGCCGCAGACTGCCGCGCAAATGGACGCAGTTTTAAAATCTGGGGAGTCGGTCATATCGCTCCCATTGAGCGACGCCGCGACGCTGCCGAAACAGTAACGTACTACAGCGTACGCATTTGAAATTTCGTTGCAGCTCATGAGGTACCAAATGATATTAAACGTTGGTCGCAACATAGCTTTATTCAACATTGCCAGATGCTGCGTCGTTCCCGCGAAACGGCGGCGTGCGGTCATTTTTCTATCGCTTCCAAATATAGACATCCCTCCTAAGTAGCACAGGCGGCTGTCCGAGTACGCCACACCGTCAAACTGTAGGCGGTTGTCTAATTTCTAGCGGCACGATCTAGTGGATGTCTTCGAATTACCAACGGGCGTTGCATGCCCCCATTGACAGTGTACTGGTCTGAAGGTCGGACGTTGCGACGCGTGGGAGCGTTGCGCTCCTTCCGTCAACGCCTACCTGTTCCAACGTACGTTTTTTTTTGCCTCTTCGCTCTAGTTCTTGTGAAAGCAGCATCGTGTTCGTTTATTGGCGAACGGTTAGCTAACGTCCCGCTCGAGGGGCTGTTGACGCCTTCAAGTTGGGGCTGCAGTTACCTAAGAAGATGGTACCTACCTAATAACGTACAGTGCGGTAGATGCACATGAGCAGACAAAATGTTGGCCCTTATGTCCGTGTTAGTCTCTTGCGCTGTACCTTTCCAAATATAAATAACCGATTCGCCCTGGCTTCCCTCTCAACGGGGCTACAGTCAACATATAACTGCTCCATCAAAGTCTATGGCCGTAGCATGTAATAAATGCTTTCGATGAATGCATTACAAGGGAATAGGATGAGGTGGAATATTTTAATACAAAATTTTTATATTGCATAAGATGCACAGGGAAGAACTACATTCCCCAAAGTCCCTATACATAATTCCTATGTTGCGTAGCATCCTGGAAGTCTGGACTCAAGTCAGTAGTGGTTCTGTTCCGTCGTCCTGCCAGGTAGAAAGGAACTCTAACTGAATTGTAGTGCTAAGTCTGTGGCAGCCTTCTCAGTGGAGAAGCAGGCCGTATAATTGGAACCTTTGTGCCGCGAATGCGAAAGATGACTGGACACTTCAATTGAAGTTTGGCGTCATTCCCGTCTAGAAACGGGCAAACTTTTGCAAACAGGCGGCACGAGCCTAGACACAGGACGTGCGCAGTTCTTTGGAGTTGTGAAGCCACTGCACATCCCGGTGCTTACACTCGCATTGCTTCTAACTAAACCTCCGTCTTTGTCGTCTCTGAAGCAAATTTCTGCCGTTCTTGCTTCCAGTGCGGAGTGATGGCGCACGCCAAGGGCAATGCGGTTCCGGCCGTGCGCGAACCGATAGCGGTGCGGTCGACCAAGCTGAACCACCTGCTGCTGGGCCGTGGCAGTGGCCAGCTGGCCAACCGCCACCTGGCCACCCGAGACAGCCTGCTGGATGCCCTGTTTGCGCTCTACGACGAGTGCAACAGGGAGCAGCTGCGCAGGGACAAGAACATTGCCCTTTTCCTCGACAAGTGTGAGTACGTCCGTCCACGCAGACTGGCCTCCCCAGTGCAACAAAGCGACCCTAGTTTTTCTCTTTGTTTAGAGCAGCTTGAACTGTTCTCAACATGTTCTGGCTCATTCGCATATTATTTGTTTGGGGGAGAACTGGGGGTTAAAAGGATTGCACCTTTAGGTTAAATGTAGGTTTTCTTCTGTCAGCCTCACTTAGCAAAGAAAGAAAGTGGTTATTTTGTGCTATTGGTAGAACATGGATCCCCAACCTGGATTCCCAGGCTGTAGCTTCTGGAATTCCTCAAGCACCTCAAATCTATCACCACTCTTAAAGGGACACTAAACCACTTTCTGTGATAGTCTATTTATGGTCGTAACTCAACCTATTGGCTCTAAGCCTCCTAAGAAAGCAAACATTACATTCGTGTGTGACGAATTTCTTTAGTGAAACCGGTGTTAAAGATTGATTACCTCGGAACTTTCGCAGAAACCAGAGAGCGTTGTCAGGCTAGAAGGGCTTCTTAGAGTAACTGTATATGCTCCGCTTGCGGGGCACAGTATCGCAATGGTGCTCCCAGGCGGCCATGTTGGATCCAAGCTGCACTGCGGGAAGAGACCATCGCTTCTGCAAGAGACCCGGAGGCACGAATGTCGTCGCTGTGAGGTGACGTGCTGCAGCGTGTGGAGCAAAAAAAAAAAAAAAAATGCGGCGACTCGCGGCGCGTGCGCCTGTCGTCTCGTCATTTGTCTCCTGTTTCTCTCTATGCCCTCGGTAGAGCGTAGTAGCTGGCGAAGACATAGCTCCACATTGTTGTCTGGTCCGAGGTGCCCGGATGTGCCAGTCGCGTATCACACCGCGAGCGCCACAGGAATGAGCAACGCGATCATACTCCATGTCGTCTGCTTCCCAGACGAAAACATGTTTTGAAACATCGCTCGCGTTATAAAACAATCCGATTATACCACTGATCTCAATGACAATTGCTGGATCGCATTTGACCAGCACCGCCTATGGACGGGAATGCGGCCACGGTCGGCCATCTTTTTGGTAGAGTTATATCATCTCTAGCCATCATAGTAATATGGCGGACAGCGCAATGGCGGCAGGCTGCCATAAAATAGCCGTAGATCTAGTACACTGTACCGTGGGTGATATTTCGTGCTTGATTGAAGTTGTTCGACGAAGCAGATTCTTGAAACCCGGCGTGAACGGTAGCCTCGTCTTTGAGGACCCGGCGAAAGTTCTACGAAAACGCAGCACAGGGGGAAAGCAGCGCAGCTCGCATCGAAAGCAGTACTACGTACCGGCGTCTGCTTTCGATGCGACTTTCGATACGACTTTCGATGCGTGCTGTGCTGCTTTTCCCCGGTGCTGCGCGATTTCGTGAAACTTTCACCGGGTCCTCAAAGACCGGGCTACCGTTCACGCCGAGTTTTAGAAACATGTTTCGTCAAACAATTTCAATCAATCACGGAATATCACCCATGCTATTTTGATGGCAGCCTGCCACCACAACTGCCAAAACGCCGTCTGCCATGGATGGATGATGGTGGCTGCCAGGTGGCTTCAGCAGCTGTATCTTGGCTAGAGGTGATATAACTCTACCAAAAAAGATGGCCGCCAGTGACCGCATTCGCGGAGCGGGCAAACGCGATCCAGCAATTGTCATTGAGATCAGTGGATTATACTGTATCCAGTGGCTACACATAATGTGCCATGGTCCAGGTACCTCCCCAATTGTTCTATTTTAGTGTAGGGTGTATATTTCGCAAACGCAAAGCGAGAAACATGCTCCGCCCGAAACTCGGCGCCTGCAAGTTTGCTTTCCCGCATGAAGGTTGGATCCAGTTTGGCGCACGTGACTGCTTCTCCGCCAATACGGAGTTGGCGGTGAAAGGAAAAAGAATATGATACTCTGACTCTGAAAGCAGAGCCTGTACAGTTGCTCCAGGGTTTCTCGTCCGGCAGCGCCCTTTGGTGTCTGGGATAGTTTCGATGGTATCAATCTTTGATATTGATTTTAATGAAGGAATTTGCCACGCATGAATGTAACGTTTGGTTATTTAGGATATTTAGAGCCCATAGAATGAGTTATAATCATAAATAGACTATCGCAGAAAATGGTTTAGTGCCCCTTTAAGTAATCTGTTTTTCAAGTTTAAGTGCTATTTTATTATCGCTGAGCCATGCCATGCTAGAATGCACAATTATGAGCCACACACTCCCCTATTACACCATTTCGGCATAACTCCACGGTGGCAAACAGCGGAAGCTAGAACCCCAGTGAGCCAATAAGAAGGCCGACGAGTACCTTGGGCCTGCGCAATGCCAGGGGACACTTCCGCTCACCACTGTTGCGTAGCTAGCTTCAATGGCTCTTATTGGCTCCCCCGGGGCTGCAGGGTTTTCCCCACGGGGGGGGCGGTGGTGGCTGTGCCGCCCGCTAGCCCAACTGATCTCAAATCTTTGTGATGTGCTAGCCACCTCTGTATTTTGTCGAGGATAAACTAAAAGATGCGGTCTTCGAAACATATAATGCTTTGGAACGTCCAGAATCAGCGAATCTCGCAGCACCATGCTTATCGGACCGATGCCTGCATTTGGCATCGTTAGTGTGCGGGCACAGCGCGCGCGAGACAGCGTGAAAATACAGCGCGCACTATTTCAGTGCATTAGAGCCCCTTCCTCCCAGTAACCCCTCCCCCTTTCGATGTCCACCCCTCAAATCTTTTTGAAAAAAATCCTGCGGGGCTGTAACTTTCATCGTTTTCCAAGTTATTATAAAACGTAGCATGAACAGAGTATGGGCATCACTGTATTAGTGAATTGCTTCGTTGTAGTAATGCCGAGCGGAGGGTGGTTTCTTCGCCGGTCATCCGAGACTTGATCTTTATCTACACGAGAGTTGGGAACAGATGAGGCGTGCACGGTTGTCAGGAAGGCCCCAGAACCCATATGCTGAAGTGCCTGCTACCCAACTTCCTGTGAACAAATAAACAACAACACGATAGATGCTTTTTATTCACTTATTTATACCGTTGGCCATTTTGGGATTGCTCTAGGGGCGTTGCTGATAAAAAGAAGAGCAGGATGTGCGGCGTGTCTTGAGCTGCTTTGTGTGTTTATTTGATATGCTTCTTGAGCTCGGGAGTCACTCTAAATTCCGCTAAATTCGTACCAATTTAGCGCAACAGTTCGGAAGAAAAAATTGCAGCAACATTTAGCAGGGTGCAAGACCGCTGAATTTGACGTGTTACACTTGTGCGTTAAACATTTTTGAATGTATTCTTATAAAATCCTGGCATAATACATATTCTTTGTAAAACAGAAGACACATCTTCAAAAGCTTTGAGAATCCCTGGATAAAAAAAAAAATGGCAGAAATCTCCAAATCGGGGGAAGTAAATACAAAAGACTGAGGAGTCCATAAAGGCTGTTTGGAATCTTGACCAGTGCAATAGACAGTACTGCAAAAGATGTCACATGCCCTGTCAGTTCCAAAGCTCGCAATGGGAAGTGCATGGTGATAGTCGCCTGGCATTGTACCCTCAGGATTGGACCATTTCGACTTTAAACGTAATTCATGTTGCCTTTTGGGAAGTTTTGCGGGTGTTTTAAAGACGCTAAACTACAAACTTCTCATTAGGCACCTGCGAGCACGAGAGCTACCAACCATAATGCCCGCACAACTTTTCGTAAGGTGGCTCCCTCGCCTGTGACCTAGCAACAGAATCCGGCTGCCTCGGTTCGCCGCAATACCGGCACCAATGGCCATGTGCACGTTCGCTCGGCAGACGTTGCTAAGGTCGTAAGAAATTGTCTGTGGCCAACTTTCAATTGCTCCCAATCTGCGGGAGACTAGGTGGAGCTCCTCTTCGGAGCCGCTGTCGGATAAGGACGGAAAGGCCGCGGTGGGTCAGCCGCCGGGTGGGTAATGGGCGTCTCGTCCTCATTCCTGCAGACCAGGGCATCGTGACGGAGCTGCGCCAGCTGCGGGTGAGCATCTCGGACTTCGAGATGAAGGCGGTGATTGGCCGGGGCCACTTTGGCGACATCCACATGGTGAAGGAGAAGGCCACGGGTGACATCTATGCCATGAAGATCCTCCGCAAGGACTACACCCTGTCCCAGAGGGAGGTGAGTCCGCAACTGTTGACACACGCACGGGCGACGTGGGTCGGTGTCTGAGGTACCTGCAGAGACTGCTCGAAAAGTGTCGTGTGATCTTTCATCCAAGAATGCCGTTCCGTGGGTTGATGACCATTAAATGTTTGGCTTTTCGTGGAGTGTCTCCTTTAGTGCTACTGTGTGCCGGTCACTCGTGTGCGGGGACTGTTCCGCAGGTAGAAGGCCGTTTGCTTCCGGGCTCTCCACAATTATTACGGCTCACTGAGAAGTGTTTGTAACTCGGACTCTGGGTGGAAGCTTTTTCCGTGCAATGGCCTTGGGACTCTATTCGTTTTGTGGTCAATCTATGGTGGCAATGAAGTTACTCGCACGAGCGCTTGGCTTTATTAAGGGTTTCATTTGCTTGAATGCAGGCACGAGTGAATTGCAAGATTGAGCCCCATGTTCGAACCACCAACTTTGTAGACATTTTAGACGTGCCAGAAAACAGAGTGTAGCATTCGGACCAGGGACACTTGTTTCCCGCAGGCTATTACGTGCAACCAGCTCGGACTGGTTTGATCTTTCAGAAAGATTGAATCGGACAGCCTCTCGTAGATAAAGGCACTATCGCGCAAAAAACGTGATCTGACATTGACATTGACGCGAGTCCCAGCCGACGTCCAATCTCCGCTTCCCGCTGGCCTCTGGCAGTGGACGTAGGAAATGCGAGCTTGCGTTCGGAAGTTCGAGCGTTGCCAAAAGCACATTGTTGCGGCCCTCGACATCTTTTTGGATTTGCTCGTTTCCCGACTGAGCCAATCGTGTACAAAAAGAAAGGACGCAGGATTGCGGTGCCTTTACTGCTCACGATTGGTTCAAAGGCAGATGCGCAAAGAAGAGAAGGGCCGTGTCGACGCACTTTTGGTGCCACTCGACGAACGCGGTCGGATTTGAAGTGAAAGGGAGCGTAGCTAGGAGGCGTCCGTCGAACCCGGTCGCTTCTGTCGGAGCGTAGCCGTACTGGAAGGTGTGCCCGCAGGTGGCCTTCTACGAGGAGGAGCGGGATGTCCTGGTGCGAGCCCCGCAGGGGGGTCCCTGGCTGGTGCAGCTGCAGTACGCCTTCCAGGACGCCTCCCACCTGTACCTGGTCATGGAGTTCCTGCCCGGGGGCGACCTGTTTGGGCTGCTGGACCGCAGCGGGCCCGCCCTGCCCGAGGAGGACGCCCGCTTCTACCTGGCCGAGCTGGTGCTGGCCCTGCATGCCCTGCACACCCTCGGATACGTACACAGGTGAAAGCACACCTTGCTCCATGCCCCTCTGTTCCGAAGCGACCAATATCCGTGGGCACCTCTAAATTATTAAGGGGGGGCCTGGTAGGATCAACTTTTGAACTGTTCCCTCAAATTGATTTAAACATTCAGGGGGAATTTAACCCCATTAGGATCGATGGGATCTAAAGTTTCAGTTGTGTAGGCCAATTCTACAGCATACTATGCTTAACGAGCTCCAGAAAAAAGTGAATGTTAGGAAATGTATGTAAAAAAAAAATAATAATTGCAATCCACAAAATGTTTGTTTTAATGTGAAGTAGAATACCCATAGTGCGAGTTAAGGTAAAAATTAATTGTGGAAAATGCAATTTTAGAGAAAAACAATAACACCCAGAAAATCAAAAAGATTTTAACAAATTTCTGCGTTTTAAAATATTCAGTTTTTGTCACGAAGAAGCTGGCTTTCTTAGATTATGAGTACCTTAACTTGTTCCTCAGGAAATTTCAGTCCGTGACACCACTGAATGAACTCTTTACACTTTCACAATGTCAAATGATACATTTTCTCGTACCACATTTCCTGCCAAAAAGTGAAACTGAGAAAAATGCATTTGAAGTTTCAACCTTAGGTTCTTTTGTTTTCTATGAGTCCAAGGTAGGCAAAATTCACCCGGAGCATTGTTAGCGCCGTCCTCTTTGAGACTTCACTGTTCCCCTGGCAATAGCTACCAGTTTGTGTCATTTGTAGGCAACCTAACTTGTAGAAGGCATTCCTTGACAGATAAACTGGCAAGAACTAAGAGGCAAATCATACTAAGGAAGAGCAGCAAAGCAGGAATAGGATCTGGAGTGGAAGATACTGTGAAAGGGTGTTACGGAAGATGGCACAATATCATTTCACCGGGCAGGACCAATCGTAAGCCCTCTTCCAGGTCTCAACCAAAAAGATAGCTCATACCATATTTTCAGGATTTTTTCTGCTTGAATGGATAGGGTTCTCCTGGCCATTGATACTTTTAAACTTGGAAAGCTTCTACGGGCTAAATCTAGAGTAAAGAGTGCTTCCAATGAGGGTGAGATGTTCTGGCTATGTTAAACGAGTATGGAGCAGCCCTAAATCAAAAACGCAAAGAACTTGTTCCCCGGTGACTCGAAGGGCTGCTGACACGTGGAAAATAATTTATTGCGAGATAAATCGAGCATGTCTAGAAATGAAAGTTTCCGATACCATTCTTTGGTAGTTAATTAACGTAAACAAATCAATTTTTAAACAAATTTTTTTTCTGGAAAAATTTGAATTCCAGGGCCATGTCCCCCCTTAAATTAACTCTATGCCGGGGACGCTTCCACCTTCCTGAGCGGGGAACCGTTGATGAGGCACCCGTGGGCGCAAACGGGCCTGCGGCACCGAGCTCCGTTCCGTACCTCGTTGTGGCAGACTGCAACGAGTTAAGAAGCGGAACGCATCTTAACTCCCATAAATTTGTTCGTCCATGTCCCCGAGCACGCCTCGTGGCAAGTTATCTCATTTCACGCGAGCTGAAGTCACGCGACGAGACACCGTACTGCGTGGCACCATGGTGTTGCCCTACATTTAATGCCCTCGAACAAAATTAGACGTTCGCTTCTCATATACTGCACTTCAGGGATTATTGAGGCTAGAGACGCATAACGCGATGCATCCTGTGCGTGGCATTGTGCATCTTTGTGCAAAGAATGCGAGTACATTGCAATGTTTTTCTCGCCGCGCTCTGGTCGACCCTCGGTAACAAGGACCTCGCATTCGAGCTTCTGTGCTGCCCCTCAGCGAGGGAAAGGCAGTCCGACGCACGACCGGCGTAGCACTGCGCACATTGGAGTCTTGCTCCCGACATGTTCCGATCGCTCTCCTTATGGCAGGGACGTAAAGCCGGACAACGTGCTCATCGACCGCACCGGCCACATCAAGCTGGCCGACTTCGGCTCTGCTGCCAAGCTCGCAGACAGGAAAAGCGTGAGTGTTTGCTCGGGCCAAGCAGCCGGCGATCCTTTAGGGCGGGGCACCATATTGGGTATGTCCTCCCCCCAAAAAACCTTTCTTAAAGGGGCACTGAAGTCAATTCTGAGATCGTCCTTTTGTGGTGATAACTCAATCTAGACGCTCTAAGCATCCCAACAAATCCTAAATCACAATCGTGCGTAGCTTATTTCCTCGTTAAAAGCATGTTCAAAGATCGCGACACGCCCTTTTCGGGAAGAAATTTCTTCCCAGTGAAGTGGTCGACGAAGGGCGCTTGTCGGCGTGTTGCGAGCGATGGCTTCGCCCACGGAGAAATAGAGGAATCTTATCCAAATGTGTACGTATCAGACTCTCTTTGAAACGAGTTATAATAAAATAATGCGGAATCTGCGCGTATTGTAGGGCTTTCATTGGTCCACACAATGTAGTCTGCGAGAAAAAAAGAGTCCGCATGTCTTTCTATTGCCCTGAGATGAATATGCGGTTTTGTAGTTTAGGCCGGACTTGGTATATTTGGGAACTACCTCATTTTAAAGAATATAAGAGCAAAAACGTCCTTTTTCAAAAATGACTTCAGTGCCCTTTTAATGCAAAAATTAATTATGCACCATTTCCACCCAAATGTAGCGCAAGCTATCTGAACCAGATCCCAGAGTTTCAGAACGAACCATTATCTTATTCAAAGGCTATAAGCGATTTTTGGAAATTTTCTATAGTGAAATAGTTGCAAACAAAACCCACGAACACGTGGGGTCGAATAGGGCAAACTACCGAGAACTGGCCCCATGGTTTCGTTGAAACTTCCAGAAAATCATATAGCTTTCAAATAAGATAACGGATAGTTTGGAAACTCTGGCATCTTGTGAGGACTTCCTCTATATATGTGGACAGAGATTGAGCGCTCGGCAATGCACACTTTATTTGTGTGGCGAAAGGAAAATGCCGTGAATTATTTCTGGGACACGCCATACATAGCCGACACCGTCGTATCGCTTACGTTGAATTCAGGAATTCCATTCCTGCGCCAAATGTGCCATTTTGCGCCTAAAGCGATTTCCTGCGCCATCCTGATAAAATTTCGCGAAATTGCGCCAAAGTGCTCCAAAAGCCGCGTTTGCAGATTTGACGGCATTTTGCGCCACCTACCCGAGCCAACAGGAACCTTACACAAATGAGACACATAGCGGAACCCGGAACTGGTCCCACGACCAGTTCCCGCACTCCGCCTAGCGAGTAGAAACTAGAGGTGGGTGTGACATTTCTTGTTTCTTCTTCGCATCTTGGTCATACCCGTGGCGTGGTTTGAGCGAGTTCAATTTCTGCCAAGGTTCACTGTTTTGTGCAGTTACGTCACGCTTATGTTAGCCCGCTGTTCAGAACAGTCGGCTTTTAAGGGGACTGCTGTGCATCGAATGCAATGAAGAAAGGTAAGCCCCCGTGACCGGCTGACCTCAGTTAGGCTTTCAGTCAGACTTTCGCTCTACGTGACTGAGCGAACCCACGTAGTGTTGAGTCACGTGGGAACCTTTTCGTTTGAAATGCAAATATTCAGCCGGCGTTTTTTTTTTTTTCTAAAGTGCGCTATTTGTGTCCATCGTCGCGTGTATATCTGAGTCCCGTCGTGTCTTGTGAACTCTGCTTGACGTTTGGACGCATTCGAAATGCGCTCCTGGAGACTTCATTCTTTTACTGCTCAATGCGCAAATACCCACGCAGCAGGACGCGCCCGGGTGGTTTCGGTTCTTCACATTTTCGCTTGGCATTGCGTTAGTTACGTGTAACATTTTATTCCGGTCTTTAATCGGTAGCTTGCCGCTTTCTGTGCGCATTGCGGGGAAGCGGCAGAGCGGGAGCTGCGGATGTTTGATTGCGGTTGTCAAACTTTTAGCTTTTTTCTTTCGCGGTCCATCCGACCGGTGGCTGTACTGGTATGCAACAATAAGCGCAATCATTAAGCAAACATATTTAACGATATTTTAGAGTGGAATATCCAAAAGGTATCGACACGACGAAATAGAAACAATATCGCGTAGCTTAATGTTTATTTGGGGTTATGTCAGACGTAACGCTAAGCAGTGCAAACATCACAACACGTTTTCAGCCCTTTAGAGCAGTGACTTATATCTTGTACTTCGATTGAGCTTATGCGAGCTATATAAAGATTGACTTTCTCTTTTTTTTTTACAGCTGCTTGACTTACGTCCTTCAACGCGTCGGTACTTGAAGAAGTCGAACATTTAGTGCTCCAAACTGCTCCGGAATGCATATTTTGGTGCTCCAAACTGCTCTAGAATGCATATTTTGGTGCTCCAAAAATTGCTCCAAATTGCATTTCAGCGATGGGATCCCTGCGAATTCCTAGATTTTTCGAAAGACGGCACAATCACTGCAGCAGGTTGGGTAGCTGCGACAAAAAGTCTCGCTAGGTGAAAATAATGCCTTATTTAAATATTACCACCGTCCCAGGTTGGCCGGTGAACTGCCCCGCCGTGTGGCTGCTGGAAAACGTTCTTAAATCGTACAACTCAAATATGCTCCAGTGACTCTAGTTGTAACAGTGTAGAGAACCCATTTTGCCTCGAATCGTTTGCCTATTTGATGTTCAACTTCCGCTCGACTCCCTCGTAAGAGATCGGAGGGACACGGAACATTATTTGTTTGTTTTGTTTATTTCTCGAGTGGCCTCTTCCTCTAGTTATATGTTTATTTATTATTTTCAGTCGATACACGTGCATACTCGGTTGCCAAGTGTGTCCAAGAGTACTATATGCGAGCGTGCGCAGCTAGGATAACTAGGTACTCCCAGCAACGAGATTTAGGAAAGTCATTAAAAAAGAAACGCACGGGTGAGGTACGTGTGGCACTAACGAAAATATAGCCTTAGAGTGTTCCCTAGAGTTTTCCCTAACAAGGCTCCGCATGCAAAAGAGGAAAAAGACGCCACCCTCGCGCTCGCAGATGGGGAGCCGGATGCCTGTGGGCACGCCGCATTACGTGGCGCCTGAGGTGCTGAGCGCCGTGGGCGGAGGCCCGGCGGCCCCTCGCGCGCACGGCACTGCCTGCGACTGGTGGTCCCTGGGCGTGCTGGGCTACGAGATGCTCTACGGCCAGAACCCCTTTGCGGGCGACCGCATCACCGTCACCTACAACAACATCATGAACTTCCAGGTGGGCACGCTGCACCCTGCCTTTTCGACCGGGACGCTCGGAGTCCCGTACCGCTCACGCGTCAGAAGGAGTCCCGAAGTGGCAACAGACGACGTTGCAGAAGTCAGCGGCTCGGCCGGTCGCTCGTCGAAATGCCGGTCGGCGACGGGTTAGAGGCCCACACGGTTGCATCTGCTTGCGACCGAGTCGCAGCGATCTCTCGCGAAGAGAGAACGCGCCGGCGTCGTCTACGAGGTGGCCCCGCATTTTACTAGTGCCTAGGCTTTGCAGTATTTACCGGAACAAATGGACATTTCTGAGAAAGTGTCTTTTCTAACATTGCCCAAAGTTTTTTGAGCCAGAAAAGAAAGTGATGCGCGAATAAAAATGAGAAAATATATGGAAACGTCGAGCAGTTCCACGGTTACCCAAGATGGTCCCGGTGCGTTCTGTCGTCGCTGAGAGATTCCGAGAGGTTTTAAGATGTTCGGCCGTAAGTGCGAGTTTGTGACCCGGCTTTAAGAATGCAGTAGCTGCTTCGCCCTTGGCATGCGCTCGCTCCCTTCTGGCAAACTTTGGTCGTGCGAGCAAGCGAGCGTCGTCGAAGAGGGACAGATTGCGCGTGAGGCGGAGCGTCCGCTTAATTTTTTGGCCCTCGCCAACCGTAGTGCTCGCAAAGATTTCGAGCGGAGACGCGAGGGTCGCTGTCGTCGCGGCGTCCCGATCAACCGGCTGGCTGCGCAATGAGCCACGGCAGAACAAGCGTTGGTTGCGTTGCGACAAATTGTAGAGCCACATCATCGCGTCGCCGGAGGGGGTGAAAAAAGTGCCTTGAGCGCCGGCCACGTCGGGCAGCACTTTTTGGGACGTTACGATAGGGAAGACGAATTTGACGGACGGGAAATGAACGCGTATTTCTAAGGGAGTCCGACGGGACTGGCATTTGTGAACGTAACAGCTGGGAAAGTTACCGTATCGGGATGATGAACGATGCACCTGTACTCCGTTTTACTTCATGTCCGTCCGGGTCGGACGCGACGAGCCACCTTAGCCAATCCGGCTCCGCGAACGTAGCGCGTCGTAAGCTTTCCGCCCGTAGCTGCGCCCCTCTTTGAGAACACTTAACACTCTCGCGACCTTGGATTGACTTCGACGGCTCGTGGTGTCTGCCGCGGTCGATCGTGCGGTGAAACGGAGTGTGGTCAAACGGAGGAGCGGTAAAAGCCCGTCGACACACTCGCGTTCGCTTACTACCGAGTTCTCGCGATCTCTTATGACGATAGAACACGCCAGCACAAACTGTGAGGTGACACTGGAACTGCATTTTAACTAGAGCGAAGGTGTTGCAGTTTTTGCGAAATCAAATGTACATACTATCTATGAGAAATGGTCGTTTATAACATTGCGGGAAGTTTTCCGAGAAAGGAAGAACCATGCGTGAAAAGAATAAGGAATGTACGAAAATGCAGAGTGTTCCACCCAATAGATGGCAGAATTGTGTTCTCTTGGAAGAGATTTTAAGACGTTTTAAGGCACATGGTTGTAATCAGAATCGGCCTTTAGCTTTGCAGTTAGCAAAGAAGGAAAACGAGGGAAAAATCCTCAGGCCAACGGTCGCTTCGGCAGACGCCGCCTTGCACGGGGGACGGGGAGTCTCCTGGACGAGAAGATAATTGTGCGCGGAAAAGAAAGGCCGTCCCGTTTCCGACCTCCGGCATTCGAGTCACCATCTCTTTAAAATAACCCCGCGTGCGGAAGGTTGTGGTCATTTCGGTGGTGCTAGGGGTACCCGTAACGCATCTCCGACCGGTGTTTTTAGTGTCCTATTCCGCTCGTGCATCGAAGGCAGTCCCAAAGCAGCAACGATTGACGTCGCAGAAGTTGGAGTTTTGCGCAGTCGGACGTTGCGACCCCGGTGGTTGGCGTAGAATTCCGGCAGAAAGCGGGAGCAAACGCGAGTGTTTCTGTCGTCACGGCGCCCCGACCCCCGGTTGCCGAAGCTTTCGCGGTCTGCCGGGCCGGAGGGCAACCCGCAGCGAGACGGGCGCCTGCCTTGTCCACCGCCGCCGCTGCGACACTGCCGGGATCTCGATCAGTGACGGTGCGACGCTACTACGACGTCGCCGGGCAGAAATCGAGGGACCGCTTTTTTGGACGTGGTAAAATTGGAGATGCGTTCCAGGTAGCGGTGCATTCCATAGAAGGGTGAAGCGGTAAATGCCCGGGCAAAATGGGTGGGACCGTCCTGTTGCCGGCGTTGCAGGACTCGCTGGTGTTTCCGAAGGAGGCGGAGGTCTCCGAGACGGCCGTTCGGATGCTCCAGGGCCTGCTGACCTCGGCCGACCGGCGCTTCTCCTACCAGGACGTGTGCGGCCACGCCTTCTTTGCCTCCGTCGACTGGAACAACATCAGGCAGAGTGAGCCCCCCGACGTTTCCTTCGTGTCTGAGGGCGACTCCGAGGCCAAGCGCCGGCCTACGGATCCCTGGGTGGCGGGATCGAATCTCGGTTGGGGCGCTTGTGGTCCGACGGAGGCTTACTGCGGAGAAGACGACACGTGACTGAGATTTTAGTTGCGTGTCAAAGGATCTTGGGTGGTTCCAAATTATCCCTCGGGCCTCTGCTGGGGCGTGGCAGATGCCCTTCATTGGTTTGGCACGCAAGACCCCCAAACTTAACTTTGACTTCATGCCTGAGAAGGAAGGCCTTGGAAGCCCCAGGGTGACGGCTGCCTTAACTCGACTTCTTTGGGGCACACTAAAGGGGTCGAGTCAAGTCGGCTGCCACTTGGAGGCTTCTAAAACATTTCTCACCATCTTTGACTATTCTTTTTCATTTTTTACAAATGTTACGAAAGAGGTTTTGGAATTACTGTAACACTAACCTTTCTCGTAATAAGTAAGAGTCCAGTTTTTTTAATATGCTCTCATCCCAATGGGCCCTGCAGTGCATTTGGCATAGTTTGGTAAATACGAGCAAAATCTACCATCAAGTCTTTCCTCGCTACCCTCTATTGGGGGGGATACCTCGCCCATTCCCTAAACTGTTTCCCAAACTGTGGGTCGCAACCTCCTATTGATTCGGCGGAAACTTGTAAAATTGCAAACTTGGTTTCTCTGCAGTGGTGTTGATAAAAACTACTAAGCCTCATCCAGCCAAAACCGAGAGTTGCAGTTTCCAAACTCTGTCCTTGCTTTGAGAAACTCTGCTCTAACAAACAAGCTCACTTAAGTCATTAAAAATTTTAATGCGACCTCGGATATAACGGTACTGCTTTCCAACACGAGTCTGTTGGAAAGCAGACACGTTATATTCGAGGTAGCTTTAAAATTCGAGCCTATATAGATTGCACTTGTACCCCAAAAAGTCAGCTTTGCACTGGAACTCTATGCATGGCAATGTTGCGCCAAGAATTCCACTACAAATCGCTACAAGTCTATGTTCGGCTGTCATTCATAAATTGGTAGCACCTGGTTCGTGTAAGCACATTATAGTGCAATAAAAATTACTTAGTAATATATTGTTACATATCTTTCCCTGGAGTAGTTTGGCACGTTGTCGTGGGATATGCGTCTACAGCAAAAAGTTTTGATAAGAAAAAAAGAAGTGCAAGCGAGCTGATGATTCCCGCTTGTATTAACCGAAGCCTGCAACGGAGACACTAAATTCAAAGGAGGGACGCACAAATGTTGTTTTGATGGGGACCTCTTAGAGGTCCCTCGCTTCCCCCATCTGGGCTTCTAAGTGGCCTCCCCCGTCCCACCCAGCGGTGCCCCCGTTTGTGCCGAGCCTGAGCGGGGAGGAGGACACGTCCAACTTCGACGAGTTTGAGCAGGAGACTCCCCGTCCCCGGGTGCCGGCCCTGCGGGACCAGAAGAAGGGCTTCGAGGGCAGCAGCCTGCCCTTCGTGGGCTTCACCCACACGCAGTGCGCCACAGGCGCAGCACTGGACAGGTACTGCACCCTTTCATGCCACATCTTCGAGTTTCCATGGCCGCGGCTTCGGGCTCCCGCGTTCTTACGCGGCAGCAGCTACGACGGCCATGTGCTGCATATGACTGCTCGGGTAGACGCCTATGCAGCAATGTGTTCTTAGGTCTTTAATTGCGATTTACATAATTGCCATCGCTTTCATTTTGGAGCTTACTTCACGCAACGGTTCTGCGCTCGAGTGTGTCGCACTTAGGTGCACCGTGCTCGAAAGTCATTCGCGGCCAAATAATTAACGTCCCCGATACCAGAGGTTAGAGGTGGAACCAGTCTAAGGAGAATGTCGTAAACTTTTGCGAAAAAAGATTCGGCGTTAGAAGAGAGCCACCTTCTGTTGAATGTGCACGCAGAATTGGCCAGTACAGAGGCAGTGCCTCCCACGAACCAATTATTGTCAAATTTAATTGGTCGAAGGAAAGGGAGCTCGTTCTTTCAAAAGCGCCTAATCTGAAGGGCACAAATTTTTCGCTGAGTGAAACTTGTTGGCTACGCCAACACCGTAGCCTTGACTGAGCTGTTATTTGCATCTCGATTCGCCCGCTAGAGTCAACCAATTTCGGCAACTTGGTGCGTTTCATAGTTTGCCAAACCGTTTCAGAGCGATTTCGACTGAACTAGGTCGTAATATTTGGCGTGTGGTCTTCCTAGGTGATGCTGAAGCGGACTTAATTGTTTTTTCAAGCATAAAAATGAAGCTTAGTTGCCCATTAAACGGCGAGGTTTTAGTGTTGCTACAGACGGCAGCAATGATAGCGAACCCCAGCTGTATCTCGCTAGCACGAGCAGTGCAGTTCTAATGTAATGAAGTTGACTTCGTGTAAATTCATTGTCAATATTTATTGCAAAAGAAATGCTACCCCCCCGCCCCCTCCCGGCTTAAAGAATCTCCCGGATTTGGTTTCTCCAAACTTGGCGGGTATGGTAACAGTAAAGTTTGTGCAAAAAGAGCGCCATTCAAGAATGACCTGTTATTGTGTGTGGGAGCGGGGCCGTTGGTGGCACTAGGAATGCCGTCTGCCCGTACCTGCTTGCGTGCGGGCAACTGAGATGAACCGCCTTGGAAGGACGCTCTTTGGCGAAGCTTGTCGACTGATGCAGGAACGTTGCCCCCACCTCTTTCTGCAGGACGGTGAGCTTCCTGGAGGTGGGGTCCCCCCGGCGAGAGAGCCCCAACGTTGCGGGTCGGCAGCAGCGCGGCCAGCCTCGGGAGCGCGTGCCCTCGGCGCGGGAGGAGGCCCTCCAGCAGGAGGTGCAGGGCAGCCAGGCCCGACTTCGGGAGGCCCAGGAGGCCAAAGCGCGGCTGGAGAGGCAGCTGCAGGACGCAGAGGCCAGGGAAGCCCACCTTCGGGCGGACAACCAGGTGGGCCCTCCACGCGCCGCCCGCGCGCCACCTAGAACACGAGGCCTTTCCTTCCCAGACGTTGTCGCTAGTGCATCCATGCGGCGCCTCCTAGCTCGCGTCGGCATCGCCGCCGGCGTGTCTCGCAGCACCGAGCGCGACACCTGCGTCTCGAAGATAAACGTGTTTCTCGTCGTGCTTTGGTGCGTTTGCCACTTGGGGCAGTTCGGGGATCCACTAACAATGACGTCGTGCTTGGGCCTCGTCTCCTAGGTGGCATTGAGTGTGCGCGGCGGACGTGAAGGGAACCCATTATTGACGGGGGAAACGCTTCGGTTCGTAAAAATAACCTTCGTTGCCGCCGGGGGTAAGAATAGACTTTGTCCCCGAGAGAGAGACACGCTCCGGAGTGTGAATTCTCGACGGGTCTTTGAGGAACCCGCAGATTCCCCCAGAGATCCTCGAGCCCGCGTGACCTTTCGATCGTCTCTGGGCTTTTTTTCTGCTCTAAGTATCCTTTTAGTTTCTCGAAGCTACGCATTGGTGTACGACAGTGAGGCTTCCTTGTGCTCGCATCACTGTCCACAATTTCTTTAGGCCTCCCGAGTGGGTAGCCACGTCGGGGGGTTCCTCAACTGTCGTTCGAGGCATTTAAGTGTTTTGTAGTGGTCAAAAGCTTCAAGAACCCCGGCTCGCGAGTCTCGTAACAATCTCTTCGAATAGTATGTTTGCCACGTTTCCAGCAGCCTCGCAACTAACGTGGCCATCGAGGAAAACTAACGTCTCGCTTGGAATTGGTGCCAGAAGACGCAATGACCCTCTGCATTGCATCCCGGTCTGATCGTGGGCGCAAGTTGCATCGCGTGAGGCTTTCCTGCGGGATGCCCTCCGGGCCTTGACGGCCTTCCCCCGGTGCAGAACCTGAACATGCTGGTGAGCCTGGAGCGTCAGGGGCGCCTGGTCTCGGAGGAGAAGGCGGTGCAGCTGGTGGGGGCCCTCAAGCGCAAGTACCGCAGGCAAGACGAGCTGCTCCGCAGTGGCCACTTGTGAGTCCGGTGGCAGCCCGGCCGCACCCCTCTCTGGGCTCCGCTTGGGTCTTGCGCACGTTCGCTTGGCAGGCTTCTCGCCGGTTGCTGTCTGCACATTCTCCCGCTGCAGAAGGGAACTACTATGCACGGCGTCGACTTGTTTGTGCCACATTACCTTGTCGAGGCTGGAGAAGTTTCCGCAGTGCTTGCACCGTGGAAGCTACTCCTTGCGTGAGCGAGTGGCTTTATTTGGCGTCTCCATCGTACGAGAGCGTGCGCGAATAAGACGCGAGACAAAGTCGCCAAAGCTCTCGCGGCAGTGCGGGGTTGCAGCCCTCTTTTAAGCCACGCTAGCCTTGACAATGGACTGCAAGAAGTTGATGCCGAGTATAGTAGATTACTGGGGGTGTGCAAATATTAGAAATGTCAAATATGGGCTCTATTCGACTCATATTTGACTACCGTAATATCCCGAGTCATCGCCCATCCCCGAGTCATCGCCCACCCCAATTTTTGGGCCAATATAGATTTATAAAAAAACACCGAGTCATTGCCCACCCCTTCAAATACCCCAACGCGGACTCCGCGATCTGCAAACACTCATCCTACCCAAATGACGCGGCCGCGGACCTTACAGTTGGAGGACGTCTGTGACAAAGTAAAACGGAGAGAAAGGCCCTCTCTTTGCTTACGCATTTTTCGCGTGAGCGACTCCGAAGTGGTAGTGTATCCATGCGAAAAGAAAACGATGAAGATAACAAAATAAAAGTTTGTTTTGCTTACGAAAATGTCGATCCGACAAAAAAAAAAAGAATCGGAAAGATAACACAAGCATTAACCCAGTCAGGAATCGCGAGGTAAGCGTACGCCCCATATTTTGGGATGTAACCGCGGAGTGTAAGGTCGAAGTCTGTCTCCGCCGAAGTAAGGTCGCCGCGAACCCGCTCCTTCTCCCTGCACGTCGCGACCGCGGTTGTGCAATGTTTTAGACAAAGCCAACAGGTAAATAAAGCTTTTCTGGAACGCCCTACACAGACGTTAGTAGAGCGTCCCAAACCCCCATTGATAGCACGCCGTGCACGGACGCACGCATGTACGCAAAAAACAAGGAAGTTGCGCAAGAGCTTGTGATTGACAAGGCGCCCGACTTGGCCCGACGCCAAAGTATTTGCCACGCGATCGCCGGCTTTTCCGCTTTCCCAGCATCGCTCTTCGTCGCTTCTTTGGTCCGCTCGCTCGCTCGCTCGTTGCGCCTGGTTGGTTTTTCTATTTTCTTGCAGAATTTTCTTTCTTTTCTTCTCTTTTTTTTACTAACTAGGAGAACATAGTGGTGACGTGTTTTCACGGAACAAACGTTCGTGCTCTATGCAGATCGGTGGTGTTCCTAGCGCGTATGCAAGCAACGGACTTCGCGGTAGTAAAACATTCTTTCGTGAGCATTTTTTCTATAAAACAATAAAACTAAATCGAGTTTTGAGTTTAATGTATCTGTTGCGTAGCAGCGCTAGATACGGAGAGAAAACTGGGCGGCTTTCTCCGCTTTTATTAACTTTTTGTGCTCACCCACCGAGACATGGCCCACCCCACTTTTTCTATGAATTTCAGGCGGCAGGGGGGTGGGCGATGACTCGGGATATTACGGTAGAGAATTTTCTATTCGGCACTTCGCGAATATACAGCCGCATACCGAGGCGTCAAGCACGGTGCTGGCGCTAAGTGGTACGAGACGTCCCCCGATTTAAACTGTTCGGCCGTCTCTGTCCATTTACCCAGCATGCTGCGTATCCACACGTGGATGGGTGGGCACATCCGTCGGCTGCGTCTTATGTTTAGGTCAAGTAGGCAGGCGAGCTGGTTAAGGATAGACCCCGGAGCGAGGCTACAAAAAGGGACGGGCAGACACAAAGATCCGTGTCTGTCCATCTCTTTCTGCCCCTCGCTGTAGGGTTACCGTGTCTGTTTTATGTTTGTCGTGCATGGTCATTAGCGCGTGTTTTTTTGATGCTGGCCTCTTCATTTTGTATGCCTTGCAGGAGGATAAACATAAAGGGCTTTTTCTAAACTCTGCAGCTTTTTAGGGGCGAAGCTCCTTAGGGGCTAGCCATGTCCGTCCGCCGTCCGCCGTAGGCCCGGCGTCGGGTGCTCGTGCTTCTGCTTGTGAGATCACGTGCTCACGAGCACGTGAGCACATGCTCACGTGCTCGTGTAGGGCAAAAAAGAAATTGGAAAAAAAAAGATGAAAAAAATTATGAAAAAAGAAAAAGAAGAAAAAAAAGAGTAGGGGGTTCTCAGATGCCATCCCATCTGTCTGCTTAAAAAAAGAAAAAAACCACACATTCTCCTACTGACATGATTGAAAAGGCTCAAAGAAAAAGAAGAAAAAAAGAGTAGGGGGTTCTGAGATGCCATCCCATGTCTTCTTAAAAAAAGAAAAAGAAGAAAACCACACATTCTCCTACTGCCATGAATGAAAAGGCTCGGCATGCTGCGGCTCGGCATCTACGCAGACAAGCACCACCAGAGCTTCGCCCCAAGCAACATCATTCACCACGTGGAAATGCGGTCAATTTTTTTTCTTCTTTTTCTTTGAGCCTTTTCATTCATGTCAGTAGGAGAATGTGTGGTTTTCTTCTTTTTCTTTTTTTAAGCAGACAGATGGGATGGCATCTCAGAACCCCCTACTCTTTTTTTTCTTCTTTTTCTTTTTTCATAATTTTTTTCATCTTTTTTTTTCCATTTTTTTTTTTGCCCTGCAGGAGCACGTGAGCATGTGCTCACGTGCTCGTGAGCACGTAATCTCACGAGCAGAAGCACATGCACCCGACGCCGGGCCTACGGCGGACGGACATACGGACATGGCTAGCCCCTAAGGAGCTTCGCCCCTAAAAGAGTATGGGGTTCTGAGATGCCATCCCATCTGTCTGCTTAAAAAAAGAAAAAGAAGAAAACTACACATTCTCCTACTGACATGAATGAAAAGGCTCGGCATGCTGCGGCTCGGCGTCTACGCAGACAAGCACGACCACAGCTTCGCCCCAAGCAACATCATTCACCACATGGAGATGCGGTCAATTTTTTTTTGTCTTACAAATATTGCGAATACATTTTTTTTTTTAATTCATATTTGAATCATCCTTCTGGCAGGTATTTGACACTATTCGATTTATTTTAGATTCGAGTTGAAATTTCACTATTTGCTCACCTCTTATCATATTTTGCTAATTTATAAACTTTTTCCGAAGACTGGTTTATACATTTGCATTTGAGTATGCTTGGGTGCACTACATTTTCCTGTAACCACTTAGGACAAGAGAATATGTACATTGGCATACTGGCGACATCTATCAGGTAGCACTGGAACTGCATATAGGTAACTAGGCCGATGGTTTTGCAGTATTTGCGAGATGCACGAGGATGATCTTGATGAGAATTATTTTGAGCCCACAGTGAGATAATGATACGTAAAAAATATATGGTACCTGATACATGGTGCCAATGTGTTGTGCTTGAACGAGAGAATGCACTCAAACAAAAACGTGCAAACCAGCCTTGAGCGAAAGAAGCTAACAAAATGGAGGGTCTGTAGTTTGTTGGTTCCTTAAAATACTATTCTGGAGAAGAGCCCCCCCCAAAAAAATGCATACTATGTAGTAGTTTTTTGTTTTCTCAGTTATTGCAAAATTACATTTAATGATAGTCATTTTCTTACTGACATTTATAAAGCATTTCTTTTCTTAATTAAACTGCAGCAGGTCATTGCATTTAGCTTTGAACTAACTATTGGTTCTTACGCAGTTCTTTAGGCTATGCCATTTTGGCGTGGCTTTAGGCTGTAGCTGCCTACAGTATTAGCTCCAAAGATGGAGAGGCCGACCCTAATGTTCTAGGTATATGAAATTTTAGCTACATTTTTCATTATGTGCTTAATCAATTTGATATTCCGAGTAATTTTTTTTTTCATTACTTATATTTGAATTGTATTAGAAAATGTTGCTATCTATCTGTATGCCCCCTATAACGCTTTTTTAAATTTTATTTGATATGCCACTACAGATTCTCAATTTGTTACTTTCTTTCCTGGTAAACTACCATGCAGACACCTGCCCAAGAAATATGATTACAATAGGGCCCCTCCTTAGTATTGTTATTTTTGTTTAGAAAAATAAACTTCGCAACATCATAATTTTTGGTATACTCTAAGCGGCTTTATTTTCACAGGCTTTTGAAATTTTTTGAAGTATGGGTTTTGGAAATATTTTACAGAGCCGAAGTTTCACGATTGGGAGTAGCATGCTATGTATTCATTACCATGGGGTCATGTCCATTTGCACGATAAATTTTTCACATTTTTCAAACCTTGAAATTCACAAAAATTAAGTTGTCTACGTACCGGCGTCTCGAAAGCCTGTGTCAGAAATACGAGACTTGTTCTTTGGTTCTCGATATCTGTCTTTACTATAGCGAGATTCTCCCTTATAGGGGTGCGGGTTTGGATGCTCTCTGGCACTGGGGGGTAAGCTGGTGTGCTGGACTGGTTGGTAAATGGAAGACACAGTGAAAAACAGAACACACATGTACATAGAGAAAGGAGAGAAATGCTCATGAGTTATGGGAGCTAGATCTTTTTCAGATGTTACAACTTTGTGAACTTCTACATTTTTAAGGACACGGAAGTCAATCTAAGCGGGTTAGAAAGTTTAAAAAACCATAAAAGTGAAATTAAAATTTTTTTAAATTCTTTATGGTATAATCAACCAATCAATGAAATTTCTTTACTGGGCTGGGTTCCTAAGTAATATAAAATTAGCAACAAATGAGTAATTGTAAGCTAAACGTGCACAAATTTTAAGAATTTTAGATTACGTATGGAGCGACCGAATTCCGCACTCTCGGTCGTGTTTGAAAGGTTGTTTTCATCCTTTTCGGAGGACACCGATGACGTCTTTGTAGATCAGCCGTAAAGTGCACAAAGTGTCAAGATCCAGAATGGGCTGCAACACACCCACGGCTCCACCCAGCACGCGATCCCTGCTCCCGTTGAGCGTACATTGGTTGTTGGGGTCCCTCCTCCAATTGGTTGCCTTCGGAACGGCTTCCTCCTCGGTTTCCTTTTCACCCACACCACCTTCTCCTTGTGTTTTCTTCTCCCACCCTGCCATGCGCTTGGCTTTTGCACGCCGTGTTTGATTTGATTTTGATGTCGGTAATTGTGTTTTCATTGGTATTCTTCAAAAATACATAACAAGGGCCAAGAGCTTAGTTAAAAATAATTTTTGAAACAGTTAAACGAGACCATCAGAAGCAGTGTTGCTTGTGCAGCCATGCTAACTGGAAACTTCGAAATATGTCAGTTTCACGTTTTTGCATTTAAAAGTGTGATTCCGTGCAAAAAAAAAAAAAATTTAGTTAATTAATTTGTTTGTTTATTTTACATTCTCCCGAATGTCTGATGCCTTGCTAAGAATGCACAACAGGAGGAAGAATAAAAAAGAGAGCCTTTGGCGTGGTCAAATCATGCACATGTGCAGTAGGAGCGGAAACCTAAGTGACTGGTATAGAGAATTCTCAACTAGCAGCTCCAAAAAAATGTTTCACACTTTTTTTTTTATTTACTTTATGATTATAATGGAATAGAAAGCTGTAAGCTAAAATAATAAACCTGACCTAGTCATTATTGTTTTATTAGTTTTGTTTTTCAAAACATAGAATTCTAAAACTAAACAACTTTGGCTGCTCTTTTTATTCTTTTTTCTGCTGGATGCATCACTATTTATGTGGAGCTATCAGAAACATTTTGTAATGCGTTGTCTATTTTTGTTCTCTTTTGTAGGAGAAATTTTCAGTCAATTTCAGTGACATTTTACGCCGAAACCAAATCTATTCAGACTGTTTTAATTGTACCTTAATTACTTTTAGAGTGTTTTCTCCCAGAAATATGACTCATGAACACTTACAATAACTTTCCAACATGTATGATATGAGGCTTAATTACAGTATATCATCCTCTTCATAATTTCTTAAAGCAGGTTTTTTTTCCGTCTGCAGTAGACTTACTAATTCAAACTTCAGGAAGCCACGAATTTTGTTTGAATCATCAAAAATTTATCTAAATACGATCCGAGATAAAATTATGAATTGCTGTATGGATGGCTACACATACCAAGCAGATATTTCACGATTTCCTCTGCACTGGCGTACTAATCATAAGCAGGTATGCCACGCATGAAACATTGGTGAAATGTATGACAAGGTTACTCATTCCTCAAAAATGTTGTTTATCGTGGACCGTTTAGACAGCACGTGACACCCCAAAACAAAATCCAGTTTGTTCATCCAGCAAAAATGTTGTCTATTCTGGACATATGAGCAATGAATACGGACGCCGCTTGGCAGTTTCCATAACAACTTGCGCGGACGCTGTATCCCTGGACCTATGCCATTCCGCCGCGTCACAACGTCTGCGCAAGATAGTATAGAAACTGCCGCGCACCGCCCGTTTTCATCGCTCATGTGTCCTCTGCTTTAGCCCCGTTGAGTGCGCTTCTTACCAAGCACCGGTGCACTGCGGAGAAGCAACACGCGCGGAAGCGAGCTCCGCGAATATTGCTTCTCTGCAGTGCACCGGTTTGAATTCCGAGTTTGAATTATCGCGAGCCTACTGTGGTTTGCTTGCGCAGGGTGTATTTTGTAAAATATTTATCCAATTTTAGTTCCCTTTGCTTTTAATTATTCCTCAATCACAGATGCAGAGGCTGAAACCAGTGATCAAGACACACTCTCCAGCTTTTAAAAGCAATATAGAAAATGACAAAACAAAGCCTGCCAACATTGACAAAAAAAAAAGGGGTAGAGACCCTTTCAGTTGGAACCTTTACGCAACTGACTTCAGTTTCTTTGCAACCCGATTTCTATCTCGTGCAGGTTTCGTTTATCCTTACTTTGGCTGGGACTTCACTAGTGCCGTACAGTTCCTGCCTTAATAGATAATTTTATTCACATTACCGTCGAGGGTTCGACATTACCGTAACCCGGTCAGATTTTATCGCGATATGCCCGACACAGAGGTCGCTTTTTGAAGAGACATTAAGGCGGCTCTTTTTATCTACTCAAAATCGCGAGTGTCTCCCGTACATTGGCCTAATGGCGCAGAAAGTTCAGCAGCCATAATTTTAAAATAGAGAGAGACGCTTTATTTTTCATCGAGAGACTGGACTATTCCCGTTTTCACCTCAAGAAAAAAGGAAGTTTTGCTGAACGTTCATACGCCGCACAAAGTAGTTCTTACAAGATATGGTTGTTGGAGGCAGAAGCGATGATTTTGGCCTTTGAAACTTGTAAAACTTGATAAACTAACATTATATCTAATCTGAAATGCACGCACATATATCTCAATTCTCAGCATAAAGAGGGAAATTAGTAATGCTCAGCGAGAAGCCGTAATTCTTTTACTACGGTTCTTGAGGTGAAAAGGAGTATAGTTTCAAATGAGATGGGTTTCAAGGCGTAATTTAGGAACTTTCTTTCAATCTGACATCTCTGGCGATTTCGCGAATGACCGAATGTCCAAAACGAAGAACCTCAGGATTACAGAAATCGACGGAACCTCCCGCCTTCACGTTCTCGCAGCGTGCTGAGCCCCAAGGTTGCCGCACCTTCCGTCGAGGAAGCGGACGAGTCCGGTGGCGAGGAGCAGACCGACGGAGTCGGGCAATGGGGGAGTGCTCCGGAGCAGGAAAAGGAGCGGCTGGAGAGGGAGCTGCAGAAGGAGCGCTCGCGCTGCTCCAAGTACAAGGAGCACCTCAACAGGGTCGGTGGTCACTGGCTGCGCGGGCTTCAAAGGGTCGAATTTGCTCGTTGTACGTGCGTATGCGCAGACGGAATTCCATCGAACTCATGGTCTCGATCGCACCGCTAGTGCATCGTACAAAAACTGTCTGCAGACGTGTTTAAAGCATACATGAAGCGGCTTGGAACGTGCTATTGTATTAATTCGAATATAAGTCGACCTTTTTTTTTTTTCCGGAAATCGTGACCAAAGAATTTCGACCTACATTCGCGACCAAATTTTGCGACCCTACCGGGGGCATGGAGCTATCGAGTCACTGAGCTGGCGTTGCCGTAGAGCCGCGCCGCATCTTGCTTCAAAAAGCTTTTGGTGCACGAAAACCGAAACAGCAGCAGCCGACGGCCCGCCCGCGGTGGCCGCACCGCTGCCGCTCTCGCGCGCATCCCTCGGGCGTCGGGTTTCGCCATCGCGCCTGTAGCGTTCCCCTCGCTGGGCAACGGGGAAGGGGAGGGAGAGGAACGCGATGCGCCATGCACTTTTCCCTCCATCCCTTGCAAATGTGCGCAAGAAAAGAAAAAAAAAAGAAAAAAAAAGGAGGTTACTTTTGTTTGTTGCTTGAGGCGGCTCGGCTCGCGTGTTGCTCATGGCGACTCGACTCGCGGCGTTGCTTGCGTCTTTGTATTTTGTCTTTTTCGCTTCGCCCGTCTCCACATTCTTTCGTTTCTTCTTGTCATTTTACAACTGTGTCAGTGAGCTGTTGTTGCGAATTTGCGAGGATGTCTACCAAGCTGACGAAGCTTCGGACGACGATGACATGTCCAGAAGTTCTGACGGTGATTAAGTTTTTGGCATCGATTTAGCTGAGGGTGCTGTAAATAAAGGTTGGTTTCTTTCTTTTGCCCAAACTTTCCCCTGTTCTTAAAAATAAAAAAAAGGTCGACCTATGTTTGAACTATTTTTTTTTATTCTCGGTGGGTTCAATAAAAAAATGACCGCATCTCCACGTGGTGAATGATGTTGATTGGGGCGAAGCTCGGGTGGTGCTGATGATACTGATTTTGGTCATAGGTATTGCTGCTTGCTGTCGGCGTTGACGCTTTGCCGCCGCTTCCCGAGCTCTCAACTCCGGGTCCGCTTGGCGTTTTTGACGCTGTGCAGCAGCTTCTCGCGCCCTGGTCTCCGGAGCAGCTTGCTGTCTACGTAGACGCTGAGGCGCTGCATGCCGAGCTTTTCGGTCCTTTTCATTCATGGCAGTAGGAGAATGTGTGGTTTTCTTCTTTTTCTTTTTTTAAGCAGACAGATGGGATGGCATCTCAGAACCCCCTACTCTTTTTTTTCTTCTTTTTCTTTTTTCATAATTTTTTTTTCATCTTTTTTTTTCCAATTTGTTTTTTGCACTACACGAGCACGTGAGCATGTGCTCACGTGCTCGTGATCTCACGAGCAGAGGCACGAGCACCCGACGCCGGCCTACGGCGGACGGCGGACGGACATACGGACATAGCTAGCCCCTAGGGAGCTTCGCCCCTAATAGGGGTCGACCTATTTTCGTGGTCGACCTATTTTCGACTAAATACTGTATGTCTACAGAATTCTGTCGTCACGTCTGCTGCAAACACCGTGTCTCTTGTATGCTGTACAGTGTAACTACGGCCTAGAAAGATTAGATGCGTTCAGTCGGCTGACTGTAGTTGTGCGGTGCCCGTAACGTGTCTGACCAGGGTTAAGGGGGGACACTGGCTAGAGATTTAATTTCTGAACTACTCAAGCGATCGGAATGAAATTCGCTGGGGACATTTAACATCGGATGCATGTGTATTATGCAGACTTTCACCTCTAGGACAACTTTACATACCTGCATAAGATGTGTCATTCTTCATTTAGAAATCTATAATATGCAAATGAAGCTATTAAGCATCGTTTTGACTGCTTGAACATAAAGTGGGGGATGTGTTACTTTGGGCTATCTAGTTTTTATAACTCAAATGTAAATATTTCGGGAAGAGATATTACCTCAAAATATAAGATGCATATCTGTCCTATGTCAATTTTTGAAAACATGTTTTTTTCTCAATAAAAACTTCAACTTAAAACAAAAAGTAGGTAGCCTGATTCCTTGCCAAATTTCAGTTCAGAAACATCTTGATTGTGGTATAAGAATACTTTTACCTTCGAACAAAAGATTCCTTCGTACGAGATTTGCAGCAAAAAGTGGAACTGAGAAAAATGCATACAAACCTTCAACTCCTTTACTTTCTTACTGCCTCACAGTGTGTTGAAAATATTTTATATCAACATCACTATTTGGAGCATGGTTATCAAATTTAGTGTAAGGGTGTATAATTAGTTTCTGAAACTGAAAACCTCACACGTGAAAATTGAGCTTTTTAAAAAAAAATTTGAAATTTAGGCCTATGTCCCCCCTTAAGCATCCTCAGGAGGTTGTCTGGTCATTGCAGATCTTGGCAGAGGGCAAGGACTGCATGGAGGAAATGCAGAAGAAGCACAAGTCCAACTTGGAGTACATCGACAGCGTCCGCAAGGAGGTGGCGGAGGTGGCTCCCTTTTCAACTCCCTTTTAACCCCCCATGTACCGTTGCGTCGGAAAAGTGGACGCTCAGATTTTAATTTGGGAGCTAAAGTTGTCATATTTGTGCAAGTATAATGCTCACTTATTTCCGAGATCCCAAAGCACACCTCACATTGTATTCAAAATCGAGTTCGGCTACGAGGCGTGCAAGTCGGGAGAAAGCCGTCCCTCCGTCCGAATGCGGAAAATTAGGTGCGAAAAGAAACGAGGGTGTAGAGAGGGGAAAGTTATTCCTTGCGCCACATGAAGGGACAATTAGAGAACGTCGAAAGAATTCTTCGTCGTTTCCATCTTTGTGCGATGACGCCGCAAAGACTGCGCGCCACACCGGTGTGCGGGACAGCGGCCGATTCGAGCCAAGCTGGCCCATGTCGAGACACACGATGGAGCAGTCAAGACCGCTAGCCATGTTTGCTCACTCGTTAAACGCGAGGTGCTTATGTGAGGGGACCGTAGCGAGGGCTAGAACGATGGTGTATCGCTTCCAGCAGTCTTTGTTCTGCCTGCACACTTTTTAGTTTCTGCTCGAGAGTGTTCTTGCCTTTGTGCGTCGGTGTTTATGCTTCGTGCGCTTCGTAAACCAACCGACTTGACACGGTGCACCGTGGTTCACGAGGAATGGCTTGCGGACAAGGTGCTCACGCCGAAGAAAAAGAAAGTGAGACAAGCACATCTCCGAAGTGTCGAATGTGACAGTGAGGAGGAGCTGATCAGTGATGTGTAGTCCCCTTTTCGCTTCTTCTATGCTTCAAGTGCGGTAACTTTACGTTTGCGTTATAATACTAATAATCCCTTTTTTCTTTCGAAGGGCTTCAAAACCTGCCCTCGCGTTATATTCGTGCTGTTGTGGTATGTGTGTCGCTTCTAAATGGAGACATAGGTTTTCAAACCGTTTTCTCCCGCGTTGCGTGCTGCTATTTCTCCTTTTGTTTTGTTTTCCCTATTACCTTGATTTGGATTACGATGGCCAAGCCCTTTGAATTGGGCAATCAAGGTGCAAAAAAAAAAAAAGACTGGATCTAGCCATTGTGATAACTCCACGCAGGGGCAGAGTGTGAGAGCCATGCCAAGCCTGGCATGACCTGCACAAAACAAGTGTTTTGTGCAGGTCAAACAAAACGAGCAGAACCTGCCTTTTCAGAGGGGCCGATTTCAAAATAAAGTTTTTCTCGATTATCCTTTCGTTTTTTGGACACGACTGAAATACTATAGACTTTCTCGCTGTATCCGAACTGCGACATATTTGTTTGACAGAAGTTACCCTTTAGCCGTGAAGGAACGATGAGGCAGCAGGCGCATCTCCTTGCTCGTTAGTTGCTACTGCCACTGAGAGTTTGGAGGAACAAGTTGACTGAAAAGGAGCGAAGTAACTCTCCAAGGCCAGATCTGCATGGGTGCATGAGCCGTTTATGCTGCATCGTTTGCTTTTCTATCCGTTCCCGTAGGCTGTGGAGAAGCAACGCCGAGCGGAGCGAGCCCTCGACGTATGCCGCGAAGAGTGTTCCAGTCACCGGGAAAAAGTGGCAGTCCTGGAAAAGCAGTTGGCCTCTCTCAAGCTGCGAGTGGGTGCCATTGAGTGTGCTTGCTTGACACTGCTACACCATGCATACTCTCTCATTCTCACGTATGCAGCCATTAACTTGAAATCGGCTGAAGAGGAACCGATCGAAGGTATTCAGGTTACGCTAACCAGGGGCATATCCAGTAACTAAATTTTTATGAGTTAGAGCGGTTGAAGGGGGGCCACTTCCTGGGAACGTCAACTTTTGAACCGCTCTCTCAATCGGTGTCATATTTTCAGGTGGTGTTTGCAGCCGTATAGAACGAGGGCATGCAAAGCTTCAGCCCTGTGAACCAATTTTATACCCCCAGAACGAAGTTAAGCGTAGCTTTGAATGGAACACGCTCAATAAATCCATCGTTGTGAAATGGTGTTGATAACCACATATTTTTCTGGTGGAATGCATACTGGAATACTTGTTGCTGGTTACTATGAAAAGAAATTTCTGAAAATATACGTTTTCAAATTGAAAAAAAAATGTATGAAAGAAAAAACTTTTTTTTTTTCACATTTACCAAGTTTTGCAAATTACAATTTTTCATATTAAAGGAACATGAAAATGCAAAATCTAAGTTCATAGTAAGTGGCCCATAAAATTTCGGCATATGAGCCGCAAATTTAAAGTCTCGATAGTTTCATACTGAAACAATAGTTTTATTAAGGTGGGATTTATGTCAAAAAGTGGTTTGGAGAAAAACGCATTCCAAGTGCTCTAACCTCTACCTTTTCTTTAACATTCGTGGACTGAAAATAATTTATTAAATTAAAGCCGTTTACAACTCCCTGTACGCCGGGTTAGAGTGCAGCTCTTGAGGAGGAGGGGAAGGCACGGGGGGGGGGGGGGTCACGTTTCCGCTAAATTTAGCGGGGAAACTTTTCCGCTAGATTTAGCGGGGAAAATTTTCCGCTATATTTAGCGGGGAAAAATTTCCGCTAAATTTAGCGGGGAAAATTTTCCGCTAGATTTAGCGGGGAAACTTTTCCGCTAAATTTAGCGGGGAAAATTTTCTGCTAGATTTAGCGGGGAAAATTTTCCGCTAGATTTAGCGGGAAAAATTTTCCGCTAGATTTAGCGGGGAAAATTTTCCGCTAGATTTAGCGGGGAAAACTTTCCGCTAGATTTAGCGGGGAAAATATTCCGCTAAATTTAGCGGGGAAAATTTTCCGCTAAATTTAGCGGGGAAATTTTTCCGCTATATTTAGCGGGGAAAAATTTCCGCTAAATTTAGCGGAGAAAATTTTCCGCTAGATTTAGCGGGAAACATTTTCCCTCTAAATTTAGCGGGGAAAATTTTCCGCTAAATTTAGCGGGGAAATTTACCCATCATGCACCGCGCGGTTACGCCGACGCCGACGCCGACGCCGACGGCGACGCCGCTCAAGCCGGAAACGGGCGCCTAAGAGCTGCGCTCTAAAAATAACTATTCACTGTATACAAATGAAACTTTCTGGGAACACTCTCTAGAGTGTGGCAGATGTAAATAGGGCATTTTTCAAAACCAACTTTCTTGCGAATTTTTTTTTTTTTTTGGGTAGTGTCCCTCCTTAAGCAACTCTAACTGTAACTTGGATACATTTTTGCCTCGACTTACCGTAAAATCACAATTGAATGCCCCGCCGTGGTGAAGAGATAAATGGTAAAGAGTATTTGATGCGTGATTTATGAGAATGCAATGGCAGAAATTTATCGGACGTGAGCTATAAACACAGGGGGGATACCCCCTATGAACCCACATGACGTGGGAGTTGATATTGCAGGTCGAAGAGAGGACTACATCGTGTGTCGCGGTGCGATAAACGCGTGGGAACCCACTCTAAACTCGCTTGTCACGTGAACTGATACCTCCCATCGCAGGCACAAGTTTGCATTCCACAATGCACTAGACACGCGGGAGCTTGCTAGGAACTATAGTCGGTGGTATTTTAAAGGGGCCCTGCAATCATATTTAAGCGTCTGCCTTTTTTGCGATTTCCACGTCCCTCGGGCACGGAGAGAGCAACTAAATTTCAGTGCGTCGTATTTTACCCGGACGACACGGAAAGCTCCTTCACCTACGGGGGTGACCCGCGGTACCGAAAGCGCGCAATACACGACTTCTTTGGTCCTGGGCTTACTACTGGTCAGAGCGGCTAATAGCTTCTTTTTAGTCGAAATACAAAATATAAGTGGCACGAACCGTTTCAATTATTTATAAAAGTAGTTTTTGTTCACTATTTTAGATCAGAAAAGAAACAAAGCTTTGGCTTGCGGTTTGGCATTTTGGCGGTTTGGCAGCGCAAAGTGGCTCCCGTTCTGAACTGATCTTTACCCCGTGTTTGCTGTCGTTTGTGGCCAATGAACTGTCATGCCGAATTAGTGTTTAATCGCGCAGCAAATGCAATGCAAGCTGCCCTGGTTGCCCGCTTCATACAGCCTAGCCAGAACATGCTTTAGTGGCGCCCTCTCGAGCCGTCGACACGGAGTGCGGCAGCCGTGACTGCTCACTGAGCTCACTACCCCTCCTCTATTTCACGGCCACTCGAGCAACCAAGGATGTCATGAAGGAGGTTATTTTTTGCTTTTTTTGTAATTTTGATTTGCCTATAACGTTTAAAATAAAGCGAAATTCGAGAACAGAAAAGTTTAATTAAGTTACTACGTTCAGTGCGCTCAGGTTCGGTGCAAATTAAAAACCATTAAAAAGAAAAATTGACCGCATCTCCACGTGGTGAATGATGTTGCTTGGGGCGAAGCTCTGGTGGTGCTTGTCTGCGTAGACGCCGAGCCGCAGCATGCCGAGCCTTTTCATTCATGTCAGTAGGAGAATGCATGGTTTTCTTCTTTTTATTTTTTTTTCTTTTTCTTTTTCTTCATACTTTTTTTCATCCTTTTTTTCCAATTTTTTTTTTGCCCTACACGAGCACGTGAGCATGTGCTCACGTGCTCGTGAGCACGTGATCTCATGAGCAGAAGCACGAGCACCCGACGCCGGCCTACGGCGGACAACGGACGGCGGACGGACATGGCCAGCCCCTAAGGAGCTTCGCCCCTAAAAAGACCTTGGAGGGCCCCTTTAAGAGTTCAGGGGAAGCTCCTCTTTCCAGTTTAGCAGAGCAAACGCTGGAGAGGAGGTTGCCTCCTTTCCAGCGTTTGCTCTGCTAAAGTAGAAAGAGGAGCTTCCCCCGAACTCCTAACCCGTCACCGACTACAGCTTGTCATACTTGCGGTCGCCATAGAAGCCTGTCACCTTGGCCGTCAACGTCAAAAAAGCATTTAGGAAAGCTGCCACAGAGTTAGTCGGCTTTCGAGTCGATTCCGCCTCTTGGTTCGAGATGCGCCGTAAGGTTTTGTCGAGGCCACGCTTCCGCATCGTGCGTCTTCGCGGCCCCGGCTGTGTCGCGCGCAGTGCCGGGAATACTCGTGTCCTAGCTCAGCATGGCTGCTACATCATTTATGAAAGCATTTTGTGCCTTCAGGCTAAATCTTTATCCGATTAAGGGCTACACTTTTTTATCCTTTGGGAAATCTGGAGGCCCGAAACTGAATTCATTCCTTGAAACGACGGCCTTTCCCTCTCCAGGCGACAGCCTCCCCGGAAGTGGCCGGGAAGGAGGGAGGGCTGTCCGGGGCCGAGCAACTCCCTCCGGCCCCAACTCGCTGCCCGGAGTGCGCTGTTGCTCTGGGACGGCTCGAGGCCGTGCTGGAAGAGCGGGACCGCCTGGTGTCCGAGGCCGCCGAGCTAAGGGTGAGGGACGGACTTCCCTCGCGGGCACGGCCCGGTTGGAACCTTTTTGAAATTCGGCGCCGTCTGGCCGCTCGAATGTCGATCTAACTTTTGTAAAGTCACCGTCGCACTGTTCATGCATCGTACAAAGACGCAGTGTTAGCCTCAGTCACAATGACAGTTATCTGCGGACACCCTCGAGCATGTTCGAAGCATGTTTGCTTCGTGCGTATGCTTGGAACGTGTCTGCGGATAGTGTTAACGGTCAACCTTCTTTGGCTAGGTGTTCAGCATTTCATGAAGCTCGGATAAAAGCGTGGCCGTGAGGCTCAACACTGCTTGGTTGACGGGTGGGAGGGGAGGGGGCAAGGTGCTTGACGCCGGTTGGTTAAGGGGAGGTCGTGCGACCAGAGGGGTAGGCGAGGAGGAGCTCGGGAATATGGAAGGCTCTGGAAGAACGCCAGGTATATCGGCTTCATTAGCGGTAGTATCGTTTCCCAACCAAGCCCCAAAAAAGCGGCGTGACCTTTGTGAAGAAGCCCAAAACAAGCGAAGTTCAATAAATGTACACATTCTTGAAAATAGTTTAATAATAATAAAATGAGAAAGAGAACTCGCTGAAATACGAAGGCGAACTCGTGCCTATGCCACTATCCGCCGGATAGTGGCATGACATGCTGAGTAACATGCCAGCTTGAGCTCCAGTTCTGGTGTCGTTCTTAGAGGCGACGAATTGGTGAAGCCTATGGTAGTCAAACGTGCACTGGAAAGTGGCCGAGAGTTCCTCGCGTGTTTTTTTTGTTGCCATGTGCTGAACGAGGTCGGCATGATGAAGCGCAAATCTCGCACTTGCAGTACTTGCACGCTGCTTTTTTATCGTCTCCAGTGACTGGTCACAGCCAGTCCTTAAGCTGTGTTTTCTTTTCCCACTCTTTACAATTTGCCATACTTCGACCACTTCAAAGCCATTTTGCGCAAAATACAATGGCAGCTAGACACGACGACCGTGAATGCCGAAGTAATAGTTCTGTACTTTGTGACGGAGGGTAGCTTGCGCCACATGACCGCGGCGCCAAACGGTCATGCTGTTTTTCGCGTTTTTGACGACAAACGCGCTGTCAGTGAGCTTGACAAGCACTAAATTAAGAATATTTGTGGGAAAAACTGCGAATAAGCCCAAAATACGCGACAAGCGTCTAGAAAAATCTACCAGCGACTCGGTGAAAAAAGAAGCCCAAAACCAGCTTATAATAAGCGGAACTGGCCACCCTGGTACGCATGGTACGCATTAAACTATCTGATAAAGAGCACCGTTACTGTTGGTGCCTGGCGTCTGAAAACTCTGAGTATCGCCAAATTGTTTGTTATGCGAGAACGTTTCACGTATGCAATGCAGTTGACTAGTAATTTGCCATAAATATTTTGTACTACTAATGTGACAAGGGCATCGTATTACAAAGAAACGCCCCTCAGACTGTATCCGCAGACTGTCTTTTACGTGATGCATTACCAGTGGGACTGCGGCTTTATGCTACCGACGGTGAAAATGGAGCTCTATTTCATCGGGCACCGTTGCTTTTGTACGGCACTGGAAAATGGGAATATGCTCTTAACCACACCGTTTTTTCTAAACTTGTTTCGGTTTCGATGGTGTCCAAAAAACTCCTTGTCTGTACAAAGCAATTACCCGAGTAAAGCCCCGAAAAAAATTTGCCGCTTCGAGGGGCCTCGGGGTCAAACGTGCGGCAATCTATTCATTCGACGCAAATTCGAAATTAATTCTGATGGGGCACTTGTATCCAGTTGGTGCATTGCATCGTGCCGACGTCTAGAAGGGGAGAGCTCGGTGCCATTTGCTTTGGCGCGTGCCCTCGACTCATTCCTTTGTTGGCGACTAGAAGGCTGCCTGATGCTCGGATGATGACGGTGATCCAAGTGGCCAGACTGAATTTTGGAAAGTGTCCGTCGGCACGCCTAGCAGACACACTGCATTCAAGAACTGCTCGACTCCGTTAGTCGCGTCCGAGATTTCCCGGCACAGTGCGGCTGGGTTCATTTCGACTTTCTATCGTCGAGAGGTCTGCTGTTATTTGGTTAAAATACATAGTGCGAAAACTCTCATGGGCTATACACTTTTAGTTCAAAAGCAGATAATAGATACAATAGAATAATGTATCATGCTTCTCAAATCCTTTATCGTTGGAATGCGCCCCATCCCACGGAGAACTTACCCGTGGTTTGCTTCGTTATTCTTATTGGTTTGCAGAAACTAACTTTCATCCTTTGCGGTGTTTCACAGAAACTTACTATTGGGGAATGTAGTCACGCATATATACGTGACTCAGGGATGCTAAAATGTTGGGTTTAGAAGTGTGAAACACTTATTTTGGGGGTTGGAACGATCGAGCGCATTTGCGTGTTTGAGCAACTTCCGAGCGTGCTCTGGAGAGCCCCCTGGTTCCTAAGAGCCCTCGGTTCACGTTGGTTCTGTAACTCTACCTCAATGGCCACATGCAGAGCCTGCGGGGTTTACCAAAGGCCCCTGGTTCTGTTTGCGAAAGCGGTTATACAAATCCCTGTGTATGGTCCGACGGCAGTGCCGTCTGAGTGGCCTGCAGGAGGCCAGGGCGTCTTCCGAACCGTCTGGGAGCAAGTCTGAGCTCCAGAGGGAGGCAGAGGGACTGCGCTCCGTCGTGACGCGGTTGGAGCGAGTGGCCAGGGCCCAGGAGCCGGCAGTTTGGTCGCCGGCCATGTCCGGCAGCGGGGACAACAACGGGCTCGCTCAGGTGACTGCCCTCTTTCTCTTCCAGCCCTGCACCCTTCTGTTCGCTGTACCGGGTGTTTCCACGGATACTTTAAAAAAAATCCCTACGAATTGGGTGGTTGAGAAAAAAGGACCGCATCTCCACGTGGTGAATGATGTTGATTGGGGCGAAGCTCTGGTGGTGCTGATGATGCTCATTTTATTGTTCATAGGTAATAATAGTAATAATAGTAATAATCCTTATTGGCTCAGGAGAGCCGTGGTAGTGCTGATGGTGCCAATTTTTTTTTATTGCTCATAGGTAATGCCGAGTTTCGGGTTGCGTTTCGACTTCATTATTACTGCTTTATGGTCGGTGAAATGCAGAGCCATGCATGCAAAGTTTAACACGATTACATACACATTTGACCGCAGCGCCCTCTCCTGTATAGACGTTGAGCGGCTACATGCAACGTTTCATCCATGACATCCCCAGCTCTTGAGTTACTACCACATCTCAGAGCCCCCTACTCATCCCGCAGTCGTGGTTGAGTGGTTAAGGCGATGGACTAGAAATCCATTGGGGTCTCCCCGCACAGGTTCGAATCCTGTCGACTGCGCAAGCATTTTTTTTTTTCATCTTTTTTTTTTTCATCTTTTTTTTTTTTTTTTTTTGCCCTACACGAGCACGTGAGCTCACGAGCAGGAGCACGAGCACTGGATGCCGGACGCTGGACGGAGATACGGACATGGCTAGCCCCTAAGGAGCTTCGCCCCTAAAAAGTCCCCATGCTTTTTTAAACATCTGTTTATGGAATAAAAATGCTTATAATTAATTCCACATCCTGTATTCCAACTGTGGCCTGACTTTGACAATCTAGAGGTTGGTCTTCGTATGGTAGATCTCAAAGCATGGGATCACGCAGACCGCCACGTTGCAGTCTTTGCACCAATATTTTGTTTCCTTCTGGATCTTGGTCCCTCCTGCAGGGAGGCCTTGCAGCAGACGACACAGCGCCGTGTTGGGAGCTGCTCGTTCTCTGTTGGAGGAATGAAGCATACAAAACTGGCGAGCTGTAAGCCTCGTGGCTTCATTGTCGGACTTTCTTCCAACTTTCTTCCGTTGGCTGTCGTGATTTGCTACAACCACTTTCTTTATGAGGTCCAGTCGGTGGTCCAGTTGACTGAGTGTGTCTCCTTGTTCCTTGTACAGAACAAGGGAGTCGTAGACAAACATGTCAAAAAGGTGCCTAAAGATCTTGTAATAGACCTTCTACCCACCTCTCACAGCAGGGTAGTACGAGAGTTTCTGGTCGCGCCTGTCGACACCTTCCACGGTGTTGTCGTAGTCGTAAACCACAGCAGGCTTCACGATTTTTTCGTTCTGGGCGTTGACTCCTTCGACAACCGTCGCATCGTGAACTGTGCTCAGCAAGGTGACGGCGAGCTTTCTGTGTCGCCATTGCAGGTTCACGCAATTTCCTTGCTGAAATGCCGACTTTCTGTTTTTTTTAGTTTGAGGTCTTTGAAGAGGGGCATGTCCTTCCTTGTTGGCCGACCGTGCCACAGACATAGGTTTTTTTGCTGCGGGAGTTTGTCTAAAAGCTCTGAAGAGGTGTAGTAATTATCGACAGTGACGCAGTACCCTTTGCACAGAAAAGGTTTCATCAGGCTCATGACGACCTTCGTGCCCGTGGCACTGTCTGCATCCAGTGTAACAGTCCCCTCGCCGGTGTACACCTTAGAGGTGTACCTGCTCCAAGACTCGCAAAGCAGAAATAACTTCACACCAAAGCATGAGCGTTTCAGTGGCAGGTACTTTTTCCAGAATAGCCTCCCTTTGTGCAGCATCAAGCTTCCATCCACAGCTACAGTGATCTCAGGAAAGTAGAGGTTGAGAAACCCTTCCTTGAGGAGACACAGCAAAGTCCACAGCTTGCAAAGCTTCGGTTGGGGTGCTGTAATTCGTCATTTGCGTCCTTGTCAGAAAAAGGAAGAAACTTTATTATACTAGTGTGAAATCTGTTCTTTCTTGCGAGTTCACCAAAGATGGGGGTTTGCAGAATTCTCCCGGTTGACCGATACGTGTCAAGTTCGAGCCCGTCGTCGATAATGCCTCGCAGTAGTATCGATGCAAAGAACACCTTGAGCTCCTCCGCGATCGACAGCTTCCACGCTGCAGTGCGAGAGCCATCGGTTGTTGAATGATTCGCGATAAACCTTGAGGCATACGTGTTCGTTGTTGTCGAAGTAAGTTTTATGCTCTCATGTTCTAGGCTGTAGGTTCTCTACTGTTTGCTAGTATGTATATTATGTGAGACATTGTCTTTCAGGTTGCGCAAGCGCAAGCTGAGAAGTCGAACACATTGGAAAAGCAGGCTCGAGACTTGGAGGAAGCCAACGCCCGTTATGTGAAGGAGATTGAGCGCCTCAACATTGTGAGTGACCCTCATTGTTTCCTTTGCTTTTCTTTGTGCCTGACCTAGTTTTCTGGAATATCTGTTTTCATACCAATACCGTAAAATTCCGAGCAAACGCCCACGTTTGAAGGATCGCCCACCCCCCCTTTTTGTCCAACATCTGTTGGGAACGGTATTCCGATACATCGCCCTCCCTGCGATTCCCGCCGGACGTCACGCGATGTCCGACGGAAATCGCGTGTCAACGGCGCGATCTGCGGTCCCGCGTTTTTGTCTGCGATCTGCGCGCGTGAAATGCAAATCTGCTGCGTTTGCGATCTGCGCTATCCGTTTGCGAGTGTTTAGCGGATTCCCGCGTTTTTGCCCGCGATATCGATTCCTAGCTGTAACACGCGCGAGTTGTTCCGCGTGTATTATTGCATCGTGAAATGCGATTCTGCTGCGGCCGCGATCTGCTTGATTTGTTTCCGTGACATGCGGGTTTGCAGCGGATTCCCGCGTTTTCGTCCGCGATCTGCGCGCGCAATATCGGTTTCCGCGGTATCCGTTCCCGTGCGTGAGCTGCGAGTTCTCGGCGGGTTTCCGCGGGTCCATCGCGCTGTGAAACGCGCGAATCTGCTGCGTATGCAACCTGCGGTATCCTTTCCCGTGACACAGGAGTTCGTAGTGAATTCCGGCGTGTTTATCGAATCGTGAAACGGGAATTCGCCGTGTCCGTGATCTGCAGTATCAGTTCCCGCGTCACGCGGTTTGTAGTGGGTGCCGCGGTTCTTATCATTATTTCTGATAAAATTTTGCTGAGGCATCCCCAAAGATAGCCCACCCCATGTTTTTCACCATTTATCTCTTCATTTTGGGTGGGCGTTCGCTCGGAATTTTACGGTACATATTTATGTGACAATCCTTACCTTGCAGGAAGTTCAGCGCCTCACAAAGTCCCCGGTGGTCGAAGCAGCCGCTTGTCTCGCGACGGACGACGCAAAAACATTGGTGTGAGTGACATTCTGCACTTCTCTGTGTGATTAGAGGGGCACTGACAGGTTAAAATTTTATTTTTTATTATTATCTGAAACAATTGAAAATGATGCCTGGACATTACTTTTAAATTTTGAAACTTGGGAACTCCGTATTTGTGAATTAAAAGAAGCGATTTTCAGAAGCCGGATTTGAAGTTCCCGCGCGATCCGTGCCAGTGCAGTGACGTCAAAGATTGAGTTGTCCTGCAACTCGAGTTTCTCTCGTGCCTCAGTCCCTCCATCCTGACCCGAAGTGTCGTGTTTGCCCACGTCCTGCGATCAACCGCTCTTTTACGTGCGTGATGCCTATCGCTGCGAGCAGACGACGCTTGACTTTTGAGTTCGAAGTTCTTGTAGGGCCCTTTGAGCGATCTTAAATTGTTTGAAATGGTACATGGTCAAAAAAGAAAGTGCAGTGGACCGTTGTGAGCGACGCGAGGGGCCACGTCACGCCGGTTCTGCGTGAAAGGCTGCCCGGCGGAGTCGCAACCGAAACTACGGTGCACAGACACCAAACCCAGTTGTTTGGACCGTTTGATGATTTCCTTTACAAAGTCTGAGACGTTGTCGGGCACCTAGAAAAGACCGCTTCGCCCGATTCCCCGACCCACCGATCATCCTCGGTGCTACGTGTGTCGAGCACCACCATGTTTTCCGAGGGAGGATAAAAAGCTAGGAGGCGACATCTTTCTGGACTCTGATTTTCGGTACTTAAATAAGAAGGCCGTAGTGTGTTTGCCATTGCCTTGAAAAACATGTTTTACGAATGCCGTTATTAAATATTATAGAAATGTCGCTTACAAAGCTTCTAAATTTCATATTCGATTACGTCGCAAATAAAAAGATGCGAGGAGGTGAGAAGAGGGAGAGAAAAATGTCAAAGATAAAAAGGCGCAGCGCGCATGGGGAAACTTTTTTTTTGCATCGTGGTATTTTTTGTGCCTCTATGACTACAACTTGCATCGTTTTAGACAACCCCAAAAAATACACCCTTTAGGGTGTCAGTGCCCCTTTAAAGAATTCTAAAACAATACCGCATCGCATTCATTTAGCCGAAGGATAGCGTGGGTTGTGCTAGCTGCATCCAGATTTACCATTTGGTTTTATATTGTTATCTCTGGGAGTGCCATGGCATGTACAGTGCCCCTCAAACTTAACGCCGCCACTGGGTTCTCAAACATTAAGCTCGTGTCGGCTACTTACTGTTAAATTTGTCACCGAAACGTTTGGGATGCCTTCGCAGGATGGGATAGAAATCGGAAACCCAAACATTCTTGAGATAGTTCAATCAGCCGCCGCAGGAACTTTTAGAAACGGCAAATGCCGTGGCGGCGTTAAGTTTGAGGCGCACTGTACATTTCATTGCACCTAATCCACTGTTCGGTCAAGTTGTCAGATTTGCTTCTAATTTTACTTGTGGATTTTAAGGTGGCGGGAAGCTTAGTTCGCACATGTGGCATTTCTGCTATCGGGGACAAGTTTCAAACAGCTTGCCCCTGGCAGCTAAGTTTAAAATTAAATCCACGAGGACAACAACGACACACATTATTTGTCTGCTTTTGCTACGCAGCGCTCGGCTGGCATTACCGAACGCCACTTTCTGCTGAAGCTCGTATTCAGTCAGGCTCGCATCCATTCTCTGCCCCGTGTTTGATCGAGAAAGATGACAAAAAGAATCCGGCCCAGGGGCCTTGTGTTGGCAAACGAGTTCTGTGAAAACGAGCTGGACAAAGTGCCTCTTTAATTTGACCTCACCACAATTTGGTGGTGCCATTTGGCCAATGCAGTATCTCTGCTAACCTAGAGTTTCTAACGTGCGTCACAAAGCAGAAATTATGGGCCAGCGGGGGAGGAGCTTGAGCTTGCAGTCTCGGAATTTGTGGCGCCAGCTTTTTTTTCGTGTACCGTCGAGCTGCGGTGATAGGATGCGGTCGGATCACCCCCTTCCAAATTAGCGAGGTGTTGCGTTTCTAATTTGTTGAAAGCTCGTGGCACCGCCCTTCGGCGCTCCACGACAGAAGTCATTGTTGGTTTCTCGCGCGGTTTCCGGGGGTGGCAGGGCCTCTCTCGGAGCGGAAGCGCAGCCCCTGGCGTCCGAGGCTACGGCGGCGCTCGAGTCTCAGCTGGCGAAGACGCGGGAGTTCCTCTCGACCAGCCGGGCCCGCTGCGGAGAACTTCAGCTGCAGCTGCGCAAGGCAAGCCTCGTTTTTTAATGGGAGGTTATTGGAAACCGGCAAAAAGTACGGAGATACGGAGGGGCCTGCGACGCACTTGCCGTTTCCCAATGCTTGGGGAGGGGTGTAGCGAAATTTGTAGCAGCACGGGGTAGAGCTCCTATGCATCTCTAAAACTTCTTTGGAATGGAACTACCTTCAAGCTTCTAACAAAACATGGTTAATTATCGACCATTTAAAAATGCCGTTACACCTCCTTTCTTCGTGTTGAGACTCGGTGAACTAAGCGTAAAATTGCCGTCCTCACACTCATGCGCGTGTATGCTCGGAGCTCCCAAGACGGGGGAGTGTCATCGACGGTGAGAAGCTCGCTGGAACAATGCCGCCTAGAAGATGAGGCATTATGTCCTCGTTAGAAAAATCTCTTGCTTGCCCCGAGCAAAGAATGCAAAGAAGCTCGAATACGCCGCAGCGCGGCAGACGAGTGCGTCTCGCCGTTGCGCTCGTGGCTAGGCGGCGCTGCGTGGATCCGCCGGTGACGAGGTTTGGGGTGGCCTCATCTTCAAGGTGGTATTGGCTGGAGGCAACTGGGGCTCCTCTCCACCCTTCTCACCCCGTAAATGGCTACGGAGACATCACCAGGAGCGGTTGACCGTCTTCTGGGCGTACACATCGCCAATATGCTAGTTCCACCGTAGAAAGTTGGGCAATTTGGCAACACATAGGTGAAATAAACGGCGCCAAAAAAGTGAAGGACAAGGAGACGAGGTACACGCACGAAGCGCCGACTCTTGACCGATTTATTTAGATCGGTCGAGAGTTGGTGCTTCGTGCGTGCTTCATCTTGTTCATTTATTGGCGCCATTTATTTCGCCGTCGGCTAGTTCCACTCTACGTTTTAGCTCGGCCGACCGTAACGGTAATGCCGTTACTTTTCCGGAGTGCGTATCGCAGCTCCGAGGTACGTCGGAGGCGTCGTTGCTCGACTCTCCCTCCTCCGTGCAGAAGGAGGAGGCCCTGTCGGAAGCCCAGCTGGACGCCCGCATCGCCAGGCGGGAGGCCAAGCGGAGCGAGGAGGGGGAGGCCGCCCTGAAGGGCCGCCTGGGGGAAGCCAGCCAGGAGCTGGAGGTCCTGAGGAAGGCAGAGGGAGAGCTGAGGACGAGGGTGGCCCAACTGCAGGCGGCGCTCCAGCGAGAGGAGAGGCAGGCGGCCACGGCCAAGCTCGGCTACGAGGTGAGGTGCCCGCGCCACCTACGAGGCCCTTCCCCCAAACGTCGTCGCTACCACGCATTTGCCGCTTTGCTGAGCCTCTTGGGTCTCATCACGCACGACGGGCGGTCCCCTTTCGACGTGCCGGCAATCCGACAGATTACAGTGGACTCGCCATAATTCAAACTTGGATATTTCATACTTCCGGTTAGTTCGAACAAATTAAAAAGTGTTTGTTGTCCCTTTATGTCTTGAATGCATTTATAAGCTGCTTAATTAAGACAGGTTTCGCTTAATTCATACTATTTATTCATCGCTGCAGGTTAGCCCCATTTGAGTGCGCTTCTCATCGAGCACCTGTGAACTGCGGGAAAGCAATACCTTGGAAGCTCACAGTCATTAATGACTGCGAGCTTCCAGGGTATTGCTTCCGCAGGAAAAGCGCACTCGATGGGAGTAATCCACCGCGATTATGCGAGCAGAACTGTCCCAACAATCTGCTTTCATTATTCGTTCTTGTTTTTTTTATTTTTCTGATGGGGTTAAATTCGAGTTTAAAAAAAGGATATTCGCATATAGCGAGCGGATTTATAAATTTCCCAAATTAGGATAGCTGGGCGTCTCTTTAGGTTTAATATTATGTGAAATCTGTCATATACATGCCACCCCAATGTAGGCATTTAACTTTCTGAGGCCACGGTTCATAGATATAGTCATATGAAAACGAACTGAGCTTAGAAGTGGACAAGTGGAAGCTGGAAGCTTGCGAATGACCTTCACGAGTTCAGAATTTTCGTTTAAGCATGGTACAACGCTAGTAAAAGGCTCGGAGAAACTATTCTACATTCATTAAGAAAACATTCGGCCAAAGCCATTATTTCCTTCAAACTCCGCCAATGTTTTATGTCTGTGCCTGCTTATAAATAGGCCCGTGTAGAGGAAAGCGTACAAAATATGCTCGGTATATGTAGCTATTCCTATAACAAATCACTACTTTGCCTCGCATCATATTTAAATGAATTTCTGATAATTGAAACTTCCAATATTTCGAACCAAAGTCTGTGGCTTTCTGGGTTTTGAATTAATGAGAGTGGACTGTAATTGGGGCGTGCAACGGTGTTGTGAGGAGGGGGCCGAGCGTGCTGGGGCTAACCTCCCCGCCTCTTTCTCCCCGTCGGGAACGAAACAGAAGGAGCTGGCCAAGTTGGAGGAGCGGGTTCAGATGCTGAGGGACAATTGCGGCGTAGGTAAACCCTCGGTGCCGCTCTCTCGCACCCCGCCTGGAAGCCTGCAGCCCGCTCCACTCTGTTGCCTCGACGCCCCGTCGACTTCTCCGCTGCCCCGGGGTCTCTTTGCGGGCGCTTCTTTCTCTGGGGGCTTGCACCGAATGCTCTCAACATCTTCCGACCCGCTCTCTGTTCCTCGCTACGACCGCTCGTGCCCGAGGTGGCGGCTTTTTCGGGAATTTACCGGATCACTCTTGCAGCGATGCTGAGACCGGTGTTTGTGCTTTGCACCTTGACTCTTGCTTGCTTCTTCCTTTTCCTTGCCGCGTGGTTATGGGACTTTTCTTCGGCACTCGCGTTCTTTCATAGTTTTGGCATTGGAAAGTGAAAGTGTTGGAGCTGATGACGAAGGATTTGCCTTCTCCTTGGTGGCCGTTGCAGTTCTTTGAGGTTTGGTCGACATCTAGCGGAGATCAGGATGTATGTGTGCATGTAGCGAAAGGAGGTTCGAGTATACTTGATGTCAGGCACTCGAGATACTGCTGAAGGTCCCGAAAGAACTGACTTCGCGAGTTCAAATTCAAGCTCCAAAACAAAAGTTAGACAAATTCCATATAAGAAGCGAACCTTTTCTTTTTATTTTTTAATGAGGGTGAAGTCTTGTTGAGTTAAAATTGCTGGTTCTGAAGAGTCGGATTAATTTATGGCCAGCATTTATTTCGGCCAGGTTCAGTGATACAAGATGATTGTGCTTTTTTTTGGTTTGATTGACACTGGTACGTTTCTGCACTAGAATCTTTAACAAATGCCTTTTATCTATGGAGTAGAAGAAAGGCAAGCAGTTACTAGCATCTAATTATTACCTCGTATATATAAAAACAAGCCCACAAACACATTTAGTTACTGATAACTAGTAGAAGGAAAGACATTACCAATAGGTAATGGTGATGGCAGGCTTTGAAAGAAAAGTGGAATACGGGTTATTTTATCGCCTGAGATCAGATGTTAGTGTACATTCGTGGCATCTGTCTTCAAACATTGCTCCGCCTACGTTTTGCATTGCTTATCCTTTTTAATTCGTGCTTCAGATTTGCTAATACTACAGAATTACTCCAACAGCAAACTTGACAGTGTTGAACGTGACCTCTCTCAGACTGCCAAGAACCTTGAAGCCAAATGCACCACGACGGCGGACGAATGTCGTGACCTCACCATTAAGTGCAAGGTAATCGAGCCATGCTTCGTTTTGGTGTGCATCCAAAAGCTTTCCTAGCCTTTCTGCGTGTTTTGTTAGTTCCGTTAAATTTTGCGTATTTTAATGACTGTTTTTTGATGGGGGCATCTCGAGTGGGACGTGCTTGCCTTGACAGCCAAGGCTCTTTCTTGGCGTGATTTCTTCGCAACTCTACAAAAATGCCATCTTTCTTTTTTGTCTCATATTTGTCCCCAACCCTTTCTTGTCATAGCTTGTTTGTTTCTTTAGTCTTCTTTTCGTGCTTTTTTACTGCATTTTTATGTAATTTTTTTGTGTTCAATTTTTATTTTTGAGGAATTTAGGTTTTATAATTATTGTTTTTGAAAATGCATTTGATGCTTTTTAAGAAATTCTCTTAGGAAATAGTCTACATATTTTTTAGAGAATTCTGGTAATACCAGAGAGACAGGTATGCCTGAAAATCGAGCTTGCTCAATACTAGTAAGCAGAGCCAAAATTTTTCAGATAATTATTTTTTTAAATGAATTTCTATTTTGTCTGTAGAAGGTCAGGATGCAGCCCATTTTCAAAGGACTTTACGACGTGTGACCTTACGACATAGACGATCATGGCGCTGAGTTTTGATATAAACACTTTCTCTCCAAATAAAACCTGCAATTTTTGGAGCAGCTGTTTTGCCCGTACGCTAGTCATTTTTTATATGCTCGATTTACAGCTCGGTATTTTGACTATTGCGGTTTTGGATAGTATTTTGGAGAAATATTTACAGAACGCATTGCGTGTCATAGACATAGTCATTTACAGTTTGTACTCGCAAAGTAGTGACTAGAGTTATAAAATAGATAGAACATTTATCGTATGGGATGTGGTAAGCTGTTTGTCAAGTTAGTGAGTGGTGAAGTGTTGCGAGTGGTTTCTGTCCTCATAACCCCAGGGTAAAACCATGCAAGTACATAGAGTCTTGGCAGGAGTCATAATGGACCTTTTTCCAGTAACAAGTGCTGTCTAGCGGTTTTTCTGAGAACTGCAAACTGAGGGCACTTAAAAAAAGGCAAACATTCGCTCTTGTCGCTCTAGCGCCGTCTAGCGTTTTTTTTTGTTTTTTTTTAGAATTACAAATTGAGGGTTATGTGAAGGCACTCCAAAATAGACAAACAATCGCCCTTCATATGTCATCTTTTTCTTTCAATTTCATTATCGTAAACTAAAGGCTCGTTCACACTCTTGCAACCGAGTACTACCGAGAGGGACAAGACTGGTTTTTAATCCTCTTACGACTTCTTAGGACCGGATGCGCTGCAGCGCAGCTGGTCCTAAGAGATCGCAAGAGGCTTAAAAACCGGTCTAGTCTCTCTCGGTCTTACTCGGTCGCAAGAATGTGAACGGGCCTTAACTGCCACGTCTTGTTTTTTTTCTCGAGCTTTTCACAAGCCACGCACTTGCCAAGAGCTACGCTATTTTTATAATTAGTTTATTAATAAGATTTATTGTTTTTATAATCATGTTGTCTCGATCAAAGTATTTATTTAGTAGTTTCTTATTTTATTAGTATTTTGTCAACAACTTCTTCTTGGACGTTTTTACACTGCACTTTGAAAAAAAAAATGAAGTCTCGAGGGTCAAAATAAAAAATGTTTGGAAACAATAACAATAGCTACTGAAAGGTATTTCTAGGATCTATCACACCCGAAATGTTTCCTCGCGCTCTCTTCTCTAGAAATATCTCTCTAAAGCTAAGGGCATTATTTATTTATTCCGTTTTATTTATTTATTTATTCTGGCTGAACAGGTAGCTGCCATCTATGAGCGACGGCGGCAACCGGACAACCGGCAAGCCGGCTTTCTGGTTGCCGCTGTCGCTCATAGATGGTGGTAGCTGTCCGGAGTGTTGTGTCGACATTTATTTTCTGGCGGACACGATCCTGGGGAAACTAGCCCTTAACAGCTCCGCTGTAAAATAAATGATTATTCTTCTCTTTCCCCCGTCCATTTGAGCAACCAACTGCGGAGCTACGAAACGGTATCACTGCATGCTATCACTACATATAGCTAGGGTTCCGCGTTTTCGTTTTCTATTTTTTCAAAATTCGGCATACTTTTTTTGGTGTTTATTTTAAAAATCAATTTTCGTTTTTTTTTCGGCGTATATCTATGCCCACAAAAGTTTATCGGCTTTTTTTCGGTGATTATAAAATATACATCAACGGACACCAGATCAGATGATCCTTGTAGCTCTGATATTTGTGATCACTCGCAGAATAATGGCGCAGATACATTGTAAAAGAAATGGACACTTTATTTGGCAAATGTGTGCAACAGTAAAAGAAACAAGAAAAAAAAACTGAAGTACAAACGAGTCAGATATGAAGCCTATGCCCAAAAAGCATAGAACTTCACCTTCTGTACATCAGGATTACGTGATCTTATTAAAGTACACACGCATGTACTTTCCGAGGTTCTCCTCGTTGATCCACACTCTTTCTTTCCTGTTAATATGACACTGAGCTTCGAGAATGTCCTCTCAACGCTAACACTGGACACTGGCAGGCTGAGGAGATGAAGCGCTGCCTGAGCCAAAATCGCACAATCGACCGATTGTGACCGCCAAAAGAGACACGGTGCGACGTTTTGAAGCACAACACAACATGCAGGGCTTGCATCGAGTCAGTCTTCCTTACAACGAGTTTGAAAACACACTCGTACATGGTGAAGTCATGAGCATTTCGGACTTCACGTTCCGATCGACGATGCGCACATTAAAGCAAAACGTCGTGATGCTATTTGTGTATCCCATACATTCGGTCAAGTTTCCATAGACACTGTCGTTCCACTTTTTTGCTACGGCTCTGCGGTACGACTGGAAGGTCAAAGTGACCTTTTCCGGACACTTTGACCTTCGTCGAATCTATTAGAAAATAGATTCGACGAACTTCTATCGGTTTTTATCAATTTAAATCGAAAATGCCGAACCTAAAACTGACCTTTTTCGGTTAAAACCGAATTTCCGAAAATGGATTCGGCATACTTTTATCGGTTTTTATCGGTTTAAACCAAAAACTCTGAACCCTACATATAGCATTCCTCACAGGCCATTGAACGAAGAAAGCTATTCTTCCGCCGATGCTCCGTCATGTCATTGATGATGCTGGACGATATGGACGGAAACAGGTGAGCCGCACAGCCCCGGCAAACTGCAGAGAAACGCGGTGAGCACAATCACAATACGACTTAAACTACGTCGGCTACTCAGCTGCTACTTGTACCATGGCGTGGCTAACGTGGCCGCCCTCCGGTAATGGCAGCAGCACACTGGGAGCGAGAGTAGGCGCATGCGGAGAGGACGGCTGGAAAAAGGTCCATTAGCTGCTGTTAGTAATTTCTATTTGCACTCAACTTACTTGGAATGGAAATGGAAACGGGACTGGAAGGATTCCTTATGGGCATATACTCACTGAAGAATCTATGCACTGTGTAAACAATATTTCGAAGTGAGCTGTTTTAACATAATCAAAATTTTAACTTTTTCTCTTCCTTGCTCCTCTTACTCTTTTCCCCTATTCGCTTCATAATCTTAAGCCGAGCTTGACCCGAGTAATCTATTCCGAGAAATAAGCTAAGCTTCTCGAACGCGTTTAAATTTTTCTTTCGGTACGACTCCGTGCCGTCCCTCGCACGTTACCATGTCTAGATTGCGCAACCCGTTACTTGCAGCTCGCCCGGCTTTACCCACCAGTTTTTAAGTTCGCCTCGTTCGAGACAGGGTTTGCGTTTACTGCTAGACGTTTTTGGTTTGAGGCCGAGTGGCTTGTTTTGGGTTCCTCCCTTCCGTTCTGCTTGGTTTGTGCGACCCGAGGTGTTGGAGCTGGAAGCCCAACGGGAGGCCGAGACTCGCGCGCGGGTGGAGCGGGACTCCCAGGAGCTGGAGGAGGAGCTCAGGAAGGAGAGGGCCAAGACGGACAAGCTCATCAAGGTGAGGCCCTCCTCCCGCCCACTTCTGGGGGAGATCGGGGCTGAGCGGCGCGCACTACGGCGACGAGGCGGAGCAGCGGCAGACGAGCTGAGTCGCGACTCTCGGTCGAGTTTCGTCATTTTCTTTCCACGGTCGGGGACTCTAGTTGCGCAGTTCCGCGTCGACTTTAGCTTTATTTTTAAATTCTAGAGAAGCCAACAGTGATGCAAATAATATTCCAACATGCTTCAGAGTGCATATGAAGGTGCAACGAGTGTTTAAGAACAGTGGAGACAACATGAGGGGAAAAACAGCTCGGAAAACGCGGACTACGAACAAGTCCGACGGTTTCTGAGCTGTTTTCCCAGTCATGTATAACAACAACGAACTGGCCCAATTCACCACCTTATTACGGTAGAGACAATGTGTTACTCGGTGCTCTGTAATCACTAATTAATAATATAATAATTTGTTTTACTTCCATCAATTTGTTTTACTTCTACCGAAGAAAAAAAATTTGCTCTACTTCCACCAAAGAAAAAAAGCGGTGTCGAGACAGCTTCACAGGTCCTTGGCCCCCTTATTAAAGCAACAGAGCTAACTGGCACGAAAGTCAATAGTACGCAAGAATAACAAAGAAATTATACAATCCTAATATAAGCACTCAGTACAAACAGAAATAAGGCACCCTTATGGTTTTAGGGAAACATCGCGAAGTTCAGAGAAAGAAATTCCTTCAACATCAATGTTTATTTTTTTTATCTAGACAATTTAGAAGTTTGGGAAGCGTGAACTTAAGCATCTGATATCCGTAATTATTCGCACATTTCGAAACTTTCCAGTATTCGGTATGTCAAGTAGGATATGTAGGTATGTGACATTGTAAAATTTCCAAAAACTGAGTTTCTGATTTGTTCAGATTTATAAAAGGAAATAAGCTCGTAGTTATATAGACTTTTTTATATCGAGCACTTGGAAGCGTTCAAATAGTTGTTCAGTGTGAGAATAATATGAAACATTCGAAATTATTCTCACTTTCTTTCGTAACAAATATAGTTTTTCCAGGTTTGTAAACGTGATAGTGCCCCGGAGAAGGTGACAATATACTGAGAATAAAACATAGAGTTCTAAATTAATACTTTGGCACTGGTTGAGAGCTTCGAACTGAGGACGATATGTTAATCCTATAATATGTGATAAATTTGAGATGACATAATGAATATGGTGATCCCGTAACATATTTTTCCAAAAAGAAAACCCCCTAAAGTCTTAAAAGAACTGACAATCTCTATTAGACATGAATTTAATAATATGATGTCCTCGTTTAATTACACGTTTTATTCTTTGGTCCAAAAAGTATGGCTTTTGTTCACTAGCATTAATCTTCAGGCAATTACTCTTTGCCCAAGCTTCAAGCTGCATTGAAAAGAAGTTTGGCCTTTCTACTAATCATTTTCGTCTGTTCCTGAAAGGAAGACACTAGTATTGGAGCGAGTAACTCCTCGTTATTAGCTGTGCTTCTGCTCGTGAATTCAATTTGCACGGCCAGACACCTCTGCACCGAGGAAAAGCTGATTCTGTGCTGTGAATAGGCTTTAGCAGCGAGTTTCTTTAGCCTATTTTATTTGTTGGTATTTTATTGTCTTAGGAATACCATTAGCTTTGCACTTATTTTAGAAAGAGAAAAAGAGACTTTGTCCCTTCTAACTAAATTATTGGTTTTATTTGTGTGTCTATTTTGAACAGGAAAGGTATGAATCTCTGGTCCTTACTAATTAATAAATAAATTTTCCAATTATCATCTTTCTGAAACTCGAGTTACAAAAATAAAAATAAGTGTTACGTTTCTTTTATGAATTTTGTTGTCGTTTATTTACTGCTCTGAAAGAACAGCCACAGTGGGGCTGAGTGGGAGGCCTTTCGGGCATCTGCCGAGAAAATGCGAGGAGCGAAATTGCGGCGGCAGTTTGTGCAGTAATTGGAAGCCTCGAGTGGTGGCAGAGTTGCTCGTGACCTTGAGGATGTTCAGCCTGTCTTTGTTTCGAGCACCTTTTGTTGTTTGGGGAACATTTTCAGACGCTACAGTTGATGAAGGACACCTGCGAGGAGTTGGAGAGGCAAGTTGTGGCCTACGAGACCATGTACCAAGAGGCGGAGAAGAAAGTAGCCAACTTCGACGCCGAGCGGTGACTATGTTTTTTAACATGGAGTGGGTTTAAAGGATGCCCGAGGAAAGTGGTGTCGAATGTCACGAAAAACCTTCATGAAATGTGCAACATGGATGTCAGAAGACTTCACTGTGAACTTGGCGCACGCGTCTTTCTTTTTATTCTACCGTTATTAAGTATTTGAAAAGGCATCCGCTTGTCCTATCTACTGTAGTCGATACCAGATCCTTTCTTAAAGGAGCTGCGCAACAGTTTCAGTGCTTTGCTTAAATAATTTGGGAGTTGGTATCTCGACCTTTCTGAAGTAAAGAACAAAAAACCTCATTTGCCTGCATGTCCTAGTTTTTATTTTAAAAATGGACAAAGATTGAGGTTTTCGGCACCTCCCAACTCCTTCACGATCTTCCGAGTCACATGTGCTGTGACGTCAATGGGGTTTGCGCGGGGTTCCGGTGAAGCTCTCTCTAGAGCCATCAGTGAGCAGCGAGAGCTCACCCGCTCGCGACCATGTGACCACGTGCTTGCGCAGCACTATCACTGATGGTGAAAGGAGGAAAGTCTCATCCGGGTCCGGCCATCCCCGTCCGGCTCTGCCCCCATCCCCCTCCGGCTTCTGGCGGCTGTTCGCCTTAGCAGATAAGAGCTGGCGGTTTTGTGGACCTCAGATAGATGGCCCCACTAAAACTCCGTATAATAAAAGTTAGGTCGATGATACCAGATTTTGACAAGATTTATAGAAAAATTACCTCTTAACGAGCAGGTATTTGCACAACTTGCTATCTTTTTACATGTCCCCCACTGACGTCACGCCACGTGTTTCTCGTGGCCGCTGCTTGCGGCTGCAGGTCGGGAAATATTCTAATTTTTGCCTCGTGATTACGCGGCGGAATCGCAACATTTTGAAGGAAGGAGATGTGTTTTCTGCCCTTCGTGACAGAATAAACAATGTCAAAAGTAAAAGATGCAAATTGTTTCAAGGTTAAAATCGTTGCACAGCTCCTTAAAGCTATCACTTTAAAACGGTTTGAAAACCTATGTGTCCATTTAGAAGTGACACACATAACGTAGTTGCACGAATATAACGCGACCACAAATATAACTCAAGGGCAAATCTTAAAGCCATTAAAAAAAAAAAAATTACAGTCGAATTTGGATATATTGAATTCAAAGGAGATCGTAATATAGTTTGATATATCGATAATTTGATATACAAAAATATGTTAACTTAAGCTCCAGTTGAAATTTCCGCGCGTCTCTGCTAATACCGAAGGCCGCGACAAATGGGACCTTACCAAATAGAGCCTCTGAGAGCCGTTTAATACAGTAGACCTTAGTTGGTGAAGATCACAAACACCGTTGCGTAAACGCGGCGGTGTTTGTGACTTCCACACAGCGCCGGCAACAAAACACGAAAATAATTTCAAAAAGTGAAAGAACGGAAAAAGCGAGCCGTATAAAAAAAAAAAAAAAAACTTTTCATCTCTAGAATAAAGTTCAGCAATCAACAAAAAAGAAACCTCGCTAAATTCAGAGACAGCAAAAAAAGAAAAAATGGGCAAAGCAATAACGGCGAAAGAAAAAGCTAAACAAAGATAAGGCGTTCAAAGTGTGATTGCTCAACCGTTGTCAACACACTCAACTTGACAGACTTTTTTTTTTTTTTGCCTATTTTATTTTGGGGTTATGGAGTCGCACGGCGACAGCGGTATTTAGAGAAAGAGTGCACGCTACCGTTCCAACAGCAGGCACCCCCTGCCCTCCCTACGTGCTTGCGTGCCCTTCCCCTTGCTTTTGCCATCCTCCACTTTTTTTTTTTCTTCTTAAAATTGTCTTTTTTTTTTTTTTTACGACTGTTTTTTTGTTGCGTATCCCCGCGTGCGTATGCTGGCTTGGCGGTCTACCAGCCCCGCAATGGGAGCTATATGCTCGCCGCCGCGCAATCCGACCACGGGAGAAGCAATGGACCGCTGTGCTTGGTTCGCTATATCGAGTGTCCCCGCCGTGGGAGTTTCGATACAGAAAAACATGCGATTTTCAAGGGAATGTTTGGACTGTTCGATATAAACAATAATTTGAAATACCCGGGTGTGATATAACCGGGTTTGACAGGTAGTATTACTATTATAATGCGAACGTAAAGTTACCGCACTTGAAGGCATAGCAGGAGCGAAAAGGGGGCAAAAATCGGGAAAATATTATGTACAATTTGACTGCACTCATCATCACTACTCAGCTCCTCTTCACTGTCGCGTTCGCGACTTCGGAGATGTGCTTGTCTCAGTTTCTTTTTCTTGGGTGTGAGCACCTTATCCGCAAGCCATTCCTCGCGAACTACGGTGCACTGTGTCAAGTCGGTTGGTTTACGAAGCAGACGAAGCATAAGCACCGATGCACAAATGCAAGAGCACTCTCGAGCAGAAACTAAAAAGCGTGCAGGCGACACGGTGCCACTTGCCCAGAAGGCCGAAACTGGACATCGGCGTCTGTTGCGTTCCTCATAAATTGGAATTCTTCGTAGGACAATTTGATCGATAAATGGAAATACAACTGCAAATTTTTAATGTTTTCTCACTGCCGCCAAGTAAAATGCTTAATTCGCGTCGCGTAACGGGGTTGACTTTGGAGACTACCACATGTGGTTGAGTTCAGACATTACATACTCGAATGCCCTTGTGGACTCGCTTTAAAAAGAAACGAGGAAGTTGCCAGAACTTTGTTACATTGTGAAATTTGAGCAGCTAAAAAGTTCTAACCCGTCAGTTTGAGTTTCTTGTCATTGTGTTTCACGCGTGGCTTTTTATTTTTCTGTCGTCTTTAGGGCCGCCCACGAGGACACGGTGGACAAGTTGAATAAGAAGAATGCCCTTTTGAAAGAGTCCCTGATGCTGGAAAAAGCGGCCCGGTGAGTGTTGCCAGATGAGGTAATTGTCACGGTTGTTCAGTGCTAAAGGCCACATCCCTGCTAAAGAGGCCGTGCAACGATATTGGGTCGGAATATTCTTTCACAGAAGCTTACTGGCACTAGTATGACCTACGCATACTTGCACGCTTTGCCTCGGGCCAAAAAGATTTTTGTCGCGGTATATTTTAAGAGATAAAAAGTGTGTAGCAAATGTCTGGGCAATCGTGTTGCACTTGAAACATGCGGCGTCTACGCTCTCGGCACTGCTTTTTGTCAGTTAGTTTAGCAACTGGCTTAAAGGGACACTGGCAGGGTATTTATTCTTGCCAAGGTTTTTATTTGTACATGACATATGAGAGCCCAACTACCCAGAACACAATTCGCTGCTTGAAATTAATTTTCTTTCCACCTGAAAACTGCTGATTAAGAACTGGCCGATTTGAGCCGCGCTCACTCTCTTCTTCATGGTCACGTGCCATTCTTTGTGATTTAGACACATACCAAGTATATAGGCAAAGTCTGGGTCATTGAAGGCACACACTCGATATTAAAAATATAAAAAAATATCAAAACCATTTCTTGCAGCTTCTAAGAAACTGCAAATACGGTGTTGACTGAAAAAGGAGAAGTTGCACAGAGAGCATTAAGCACTCTGTGCATTCTCCGCGTAATTCTCAATGTGGCGTCGTATCGTGAGAGTAGCGGGCTGGACGGTTGAACAAAGCGGTGGCGGCGGACGACAGGCATGGAACCTCTACTTCAGAACTGTTGTTCGCGGTAGCGGCGAGTCTGTCTAGCTTCGAAAGAGAAATTGTTTACCGATCGAAACAATCAGAATTTATTGCGTATGACACGCCCAACCACCAAGCTGATTGGCACAAAGACGTTGCTGAGTCGTCGCTCCTTTGTCTGGCTGAAGACATCGCTCTTCTTACCAGGACGAATTGACTTGAGCGTTTTTCATGCGATGTGCGCGTTTTTCGTTTGCTTTGCACGACCAGAAAAAGGAAGAAAAACGTTCCGCCTTTCCACTTTCGTGAAGAAGGAAGACCAGCGGAGCTGTACTCTATACACTGCCGCAACGCGCTTGCGCCCGATTCCCGCTTCTTCTCGTCCGACACGCCGCCGATCGTGGATACGTCCCTGGCGAACCAGAGTCGGTCGCACACGGCGCTTGTGACGCCAAACGGGTAATCCACGAACTCCCTCCGGAACCTCGCTGTCGCACCCGGGAACTGTTCAGCCGGCGTTGAGTGCAGTCGTCGCCGGGCCTCGCGCTTGCGCTTGGCCTCCGTGGCACGATCGTCGTCCGTGGTGTTGGCCCGCCGGCGCCCTTTACATCGCTGGTTCTGTTCTCGGCGGAGGCTTTCCAGGCCAGCAATGTGCTCTTCTTTGGCAAGGGAATCTGAAGCGCTGGACGCGGTGGAAGTCGAGGCGACGGCGGCTTTGCGGCGGTTGCGGACCCATTCGCGCTGCTGCGTACGTCGCCGCTCCTTCCGCAGCCTGTCTTTTTTCCCCGAAAGGGCGCGCGGCCGACCCATCGTGAGTCCAAACCAAAACTGATAAGAGCGTAGGAGTGTAGGAAACAGCGCTCAAAACAGACGAGGACGAAGAAACAAACGTGACGAGCGCTGCGCTCGTTACGTGTGCTTCTTCTTCATCGTCGTATGTTTTTCACACTGTTTCCTACGATGAATTCCCACCAATGTGCCCAACTGTCAATTCTTCTATGATAGCTGGAAAGGTTGCCACCCTCTACGAGCGACGGCGGAAACCATACTGGTTGTGTGCTTGCCGCCATCGCTTATAGATGGCGGTAGCTGTCCAGGTAGGTTTGTGTCGACATACCGGACACGATCATGGGGAACCTGTAAAAAAAAAAAAAATGAAAGCGTTTACAATCCCCTGTAACGCCGAATTAGAGCGCAGCTCTTGAAGTGGAGGAGGGGAAGGTATGAAGAGGAAAGTATGCCCCTTGTCATCTGTACTCTCCCCCCTCCTCTCCTGCTCCCCTCCCATTTAGCGGGAAATTTTTGCTAAATTTCCCTCTAAATTTAGCGGAAAAATTCCCCGCTAAATTTAGCGTTTTTAGCAGGTAATTTTTTCCACTAAATTTAGCGGGAAATTTTTTTGCTTAATTTAGCGGGGAAATTTTCCCGCTAAATTTAGCGGGGGATATTTTTCCGCTAAATTTAGTGTGGAAATTTTCCCACTAAATTTAGCGGGGAACTTCACCCATAATGCAACGCGCAGGGACGTCACGAGTGATGTCACTTGTGACCCTCGTGATGACGTCACACGTGACGTCATTATAGGAAACGTCCCATAATGCAACCTGCGGTTACGCCGACGCTGACGGCGACGTGGTGTGTGAACACGACACCGATGACCAACGACTTCGCCGTGACGTGTCGCAGTTATCGCTGTGACTGTACTCTGGATTAATGCGGGACTGCTCGAGTTTTGTGTATGGCTAGGGCACCGGTACTGAGGTGCCTGCAACGCGTCTGACTGGTGCATTTGCCGCATAAAAAAAATTGGTCCCTCGATTTCCGCTCGATGACATCGTAAAAGCGTTACGCCGTCGGCGGCCGCGATCCCGGTAGTGTCACGGCAGCAGTGATGCTTGTGGCAGACGCTCACTCCGCTGCAAGTCGCTTTCCAGCTTGACAGTCTGCAGAGGCCTCGGCAGTCGAGTGGGACACCGCGACAACCGCGACGCTCGCATTCTTTTCTGCTTCCTCTCCCTGAGTTTGTACACCCAACTGCAGGATGGCGACGTCCGACAGCACGTAGCTCGTTCTCTTGCGACGCAATAGACCGATCTCACCAGCTAGTTTGTGTACGCTGCCGCAATGCATCGAGGGAACTTTAGTCTTTTTAGGGGCGAAGCTCCTTAGGGGCGAAGCTCCTTAGGGGCTAGCCATGTCCGTATGTCCGCCCGCCGTCCGGCGTCGGGTACTCGTGCTCCTGCTCGTGAGCTCACGTGCTCACGTGCTCGTGTAGGGCAAAAAAAAAAAATGGAAAAAGAAGATGAAAAAAAAATTATGTCCGTCCAGCGTCCGGCGTCCGGTGATCGTGCTCGGTGCTCGTGCTCGTGCTCATGAGCTCACGAGCATGTGAGCACGTGCTCACGTGCTCGTGTAGGGCAAAAAAAAAAATGAAAAGACGAAAAAAATGATGAAAAAAAAAAAATGTTTGCGCAGTCAACAGGATTCGAACCTGTGCGGGGAGACCCCAATGGATTTCTAGTCCATCGCCTTAACCGCTCGGCCACGACTGCGGGACGAGTAGGGGGCTCTGAGATGTGGTAGTAACTCAAGAGCTGGGGATGTCATGGATGAAGCATTGCATGTAGCCGCTCAACGTCTATACAGGAGAGGGCGCTGCGGTCAAATGCGTATATAATCCCGTTAAACTTTGCATGCACTGGCTCAACGTTTATAGACGAGAGGGCGCTGCGGTCAAATGCTCAAATGCGTATATAACCACGTTCCGTACCACACATTCTCTTTCTGACATGGATGAAAACGAACGAAAGGCTCGGCATGCTGCGGCTCAGCGTCTACGCAGACAAGCACCACCAGAGCTTTTGCACGCGCTACAACCTCACTGCACCTCTGCACGTGCCGAGCTCCAGCACTGCTGCCTGCCTCCGGTGAACTAATGTTGTGTCGGCTTCACGCATGCGCCGAACGCTCGGTGAGATCGGTCTATTTGTTGTCTCTCGGGGACCACTTTGGATGCACGGGCGGGACGGGACGCTAAACACACCGGTCCGAGACGCGTTGCAGGCACCGTGCTCGCACGTCGCTCTGCGTGGACGCGAGTCGACTGTGTGGAGTGTCGACACGCAGGCGGCGCCAGGAGGAGGAGCTGGAGGAGCACCGGGCCGGGGACGGGGAGGCGTCGGCGACCCTGGAGTCCCTCCGGCGGGCACTGTCGGAGCGGGAGGCTCTCCTGGAGCAGATGGGGGCCCAGGCCCTGTCCCTGCGCAGGGAGCTGGGGGACCAGGAGGCCTCGGCCAGGGCATTGCGGCGCAGGGAGGAGGGCCTGCAAGGGGAGAACCTGGCCATCAAGGAGGAGGTCGGCACACTTGCCCGCCCACTCGTCTAATCGACCCCTCGTTGCCCCTAACGACACTCTTTTGACTCCGACGCGAAGGAGGGCCTGTTCACACACTTGTGTGAACGGGCCCACCCCATTGTGAGCTTAGGGGTGAACGGAATATGGCCCGCCATTGTACAGTCGAAGAATGAAATCTGCTACGCAGTAACATTGTTTTAAAGCTATCTATTCTTTTTTTAATGTGTGTAAGTCAATGTGAATGATGCTTTCTTTTCTATGTTATGAATTTTCTTTCTTCGGGAGTTTTTTAATGCTCGTAATTTTACGTCATGTGCATAATGTATTTCCTGTCGGATCATAGTGTACCTTTACCATTCGCTTTCGGATTGCCCTTTGGGCACGGAAGGATAAAGGAAACAAATCAATAGTTAAATCGCGCAGCAGGGAACCCGAAAATGCACCGGGGTAAGCCGGTGCATTCTTGGAGGTTCCTCGAGCACCCAAATGTTCTCGATTACCCCCGGCCATGCCACGAGGCAATTGTTTTTTCGGTTTAGGCACTTTTTTAAGAATACATCTGAATCGTGCATCGATGCAGAATCAGGAGCCTCTATAGTATTCGCAGTATTGTTAGCAAGGTTCGTAGGTGTCTACGCTGCCTTACCAAAAGCGAGCGTAGGCTTCCTTGGCTGACACGCGAGGCAGGTGTGTGTTCTTCGCAAGTAAAGAGAACCTGCGTATAGCTATATTCAGGCTTCTATTTGTAACTTTTGATCGAGTGGAGCTTTTTCGTCTGCATTTCGCACCGAGCCAGCGCACTGCCTAGCCACGCTCGTGGGTAAATTAGAGTGCCCTAGCACGCAATAAGTACCTTTGCTCTAGCTACCGATGAGCCGAGAATGGCAGGAAGGTGCTTCAGTCGTCCTGCTTCCGGCGCAATCTTCCCACCTTTGACGCTCGTGCACCTCGCACACACACAGCAGCCAAAGCACGGCCGAATGCGCAGAGGCCGGGCGTCCGACCGATCCGGGCAACGCCGCGCGTTTATTTATTTAATTTGTTTTTACGCCGCCGCAGTTCTCGATTTAGAACAATGCGGGAGTGGTGCGTCAATTGGCACAGTGTGGAAGAAACTCTTGTCCGACGTCGCTTGGTCGGCCTTTGGACGGCTCTTTCCCGGTGCGCAGGCATCGCGGCACATCACGACAATAGCGTCCCTCAAGTCGAGCAACCTGACGCTGAGCCAGGAGCTGGAGGAGTGCCGGGCGAGGCACGCGGACACCCTGGACTACGTCGAGCAGCTCGAGAGCGAACTGGATGGCCAGAAGGTGACGCATCGTCCCGACCGGGCACGGGGGGAGCACCGAAGTCGCCGCTCCTCACTGCGGCTCCTATTCTATCCAAAAGGCCCATTCATGCGTTGCACTCACTTATGACTAGGCTTTCGTGTTTTAAGTAAATGTCGATGAACACCGATAAATCGCGTAGTTATAGATACCCAGTTGTTTTACAACGTTATCCCCGATAATACCCGATTTCTCGCCTGGCACTGAAAGTAAACGCCGAAAAACGCAGATGCTGAAAAAAAAATAATAAACCCCGAAAAAACATGCCTAACTTTGAAGAAAAATCGATCCCGAAAACACGGAATCGTACTTAGGACCGAGTCTTGGGATCTCTTACGATGAGAGAGCACTAGAGGGCTTGTCTTACGGAGAGTTTCCGACTGCTCGATCGAGGCCTTTGCAATACAAGCTGCGAGGAGGTGACCAAAGCATGGATCATCCGCAAATATGTGTCCGCCTTTCCGCCTACTTTCCTCCTCGCCGTGTGAAAACGCCGGGTATGCACTCTTGTGACAAATCTCCGCGGCAGGTGTCCACCATTACATTTCAAATGCTCCCCTCCCCACGGTTTGAGAGCGACCCTCTCTTTCATCTAGGCTCTCTGGAGAGTGCGCCCGCATGCTGGCGGCCTCTGTTAGCCGACCCTGGAACTGCATTTCTCTAGAGCGAAGGTTTTGCGGTATTTGCGAGATGAAATATGTACACACTATTATATGAGATGCGATTGTTGCAGGGGTCAGCAACCGGCGGCCCTTGGGCTGCATCCGGCCCGCGAGGCAGTATTATACGGTCCCTGGCACGCCACTAAAAATTACCCCCCCCCCCTCCCCCACCACACTCCAGGGCAAGCTATATGTTGTGTTGCGAACTTCGGTATAATCAAACATATTAACTCCGAACGAGTTCAATATGTTTGCCAGATAGTTCGCTTATCTGGTGGAAGTAGCTTTCTAGACCACTTTTTGGCGAGCTCCCAAAAGTGAATTTTAAAATGTCCAGACTTCGACACGGAAGCTCCTTTGTTTTAACAAGCTTTAGTCTGCTTTACCTTCAATTAGGCGCAGCTTTAAGGGGGATAGGCGTTTGTGTATTTCCAAATTAACTCTGAAAGCAAGTGCCAGTTCGAGACTGCCAGAGTTGAATTGATTTTTGTTCGAATATTTTGATGCGCGTGTTGACATACTTACGAATAACGAAAACACAGTGAGGGCGCAGGCGAGCTGGTATAAGCTTACCATTATGTTAAAACACCTGAGGCTAGGTGTGAAAAAACCTTGAAGCAACCAAAAGTAGAAGAGACAGGGAAGGGAATGGAATTTTTATAGGAAAGGGAAAAGGAATGATTTTGTTTGTTGTTGTGTTGATTGGTGACGACCTTGATTTTAAAGTGGCTATAAGCAGTTTACTGAATAAACTTATAACCTGAGTTGGAGATGTCATCTGACTGACTTCTTTTCCTGTCTCCTACTTTTGGTTGTTTCAAGACGAAGAAAATGTAAGCAAAATACAAAGACGGGACGACGTGCGTGTCCTTACACGTCCGTTGTCTTCTTCTCTTGGTCTTCTGTTTTCAATTTAATGCGAAAGCATTAACTATCTCATGGAGCGAGCTGACGTCATCCGTCTGAAGCGCGAAAACGGCAGATAGTTTCCTTCGGTTCCATCGGCTGGCGCGTGTCGACGGGGCTCCCATTGGCCGCTGTGCTCGTCAGTTTCCGTGACCGCTAACCCCATGGCGCTGCGTGTCCATCAGCGCGCCGTTGACACGGAGCATGCAAGGTCAGAGTGCCCAGGGGAGAACGCGCGCTCTCCGGCGACGAGAAGTACGTAGCAGACGAAAAAGGAAGCGGATGAGCAGGCGACAAAGGGAGCAGACGAGCAGCTTCCATACTTTCGCATTCACAACTCGTAAGAAGTGCTTAGGTGTATCTCGAGCTTTTCTCGATGATTTACATCGCCTTCAGCGTGGCCGTTTATTTTGTTTTGTAGAACTTTGCCGAGACCGAGATGCTGAAGCTGAACCAGACCCTCGCCCAGCAGACCAAGCTGATCGACTTCCTCCAGACCAAGGTGGCCGAGCTGGATAAGAAGAAAAAGGTCGGCTTTGCTTCTGCAGAATCCACGGCTCGGATACTTGCGCTTCTAGGCTTCCCGGTGCCTCTGGACACGATTTGACATGCACCAGAATTTCCCTCTGGTAGAGAGTGATGCAGCAAAGAGACAGACATGGTGGAGAACAGTTCGGCTATGCCTGTAATGTTGGAGTAGGCGTTTGAGGCATTGTGCCGCAGGCAAGTGGCAGTCCATCTCGTTAGACCTTTAACGAGGACTGCCAAATCTGAAATGGCCCATGCTGTCTGGGTGCGGAGGATCATAATGATGGAGCAGAAAAAAAATAAGGATCACGCAAGTCATTACAAAGAAACTGAATTTACTTTATGGAGGGTGCAATGTAAAAAAGTAACTCTTATTTCCCTAGCAGAAAACTATGTCTATTGGTCTCATAAAAGTGTCGTAAAAGATTATGTGGACATGTGACCAGTGGGGCGTAAAAGTGGAGGTGTTGCAGTGTGTACACATTGATTTTTATACTTGGGAAAAGTACTTTTGAAGTGTAGTAATTTTATCGCAATTACCTAATTCCAAAAGTATTTTTTTACGACTAAAATTACCGTTGCTGCGCAAAAAATAAAGTATCACTTTCGTGCATTGGTTTCAAAATCAACACAGTGCACAAAATAATTAAAATCACTGCCGCACAAGTGTAATGTAATTACTGACGCAAAAAGTAATTAACGTAAAATCCCGAGAGATGCCCCACCCCCGAGAGGTAACCCACCCCCTATAGTTCGCTTGATTTGCTATTTTCTTTTAAACACCGAAAGATAGCCCACTCCTAGTAATCGCAGTGTTGGGATCAATAATGACCTCATCAAAAATGCGTCTAGTTAGCAATGGCGGGATATACGCAAAGATTGCTGATGGATAAGTACAGTCATCTTTGCTTTATTGCCCCATTGCGATAACAAGTTTGGCAGGGACACATAATCTTAATATAGCATTTTTAAAGAATTTTCTTGATTGCACACCGTTGGCCCACTCCTTATTTTCATTCAATTTTCTCTTGATTTTAGTTGGGCTATTTCTCGGAATATTACGGTACTACATTTTAGTTGGTACAAGTATTTCTGAGTAATTAATTAAAATTACAACTCTTGCTAAAACTCATTAACCTACAGTAAATTAATTACTATAATTGAAGTACTACAGTCAAACCCACTTATAACGAACGTGATAGTTCCACGAAAGTTGGTCGTTTTATCAGTAGTTTGTTATATCTGGACTTCCCTTTAAAACGTTATAAATAAGGATAATGAAGCTGGTATTGGTAGTTTCACTCTGCCAGCTCTTTATTTAAAGAAACTGTTTGCACGATTCTAACGCGCCCCCAATGCTACCACGAAGGCAGATTTAGTTTTCAGATAATCAAAAAAGTAAATTGCTGACGATTTTACCGCGCAAGTAAAATAATGAAGATTGACCACATACCTCATAAAACAGATTTTATGAAACGCATGCCACCACAAAAGGCAATGCCGTGCACTAGTCGGACGATGGTTCTTTGCTGTCCACAGAGGTAATTAATACTTGCTTTGGTCTGAAGCGTTTTAAGTGCCGCGCTTCCTGCGCATGTACGAGTGTGCGGCCATCGCCTCTGGCAGGGTCGTCTTTCAAACAACACATCGCGAGCTCGTCGGGTGGCTGGGATTGCGAGGACACGCAGTGCTGCTCCGTTGTCATCTTTGTTTCCGCCAGCGTGATGCCCTTTCGTTTAAATAAAGCCTCTTAAGATGATTTTTATTTCCCCCCATCTTAAAACGACAAGACACGAGTCCATAGACGAGAGAAAATGTGCATGATACCAAAATGGCAAACGTAAACAAACGGTCACGATGGTGATGGGGCTAGCCAACTTGTACCGAGCATTGAGCTCTTCTTGAGTTGCATACAGAGTTTACAAACATAGAACAAACGAACGCAGCACAGCATGAAGGCCCGTTCACACTCTTGCGACCGAGTAAGACCGAGAGAGACCAGACCGGTTTTTAAGCCTCTTGCGATCTCTTAGGACCAGCTCCGCTGCAGCGCATCCGGTCCTAAGTGGTCGCAAGAGGCTTAAAAACCGGTCTGGTCTCTCTCGGTCTTACTCGGTCGCAAGAGTGTGAACGGGGCTTGAGAGTTGACTGTCCTTCTCTTCCTCTTCTTCTTCCCGCGCAAGCACAATCAGCAGACTACGCTACCCGGGAGGGCGTTTTCGCTTTTGTAGTTTTGTTTTCTCTCCTGCCGCGATGCCGTGAAAATGACCTTGAGCGTATCGCGGACCGCCGCAATGTAGCTCTTTTAAGGGGGGACATGGCCTGGGAGGGTCAACTTTTGAACTGTTCCCTTAAATTGATTAAAACTTTCAGGGTGAATTAAACACCATTAGGATTGATGACATCCAAAGTTTCAGTCTTGTAGGCCAATTCTACAACATACTATGCTTAAAAAGCTCCAGAAAAAAGTGCCTTCAGTAGGAATTGTATTGAAAAAATATAATAATTGCAATCCACGAAATGTTTGTTTTAATGTGAAGTAGAAAACCCATAGTGCGAGTTAAAGTAAAAATTAATTGTAGAAAATGCAATTCTAGAAAAAAACAATAACACCCAAAAAGTGCAAAAGATTTTAACAAATTTCTGCGTTTTAAAATATTCAGTTTTTGTCACGAAGAAGTTAGCTTTTTCAGAATATGAGTACCTTAACTCAAAAACCTCTAGTTACTCTACAAGACACAAAGAGAGCTGGGTAGTCCCTACAACTTGACTAAACTCCGGAAAAGAATGTCTCCGTTATCTTTTACCATCCCTTTTAAACAACTATCACCACGTTCATTTTGATCTGCACACTTGCACATATAGTGAACTTTGCGCAATGTACGAAGCATAAAAACGCACACATATATATATATCTATGTGTATGTGTGTGTGTATGTGTATGCATGTATGTGTATTTGTGTGTATGTGTATGTATGTATGTGTATGTGTATGCATGTGTATGTGTATATATGTATATGTATATATCTATGTGTGTGTGTATATGTATATGTGCATATATTATGTTGAAGCATCTTCGAATATTTTGGATAGTTTTCCCTTTCTTGTGTACAACTTCCCGATTTATTTTATAGGCAAGTGTTATTCTTGTTTATGTATTGCTGATAGTTGTCTGTTGTTCATTGTTATGATGAAAGTACCTTGTAATATTATATAATTTCTTGCGTTCTTTTTAAATGTCTTTCTCGCCACTGTATGTACCTGAGGGGGGCTGAGGACCAGTCAAGCTGCTTGGACAGCTTTTTTCCTCAGCCCCCACCATGCTTATACATGGTAAATAGAGCTATTATTATTATTATTATTAACTTGTTCCTCAGGAAATTTCAGTCCAGGACTCCACTGAATGAAACCTTTACACTTTCAAAATGTCAAATGATACATTTCCTCATAGTACTACATTTCCTGCCAAAAAGTGAAACCGAGAAAAGTGCATTTGAAGTTTCAACCTTAGGTTTCTCTTTTTCTATGAGTCCGAGGTAGGCAAAATTCAGATTGAGCATTGTTAGCACCTTCCTCTTTGAGTCTTTATTGTTCCCCTGGCAATAGCCACCAGTTTGTGTAGTTTGTAGGCAAGCCAACTTTTGTAGCAGGCATCCCTTGACAGATAAACTGGCAAGAACTAAGAGGTAAATCATACTAAGGAAGAGCAGCAAAGCAGGAATAGGATCTGAAGTGGAAGATACTGTGAAAGGGTGTTACTGAAGGTATCACTTCACCGGGCAGGACCAATCGTAAGCCCTCTTCCAGGTCTCAACCAAAAAGATTGCTCATACCATCTTTTCAGGATTTTTTCTGTTTAAATGTATAGGGTTCTCCTGGCCATTGATACTTTTAAACTTGGAAAGCTTCTACGGGCTAAATCTAGAGTAAAGAGCACTTCCAATGAGGGTGAGATGTTCTGGCTTTGTTAAACGAGTATGGAGCAGCCCTAAATCAAAAACGCAAAGAACTTGTTCCCTGGTGACTCGGAGGGCTGCCGACATGTCAAAAATAATTTATTGCGAGATAAATCTTGCATGTTTATAATTGAAATTTTTGAAACCATTCTTTGGAAGTTAATAAACATAAACATATAATTTTTGATAAAAAGTTTTTTTTTTTTTTTTTTAATTTTGAATTCTGAGGCTGTCTTTACTTAAACATTTTTTTTTGCTTCTTTTTTTTTTTTGCTTTTTGCGCGCGGGACCTTTTTTGCTTTTCTTTCGAAAGCGGACTTTTTGTTTGTTGTAACTGTATGATGCTTTGAAAAACGGTCATTTTATCTGGAGCAATTTTAAGGGGTAGGGCCTTGAATTCGTATCTTTTCTGAAAGTTGGTCGTTATAACCGATAGGTCATTATATGTGGGATCGTTATAAGTGGGTTTGAATGTATACTGAAATACAATGATTACAATATTTATTTAGTTTCTCCTTGAGCCTTTGCGATAGCACAGTTTTGTTTAGGTGGCATTATATATAGAGACTGCGGCGCCCTGTGTTCCTATTAACACTGGTACCGGTACTCTTTGTGAATGAATGTGGATGCCAAACAATGGGTCAGGTTTTTCGTGTTTTTCTTTCTTCGTCGTTTGCGTACAAGTTGTTTGTTGTACGTGCCGATGCCGCCCATTGGGAGCCTTATTCGTGCCGTAAGAATTCTCTTCCCATTGCTGCCGTTTGTCCGGGCAGAAGTTCTTCGGGGGCGGCCGGAGCGGCAAGGAGGGGACGCTGACCCGCACGGACGCGGAGGGGGCCCTGGAGCGGGAGCGGTCCAAGTGCCGCCGCCTCCAGGACCAGCTGGACAGCGCCAGGGCGGAGGCCATGCTGCTGCGCCAACAGCGTGAGTCCCGCCTGGCTGCGTTGCTCCATCTTGAGGAGAAACAACGACATCATTTTCCCCAGTTTTTTTTAGATATCGTATAGTCGGGAAACCGGTTATAATGTAGTAGACGCGATTTTGAAATGTGTTCGCTATAGCCGTATTTCGCTATAAGTGGGATTGGCCAAAAAGTCGCGATTCTTTGCGTTCATTGTTCGCCATGGTCATGCAGCATATAGCATAGGCTTTCGTAATAGGTCCTGTTCTATTTTGTAGCGTAAGCTACACTGGCCGAGGTTGAGCAGTTTCGCGTGGCTCCTGGAGAGCAGTACTGCACATGCGTGAGGAGCAGTGATGGAACGGGCAGGACTGGTATGGCGCCTAGGTCAGTCCCCGATGCACGCGCCGCGTGCATGCACCCGCTTGAGATCATGGCTCGCGCTGTCCGGTTGTTCTGAGCGGCAGCTTGGTTGCTTGATACATAACAACACAGCGCATAGCTGGCGCAAAAAAGTCAAATTTGGAGGTTTTACGTGCCAAACCAACAACGGGCATCTGGCACGCCCCAGCAAAGGACTAAGGATTAATTTGGATCACCTGGAGATCTTTTGACGTGCAACCGAAAGCTCGGTTACACGGTGCCTCCTCCGCAATAAAAAGAGCGGAGAAGCTTAACTCATCGGATCCCGAAGTAGCCACATAATGCGTATACCGTGTGTGTGTCATTGAAGCAGCAGTAAGCATGATAATCAAGCTAATCCTAGACAACCAGGAAAGCAAAGAATAACCAGCTGAACCTTAGCTCACGCTGCGTATATCCTGGCATAGCCGAGCTAAGCCACTGCAATTTTTTGCATATTTCAAGTGCAAAGGAGCCACAATAACACTGCATTTCACTTCGTTACAATAGAAGTTACGAGCGTGTGTTGTAGCATGCGTTGTAACATGCCTGAAAGCGCGCTTCTCCTTCTGAGCACTTGTGCTCTGCGGGAGAGCGTACGTAAAATAAGGAGCCTCAGTTGTGCACGATGTGTGCGCACTACCTTGACGCGACTGGACAGCATGTCGTGAATAAGGTACAATATGCGCTTTCAACAATCTGCAAAAAAAAAAAAGAAAAGGTTTGATTGGAGGAAGTTCCAGGCGATAATAGATAGGCGAAAACTTGCACCAGGTGCTAGCGATACCAAACATTCTGAAATTATTCTCGACCTCGCTTTCAATTTTGATTTTACCCAAGTTGTCAATCAGAGTACCAGGCACGGCAGATCTGCTGACACAACTCTGGATTTGGTATCTTTGAGTAGCGACCTATCGGATTATGACGTCTCAGTGTACGATGGGCTATCTGATCATGATCTAGTTAGCGTGACTTGTCATTTGAATTCAGATAGACCATCGAGAGAACGTACTGGAAAGTTTGTAAGGAACTTTGAGATGGCAAGTGACGTTGACATTTTAGACTACCTTGAGATGGCTTTGTATGAGTTCGAGCGCCCCAGGCCGGTAGATGAAATATGGGAGGACTTTAAACGAATAGTTAACTATTGCATTAAACGTTATATTCCCCTAAGGCTAATTAGAAAGAAGCAAAACCCATGGATCACCAGGGAAATTTTGCATTTAAAAAGGCAGATAAAGCGAAAGCGTAAAAAGAAGTTAGTTAATAAGCGAGCTATTTCGTGTTTATCTGATAAATTAAAGGATAGCCTACGTGCATCAAAGCAAAAATATTTTACTGTCACTATGCAATATTTCGTGAAGTAGGACCCCAAGCAATTTTGGCGTTATCTCTCTCCCACAAAAAGCCCATATCAAATCTTGAAGTTGACGGTGAGGTTGTTGATAATCCACAGGTTATGGCCAATGTATTCAACACTTTCTTTCAGTCCGTGTTCTCCGGTAACGTGCCTAAAATTCCTGGTCACGATGTGAGAGGCAGTGTTGGATACAACGGACCTATAATGACAGATATTTCTATTTCAGAAGAAGGCATTTTTTCTCTTTTGTTGCAACTTAAAGTGCATAAGTCTGGGGGACCCGATAACATTCCAAACGCATTCTTAAAACGGTACGCTGAGTGGGTTTCAAAATATCTAACGCTTATCTTTAAAGCATCGTTATCGCAAAGTTCCGTTCCCTCGGACTGGCGATGCGCTAAAGTCGTGCCCATTTTTAAAGCTGACAACAAATTATCCCCAACCAATTATAGGCCAATATCACTGACTAGTACCAGCTGTAAAATAATGGAACACATTGTCTCAAAATCATTATATGACCACTTAGAAACCAATAACCTTCTCTATAAAAACCAGCACTGCTTTAGACGGAAACTTTCAACGGTTACCCAGTTAAGTGAATGCATTCACGACTTTTGCAAATCTATTGATGCCGGTGGACAAACTGACAGCAATATTTCTAGATATGTCAAAGGCTTTTGATCGAGTCCCGCACAAACACTTGACAAAAAAACTTCAATTAATTGGAGTCAGCTCGGAATTGGTTAATTGGATAAGTGCATACCTTAAGGAAAGAAGACAATTTGTTGAAATAAATAGCACGACATCTAGCGTTTTGGGTCCGGTTCTATTTTTAATTTATGTTAATGACATTACGCGAGCCATTGATGATTCTATTACAGGTACGATTATTTGCCGATGACTGTCTTCTTTACACAGATATCAAAACTAGCAAGGATCAGGCTAATCTGGACAGCACTCTACAGAAAATTGGGTCATGGTGCCAAGAATGGGGGATGGTAATTAATATTGACAAAACTGTACTTCTAAGGATATCAAATAAGAAAAATATTCTACCTTATGTATACACAGTTAACGGGTCTCCTTTAAGAGAAGTGAATAGCTATAAATATTTGGGTGTAACGATTGAAAATAACTTAAAATGGGGGAGCCACGTCAATAACATCTGCTGTTCTGCTAAGCGTACATTAGGATACTTGAAAAGGAATTTTAGGTATGCGATTATGAGTGCCAAGCTGATGGTCTACAAAACAGTCATACGACCAGTATTAGAGTACGCAAATGTAATATGGGACCCCCATCAGAAAAATCACATTCAGAAATTAGAGAACGTACGAAGGCTTTCAGCTCGGTATATACTTTCCAGATATAAACGAACCGACTCTGTCACTGGCATGTTAAAGCAGCTTGACCTTGTACCTCTTTCTGAGCGGCGCAGGAATGCTAGACTAAAGTATATTTTTATGATGTATCATGGTCTTTTCAACATTGACTACACCCTGTATTTGAAACCCCGTATAACTCGCATTCTAAGAAATAGCCATTCTAAAATGATCCAGCCTTTTCAAAGTAGAGTTAATGTATTCCACTGTTCTCTCTTTCCTAAAACAATAGATGAATGGAACCTTCTACCGCAGGAAATTGTGAACTCAAGTTCCCCTACAGAGTTTTTAAATAATTTGAAGGGCATGCGGAACTAGTTTGTTCATTGTTACTATTGAGTGGTGCATGCCGTTTGCTAGTTTAATAATGTTGTCTTTGTAATATGATTGCAAATTATACTTGTTGATGCGGTGTTTTTCCTTTCCTGCTGCTGTTTATTTCTGTACATTTTTACACTCTCCTGTAATGTATGCGGTGTTCTCGTTTTGCTGCTGCTGTTTATTACCGTACATTTTTTTTTACCCTCTCCTGTAATGACCCCAAGAGGGGTTAACGGTATCTTGAAATAAATAATTAATAAATAATAACAAGAAGCAACTTCGCACAAATTCTTTCTGCGCGCGTATGTCTGCCGGGGGCTGTAAGCGCATCTGCAGTCTATGAATGAAATGAAATGAATCTCGATATCCGGAACACGCTCCAGTGACTCTCGCTAGCCCTGCAAAGTATGTGTTTGAAAAGCACGCAGAATGTTAAAATCCGCTAGACGCTTGCAAAAGATACAGTGAGAGTCTCTCGCTGACTCCGTGGGGCATGTGATCGAAGCGCACGCTGTCTTGACAATGAAGGTCTTCCTTCAACAGAGCGAGCCTTTATTGCGGACAAAAGTAGCTTTCGATGTTCGACTGTGCACGGCGCGTCAAAGCTGTCTTTACGATTTGCACTTCGATCACTTCAATTGCGTCCAACCGCCCAGAAACGAAGCAGACGACGCATCGCTTCGTTTGTTCCGAGGGCGGCTTTCCCATATCTTTTCAAGCTTTTGCTACTACTACATCTCGCTCGGTCAGCGCGAGCGAGAAAGTTAAAAATATTAGGAGAGGTCCATTAATTATAATGTAACGCTGTTGTGCGGAAAAATTAAGGAATTTGCAAGTTGAAGAAAAAGACAGCAGAGAACGTCGCAAAACATTGAGACATTCTCCTATGTTGTCTTTTTCTTTTACTTGGAAGTTTCTTCATTCTTCCGCACTGTCTTCAGGTGTCACATTACAATTAATTATCGCCAACTCACCTGCACACTCCCTGTTTTTTTGTTAAGGGGAGGACACTCCTCTACGAGAGGATTGCTTGCGGAAGCTACGGGGCTGACGTCATGCTCTCTCCTGGTAGTACATTTAACCCCCTTGGGTGCAACAAGCCAGTGCAAGCGGTGCCAAAATCAAAGGGCGGAGGGACTTCTGAATTTGGCGCTGTTTCTGAAATTAACTAGGTACTCTGTGACCACTTGACTTTATCCAATGTCTGCCACCATTTCGGAAAAGAAGTGATGTACCCCCAACTACCCCTGGCGCAGTGCATACCAGTTAAAAAATCGAATGAAAGGCATCGAGAAAGATTGTGTTAAAAAGTACTTCTTAACTCTGAAGTTACATTCTATTTATAGTACTTTACTTCAAGCGTTGCACCCAGTGTACTTAATATTTTACTTGAAGTACATGAAGTCTCATTAACTTTGTATTTTAGTTAGCATACTGTTTAGATGTACTTTACCCAACACTGATTAAGACGCACGTCATCCGCTCTCTGGAACGCAGTGTCCACTGCAACGGCAGCTGGGACGGACGCGGGCACGCCCCACTCGTCCAAGCTGGTCTCCGTGCCGACGTCGCCCAGGAGCCGTGCGCTGCTAACGGCCCTCACCATGTCGCCCAGCACCAACATGGACTCTCGCGGAGGTGCGTTGCCTCGCCGACCACGCCGCACGTTGCGGCCCACGTACAGGAGTATACGAGGCACTCTTTTTATTCGACGGAGGGAACGGGACTACGGCCTTGTCGGCTTGTCTTGGCGTTTCTTCGAACGCGGTCCCGTGAGAAGCGACAACTCGGTCGATTAGGTGCCAGAAAGGTCACGTGAGAACAAAAGTCTTAGTTTGCTCGTGTTTTGCTTCGTGCTTCCAATGGAAAATCTGGGGGTTTACCTGCCAAACCAACAAAGGCCATCTGGCAAGCCCCAGCGAAGGTCTGAGGATTCATCTCGACCACTTGGGATCTTTTGACATGCAATTGAAATTTCGGTTAGACTACTCTTTCTTCGCATTGAGGCCCCGTCGGATTGCAAGCACCTCGGCCGGGATTTGAACCCACCAACCAGGGATTTGTAGGCTGGCGCCTTGCCCCGAAGTCCGCGCAACAGTGTGCGACTACGTTGTGCGGGCCCCGTCCCGAGTAGGTCGGAGCAACTCCCGCGCGTCCGGTTGCGGTACGTCTGCAGCACGTCTGCACGCTACACGAGGGCCGGTGTTCTCCGCAGGGGTGCCTTCCGAGGAAGGCGAGCCTGGTGGAGGGGCACCCAAGGGTCCGCCCCTGCGCATGCAGCACAACATTCCCCACCGCTTCCAAGTGGTCCTGTGCATGCGAGGCACCAAGTGTGCGGCCTGCCTCGATTCCGTGCACTTCGGCCGCTACGCTTCGCGCTGCGAAGGTAAGTGGTGCGTTCACCCACCCGGTCGGGTCGTGTCGGGCCACTTCCGACGACGACCTCCCGAGCGACGACCTTGTTTCGTCCGACGGATCGGTTTATCTCGAGCCGCTTGGGCTGCATCGCGGTTATGGTCACTAATGAGGTGAGAATGGCAGGAAGGAACTTGTCCCGCCTCCGGCGCGAGCTTCCTACCTGAGGCAACGCTCCTCGTTCACCTCGAGGAGGCGCGCACAACTGAAGCACCGGCGTTCAAAAGACACATCCTGCTGTTCTCGCTCTGATTGCTGCTGTCGTTCCCATAGACCGGTGGTTCTGAAAGTGAGTGGTCCGTGGACTCTGTGGGGTCCCTGAAGGCGCTTTTAGGGTCGTCCGCGAAGACCTTGACTGTCAGTCGAGCTGAGCAATAAAACTTTTTAGGGGCGAAGCTCCTTAGGGGCTGGCCATGTCCGTCCGCCGTCCGTTGTCCGCCGTAGGCCAACGTCGGGTGCTCGTGCTTCTGCTCGTGAGATCACGTGCTCACGAGCACGTGAGCACAGGCTCACGTGCTCGTGTAGGGCAAAAAAAAATTGAAAAAAAAAAAAAAGATGAAAAAAATTATGAAAAAAGAAAAAGAAGAAAACCACACATTCTCCTACTGACATGAATGAAAGGCTCGGCATGCTGCGGCTCGGCGTCTACGCAGACAAGCACCACCAGAGCTTCGCCCCAAGCAACATCAGTCACCACGTGGAGATACGGTCTTTTTTACCGATGACGGCTGTTCCGCAAGGCTAACTAGACCAAATTATGCATGCCTAGTGAGTAGGGTTGATTACAGTCGCCGTCCGATTTTTCGGACTCGAAGGGGACCCCGAAATTGTCCTAATAATCCAGCAGTCTGAAAAATCGATTTCATCCAAATCATCAAATTTCTGCGCATATTTTGCTGCGTATTGGCCACTTTCCACTTGCTTGATGTCAAGTTTAAGTTCTCGTGCAACTTCCGCTTTATATTGTTCATTTTTCACTCGTTCGTTTATGTGTTTGATCACGGTGCTGCGCTTTGTTGGCACAAACAACGAAGTTGAAGTTGGCACCTTTGGGCACTATTTGGAGACAATGTTTTGTCCACCAAGCTCGCTTCAATACGAAGCCTTTTTTTCTTATTCGTTGGTTTTCTATTTAGCAATTCCAGTTTTCGCCGGAAAATTTATTTAATAGGATGAGACAGATTATTGTTGCTGTTTACAGATTTAAAAATTTACCCGGCTAAGGTGAAACAAATATTTTGGTTAGCTAAAGTTTCGCCCTCATACAGTGATGTCCCGTTAGTATGGACAACTCCGTTCCCGTAAAAAATCGTCCATAATGTGAGTTGTCCATAATAACGAGACAAAAATGCACGTATTTTCCCAATGTGTCCCCGAAAGTGGTGTCCATATAGCGGGGTATCCATATTAACGGGGTCCATATTAACGAGACATGACTGTACTTTGGTCTCATTGGTCGGTTGTCTTTTGTATTTTGACCATTGAGAACAGTTGCACGTTACTCGACGGCGCCTGTGCAGTGGTGCTTTTCGTTTGCGGCAGCAGGCAGTGGTTATCAGTCTATTTTGTCTGCCAGTATGCCGAGCAAACAAACACCTTGTCTATTGCTCGGCTCGGTGGTGTTCTAATTCTGGTGGCAACAGCTCTGCCAAGTTTTTTGGGTTCCCGAGTGACGAAAGGTAAAGACAGGGGCTGCTTCCTTCTTTTGGTTGTACACTTTCCGATAGCCGAAAACTTGCTGGTGCATGTTTCATATTGGTAGAGTAATTCTAGAAGGTAAAAAGACACGGCATTTATGTTCAGACGAGCGGTATGGCTTGATTGCCGTTAGAGCACCGCAGCTCGGTAGCAGGTGCGTGGAGCAGCTCGCGCTGCTGCGAGAGACCGTGTTGATCGAATCACTGTTGCTAATTGCACCAAAGTTGAAGGTGTCATTGCAGGTCTGCGAATACTTTAATAGTTTCAGGTAGGTTTTGTAACTCTGTTGTGCTGTGAAGTGAACATTTTTTTTGGTATAAAGAGTTTGCCCGATAAAAAAGGAACTTGCAAAAGAAATTTGGACTTGTGCTCAGACTGGCAATGTGAAAGGTTACTCGTCTTGAGCCGCGAAACACCAGTGGCTGGGTGCACTTTGCATTCATTGATTGACGATGTAATGAGAAGTGGCTATCACTGGGCGTGCATCGTTGCCGAGCCGTTCTCAATCGAGCGACAAAAAGTCAAGTGCAATCGTTCCGAAAGTGTCAGACATTCGCGGAAAAAGGTAAACACGCACCTTTATTTTCTAAAAAAGACATTGCCATTACATTGTTTTGTAGAAGAACGAAACTGCAACAATGGGATGCAAGTTCGCTCGAAGTTTGAAGGCTGCTCTGAACTCCGAACGAACTTGCATACTATTGTCACCGAGGATGAGAGAGAGGGCGAGGAGGGACGACGCTTCTCACACCTTTTCTATTAACCTAGCGGTTGCCACGATGACGGCGGGCATATTCTTTGTTTATTTCTTGTTGTTTTTGTAGAAACCCAATGCCCGTTAGGGGAGATTTGGCGCTGCTGTCTGCAATTGCAGTCCCAATGGGAGGTATAGGAAGATTTGTTGGTAATAGCGCTTATTACTCCGGTGAGCTGATTATTTCTGCTCGACACTCGCGACTGACCTCGAAGTTCTGCCAAGTCGCGGCGGACGTTTTATATGTTGGAACTATCATGGCACTGCCAGTGCCTTGTCTCTAAAAACCACTTTATTCCTTCCTCTCCTTTTCTTAAGTCGTAAAATATTGCCGCGCGCGCAGCTCGCCAAGGAGGCAGCGCGGCCGTGGCCTAACGGTTATCGTTCTTGCCTCCCACGCGAAGAGCCAGGGTTCGATTCCCGGGAGTTACGCGTCCTTTTATTTATTCTTGCAGTTTAATATTCTAGTCGCCGAACTTTCCAGGTCGATTGATCCAGAAGCCAGCGCGGTACATTAGGGACTCCGCGTGGCGATCTGCAGGCAGTCTTGCCCCAGCGTTCGACTCTGCTATTACACCGATTTCAACGCCCGCGATGCTCTCCTGTTATCTTCGGTTCCCTTTTTATTTTTGGGCACAAGTTCGCCCCATTAAGCGTTTCAGTTTCTTCCAGTCATTCTTTGTTTCCTTGGCTGTTCCCTTGTGACAATATGTCGTTTATGCCTTTTCTACACAATTTATCATTGTAATGCTTCACTAAATAGTAAATTATTCCTCAACCCCTCTCACATTTCTGCACGAGTTAATCGTAATTTTAAAGTCGGCATACCTTATTGTCAAACGACGTCAGCATATGGCGACTCTTTCGTACCAAGAATGTGATCTGATTGGAACCGCCTTCCAGCACCTCTAGTCAAACTACCATTAATTGAACCATTTAAGAGGCGTTGACTAACCACCTTTGCTAACACGCCAGACTAATTATTTTCTAACAAAATTGCTTACTTTGCTCGTATTTCTATCGCATTAATTTCTTCAGCGTGAATTTGAATGTCCTCTTCCTTTGTAATGCCCTGTGGGCCCCGAGGTGATTGGAATACTTAAGGGGGGACACTACCCAGAAAAAACAATTTCTGCAAAAAAACGTTCATTTTGAAAAATGTCACATTTACATCCACCAGCATCTAGAGGGTATTCCCAGAAAGTTTCATTAGATTGTGCTGCATAGTTAATTTTTTATAAATTATTTTCGGTCCACCAACACTAAAGAAAAGGTAGAGGTTGGAGCACTTTGAACACATTTTTCTCCATTCCACTTTCTGGCATAAATTTCACTTTAGGAAAACTATTGTTTTGTTATTACATAACTTGGATGCATTGTTATGAGTTTTTCTGGGGTGAAATTTTAAGGGAAAGATAACTATGAGCTTGTATTTTTTATTTTTGTAATTTTTCATGCTCAAACACAAAAATTTCGGACAAAGGATGGAAATCTAAAAAACTGTATTTGTGTTTATGTGGCTTTTTTGCCATGAAAGATGATATAACATAAAAATATAGCTCCATAGTTATCTGCTCTGAACTGTCCTAATGCAATATAACACATGAAAACGACAAATTTATAAGTAATTTTAAAACGATAGTTTTCCTACGCAGGCACGCCCACTTTCATCTTTGAACGTTTGCAGTTTTGTTTGTACTTCACCCAGGTTAACAAAATTTGGCAGAAATGTTGTTAACATCAACAGAAACAAGCCCTGTAAATATAATTTAAATCAGACATGTGGTTCAAAAATTTACTTTTTTGGGTAGTGTCCCCCCTTAAATAGATAAATGTGGAACATGTTAGAACGATCGGCCACAAAGGACGACGGGCAAAGCGTTCGCTGGGATGTGGGTCGTGCTCGTAGAATAGTCTAAGTGTGCTTTCCTCTCCTGCCTGGACTGTTTTCCTGACACATTTTACCACATTACCGCTAAGCACCTATCGGCACCCCCAAAGATAATGCGGAGAAGCGCAAGTCCCAGGGTCTGGCGAACGCCCCTGATGGTGCTGGTTCCCCGTGCCGCAGAGTGCCAGGCAGTGTGCCACCCCAAGTGCTCGACGCTGGTGCCCAGCACGTGCGGCGTGCCGGCCGAGTATGTGCGCCAGTTCTCGGACTCTGTGAGCTGCCAGCGGTCGTCGCCGCCGGCTCTGGGCCGCCATGTCCGGTTTGCCCCGGGCCTGTCGGAGGTGACCTTCGACCCGTTGCAGCCCCAGGGATGGGTCAAGCTGCCCAGGTGACCTACTCCCTCTCGGAGCCACTGCACCGCCCTCCTCTTCCTCGTTACTTTGTGCGGCGTTGCACGTGCCTCTCGGACGTCGGGCCTGGTTCCCCGTGCCTCGTTCCTGGCCCCCCCCCCCCTCCTGCAGGCAATTTCACAGTAACTTGACTCTCTTCCGTTCGATTCGTGCAAACACGAGCTGAATTTCTGTGCTGCGACGTTGAGGTGAAGCCGAAGTTTGCTACCAAACTTCGTTTCTTCGGGGGAGCTAAGCCTTTAAGCGAAGCATCGGCCGCCACTCTGATTCTTCTGAGAGGTTTCTCGTGAAGTTTGTCCAGCCACCTTTCCTTTCGTTTCTTTACCCTTTGTTTTTTGTTTCATAGGGGGAGTTTTGGCCAGCTTAAATTAGAGCCCAGAAATTCCCTTGCTTTGTTGTCCTTTTTTTCTTCTTTTTGACGCGGGAGAAAAATGGAAGAATTGTTTGAGAAACTAGACGTGTTCTCTTGCTCACACTCTAATGAAACGTGGGACCTTTTTCTGTGCCAACAAAACTGATTTGGAACATCATCTTGGATTTTTGGATACCTATTTATGCACGGCCAAAGAGTCTAGGGGTGAAGGCCCATGAGGTCCTATCAAAGTGCATGAACACCTACATGTACTATGTAGAAACCTGCAGAATTGCAACTGGAGAAGAGCTAACAACTGTGCTTCCATTATGTGTAATTTGGATTGTAAAGTATAATTTTTTGTTCCTTTGAAGACTCAATTACTTGCTCCTTTCTTGTTGTACTGCCCTGGTATGCTTTTTCTCTTGCTTTCTTTTCTTTCTTCATTTCTGCATGTGTCTTCAGTGGAATACTGCTTGCTACTGATGTACCCTATCTGTAATGAGACAGCTTATGACTCATGCACTGGTGCCGAAGTGGGACATTGTTTTAAATTTCATGAGTGTTTTCAGCCAACATATTTGGGAAATGGATCTTTCGTGTGTAACTAAGACAATGTTTAGCGGCACAACTGACATACTAGCTGCTGTTTGATTTACTTTGCAAAAAAAAAAAGGCAGAAGATGATTTGTCAGCATCCTAAAATCTGCATTCCTCACTGCACTACGGGCTGCCTGAATGGCTTATTCCTGCCATTGTCTCCTTTTTTTACCGAGTATGTAGTCTTTCTTGTCAAAACTGGCAAAGAAGAGTGCACTATTTTAAGCAGGAAGTGGCAATGAAATATCTACAAAGGAACCAGGTGCATTGCTTGTACAATGTACATTGCAGTGAAGCCCACTCTTTGAATGTTAATGATCGCACATGAGCTATAAGTGACCATAGCTAACATTTTATTCTTTTAAAGGCTTTGCAACTCTGTGGACTTTCGTTTTCTGTATCCGCCAGGTACTTTAGTTCATTTTATTCAAGCTGTGCTCGAATGCGAAACCAACGTTTAGACTAGAACTCAAAATGCCAAAGCACTTTTTTCTTCCTATTTAGTAACTAAAACAGGCTTGTTATAACTGAGCACAGCAGTGTTACATTTGGTTATTAATGTGCTTTTCAGGTTTAGAAAGTGTTCAGACTGTGTAGTTGATAACCCTTCTGACGACTTTTCTTTGTTCTTCCCGCTTTTAATGCGTGCACTGATTTCACGCCATCCATTGACCTCTGCCACTGTCATGCCGAATTGTCTTGTGTCAACTGCATGCCTCACCTCTCTGCAATGCACAGTTTGTGTACATTTTCATTTGGAAATATGACTTTTCTGCTCTCTTCACTGGTTTGTCCTCTTGTGCTGCTTTGAACTCAACAATGTTTCCATGCTGCTTTCTTTTCTTTGTCTAGACCACTGAAATACTGGGGTTTACATCTTTGGCACTCGACTCTATTTCGCCAATACTTTCTCCTTGTTTATCTTGACCAAGATTCACTACTTTCATTATACTAGATTCATGACTAGTCAGTACTATATTCAAAATTGTTGGTTAATTCTATTAGATGTATAACACTCGTCATAACTCGCATTGCTCTTGCTAGAGTGTTATGTTTAATTAAGTGCCTGCTGAAGAAAGGTTTTTTCAGATACAATTTTGAATTTTTAACTTTAATTCTAAGCAACGCATTTTCTAAACTCCCCGTGCCTCAGTAGGACTGATTTTGTGGGTCTGCTTTTCATAATGTCTGTGTGCCCTGTCTCTGCCCTCAGACATTTTGCCATGTAAGAAATGTTTAGCTGCGGGAATCAACAAGTGCATCTAAGTCACACTTCATCTTTATGTTACATCGCAACGATTATGTTTTAATTGAGCTAACTTCATTATATATTTGCTGCAGACTTTCTTTCTCCTCAGAACTCTCTGAAAGCAAATAATAATGCTAGGGCTCGGTGTAGCGATCTTACAGGTGTGCCAGGCAGGAATAATAATAATCCTTTGTTTCATGCCCAGAACAACCCGATGGTCACAGTGTGATGGCTCATAAAAAAGTTAAATATAGAAAACAATACAGAGTCTTAAAATGATATCGGCTCTCGAATTAAAACATTTCTCATATCAGAAACCAAAAACATGTATATCAGGTGGTCGTTTGAAGGCAACAAAATTTAAAAATAGATCTAAAAGTCTTGCTTGAAAAGAAGTGTAAAACAGACGTAAGCCTCTAACAGTACGGGCATGAAAGTTTAATGACGACGCAAGGTTACTATCTATTTTGCCGTGAACCACTTTGTCTAAAAATAAAAGGTCACGAGAATTTTTTTTTTTATGGCAGGTTCTGCAATGAAAGTTCTCTAAGAATGTATTCACAATCATAACCATATTTCCTATCAAAATATTTATCGTAAACAATGTGCATAAATCGTTTCTTAACTCTTTCAATTCTTCTTTTTTTTCCTTTTTTTTTTTTTTTATATTTTCACCTTCTTGACCCGCAAGAACTTTGTCATCTCATTCCAGCAGTGTGGTTCTTTGATCTCTCCTCTCCATCACTTTTCCTCTACATTCAGCTGGTATTCAAGTAAGCATGTCAGACCAACCGACTCAGCTCCAGGCTATCACAATCTTTCAATCCTTGTGGCGTCGATTGCTGTCTACGAATTCCAGACTGAACTACAAAGCCCGAGTCCAGCTCTTACTAAGGAACAAGGGACAGAAACGACGGGGGAGCTTGCACGATGGGTCCTGGCAGCTTTGCAGCACTATGCACTTTGACCAGTCGCTGCACAAAGCTAGGAGAATGCCGGGAGGATTTTGTCGGTACCCTGCAGGGGGGACAGAATTGCGCCATGAAGAAACCGACGTACCCTACCTAGTTTTTGCACAGTTGCGTCGGCTTTGCCTCGTGGCACAAACGCGTGGCAGAGAAACTCACCTCGTAAATGCGTACGCCATTGGGTTATGTTTGTGCCACTGGCAATGCAACTTCCCGGATGGTGGCCCCGACAGGCTGGCTTCACCAGGTGTGTCGGTGCACCTTGGGGAAGCCAACCTAGTGATTATCTCGCGTCTGCAGTAGTAATTATAAATAATATTTCGCGTATGTTTTTTAAACAAACAATCGAGCCCGTCGAAGCCTTTAAAGGAATGCTGAAATGAAAATTTAAATATACCTCTCACGTTCCAAAATTAGTTAAATATGATCAACAAAATCTGGTAATGACAACCGCACGTTTGTATTTTTTGTTCCAAACGACCAGTTCCAGTGAGCGCTCGAAGAGCAGCCATCGGAGAGCGCAATGCATGTCGGGAGATCCGGTGCCTCCTGCGTGTTTGTGACGTCGCATTTCCCTTCATGGGCAAGGGCACTGGGAGGCGGGCGTGGTTGTGAGCTTCGCTACTTGGTGGCATCAACGTGTTACAACCTGGCTGTTCGAGATGCCCAAGGACTGGTTTGGCAATGCCGGCGGAAGTGAAGGAGTGACTCATCCCTGCAGGAATTGAATAGGCGCGGGAGAGAAGGAAAATCAGGTTCGGCCGAGTCCGACAGGGAGCACGCGCACGCAGCTTGCTGCCGCACTTCCGCGGAGCAGCGCTGCTTTTAAGAAAAGGGGGACATAACAGACCAAATACAGTCTGGTAGTCGGTTTATTTATTCTAAATAAAGTTTCGGTATCACTGTGATGCTGCCAGAACATAGTTGACATTTAGGCAATTAAATAAGCGCTATAATTTTATTTTAGCGCCCCTTTAAAGGGGCACTTAAGTGGATTCTGAGGTTGTTTATTTATTGTCAACTCAATCTACGGTCTCTAAGCATCCTAAAAAATCCAAGATTACAATGAAGGGCAGCCGATATCTATTAAAAATCCAGTCAAAGATCGTGCCGCGCCCTCCTTTCTGCGCCGTGGCGTAGAACGCCAGGGGTCGCCGCCAGATGGAAAGGCAGCAGGGGAGGATGCGTGACAGCCAATCACGAGTGGCTGCTTCCCGGCAGACTGATTTTTCGAATGCGCACCCATTAAAAAAGTTAGTCCGCCGGGAAGCCGTCACTTCTGACTGGCTGTCGCGCAGGGGGGCGTGGCACAATCTTTGACTGGATTTTTAATAGGGATATTGGCCGCCCTTGATTGTAATCTTGGATTTATAGGATGCTTAGAGACTGTAGACTGAGTTGACAATAAATACACAATTTCAGAATCCACTTAGTGCCCCTTTAAGGCTTATATGTTTGTGAGTAACCCTGGAGTGACCACATGGATCCAACGAAATTGGTACGAGCTGTCACTGACTGTCCAGTGACATTAGCCAGCCCAGGAATCGTCCAGAGTCCCAGAACTACTCTCTAGTTCCTGTCTCCTTTTCATGGTCAGGTTAAAAAGGAGGGTTCTATTTTGTTTTTGCTAGGTTCTGCCTCGGGGTTGTGCCCAGTCCATTGGGTCATAATTGTTTCTTCGCGTAATTTGAATGAAGAGAGGAGTGTGTGTTCCATACCTGAAAAATAACCTGGAATGGGCTTCCAAAGTGATGTGTTACTTAAAATCCTCAAGTTCCCTGATAACGTTTGAAAGGGACACTTAGCAAAAATTTGACATGATGAATGGCTATACATTCGTTGTGAAGACTTATGTACGTCGTCCTGTTTATTTTTTGTCCCCTCTACGTTTTGATGTTTCTTCTCTACCCCAGTCTCAGGTTAATTCAACATGGTTAGTATTCACCAGCTCGCCTGCACCCTTACAATATTTTCTATACCATACTTATCTACGCTTCACCCGATACTTTTGAGCAATCTTTCGTGTAATGGGCACGACCACCTATGTCTAAAGTCATAAAAAATTGGTCCTAGATATTAAATGAAATGAAGCCTCGATCATGAAACAAATGTTCCGAGGCAGCACAATAGTATTGGTAGAGGTCAGATAACTGAGACAAACAAACAGCTAGGTCTGCCTCGTTGGTTTTTCTATGGCAGGTTTGATTTGAACTTTCCAGGTGTGCTTGTTTTCCGAGCGTTGTTTCATATTTTTTTCTGGCTTCTTTTAGTTTGCTCGGGTTTCTAAAAACCTTCAATATCATTTTAAAGCGGTTTAGTATCAGAGCCCAGGAAGACCTCTTTTAAAAGGCGGAGTAAGGTTTAAGTTAAATGTAATTCATACCCTTATTTGCGGCGATGATGTTGGTGCGCATAGGCGACTACCTAGGTCACCGTAGCCATTTTGGACAAGCCTGGCTAGTTATCATGGAGCCATCCCCAAACCGTTTGGGACGAGTATAGCTCGTCCGCTTTCCCTGATTCTCGCACTCGACCGTTTTGGACAAACCAGGCTCGCTCATGGCTTGGTTTCAGGCTCTGCCAACAGATGGCAGCACTAAATTTTTTCAGATTTCGATCCCAGTTTGTTTGTGGCGAGAAACTTGATTTCGAAGGCAACAAATGTAATTTTGAAGACAAGTAAGCGGTTGAGGGTCAGAAATTGCCAAAAACTAGAAACGGGTAAAGGGTTTAGCGTTGTTCTGGCTTATGGGAGCCACACAACTGAATTGGGCACCCCGTAGCGTGGTTAACAAAGTCCACTGGCATCTGAACCACTTGAGCATCGCACAGGGAGGGGAGGGGTCGGAGACTTCCCACGAGTTCCTTTCTTGGGACCTGCCTAGAGGTCAGTCTAGAGGTCAGTCTTGGGTCGTGTTAGTGTGTTACCTTTTTTGGTAACTTTTAACAACTAATGCACTGCCTTTTCGAGATGTAACTGTAGTTCTATTACTCTTTCTGAAGTGACGACGAGAGTAATCTGGTCATTACTTTGCAAGATTTCTTTAGCGTTAAGGCATCACTGAACAAGTAGAATCTAGCCATCCCTCACACTTTTCAAATGACCTGTTCCGACAACCTGAGTGTCACATTCACTTTGTGCCGACTTGTGCCACTTTGCTTGCACTTTCTGTCATAAACTTGGGGGGAGGATATTTCCAATCCTTTTTTATTACTAATTTTATAAAAAAAAAAGTTACTTAAAAGTAATTTTATTACTATCATAACATAACTGTAACAACTTCGCTACTTTCAATCAAAAGCAATTAATTGTAACTAGTATTGAAAGTAACTAGGATTGCCGCCTTTCTTCGAAGAAAAAAACAGCTATTCTGGCACGGGGGTGGGGGGGGGGGGGGGGCTTATTTATGTAAGATTGAATTGGATGGATGGATGGATGTTAATGGCTATACCCTTTGCAACGGGCAGTAGCTTGTGCCACCTAGCCAAACTCTAAAAAGACAAACATATGATTCCTCCCGCCCTTCTAAGCCAATTTTCTACCCCTAACTATCACCAGGCATTGTGAGACATTACCAAAATAACCTTTAAAAAACCGGGCAAAAAAAAAAATCGCCCCTTGTTTTTTTTGTTTTTTTTTGCGAGGGAGTCGCCAATTTTTCTCTGGCCAACCTAGTCGCCGTTACTTCAGCATCGGGCCCACTGGAAGACAGGGTTGAGACTTTGAGCCGGAGCCACACGGGAGGGAATCCCAATTTTCCTCGGTCCCGCCCGTCCCCAGCTGTGCTAGTTAGATAGATGTACATCATTCAATTTTCCCTAGATAATTTCCACCAATCTTCTAATCGCCTCTTTGTCACTGCAATCCTTTTCTCTTCTGTCCTTTCATCGTTGCCAGTAAAACCCAGGGTCCCGGCCAGATCTGTTACCCCTTCAGGGAGGGCAGGCGAAGCCCCGTGCACTTCAGAATCAAGTGCTCTAGTGTCTCGCTCTCATTATGGCGGGCAGCACATTGTTAGTGCTGATTTTTAGGGGCGAAACTCCTTAGGGGCTAGCCATGTCCTGTATGTCCGTCCGCCGTAGGCCGGCGTCGGGTGCTCGTGCCTCTGCTCGTGAGATCACGAGCACGTGAGCACATGCTCACGTGCTCGTGTAGGGCAAAAAACAAATTGGAAAAAAAAAAGATGAAAAAAAATTATGAAAAAAGAAAAAGAAGAAAAAAAGAGTAGGGGGTTCTGAGAAAACGCCAAGCGGACCCGGAGTTGAGAGCTCGGGAAGCGGCGGCAAAGCGTCAACGCCGACAGCAAGCAGCAATTCCTATGACCAAAATCAGTATCATCAGCACCACCCGAGCTTCGCCCCAATCAACATCATTCACCACGTGGAGATGCGGTCATTTTTTTTCTGCATTCTTACCTCCCACATTTTTCTTTCTGCCTCTTTCTCTCCCCTTTCCACTGAAGTAGTCTGCTCAGCCCCATCACTAGTGTGTAGGTACTTAAATGTAAGCTTTCGGGTTCAGTTTGTCCATTTTGTCTTTACACTTTTCTTGTATAAATACTGGAATACCTTCCGTGCCCCCCGCGTATCGTCCATTTTGGTCAACCTTTGTTCAGATTTCAACTTGCTGGTAAAAGAAAGACGCAGTGTTGACAGTCTTGATTGATAAACAGATTCAAATTATTTTGACACGAGCTTCCCAAAGTGAAATCAATTAACATAGATCTACTAATTCATCATAGTACATGTAAGTACGCGAACAGATAACACTGAACCCAATAACATACATAGATGCGTACAGTTTAGTCAAAATTAAAACGTCAAAAAGAAATCTCGCACCTCTACTCATCCTGTGCAGAAGTTGGAGAACCAATTATTTCTGTTTACAGAAAAATGGCTGTGATTTAAGTAATGCTTGGAGTAAAAATGGCTCTAAGACACTGGGCATGATGCTCAGAGTGCAGATTTTGAGCGTAAATTGATTATTTTGAAAAATGGCTGGTTCTGGAGGTTTTGTTAGCGAACGTGGGTATAGGCCACGAGCACCGGCACAAGCCTCTGGCTTGGGGGCTCATGGTCACTCGTGTAATGCGAGCATGTTTTCACGCCTCTCGAATCATAAATTACTAAAGGGCCGTGTCCTCGAATTCAAAGTGATGTCTTGCTCACCATTCCTTGATCTTCTTCGGTAAATCACAGACTCTATGTGCTACACTGAACAACAAAAGCACCAGATTTTTACGAAAATTATGTCTTCCTTTGCGGCCAAGTAAACAATTTCAGGGACCAGGACATCATACATAAAATTAGCTTAAAAATAGACAATGCCTATGCCTATATACCGAATAATGTTAATGGTCCAAAATATATTTATAAATGCCCCCCCCCCCCCCCCCCACAAAAAAAAAAAAAAAATCTTGCCTTTGGATGGTTAGAAAAAAACGGCAAACAACAGCCGGTTTTAGATGCAAACCGGCCTTATATCCGAAAAACCAGCCGAATCGTTCAAAATCTGGGCAGGTGGCAACCGTAAAAGTACCTTACGCGAGACTGCTAGAGAGGTCTGCGGGTGGGGCCCTAACGAGGAGAGGCGTCCTCCCAGGGGTGGCGGCAAGCCCGGCTGGGACCGCTGCTTCCTGGCCCTGCGGGGGGACACCCTGTACGTGCTGGGCCAGGCGGTGGACGGGGGGGCGGACGAGGGCACGCTGGCCTCCCTGTGCCGGGACCGGCTGTGCCTCTGTCCCCCCGACGGGGAGGCCCTGGTGAGCAGCGCCGTGTCGGCCTCTGAGCTGCTGGGCACGGCCAAGACGGACCTGCCTTACACCTTCAAGCTGGAGCTCAGGCCCATAAGCACCTGCTGGCCATCCAGGTGGGTCCCCCTCCCCTTTTAACGCAGGAGGGCTTTTAGGAGAAAATCGTCGCGAACAAGCATCCTAAACTATGGACACGGACAACCGTCATGGACGAGCGACACGCTGGCAGCGTGATATGATGCTAAGGTTATATATAAGGTTGGAGCGAACCTACAGCCACTGAGCTGCATAGCGCAGCTGCTCGGAAGGATTGGGCTCCCGGCAAAACGTGCCGGCGAGAGCGGCGCAACGTCGTGCCGTGAGGCCGCTCGCCTCCTTGATGTCGCGCGTTGCGCAGGAGCCACATGAGTAGGATGCATATTTTCCGGTGTTTATGACGGTGGACTCGCGAAAATTCAACCTCGGATATTTCATACTTCCGGTTAATTCGAACCAATTAAAAAATGTTGGTTGTCCCGCTATGTCTTTAATGCATTTATAAGCTGCTTAATTAAAACAGTTTTCGCCTAATTCACTCTATTTGTATATTGCGGCGGGTTAGCCCCATTGAGTGCGCTTCTCACCGAGCACTTGTGTACTGCGGGAAAGCAATACCCTCGAAGCTCGCAGTCATTGCTTTTCCGCAGGACGCAGGTGCTCGGTGAGAAGCGCACTCAATGGGGCTAACCCACTGCGATTATGCGAGCAGTTCTGTCCTGACAATCTGCTTTCATTATGCATGCTTGTTTTTTTCATTTTTCTGATAGGGTTAAGTTGAGTTTAAAGAAAGAACATTTTATTTATTTATGAGCCAAATTTGTTGCCACTGTCTTTCTAAGAAAGAAATGTCCTAAAAGTAAAAAACAAGTGAGGCTTTGTACACCTTTAGTCGACGCGAATAAATGCCGCCGAAGCGAAAGTGTTTGAAGTTCATTATTTTGAAAGAGCTCGATGTGCACGTCAATTTGTGAAGATGGTTTTTTTGCAGTGGCAACACTAACTTGAGTCTCAGAATTGCCACAAAAACACGCAACTCTGTCATGTTTATTGGTCCAGTTTTTGTTATTAAAACTTGAGAAAATACTCGCAGAATTCGCATTTTACTCTGGAAACGGCAGGATTTTCGGAGCACCTTCCGCGAGGTGGACAAAACTTACACCCGTCAGCCCCCCCTTCCAAAAAAAGTTGAAGAGTTCCAGCGAACCCAAGAACGGGTGACATCAAACCGAACCCAGTATTTTTCTGTTTTAGTCAGGGAGAGAATATTCAACCCACAATGTTTTTCCGTTTTAACCGATTTTGTATTTTTGTCACCGGCGGATATCTATCGGTGTTTTTTTTAATGAAAACCGGAAAGTACACAGCCTACAGTCAAACCCGTTTATAACGAACAGCAGGAAACGCCACGATCAGTTCGATATAGCAAGTAGTTCGATATAGCAAAAACCATCTACAACGAACTTCCATGATGCGTTCGTTGTAAGGCGAGAGCTTCTCTTTCTTTCTCATCTCTTCGCTTCCACCTTGTAACAAAGCACTATAAAGTTTTTTTTGTTTTTCTGCATGCGTGCAGAGTTTTTTTTTTTTTTTTTTTTAGCCTATCTCTCCTTCTGAATCAGTTCTCTTCGTTAGCAACCACTTTGGGATGAAGTTTTTTTTTTCTGTGTGTGCGTGCAGAGTGTATTATTTAGCTTTCTCCCCTTCTGAATCGCTTGTCTTAGCCAATTTTGTTCGCAGCTTGAGCTTTTGGAATTTTCTCTCTCCTACTTTTGTTTTTGTTTTGTTTTGGGGGGGGGGAGGGGGGGGGGGGGCAGGGACAGGCTAGAAGACGATTGTTCGCGCGTTTTTGGAAGCCTTCCCGGGGTAAAAGTTTGATATAGCCAATATGTTGTTCGTTATAAAAAGTACTTTTTATATGCATTTTAGATGCGGAGCATCTCTTGCTCGGGTCTATGTCCCGCGGCGTCGTAGTCCGCACTCACACTACGCATGCGCAACTCTCCTCCTTCCCTCTCTCCAACAGCTGCGCGTTTTACTCTCTCCGCTCTCTCTCTCTACCAGCTGCGTGCACTTCGCGTGCGTTTGCTTCTATCACACCGCGGCATGCGCAACTCACCTCCTCTAGTCTCCTCTCCTTCAAGTGTGAATATAAGCAGCGGTAGCGCGCTGCGCGCGTTCGAGGGGAGGAAGTGGCCGAGTGGGCTAACGCGTCTCAGCTCGGAGCGTGGAGCGAAATCTTGCGCTGGGAACCTCCTGGGTTCGATCCCCGCCGCCCCCGCCCGTTTCGATCTGGATGAGTTTCGTACCGGCACGCGTTCGTGTGATCACTACTGCGTGATGCACGTTAAAAACCCCATGTTGGCGGTTGTACTGCACTGGCTAAATTTCTCATCTACAGCTAAGAGACCGATTACCCGTTGAGGCGCATCTCCATCAAGGCTGTATAAACATAAAGAGCAAACCAATTTTCTGCGTGCGTTCAGTTCAGCGCTGTTGACTCCACTTCACTCCGTTCTTCCGATGAAGTGTGATGGAAGCAACAGTCCCGTTAGTGGGTTGGCGCAAGCAAGCGTCAGCACCACCCCACAAAGTAACAGCAATGCTACGTCCACTGAAGAAAAAAACGTTACTAACAACGTTACTAACACCGTTAATAAGGATCCACGATGCTCCGCATCACCCCATGGTTCCCCTCGGGAAGATGGTGTAATTTTTTTTTACTTAAACTTTTCGTGAGTTCGATATCGACGATAATTCGCTGTACGTGGGTTCGTTCTAAACGGGTTTCACTGTACATGTTGTCACAAATGACAGACGATGAGGCAGGCGAAAAGGGAAAGAACTAAAGATTTAAGGGGGGCGAACTTGTGCCAGAATTGGAAAAAAAAGTACACTCGTCGAGAAAGCAGCAGCGAGCGTCGATGGCGGCAGCAGCAGGCGACGGTACGTCGGCGTAACAACTGCCTATCCCAAGAGAGAATCGGTGAAAGGAATTGGCAAAACAATGCACGGCTCTTCATCTACTCTGCTCGTCATATCGAATATTCGACCTAGAAGCTTTGGGAAAGAGCTAGGGCGAGACTGAATAGGCAAGGTCATTCTGGCCTCCTTATCGTTTACGCTCGAGGTAGGAGTGTACGTGAATCTTCTAGATGAACGGAGAAGCGTATCTTCTCAATCATGCAAGCGGCAATATAAGGTAGCAGCTGTGCGGTGCCCTCGTTCGCTCGATCTCGCCCTAACCAACATCTTTGGTGCGCAGTGAAAAAACTTGTAGAGCCCATCCACTTCCCGTGAAGATGGAGGACAAGCGAAGCTGTTATCTTTACGACAAAAGCTACTAGTTTCCGCTTGGCATCGGCAGCCCGATCTTCGTCTGTCATTTTCACCCGGCGATGACATTCACAGTTTCGCTTTTGTTTATTTATTTATTTATTTATTTATTTATTTAGAAAACCCTCAAGGCCATCGACATTACAGAGGGGAGTGGGGGTTAGTGGCAGTAGAACACTTCGCAGCTCAATCTGAGCAATATAGATCATTTATGGCAGTTTTAAATAAATGGTCAGGAACAATTGTTGCGATAGATGTGGGAAGGTGGTTCCAATCCACTCAAGTTTTCGGAATGAATGACTCTCGGAGTGCATTAGTGTTACATTTTAGAATGTCTACTTTATACATATGATCAATGCGTGGCGAAATATAAGACGGATGATTCAGCAGTCGGTTGTGAAGTAATGAGTTAGTATGGTATATCTTATGAAAGAGACGTAAGCGAGCTATTTTGCTACGTAAATTGAGGTTAGGCAACGATAGGCTAGTTTTCATGGAGCTCACGCTTGCGGTGCGATGAAAGTTATTAAGAATAAAACGAGCAGAGCGATTCTGAACTGATTCCAGGACGTTAGTTAGTTTGGAATGACCGGGGTCCCAGATAGAAGAAGCATATTGTAATTTAGAGCGTCCAAGCATTTTGTACAGGGTTAGTTTCAAAGATGAAGGGGCAAGTGAAAAGTCTCGTTTTAGGTAACCCAGCATTCGATTAGTGTTATTAATAACATACTCAACATGCATTTGCCAGGAAATATCTGAGGTTATATACACACCTAAGTATTTTTAAGAAGAGACGGGATTTATAAGAAGAGGGGACATTTTCGAGAAAATAAGAACGAACATTACATTTACGCGATACTCTCATGGCCTTGCATTTAGTCATGTCAAGTTCCATCCCCCATAAATCACACCATTTTGAAACATGGTTAATGCCAGCTTGTAAATTTTGAACATCGGAGGTGTTAGTGACTTCTCTGTAAAAAACACAATCATCAGCGAATAAACTAATTGAAGAAAAGATTGAATTCGGCAAATCATTAATATAGATAAGGAACAATAGCAGACCTACCGTATTTATTCGAATATAAGTCAACCTTTTTTTTCCGGAAATGTTGTCAAAAATTAAGGGTCGGCTTATAATCGTGACCAAAGAATTTCGACCTACATTCGCGACCAAATTTTGCGACCCTACCGAGGGCATGGAGCTATTGAATCACCGAGCCGGCGGTTGCCGTAGAGCCGCGCCGCTTCTTGTTTCAAAAAGCTTTTGGTGCACGAAAGCAACCGCAACAGAAACAAACGACAGCCCCCCCCCCCCCTCCCTCCCTCGTGACCGCCACTCGCGCACATCCCTCGGGCGTCGGGTTTCGAAATCGCGCCTGTAGCGTTCCCCTCGCTGGGCAAGGGGAGGGAGAGGAACGCGATGCGCCATGTACTTTGCCCTCCATGCCTCTCCCTTGCAAATGCCCACAAAAACAAAAAAGAAAGAAAAAGAAACGACGGAGGTTACTTTAGCTTGTTGCATGCGGCGGCGCGCGTATTTGTATTTGGTCTTTCGTTGCTTCGCCGGTCTCCACCTTCTTTCGTTGCGTCTTGCGCAGTGTCATTTTACAACGGACGGTGTCAGTGAGGTATTGTGTATTGTTGCGAATTTGCGAGGATGTCTACCAAGCTGACGAAGCTTCGGACGACGATGACATGTCCGGAAGTTCTGACGATGATTAAGTTTTTGACATCGCGCCCTGCGATTTAGCCGAGAGTGCTGTAAATAAAGATTTGTTTCTTTCTTTTGCCGTAACTTTCCCCTGTTCCTAAAAAAAAAAAAAAAAAAAAGGGTCGACCTATATTCGAATTATTTTTTTTTTATTCTCGGTGGGTTCAATAAATAGGGGTCGACCTATTTTCGTGGTCGACCTATATTCGGGTAAATACGGTAATACAGAACCTTGTGGTACTCCAGAATTGACGAAGGCGAGTGGTGATATTTCATCGTTAGCGGTTACAAACTGGGAACGATTAGTGAGAAAACAAGTTATCCAGGACAGAGCATTTGCGTCAATGTTAAGACTGTTAAGTTTTAATAGCAGCAGCTTGTGTGAAACTTTATCGAATGCTTTGGAAAAGTCCAAAAAAATGCAGTCGATTTGGGACCCTCGGTCAAGCGCTAGGTGAAAATCATGGGTGAATGACAAGAGTTGCGTTTCGCAAGAGAAGGATTTACGAAAGCCATGCTGAGCGGTGCTGAAGAAAAGGTTAGATTCTAAAAATTTAACTAGTTGTGAGTAGATGATATGTTCTAGTATCTTCCATGGAATGCTAGTAAGCGAAATTGGTCGATAGTTATCCAAGCAATATTTATCACCTCCTTTCTGGAGTGGCACCACCTTCCCTATCTTCCAATCAGCAGGCAACTCGATTTAGCGGCACGAAACAATTTCTTTTTCTTGTTGGATATCCTTCTCAGTGATGGGTTATACCAAGGTGATTGAGGGTGAGACGTTACAGATCGCAGTGGAATGTATTTGTCGGTGAGGACGGTGACTTGACCCTTAGACATATTCCAGTTCTGCTCAACGGAACGCTCGGAGCAGTTAACAAAATAGTGATCAACGAACTGACTCAGGGCATCGTTTATAGCGTCAAAATTAGCTTTTCGGTAGTCTCGAATAAGTTTTATCTTTTTTCTACTATTACACTTTGGTATGCTTAGAGAGATAAGTAACGAGCAGTGATCACTTAGTCCTGGTAGGTCAGATATTAGGGATACAAGGTCAGGTGTGGAGGTTAGAACAAGGTCAAGAACATTTGCTGACGTGGCTGCAATTCTAGTGGGTTCTGTAACTAGCTGCGATAAGTTAAAATCGGAACACATGTTCAAAAATTCAAAACACTCCGACGAAAATGGATTAGGAAACGGGCTCTCGTGTGACCAACAGATGTTTGGGTAATTAAAATCGCCTAGAAGAAATATTGGACTGTTTGGAAACCTTGTTACAACCATATTAAGAGCATCATGAAGTTTGTTTACAAAACTAGAGGTACACTTCGGCGGACGATAGCAAACACAAAGAATAACTTTTTTATAATTCACCTCAAAACAAACGCAGAGAAACTCAATATTTAACGCCAAGTTTACACAATAGGAAACAATACAGTCAGCTACTGCGATTAGTATACCACCTCCAGATCCAAACTGTCTATCGGAACGATACACGTTAAACCGCTTTTGACAGTCGAATATTTCATTGTTCCGTACTGTAGCGAAAAGCCACATCTCGTTGAGTACCACAACGTCAGCCGATGACGAGTCAAGGACAGCGCATAACTCATGTCGTTTCTTTAGCACGCTCCTTATGTTAGTAGAAAAGATAGACATATTTTCGGAAGAATGACAATGATCGTTTCTCGGTTGCTATGACGGAGGGGTTCACTCGCTGACTCAGCAAGGGCGCCAGTGGCTGTATCGGCGAGACTCTATTCAGAAGGAGCCCCGAGCTCGCGCACGCTATCAGTTTCGGAGCAGTAAACATAAACCTTCTTATCAAAATACCGTATTTACTCGCAGAATGAACGCACTTTTTTTTCCCGAAAAATCGATGCAAAGTTAGGGGGGGCGTTCATTACGCGAAGTAAAATTTTTGCGTCCGTATTTACTCCCTTAATGAACGGTACTTTTATCCTGAAAAATCGACTGAACTTCTTATCTCTTTGCGCGCGGCGCCGCGCGACTCCAAAAACAAAGTGCGATGCGCAAAAAAAAAAAAGAAGAAAAATGCTTCTCTCCATGTTTTTTTTTCTTCTTGCTTCCGTGTTTTTTTTTACGCCTTTCGCAAGTTGTTTTGTTTGCCCACGCTCCCCATGCATTTGCGACCTCGATGTACCAGGATTGAAAAGTGCGTTCATTTTGAGGGCTTCCCGCTTCTCTTTCCAATGTGCAAGGAGGAGGCGAGGGCAGGATGCCTTCATTATGTGCGCTTTGGTTAGGCAAGGGTTTCTCCGTTTTTCTTTTTCTTTCTATCTCCTTGCGGGCGACGCGCAACCCCGGAACCAAACTGCGCTGTGCAAAAAGAAAAGAAAAAAAAGCTCCTATTTATGTTTTTTCTTTTCTCCTGGTTCTGTGGATTTTTTTTTTTTTTTTTTTTTTTGCCGCTTTTCGCAAGTTGTTTTGTTTCGCTTTGCTTAGGCGAGGGCTCCTCGGCTTCTCTTATCTCCTTGCGCGCGGCGCGCGACCCAAAGTCCAGACTGCTCTGTGCAAGAAGAAAAAAAAAAGCTCCTCTCCATTTTTTTTCTTGCTTCCGTTGGATCTTTTTTTATCTTTTTAACGCCTTTTGCAAGGCGTTTTGTTCACCGACTCTGCCCATGCATTCGCGACCTCGCTGCACCAGGATAAAAAAGTGCCTTCATTTCGCGCGCGTGGGGGGGGGGGGGGGGGGGGGGGGGGGGAGGGGGGGGAGGGGGGGGGGCGGGCGGGCGGGGCGGGGCGGGGGTCAAACTTTTGACGCCCGAGTTGGGGGTGCGTTTAATACGCGAGTGAAAAAAAAAAAGTTGAAATTCATTGTGCGAGTTGCGCGTTCATTGTGCGAGTAAATACGGTAAAGCTTGTTGTACCGTAATCTAAAGTTAATATCAGGATTTAGTGCCTTCGCAAATTCGATTAATTTCTTCCGAGCCTGACGTGTAGCTGGTGAAAAATCCTCATTAATAGAAACGCCACTGCCCTTTGCCTTTGTTCTCAACGACAAGATGCTCTCTCTAGATTTCGAATTCGCAAACTTTACAATAATTGGTCGGCACTTGTTCTCCAAAAACAGGTCTATCCTGTGCGCTCGAGCTATGGCATCATCTGTGACCTGCATATTCATTACCCGCAAAAGTACCGCTCTAACCTTCTCCTCAGACTGACTCAACGTTTCTGACGGAACGTCCTCAATTCCGTGGAAAATTAAATCATTGCGTCTAGACTGGTCCTCTATCTCGTCCATGCGCTCACGCAGGAGAGAATTCTCTTTCCTGGCGTCATCAGCAATGCACTGTGCAGCATGTAGTTGCTTCTGCCATTCGTTAAACATTGTAGCCTCCTTCTCTACGCTTGTGAGCCTACTGTCCGCTGAGGTAAGTCTATTTTCCATCAGTTGTTGGTTTTTCTTAATTTCACTTACGGAACTCATTATCATTTCCTGTCCAGATTCAAAGCCTACAGTCCGCTCGTTAACATCCTGCAGAAGCTTCAACATTTCATTAAACTGTTTGACCTGTGCCTCTGACATAGGTCCCGGATTAAGTTCTATATCGCCGCTCAGAATTAGTATTAACGTACACAATGCATCTAAACAGTCAGTCACACAACAACACACTGCACCTGGGCGAGGCAGCACTACCAGGCAACGATAATCACTTTTAAATTCAGAATAAGAACTCCGTTTACCAACCTGTAGTAGGAAGAGCACGGGATTAGATGGCTGCCACATCGTTGCGTAGCTGCCTCGCCCACTGACGAAACACGCGCCAAACAGGGGGGCGTCTTGCGAAGATTTGAGTGTTGACGATGACGATTCGGTGCCGCCGAAAACAGGAGAGCACTCAGCCGGAAAGTTTTGATAATCAAGGGGCAAGCAATCCTGGCGACCGTGACTGGCATTCCTGATGACCGGAAAAGGCACTTTCAGGAGAGTCTGGTATCTTGGTAGCACTGTAGAGTCGTCGTAGTCCACAGGTAGGGCATGCCAAGCGAGAATCTGTAGTAGGAAGAGCACGGGATTAGATGGCTGCCACATCGTTGCGTAGCTGCCTCGCCCACTGCTGACGCTCTAGACGGGCACATTCCTAGTCGGTGAGCGGAGGATCAGTCGAAGCCGATGGACCATGTTGGGCCGCTGTGCGTTCGACTCCTCGACGCTTTCGCACACATTCGCACTATTGAGTGCACCGACGATCCTTGTAGGCGCACTCTTCCTCTTCAGAGCGAACAACACGCGGCCTGTCCATGGCGAGTCCAAAGGGCAATTGATAACATCGCTAGGAAATGGCTACGTCAAGAGACAAAGGAACGCAGCCATTGGTTGGTAGCTATTTTAGGTCTTACAGCAACGCTACAGCGAATTACTACCTGTATTTACTCGCACAATGAACGCACTCGCCTAATGAACGCACCCCCCAAGTCGGCTCTCAGAATTTCGACTTTTGTTTTTTCACTCGCGTATTAAACGCACCCCCAACTCCGGCGTCAAAATTTTGACACCCTCCCCCCCACGCGCGCGAAATGAAGGCACTTTTCTATCCTGGCGCAGCGAGGTCGCGAATGCATGGGCAGAGTCGACGAACAAAACGCCTTGCAAAAGGCGTTAAAAAACAATTAAAAAAAAAAGATCCAACGGAAGCAAGAAAAAAAAAAACATGAAGAGGAGCTTTTTTTTTTCTTCTTGCACAGTGCAGTCTGGACTTTGGATCGCACGCCGCGCGCAAGGAGATAAGAAAGAGAAGCCGAGAAGCCCTCGCCTAAGCAAAGCGAAACAAAACAACTTGCGAAAAGCGGCAAAAAAAAAAAAATCCACAGAACCAGGAGAAAAGAAAAAAAAAACCATAAAGAGGAGCGTTTTCTTTTTTGCACAGCGCAATTTGGTTCCGGAGTTGCGCGTCGCCCGCAAGGAGATAGAAAGAAAAAGAAAAACGGAGAAGCCCTTGCCTAAGCAAAGCGCACATAATGAAGGCATCCTGCCCTCGCCTCCTCCTCGCACATTGGAAAGAGAAGCGAGAAGCCCTCGAAATGAACGCACTTTTCTATCCTGGTACACCGAGGTCGCGAATACATGGGCGGCGTGGGCAAACAAAAGAACTTGCGAAAGGCGGGGAAAAAAAAACATGGAAGCAAGAAGAAAAAAAAAAAAAAAAAACATGAAGAGAAGCATTTTGCTTTTTTTTTTTTTTGCGCATTGCAGTTTGGTTTTGGAGTCGCGCGGCGCCGCGCGCAAAGAGATAAGAAGTTAAGTCGATTTTTCGGGATAAAAGTGCCGTTTATTATGGGAGTAAATACGGTACGCAAAAATTTTACTCCGCGTAATGAACGCCCCCCCCCTAACTTTGCATCGATTTTTCGGGAAAAAAGTGTGTTCATTCTGCGAGTAAATACGGTATATTGATTGAATAAAGACACATACATACATAAAGGCGATTAACTCTTTCAATACACGACGTAAGTTTTAAACTTAATTTTTCGAGGCACACCTCGAGGACAGTTTTTACTGATTGAGCCCGAGTCTCTTTATCAGCATCGCGGAAGCGAAAGAAAAGAAGGTTAGGTCAACGCGTTCTGCCCTCAGCCTCGTCACAGCGCACTCTTAGCTGATATAAGTCGGTGACCGTAGATGATAACAAGGGATCAGGTCCTTACTATCTAATAATGCCGAGGGAGGCTGACTCACGCGGGTTGCCTTCTCTTTTACAGCGAAGCTGTTATGCGCTAGGATCTGGCGAAAACTGCAGTCTGCGAATGTTGACAGAAAAAAATCCCCATTGGTCGTGGCAAGTAGGAATAAATAAAAAGAGGGGGCAACCAGTGTGAGTCAGCCTTTTTGGCATTATTAGATAGTGAGGTCCTGATCTCTTGTTATCATCTCTAAGCGTCGTCCTCGAGGTCGTCCTAGATGTCGTCCGAGAGGTCGTCCTAGGCGTCGTCCTAGAAGTCGTCCTAGAAGTCATCCTTGAGGTCGTCCGAGAGGTCGTCCTAGGCGTCATCCTCGAGGTCATTCTAGAAGTCATCCTTGAGGTCGTCCAAGAGGTCGTCCTAGGTGTCATCCTCGAGGTCATTCTAGAAGTCATCCTTGAGTTTGTCCTCAAGGCATCATCCTCGGGGTCGTCCTAGAAGTTGTTCTTGAGGTCGTCCTAGAAGTCGTCCTCGAGGTCGTCCTAGAAGTCATCCTTGAAGTCGTCCAAGAGGTCATCCTAGGCATTGTCCTTGAGGTCGTCTTCGAAGTCGTCCTAGAAGTTGTTCTTGAGGTTGTCCTAGATGTCGTCCTCTAGGCGTCGTCCTAGAAGTCGTCCTTGAGTTTGTCCTTGAGATCGTCCTCTAGGCGTCATCCTCGAGGTCGTCTTCGCGGTTGTCCTAGAAGTCATCCTTGAGGTCATTCTATACGTTGTCCTCTAGGCATCGTCCTAGACGTCATAAAAATAACATCTTCACTGGTCCTCCATCTTCACGTGAATTGGAGGGGCTCTAAAATTTTTTATATATACTTGCCACGACCAATTGGAACGAAGGAGTGCTGTTTAAAATGGGAGCTTTTTGTTAACATCCATGGAGGCATTTTTTTCCAGATCTTAGCACATAACAGCTTCGCTGTAAAACTATCACAAAGCCCACACAAAGTGTCGACTGGGCTAGTGTCCCGCGCACTCTCTGGTCTTTATCAGCATGATCGAGCGAACGAGAAATTAAAAAATAATAAGGATACTAATAGCTTTATTTATTGCGCGAGTAGGGTTGGAGCTGTCGAAAAGGAAACACCAACAAAGCAACAGAAAACAGCGACGTTTGCCTACATTAAAATGTTTGGCAGCCTGATGTTGGCTTCATAGATGCTTTCCGAGATTTGGTCCTCCCGTCCGCTTTACATATGGGGCGCCCGGAAGATTGCTTCGGGCGCTCTTTCTCCCGCACGCGCTTTCTTGTGCAATGGGAGGGTTAGAGCTAATACTTGCACACAATGTAATGAACTTTGCTTTTGTGAAACCTAGCATTTGACAAAATCGAGTTTTATATTTTTATCTCGACGAAGATAGAGCGTCTTTGTCGGAGCTTCCTCCGGTTTCTTCCGCACATCTGAGCTGGACACTGCCGGGCCTCTTGTTCCAGGTGCCTGTACATTATGGTGCCCACCTTTGAGGAGAAGCAGATGTGGGTCTCGGTGCTAGAAGAGTGCGTCGGGAAGAACCTGGATGCTGCCTGCGTGAGTACTAGCCCTGAGCGCCGTGCACGGCAGCGGGTGTGGTGCTTGGAACTGAGTCCTCGACTGGGGCATTCGGCGTTCCGTATCTCGCACAAGTGTCCCCAAAACGGTCAGGGAATAGGTTACGGCAGCCACCGGGAAATGCGACGGGTCGTTGCGAGCCTGGCGGTTGGTCGTTGAACGCCGGCAAAGACGACGACTTTTGTTGCGGCATTCCATCCCGTGACCGATGGAGTTGCTGCCTTTTGGCCGACCGTAGACTGAGCTGCAACAACAGAGGCCTCACCCATTTCCACTCCCGTTACCATGGCAACGTGCAGTATTCTCCCACTGGTGCAACATAGCCATATGATGCCCTACTTTCATATGGCTATGGTGCCGATATGATGCCCCACTTTCACTTTTATCAACAGTGGTCAGTCTGCTACGATTTAAAGGTTATTTGCGGTAGAGTGAAGATATGGCCAGCCAGAGGAACTGGGCATGCCTATGGCTTCGAATGCTACAAGCTTTGGCTCTCCATAGACTCTTTTCATGCATGGCAGATTTGCGCCGCCAAAACCGACCTTCCGACGCCTTGCCGAGATGCCCAGCCACTAAAATGGGCAGCGGCCACAGCGAAAAAAATGGAATGATAGAAAACAAAAAAAATGTTCCGCGTTAATCGACAGTACAGTCGCAGTGATAGCTGCTACACGTCACAGCGAAGTTGTTGGGCTTCGGTGTCGAGTTCACGCACCGTGGAGTCTTGACGTCGGAGTTTCCCGGCTTCGTTCCCACGAGCACACACCTCACTGTTGTTCCTGTGACAAAAGGCGAGAAGCGTCGCTGCCAGTGCATCTTTAAGCGTCTCAGAACAAGCGCGACATGAAGACGCACGCATCTGTTACTTTGCACTGTACTCTGGTGAAGCTGCAATGTGTTTGCCGCTTGGGGCGGGGATCCACTAATGATGACGCACAGTTGACTTCTAGCTGGGATGGATGGACAGGGCCGAACCCTTTTAGTCGGGCGGCAGCTTGTGCCACCCGGCTGAAGCTATTCATTTTAACAATTAGCGTCAATTAAATTGGAATTTAATTAAGAAGGACGAAGAATTCTCCATTCAAAGCAACTGGCCATCTAGCAAGTACTGCATGAGACTCGTACACATACGTGTACTGTACAAATGCCGCGTGTAAAGCAGGCTGTCGAAACTGCTGGCGTAGCTCTATGGTAGCGCAGCCATTTCACACGCAGCGGATGCAGGATAGAATCCTGAGAGCACCACGACGACGGGCAATCTTTTTTCGGGCATTTGCCAATATCAACGACGAATGTCCTTTATCCTACTACGACAACAGCAGACGTAATTTTCAGTGGTTCGAAGGGTCAAATGAGAGCCTCTATCGTCAGTTATGGCAGCGCCCATGCCTGGCTGCCAAAAAGCATCTATTAGGCTGTCACCAACCTGGAAAGCCTGGAATTGTCGGGAGGTTGGGTGAGTCTGGAAATATCAGGGAAAGGTGGGAAATTTTCCCCTACTTAGCATTGGTCCGGGAAATTGAGCTTTCCTTTCTCCGAGCGGTGGCAAACGAGGCTTGTGTTGGTAGTACGACACACATTGCGGGTGACTCGGCCAGCATGCTGATGCAAATCTCTGCTCGGAAACTATAATATTGGGGAAACCCCTTGTTGTTGCATTCTTAAATGAACCATTCTTTCGTACTGCACTTACACCGAATAGCTTTACATGAGAGAGCTCGTCTTTCAAGCTTCCCGCTCACTCCTAAATGGACTGTTTCCACGGCTGTCCACAGCATGGTGGTTGAGTTCATTTCTGCTGCTCAGGTGAGAACTGGGAAAGCCATCAGAAATTCCAGTGTTTTTGCATCAAAAGTGCACTTCAGACATGCCCTCTCTCCTTAGGAGACGGTTAAGCCTTTAGCCTTTCCACTCTGGTGAAGAAGGAAGACCAGCGAAGCTGTACTATGGTGGGACAACCTCAAGGACGACTTCTTGGATGACCTCAAGGTCGATGCCTAGAGGACGACGTCTAGGACAGCACCTAGGACGACCTCAAGGATGACTTCTAGAACTGACGTCTAGAAGACGATGCCTAGGACAACTTCAGAGATGACGTCTAGGACGACCTCAAGGACGACGCCTAGGACAACCTCAGGGACGACCTCAAGGACGACCTCAAGGATAACTTCTAGGACGACCTCAAGGACGACTTCTAGGACGACCTTGAGGACAACGTCTAGGACGACCTCAAGGACGACATTTAGGACAACCCCAAGGATGACCTTGAGGACGACCTCAAGGGCGACATCTAGGACGACCTCAAGGATGGCCTCTCAAGGACTTCTAGGACGACGCCTAGAGAAATTCAGCCTTTCCACTCTGGTGAAAACCAGAGTGGAAAGGTTGCCGCCATCTATTAGCAACAGCGGCAAGCAGACAACCGGCAAGCCAGTTGTCTGGTTGCTGCCATCACTCATAGATGGCGGTAGCTGTCCAGAGTTTTGTGTCGCCATTTATTTGGTGACAGACACGAAACTGGGGAAACTAGCCCTTAACAGCTCAGCTGTAAAAAATTTTAATAATATAGCCTGGGAAAACTCAGAAAAGTCAGGGAATTGAAAACATAATTTTGGCAGACACCCAGTCTCAATTTACCCCTAAAGGGACACTAACAGGGTGTTTATGCCTGCCAAGGTTTTTATTTGAACACGACCTATGAGAGCCCAAACACCCTGAACACAATTTGCGGCTCGAAATTCCTTCTCTTTTCGCCCGAAAACAGCCAGTCGAGAATTGGCCGGTTTCAGTCGTGCTCACTCTCTTTTTTGTGGTCACATGGTGTTCAAAATATGTGTACTAAATATATTCAAAGACGTGAGTATCTAAGGCACTCATTCGATATTAAAAATAGAAAAGAATATTAATCCCATTTCTGTGGCTTCCAAAAAGCTGCAAATATGTTGATAAAAAAAAAAAAAAAATTGCACAGATTACAGGAAGTACATGTACACGTTATTCTCAATATGGCGACGTACCGCAGGCGACGTACCGCGGGCTGGACAATGCGATGGCAGTGCACGATAGACCAACTTTGCGACGGACGTGGAGCCGCTACTTTGAAACTGTCGTTTGTGGCACCAACCAATCGATCTTCAAGCACAGAACATCGGGCGGAAGGGATGTAAGTGCGAAACAATCGCACGACAAACAGTACGCGCAACTTCATCGTCTTCGTCGTCTGCTTCACACTTCACACGCCAGAGAAGCGGAGAGAAAAAAAAAAGGGGGTCGGCTGTAGCCACGTTTCTTCTAGCCATGAGCTTCCTTGGTCATGTTTCGGTTTCAAGCAGTTGAGGTTTTTGGCTTTGTTAAAAATATACGTTACTCTTAAGCAAAATATTAATTGGGTAGTCTCCTGACACCATGTTCAATTGCCTGGCAAAAAATAAAGAAACATTTTTGGGGGGTGTCTGTGCCCCTTTAAGCTGACGGGACAGAGAAAGCTACGAGCACCGGCTATAATCCGTTCCACGATAACTAGGCAAACTGTGGAGGCTACGACCCAATATGAGCGTCTGAGCAAGTCACGTGATAATACTCCATAATCGAGGCCATGAAGGCCCTGTTACTACCACAGCAACAGCGCCGTCCACGACAAAAAGTAGTTCTAGGTTCCTTTTAATGCGAAAGCATTAACTGTCCTATGGAGCGAGCTGACGTCATCAGTTTGAGCCTCGAAAATGGCACATAGTTTCCGCGATCCCAATAGGAGCGAAGTAAAGCTGATGGATTTCGCCTTCGGTTTCATTGGCTGGCGCGCGTTGACGGGGCTCCCATTGGCCACTGCGCTCGTCTGTTTTCACGACCGCTCACCCCATAGCGCTGCGTGTCGATCAGCACGCCGTTAACACCGAGCGTCCAAGGTCAGTGTGCCCAGAGGAGCATGCGCGCTGACCGCCGACGAAAAGTATGCAGCGACGAAAAAGGGAGCAGACGAGCGGCTTGCATGCTTTCGCATTCACAACTCATAAGAAGTGCTTAGGTGTACCTCGAGCTTTTTAATGCAAGAGCATTAACTGTCCTATGGAGCGAAGCCGGCGGCGTCTGTAGCCATTGTCTGTAGCAGCGAAAAACGGCACTTAAATGGCCATTGGCTGAGCAAAACGGCATTTAAAGTCCCATTGGTTGCGACGTGTCATATCAGATGCTTTATTTTTATTTATTTATAAACTAAAAAAAAAAGAAGGAAGAGCAGCGGAGCTGTAGCTTCTGTTTTCGGCAGTGGCTTTCCAGGCGAGCGATCTGCTCTTCATTCGCAAGGAAATCTGAAGCGCTCGACGCAGTGTAACTTTAGGCAAAAGCGGCCTCGCGGCGGTTGCAAAACCATTCGCGCTGCTGCGCATATTGCCGCTCGTTTCGTTCCCGCTCTTCTTCCTCAAACGGTGCCAAGAAGAGACGAGGACGAAGAAGAAAGTACTGGCCAGCCGTGGACAACCGGCAAACACAACACTCTGGACAGCTACCGCCATCTATGAGCGACGGCGGCAACCAGAGTTTTGTGTCGACATTTCTTTGCAGGGGACACGATTGTGAGGAAACTAGCCCTTAACAGCTCCGCTGTAAAAAAAAAAAAAAACGGAAGTTGGCGAGGTTGTTTGAGGATTAGAGCGGATGCGCCTCAGAAGTAAAACACAAACCAAAGCGCAGCAACACAGATGCATTGCCACAGAAGCCACGGAGCTGGCTGGCGCGCTGCGCCTGCACAGTGAGGGAGGGTGATGTTACTGCCGGACCACCGTGTGAAAAATATGTGGCGCGCTGCTTGTAGGACTGCGCTGCGTGTAGGCGAAATCCACCATCGTTGTCAAGTCTCGGAATACACGGCAGGGTGGTCTGCGCGGCGCACCGCCGCACTCTTCGCCGGCGCCGCGGCCGCTTCTGGTCCTCTCGGCGCCGAGAATGCTTTCGCATTCAAGACTCATAGAAAGTGCTTAGGTGTCCTCGGAAGTTTTCTTTTAATGGCAATTAGACTCGCGCAATTTCATCTCTATCGAGAACATGTAAAGAATAAGGAATAAGTATTGACGAATTTACGAGTTTCAGTTATATTTAAACCAAAAAAGTGACGCCACATCCGTATCTGCTCCCAATGTTTTTCGTCTTGTAGCACAGTGTCCATTGGCGATCAGAGCCGTGTAATTGACCGCTTCTGCTCAAAACATGGCCCTGGCATTAGCACCTGCCACAGATTAGTGGGTAAATTGAGTGTGTGGTTGTCTCGTGAACTATTCCCGAAGAGCTCGCCACTCTAGCGGACGGCAATGTTGTGGAGGTGGACGTTCTTCCGAAGTTGGTTGGTTTCGCAGCAGACGACTCTTGGCCAGCAGACGACAACCGGTTCCTTGGCGCAGTGACACACACGCTCCCGTGACGTGATGTCACGTGCCTCGCTCCGACGCTCATATTGGGTCGCGGGGGCTGTAACCTGCACAGTTCACCAAGTTATCGTGAAACGGAGTATAGCCCACGCCACTTGCTTTGAGACTCGCCTCTTTAACGCGAGCACTAATTCCTCGGAAACATGTATCAAATCCACTGTCTCAAGCTGCAGAGTCTTTGCTGCCACGTAATTTAAGGGCGAACAGAGCAGAGGCAGTGGACGGCTCTCGAAAAGTGACTTGCACCAACTGTTTTGCAGTTCACAACTGTACCTTTGGCAGTGCTTAGTGACACTTCATACATTCTGTCCCTCATGTGGATGTTGTCCTACTGTAGTGGGAGGTCTTCTTCTGTCCAAGTTGTCTAATGACCCTTGCTGGGGATTGATTAGCTCTGAGTGCAGCCTCCTTGCAGCCTGGAACTGACCGTTTTTCTCCTGTTGCAGAAGAACACTCTGGGTGACACTGTGCTCTTGCTTGAGGGAGACCAAGTGCTGGACGTCAACTGCACCTACGAGTTGTCGTTCGAGGTATGGCCCTACTCGGAGCTCTGTTGCCTTTCTTGTCGCTTTCTCCTATATTGAGTGACATTTTGATTATATACTATTCCCCCCATTTTTCGTTTGCTGGGCCAAGCACAGAATTTTTTTGCCAGATCTTAAGCAAAGAAATTTGGATGTTGTGAATGTTTACTGCAAACAACTTAATTTTCGTCAAGTTGTGCTAAAGCTGACAATTTTGAATCATGCGTGGGTTCTAATTTTCGTGAATAAAAAAAAGCCAGTAGCCAGAACATTATTTTTTTTTTTTTTCAAAATACTTTTACATATTTACATTACTAATATAACATGGAATAATCATGTGAGAACTTTTGCATGCATGTTTTCCCGTCGTTTGATTGTTGCTCAAGGAAGCAATGTAGCTTCCGAAGTTTTGAAATTTTACCAGGATTGTTCGCGAGACAAATTGTTTGTGGGACTGTGATTTGCAAGATTCACAAAAAGTAGGTTTTCACGAAAATTAAGTTGTTTACAGTATATAGTCTGCCTCGGAGGAATGGCAACTATAGTTCAACACTGTATGAGGATAAATTGGCCAGTACACTACATCTGCCAATCTGGTGTCCCTAACGAGCATCTGGCAGTAGCGGTTGCGCGGCTGCATGCCGGTACGGTATCCGCCCATTCCGAACCCGACTAGTGGTCGGGATCTAACTCAGGGTATGATTCCCTCGTTCCGCACCTTGTTCTCTTGCTTCACATGCACAGAGATGTGGTGCATTAACATATTTAAGCACATTCGTTCATCCATGTACTTGGACAACAAATGTTGCTGCTTGCGCCAATCTTTATGGATAAGTCGAGGCCAAATGCTGCATTTTGCGCCACGATTGCGTCGCACTCTCTGGGTGAGGTTGGAGCCCCGGTATCTTCTGTCGCCCAGTACCTGTTGCTGGGGGCCATGGAGGGTCTGTTTGTGGTGGACCTCGTGGGCTGTGCTGTGCGACGCAAGGTGGTCGACGTTCCCGCCGTCTTCCAGATTGGCCTGGCCCGTCGCTTGGGTGTCGTCCTTGCCATCTTAGGTGAGTTGAGCCCAACAAGCGAGTACAAGTAACAGATGCTGCCACGCCCATCTGTCTGCTAAATGGCAAGCATTCCAGCATCAAACTGTCGGTAAACACTCGTTGCCTGGAGCCAGCAATATAGCAAAAGGCAATGTTAGTGGATGCAAAAATCCCCCATTAAGAGAGTGCCTTTTTTTTTTTCAATTTACTGGGCTGACACTTTGGGGATATATACGACGGTGCGCCGTACGGGCAACCAATTTTTACGTGGTTTGAGATGCTTCCGCTTTTAATGCGAAAGCATTAACTGCCCCATGGAGTGAAGCCGGAGGCGTTTGTAACCGCGAGAAACGCGACCTAAATTCCCGCGGCGTCTGCAACGGCGGAAAAACGCAAGCTAAATTCCCATTGGCTGAGCGAAACGGCACCTAAACAGCCATTGGCTGCGACGCATCATAGTTCCAAGGAACGCCACTCCACAGAGAAGCCCTCTCCATGGCGCTGCAGTCCGTGCGCCAATAAAAGGGAGAAAGTGGTGTGCGCGCAGTTGCCCCTCTCTCCTTTTTCTCAGGTAACGTGTCAGGCATAGGCCTGGAGGGGAATTCCCGCTTCCTCTCCCTGTGCACTACTGTTTCACATGTTCTACGCTCTGCTTTCAACCATGACGCGCCACGGAGGAGCGGGCGCCCTGTTTGTAGGAATGCGCTGCATGTAGGAATGCAAAAGCATTCCTACACGTGGGATATTACTAGCTACCAACACAGGTACCGATAGAGTAACCAAAGGGTTGTCTCAACAGCGGCGGCGATCTCAAAGGAGACGTCAAACCTAGTAGCGCGGTCCCTACATCTCCGCGGCAATATAGACGATGTTTAGGGCTACATTACCGCGGGTCGGTTCGATTAATCACCTCCGTCGGTTCCAATGATCAACTACCTTATCTCACTCTCTCGAATATAGCGGAAGAGAAGACACACATACCAGAGTAAGGACAGAGTCCAAGATCGTTTATTAACATACTCTTCTAAATGAACTATGATGTCCCCATCTAAAATGCCCCCCACGCCGGCAAGTATAAGAAAAGGTCCTTACCTGGCAGACGCGGGGTTCTGGAGAGCCAAGACCGGGGAAGCATCGGAGAAGTCGCCGACAAACGTCCTATCTCTTTCGCGGTCACCCGGACGAGTCCCTTTCTTGAAAGCGGGAAAACGAGGCAAAACCTCCTCGCCTGTCAGCAGTGATCCGCATCCGAGCGGGGGAACGGAAAGAGGTCCCCCCGAGAGAGAGTGAGAGGAGGGCCCCCCAAGCCAGGCGGCCCTCCACCTCACGAACAGGTCGGAGCTCTCGGCGAAGGCGGCCAAGCGTTCCGACCCGCGGCCGTTATCACAGCCATCGGGGAAGGGAGACCACATGAATCGCCACAACGTTTTTTTGGATAAAGTCAAAATGTTTTCTAAGGCACTCGTTCAGGTAGTATGTGTACCGCAATGCTTCTTGGCAGCCCAACTGGTAAGGCCGAAATGTAATTGACAGTAGAACAACTTAAGGGAGCAACAAACTTTATTCGCACTGCGGCTCACCTTCAAGGCCCGTGTCATCCATTAAACCGGAATGCCTTCCTTCCGCCTGTTTACTCTTTTTCCAATTCTGTCCGGAAGCCTCGCGTCATCTCGGCACTCGTAGGCAGAAGTCTCCTGGTGCTGTCGTGGCGCTGCCTAGCGAGGCAACACGCACTGCCTCATGCTTCCCCTAACGGAGAATTCCAAGAAAATGTTGCTACGGCCTCGAAAGTGAGCCGTGGTTCAATCAGGGCGGAAGCTGAAGACACCTGCCTCCCACTGCAGGCAGGGGAGAAATCGTAAGCACCAACGTCGGTGGTCCAGAGAGAGAGAGCAAAAGAAGACCGGATTAGGAAAGCAGACGATAGGTTAGCTATGTTTGTTTTGCCGTGGCGAGATGAGATTTTTCGAGTGCTCGTCAACTTCGTTTATTTTTATACATTGCGCGTCATCGATTTTTTCGTAGAGAATAAAGCTAGAAAAACACTGAATCTAAGCTTTGTGTGCGATTTTTTTCCGCTTCTTCGCATATATCAAATCGTTGCCATCAATTTGGCCCCACTGGGATCACCGATGTCCGCATCTGTGCCCCGCAGCTCTGAAGCGGCCGGAGTGAGTGGAACCTTTGCCTCTAGAATTTTTTTAACTCCTCGGCCGCAGGGGAGGAGCGCAAGCTGAAGCTGGCGCAGTGGGACTCTCTGCGGCCATGGGTGGAGTCGAGGCCCGGCGTAGAAGTGTCTCTGGCGCCCTCGTGGCGCCTGGTGGAGGACATCGGGGAGTGCCACCTGTTCGCCCTCTCGGAGGACGGGGCCACCCTGTGCGTGGCCACCGCAAAGACCGTCCACCTGATGCACTTCAACCTGGCCAGTGGAAACTACAGCCGCCGCAAGGTGGGGCCCCAGTGGAGCACCTTTCAAAACTCGCTCACTCTGCGTTTTCTTTCCTTCAAAGTCATTCTAACTGCTTCGGTGACTCTGAGTCACTGCTCCAGCCTACAAATTCCCAGGTGACGGGATCGAATCCGGGCCGAGGTACCCGCAATCTGACAGGAGCTTATTGCGAAGGTGTCGGGTGACTGAGCTTTTGGTTGCATGTCAGAATGTCCCTGGGTGATCGAAATTAATCTTCAGTCCTCCGGTGAGGTGGGCTAGATGCCCTTCGTCGGTTTGGCACGTAGGAAACCCCAAATTTGACAGACTTCGAAGTCATTCTGGTGATGGGAACATCTGGGCTCCTGATAAACAACCAGCTCATTTATAAGGGACACTGACAGGGTATTTATGCTCACCGAGGTTTTTATTTGAACACGACTTCTAAGAGCCCACCTACCCAGAACACAATTTGCGGCTCGAAATTCCTTTTCTTTCTGTCCCGAAAACAGCCAGTCGAGAATCGACCGGTCTCAGTCGCGCTCAGTCTCGTTTCCATGGTCACGTGGCATTCAAACTATGTGTACCAAATATATTTAAAGTCGTGGGTCATCTAAGGCACACATTCAATATTAAAAAAATAAAGAATATGAACACGCTCTAAAAAATAGTGAAGAATACGCAGATAAAAAAAAATGTGGTCAGCTGTAGCCACGTGACTTCCAGCCATGAGCTTCCTTGCTCGTGTTTCGGTTTCGGTTTCGAGCAGTTGAGTTTTTTTGCTTTATTATATTCAATTGCCATACCATATTACCAAATACCATATTCAATTGCCTGGCAAATAATAAAAAAAAAACATTTTTAGGGGGTGTCAGTGTCCCTTTAACCTCAAATAACGGCCCATATGTGGGAAGGTTGTGTTCCAGCCAATACTCCTTTGTGTTGCCCTCTACCCTGGCTGGTGCGGACGATTGTGGTTGTGCTAGCCAGACCATTAGTATGGGCTCTCGTCGGCATTCCAACCAAATGTTTGTTGTACGAAACTACCCTATACAATCGAACTCGGATATATACAACTTGGAATGGGTAAAAAAGTAGTTATATGTATCAATAATTTGGTATACAAAAGTATGTTAACTTAAGCTCCAGTTGGAATTAGCGTGCGTCTCTGCTAATATTGAAGATTGTCACAAACAATAAAGCATCCAAAAACCACTAAATATGGTAGAACCTCATTAAAGCGTAGCTGGCAAGAACTGCGGGCGCCGCCACTCACGTGCGCACCTCACCGTGCTTACTATAGTCAGTTACAGGTTAAGAAAAGTCTTCGAGGGAAAGGAGGGCTGGGGAGGAGAAAGCAAATGGAGTGCTGGAGAGGAGAGGAGGAAACCCCCTCCTCTCCCCAGACATACTTTCCTCGAAAACTTTTCTTAACCTGTAGCTGACTATAGCGTGTGTGACCACACCGTCAACAGCACAGGCAACGCAATGCAAAAATAGTTTTTAAAACACTTAAAAATTTTTGACACACAGGAAAAATACACTTTCTTCATCTATGGAAAACAGTCAAGAAAGCAACAAAAAAGAACTGACATAAAACTAAACAGCGAGAAGAAAACCTGCAAAACAAAAAAGGCAAAGCAAAAACGGCAAAAGGGTAGACAAAGATAAACGAGGCATTCAAAACACGATTGCACAACTGTTGTCAACTCACTAAACTACCTAACCGAAGTTCTTTTTTTTTTTTGCACTTTCTGTTGCTTGTGGCTGGAGTGGTTTTATCTTTAGCGTGTGCAAACAACACAGCAATGGCAGTGTTTGGGGGGAGCCTCCCTACCAGAGGTGCTGCGGCTCACGGTTCAAGGTATCGAATGTCTCGGGTGGTGAAGTTCAACACAAACGTAAAAGGAGGGGATGTTTTGACTGTTTAAAATACAGAATATTTCTAAATGCGCGGGTTCAATATTATTGGATACAACTGCATTAGGGCATGGGTTCTCCAACCGGGTTCATGCGAAGCGAGGAGCTTCTCCCCCAGTTCACCGTATAGCCATCTGATGAACTGCATTTGGTGCTCTGGGCAACGGTGGCTTCCCTTCGGCAGTTGGTGAACACGAGTGAGCCCTGCAGCTGCATCCACTTCACTCCGCTCACCATCCTGATCGGCACCGACACTTTCTATGAGATTGACGCCAAGGACTACAGCATCGAGCGTGAGTGTTCTCATTGTTTTGTTAGACTGGCTGTTGTGTCCACGCTTATGCAAGGATGGAATGTCCTCATGGCTGTAGTGCGGCTAGGGAGTGACACCCGAGAGAAAATCTTGCGGTACTTATCTGGAGTTTTCATCAACAAAGTTCATTTCATACCTGAAACAGATTCACTAGCACCTAGGTTACGACTGTATAATTGATGCCATTAGTATGCAGCTCCTTCTGATGACCTTGGGTTTTTGAAAGCTATCGAGGTTTTAGAGGTAATCAGATCTGCGCATGCTCATGCTACTCGTACATCCTATTTTTTGGGTCCAGTTTACGCCCGGTGTATCATCTGCATAGGCTAATTTTTGCCAAGGAAATAATATTATTTCGACAGGGTGATTTGCAACCAGCCCAATCTGTTTGCAGCTAGCAACTTTGGTGAAATTTTAGGCAGTTTAACGGTCTTAGATGCCTTTATTCCGCAAGTTAGTTTTTTTGGGAGAATATTGGCAGAATGACGAGAGAAAATACAGGGACACGGGGATATTCGAAGACTTGGCCATAACCGGCTGACCCGGGGTGTCTGGTGCAGCGTTCCTGGACCCCACGGACACCTCCCTGTCCTTCCTGATGTACGGCGCCACCCAGCTTCGCAGCTTCCCGGTGGCCATCCTGCAGCTGGCGCCTCCAGAGTACAACCCTGAGTACCTGCTCTGCTTCCATGGTGAGGCACGCAGTTGGCAACACTTCTACCCCGACGTGGCCTTGCACTGACCTTTGTGCTAGTGTAATGACAGGTCTGCTAGTGTTTATCTAAATTCTTACGCAAATGCAACATTAAGCTCGATAGTGTCATGCTAAGTTCAGTGCCCGAGTCACTCCTAGCAGACGAAAGAAAGGCGGTTGATTGGTCCGGCGAGCCTGTAGCTCCCACCATACTTTCAACTTGAAGGGAGTACAGTGCTGCACTAACTTCAATGCTAGTGCAACAATCAACAATCAACTTTGGTGCTAGTACAACAATCAACTCTGGTGTGTCGCACTAAAGGTTTTATAGCTAGTTTTACTATGGAGATTTCTAAATTTCGGATGCATGAACTCGAAGAACTTTGCTGTCAGTGTGACCACATTTATGCAAACCACATCAATCCTGTGGTGGGCAAATTGGGCCTTTCGACCATTGTCCTTCCGCTTACTGCATAGAGGTAGTAGCCGACAGGTCAGCAGTCGACATTGAACCAACGTTGGCATTGCCGATTTTATGTTGCGCGGGACATAACGTTGCTTTACGGCAAATGCCAAATGTGGAAGCTTTTGGTTTTACATCTGGAGCCGTACGACGTCTGCTTTCAGAACTGGGCGTATTTGTGGACCAGGACGGAAGGCGGACGCGTGAGGACGACCTCAAGTGGAAGCGCCTGCCCCTGGCCTTCGGTGAGCAGGGCCTCCGCGGGCAGTCGGGAGGGGCAAGGGATGCAGTCCTGGCCCGACATAACGGGAGCAAGGACTGTCCTAAACGGGCCTCGCCGTTTTCTCCCATTTTTGCGTGAGGGTTCATGCCCCTGTCGTGGGAGCAGATTGTTTCGGAGGTGCGTACGTGCACCCTTCGTCAAGGAAACAAGTTAGTCTCGCCAATTGAAGAAATGCGGCGGTTCTCGCGTCGCAGTTTAGACCCCGACACGGGGGAATAAGAACACGCAGTTTCTCTACCTAGAGGTTTAAATTGCCGTTTACCAGCCAGCTTGCCCGCACACCCCCGGGTCTCACGCTCGTGACTAGCGTCATTCCATAGCTCGAGTTGCGCAATAATGGGCCTACTTAACCATTCCCTCGCAGCGTACAAGGCACCCCACCTGTTCATTGGGCACTTCAATGCCGTCGAGATTCTGGAGATCAAGCCACGAGGGAGCAAGGACAGGTAGGGAGCCGGCTTAATGCGGCCAACACCTTTAAGAAACAACTCTGGGACCGGAGACAATTTTAAGGCAGAGCGAGTTTTATCGGCCAAATTCTAGGAGAAAACGGTAACGAACGAGAGCCGATTTCCGACGCATGGCCACTCCCTTTCCCAGCGGGCTCCACCGGACGGTACTTGTGAGCCAGCCGCGCTTCCTGGGGCCGTCCCACCTGGGCTCCATGTACCTGGCCTCCTTCGGGCCGAGACAGGTGCGGCTGCTCTCCGTCAACGCGGCCTGCGAGTCCGCTCTGCCCAGGTGAGAGAACGTGCGGGTTCGCCTCTTTCTTCGACGGCGTCCGAACAAAATGGGCACCGGGACTATGGTGCCTGGAAGACTTCTCCGACTGGCGTGTTTAGAGTCCTATCCCGCCCATGCATCCAAAGTGGTCTCCAAGTGGCAACAAACAGCGTCTCAAAAGCCCGAGTGTTACGCCGTCGGATGTTGCGATCCTGGCAGTTGCGTGTTCTGGAAAAAAAGCGCATGAATGCGAGTGTCGCCGTCGTCACGGCTTCCTAACTCCCGTTTGCCGAAGCTTCCCTGGACTGCCGAGTCGGAGAGCAACCTGCAGCAGAACAGGCGTCGTCGGGCGTAAATCAAGGGACCACTTTTTCGGACGCGGTAAACGTGCCGGTGGGACGAAAGCCATTCTCTAGCTGACGAGACTTTGCAAACTCCCTTTGGCAACGCGTAGGCCCTTATTTCTCGGTGTATCGGAAGCGCGCAACGAGGCACTGGCGTCGCAGTGTGGCTTCTGGCGGAAGCATTTCGTATAGACGTCGCGTGTGGCAGCCGGCCCTAGTTCCTCATCGACGTCGGCTCGCCCGAGCAAGGCACCATACAAAACAATCGGGGCCACGGCCGGCGCTACCCTTTTCTACGCGAGGCCCCGGGATTGAGCACCGAGCACCGGTGAAAACCGCCACAATTATCTCGATCTTAGTATGTCCGCTCTGTCCGCGCCAGCGAGCGAAGAACAGTCCGATAATAAGACGAGCGAAAAATACTTCTAACGTGGAACGTATCACTTAGTGGCAATGGTGAACGTTGTCCCGTAGTGATTGCCGGACCGTCGAACGCACAAACGTTTCATAGAGGTATTGCATCCTGCGCAGAAAAACTAAAAACGTGGCGACGTGTTGCCGTCGTTGCCGCCTAGGATTGCGGGGGCCACGATTGAATTCAAGCTCCGATCAACTCCTGCGGGTTGAATGATGCGAGAACGCGTGCGGAGCAAGGTTGGACATGGATACGTTTTCGAACGTCGCGGTGCCAAACCTTTACTTTGGGTCGAGAAACGCGGCTGCGGGAAGGCGCAGACGCGGCCATGACGCTGCAGATGCATTAGAACAGGTCCCAGCAGGCGGTGCTTCACTATGCGGCGTAATGCAGACGCCGTCGTTGCTGTAGCTGCTAAGGCAGATTGGTGCACCCCATATAGGTGTTGCATGCTCCCGATAGCTTTCGTCTCATATCCGGCGGTTGAGCTTGTCTCAACTAGAAGCAGGAGACTGCAAGGTTTGCAACAGATGTTGGCAAACCCATTGTGGCTGGTTATGCTTTACGGCGAGTGTTGAGCCACGGGTGAGGCTTGGAGGTTGTCCATGTGTTTAATGACAACCGCAAGGTTTAACCCAACACGAACTGTTTATTAGTCTAAATCTACAACTCAAGCTTCGTTAAACAGAGAAGAGTTATTTTGCGTGGCGACTTTCGTGGCGTTCCTTTTCGATCTCTCCCTGAGACCTCGTCGTCCCGTGATCATTTTCCTTCTCCTCCTCACGCCGACGTTTCAGATTCCGCTTCTTTTTCGGTCCTCTTTTCACACGCCCAGGTGGTCGATGGCGGTGGCAGACATCTCGTCTTGCTCAAGTTCGCCCGAGCGGGTGTAAACATCACGCGAGGCCATGGGCAAAGCTCAGTCCGTCAAGAGCCCGATGAGGTTACTCGAGCATCCACGTGCTTCCCTCGTGCTCGTCTCTCTTTCTTCTTTGTGTGGACTTATTTTCGTCCTGTCTGTTTCCTCTTTTTACGCTGCGCCGTACCCCGTGAGATTTATCGCCATCTCGTTGTCGGTTTTTCTTTTTCTTGTCCTCCCGAGCTGCGAGTCAGAGTTCAACTTACAACACCATGCAGGTCACATACCCGAGCTTATCTAGGACTCTGATTCCCCCGTCGGTCGTCACGTCGGCTTGGCCAGTTCAGCTGTGCTTTGTAGGATTGTGCCGCAAACGGGTTCCGGGCATTTGGGGCTCATTTTTGCCGAAATTGGGGGTTTGTTTTTCGCTGTGTTTTTTTATAGAAAATTCCCAATTTCTAAGTGTTTGTTCGACGTACAGTCAAACCCGTTTATGTCGAACTCGCAAAAAAAACGTCTACCAGTTCGATATAGCGGGTAATTCGATATAAAAAATTTGACTAAAAAATCCACTTTCTGGCGACATATTACACAATGAAATAGTGTTGCATCTTCTGCTGCTCTTTCTTCATTGCATCCGCGATAACGATATTTTTCTACGCTATCGACGGACTCCAAAATGCTGAGGCCGCTGCCTTCTATATCCGAGAGCACGGGCACGTCCGAGCAGGAGCACCTTCTCCTGCAGAGCGCCGTTTTGCTTTGCAAGTTGGCTTTCCCCTAAGGCAGGCGGCGCGGCTGCATTGAGGGTAAGCCAGCTAGCAGAGCAAGCTGGCTTTTTTTCCTTCTGGGCGGCTGCGTCAACCGCCCGGAAGAAAAAAAGTAATCCTCTTTTGCAGAGGGAGCGGGGAGAGGGAGCACAAAATCTCTCCCCGCTTCCTGCGCAAGAGTTTTTTTTTTTTCCTTCCAAACAATCGACGCGGCCGCACGAAAAAAAAAAAAAGGCCAGCCTGCTCTGCAAGCTGGCTTTCCCCCAATGCAGCCGCTCGCGTTGGGGGAAAGCCAGCTTGCAGAACAAAACGGCGCTCATGGCAGTTCGATATTGGGGGAGGAGCGACCTTGACGCCCCAAGCGGTTAACTTTAGAACTACACGGATGGGGGCAACAAATACAATGACTCAGCGCTCGGCCGACATAACCAAACGCGGCGTCAGCGTTCGGCTGGAGTTCGTGTTCTCCGGTGAGGGGAAGGAGGGGCTCTTTTGTTTCCACTCCGGCCTGCATGAACAATGCAGCATGCACGGTCCCAGTTCAGCACGAAAGCCAAAGTGGGTCACGCTCGCATTCTCTGAGGATAGATCCGACACTTAACGTCGCTTCGTCGATTGTTAGTATTTTTTACATTAAACTGTGCTCCGCGCTCTATTGTAGAAGATGACATGGACATGCCCATGAGGCATCTGGGCATGTGCACAGGCCTTGTGTTGAGTAATTACCGAGGTGTGGGGAAACAAACGGCTCAGAGCGCCCCCTATAGTTCGATCTCCTGCCCAATATCGGTAGCGGCTGCAATTTTAACCCCTTAACCGTTTTTCATTTTTGGCAATTTTTAACCCTAAACCGCCTTTTTTTTTAATCTTTTTACTAGGGATGGGCGAATAGTGAATTTGAGGTTCGAAGCGAATTCGAAGCGAATAGTGATTTCGTCGAATAATTTCGAATCGAATAGTTCGAATAGTACGCATCGCAAATCGCAAAGAAAAATGAGCAACTTGTAACCTGAGTAATGTACACAACTTTTTCTAATAATTAGAACTCACGTAGGCACAGCATTGTATAAACCTATTACCAGTAGAACATTTATTGCAAAATTACACACACAGCTTTTCTTTGTTGCATTGACAAGTTTTCTTGAAGAAATGCCTGTTGCGCCACATGCTCTAGGTGCAGCAGTTTCTGCCGGCTGCTCATTCACAAGTTTCCGCCGGCTTGGTGCCGCTATGTTGGGAGCGGTGTTGTTTCAGGGCCGCCTTCTTTTTTTTTTTTAACGGAAAGTGTGCTGGCGGACGAGAGCTCGTCGAACCGCTAGGCAAGGCACTGATAATAGAAATCTCCGCGTTGGTGGGTCTTGAGCCAAGCCTGGGGTAACATCTCGGAAAGCTTGACCAAAAAGCTTGGGTTTTAGCTGCCTATTCGGGAGCATCGAATAATTCGAAAATATCGAATACCTGCATTCGGATCGAAGCGAATAACGAAGAGAGCTATTCGGTCGAATATTCGACAACACCGAATATTCGCCCATCCCTACTTTTTACCTTACGATTTCAGTTACTCCACGCATAAAGCTCTGTTATGATTGAACGACATAGCAAACAGAAACATTTTATTGAAATCGATTGTAATTGCTTTGTTTTTGGGATTCTCGTGCTAAAAAAAAAGAAGAAAAAACCCAGAATGGAAAGGAAGGTTGTCTGGGCCCCTAAGGCAACTTCGTGAGCATGTGATACAGCTCGAAACATGGAATTACACATAGAGCCTTCTCACACTTGCTGCACCAAAACCTTGTCTTCTTCCTCAGCTTTTCCAAAGATGCGCGTGTGCAGAAGCTTGTTCTTCGACCAGTACCACTCTTGCTCCGGTTTTTGCACAATCCCTCGCAACAGCAGGAGCGACAAGAATACCCGCATCTTCTCCGTTGTTGGTACCCATTTCTTGAAGCGAGAATGCTCGCCGAGTTGGCTGGCGTTGAGCTTTTGCTCAGCGTATTGGTTGGTTTCCCTAACTATCAGCGAGACCGAGCCGTTGTCCAGAAAAGCTTCAAAGTACTCAAGCACGTGAGTGGTTGATTGGACCGCAAATGTCTTACCCGGGCTGCCGAGAAAAGGGAACCGAGGGGGTGGAACACTGTTCATGTCAATTTTCGACCACTGCCGAGCATCGGCAATAGCGCGATCTGGATCGTCGTTGTCCTCCGCTTCGTCCGAGGAGCTGCTGAGTTCGACGTCGTAATCACTGTCTTCTTCACTCGAAGAACAGAAGTAATCGTCAGTATCCACAATGCTATCGAAGTCTTCCTCAAAAGAAACATTTCTTTTCCCTTTGAATGGGCCCAGGCCACACGTGTCACCACCACCAGATACCATTTTTCAATCTTCTCTTCAAAAGTAGAAAAAGACAAAACACAAACAAAACATGCGAAATTGCCGTTCCTGTGCTGCCATCTGTCGGCAGGATCTCAAACTGCGTTATGAACGAGCCTGGGTCGTCTAAGACGGCGAAGGGACGAACGATACAGGACAGACGAGCTACACTCGTCCTAAACGAATTGGGGACAGCTCGAGATGGACGAGCTAGGCTGGTCCAAAACGGTTAAGGGGTTATGCGAAAGCATTAACTGTCCCATGGAGCGAGCCGACGTCATCAGTTTGAAGCGCGAAAACGGCACCTAGTTTCCCTGATCCCAAAGGTCCCATCGGCTGGCGTGCGGCGACGAGGCTCCTATTGGCCGCTGCGCCCGTCAGTTTCAACGACTGCCGCCAGATGGCACTGCGTGTCCGTGCCGCCAGCGCACCGATAAAACTAACCGCCGCAACCCCGTGCCACTACGGGCCCGCGCTGGTTAAAACGGACACGTTGGCGCGCGCTCTGAGGCCTCTGCTCGTCTCGCCACTGACCAGCATGTCGTCGCCTCCATCATCCACATCGTCTGCGGTGCTTCTGCTCGTCTCGCCGACTGACGAACATGGCGCCACCTCTAGCATCCGCATCGTCGCCGGTGCTTCTGCTCATCTCGCCGCCGATGAATATGGTGCCGCCTCTAGCATCCACATCGTCACCGGTGCTTCTGCCACAACTCGTAAACATTACTCGCGCCACAAAACTCCGCGGATCACTCCGCGGCGTTCCATTGGGCATTCATGCTTTCGCATTCACAACTCATAAGATGTGCTTAGATGTCTTCCGACTTTTTTGTTCCATGTAACCATAGTTTTTGCTATACATCACTGTAACATTACTGTGCACAAAAATTGTTCGATACAAGGGATAATTCGATGTAAACGGGTTCGATATAGTAGTTAGTCGTCGTTAGATTGGCTTTCGTTGCGACCCACAAATATGCCAAATTGACCCGCTTGTCCCGCACGGGTGGCACCGGTATCCAAGTTAGAGAGGAGACTGGACTGGCCATCTCGTGGTCATTCTGGAATGACCACGAGATAGAGGAGAGGTGGTCATTCTGGAATGACCGCCTCTCCTCCATGCGCTCAAAATGCCGAGAAAACAAGTGGAAAGGAGGCGACTGCTCGCTAAATCGCGTCTCACGCCATCAATATTGCTCTAGAAAAAAAAATGTTCACGTAAAACTCGTTTTTTGACGCACGTGTCCCACCCAGACTTTTTTTTTTCTTTTCAGGGGTTCTTTAAGAAGTCAAACTGCATAGAATTTTTGTAGAAGTCGGGAAGAATCCGGAACTTGGACAGTGGATTGAGACGCGTTGCTGGCAACCATGACGAGGCTGTTTCTGACTTGCAGCACCAAAGCCAGTTTGGAGAATGGGGCCGAGGAACGCGACGAAGAGCTGGAGTTCTCCTTCACCTCGTCCGTCGTCGAGATGCTGGATGACTGAGGGCCCCTCCCGACCTGCCTCCCCGATATTTATGCAAAAAGAAAGCACACCTGCCATATTTTGTACTTCTTTTAAAGAAAGTTTTATTGTATCATTCTTATTAAATGTGGAAAACTTGCTCCAAGGTTCTTATTCTTAAGTTGCATCACTTTCTCCATCTGGAAGGGAAAAACAAAGAGCGTTCTTGTACTTGTCAAAACAAAGGGGTGGTCACATGCTAAACATGACCCAATGTCCATGTTTTTCTTAGCACAGTACATAAAATCAAGTCCCAAAGGGTACTTTTTGTGCCTAGAGATGAATCTGCACTACATCAACAAGAGGCAACAAGCCCCTTCATTGGCATGAAAGCGACATTTGGGGAAATGGCTTGAATTGGCTCTTACTCTTGCCTCTTGTTATTGTGAGGGGGGCAATGTTTCCTTTCCCTCTTTCATAACTGATGTCATTCTTGAAAGATTTTTTACTTACAAATTCTACCCTGTAAAAGCTGTGGGCCTTCAGTTCTTAAGAATAGTCAATTGCTCCAAAGACTTAGCAAACTGGAAGAACGCTGTTACTTCTACCTCCCCTTCTAAAATATGAGTAGTACTGTGTAAATCCAGAATACACATCGCGACGAAGTTGTTAGGCATAGTCTTGACGGCAAAGTCTAATGGTTTAATTCTCGTGAGCTTGCAACTCGCTGCTCTCCCTGCGACGGGTGGTATTGGACGGATGTATATGGCTGAACCCTTTTAATTGGGCCGCAACTTTCACCACCTAGCCGAAGCTATTAATTTCGTATTAATGTTTATTTTCCGTCAAGAGTGAATGGCGGAGGGAGACTGAGGAAAAAAGCTGCATGATTCAGCTTGACAAGCCCTTAGCACCCCTTCCCTACATTTGGCAGCAGTGGCACAGGAAAATGAACCCATAAATATGCAGCACCAAAAAACAACCATTAAACGGTTCAATTGCATTTAATGAAAAATTGACTCGGAATCAACACGTCGATCAAACTGTGAACAAGGCCAGAGGTAAACTTTTTACGCTTAGGCGTACCCTTAAATCTGCAGATACCGAGACAAAGACTATAGCACATAATTCACTAATTAGACCAAGTACGCTAACTCGCTTTGGTATCTCCACACGGAATAAGCAGACTTGAAGGCGTCTAAAAACGAGCTATTAGGTTCATATTCGACGCATCTAGAAACCGGACTTCTGGGGCGCACTTGCTTACATGAAGGAGTTGCAAACTGAGACAAAAATTAATAGATAAAAACTTCCGTATTTCTTTATCCACAGCAAGCTTAATGTTTGTATTGAACAATATATCGCCTTTGCATCGACCGGATCGGCAAGCATCAACCACACCAGATCAATTCAGCAATACAAATTTAAACATAACGTTTCCAAAAATTTATTGTTCCCCTGGGCAATTCAAGATTCGAATTCACTGTCAAATAAAATTGCCATTCTTTCATTACTCAGCAGTTTTGATAAAGCACTTTATCAGATATTTGTTCGATCACATTTTTAGCGTGTATTCATTAAGTATATATTATTACGAAAACTGCCATTCCTGCTAAGGCTTTCAACTGAGAGCTGCAGTATCAATGAAATAAAAAAACAAAAAAATGCTGCACACAGCAAAAGTGCCTGGAGGCACAGCATAGTTCAGTGCAAACGAAAAAGGTCACATGTTTATTACAAACAAGGTTTCAAAGGTTATTATGCATTTACTGTAAAGTCTTATTTAGGAAAACAAATGCTCGGTGATCTTGTACTGATGAAGTAGGAAGATAGATGTTTCGGGTTTCAAGATAGTTGAGTAATTTAGGGAGTGTGCTTGACAACATTTGCTCACTGTACATTGTTCCTAATTTTCGAGCTTCCAATACTGTTTCGAGTGGGATGAGTTGTCACTCTTGGTGTCAGGGACGCAAGTTGAAGAAAACAATTAGCATTTTTTTGGACGCATGATTTATAGGTCATGCTGCAGTCAATATTCATACTACACACAATTCACAGGCACCATACTCGAGCCCTTAAAAAGAGGTTCGCTAGGATTTTAAAGTATTTTTTTGTAAGACTAGAATTCTTTTTTTATATTGGTATTTGTGGTATTTTCTTAGACTCTATGGTAATAATTTATGTGATAAGGCAAATAATGAATTATAAATTAACTCTAGTTAATTTAGAACTTAATTAAGAATCGCAAAGAATTTTCTATCAACTTCACAGCAACTGCGGACTACCTAGCGGGCACTACACGAGGCTTCTAAGTACATGTGTGTTCCACAAATGCAGTACAGTCAAACTCCTTTATAACGAACGCTCACTGCACCGCACGCTGCAGAGTGCGTGGCCGATTCTGCCAAGGGCCCGCTCCCACGAGAGCAGTGCAGCCGCTTGGAAGGCCTCCTCCGAATCACACGTGACTGCGCAAGACGCTGTCCAATTTAGAAAAGGTCAAATTTACACAGTCGGTGAACGCCTCTCATTCGCTGCGGTTTTAGGGGTTGATGTCAGTGGTTTAGTAATTGTTGCGATTTGTTTTTTGGTAAGTGAGTAAAGTTTGTTTTAAGTTTGAACAGCAGATTACAAACTTTGCCAGTGGCGGCACCGGCGGTACAACCGATAGCTTGGTGGCTACACGAACAGTGTGACGATGGACACCCTCCTACGACTACAACGGACCTCATTTCCAGTGGTGGGAAAATCCCATAACGGCTTTTACCGTAAGAAAATTAATCGGCATCGTGCTCTTTCCACGCTGCAGATGTCCTACACTCGGAGACATCCACCATATGTAGCATTTGTAGGCCATTGTCAATAATAGAGCTGCAGCTCAGGTAACAGTGGCCCGTGTAGAAAGGGTACTGTGCCTCCGCAGCTGGCACTAAACATGCCGTGCAAGGACACCTTGCGGGACACTCACAGGCGAAGGACCTTGTCTTTCCCTCCGCTGACCACCTGCGACCCGTCGGGGCTCCAGTCGACCGTGTACACCTGCAGGGATGCGTCGCCAAAACTGTACAGCCAAGAACGCGTCCGTCAATGATGTACGAGAGTGACGGTGCAAGATGAAGTCTTCAATGCCATCAGCGTTACAAAATGAATGGCTGAGGGCTCCTCTGGAAGAGCCGAGCCTTCGACACCGAGGACTTGCCAATGATCTCTCGGACTAATGCTAAAAGAGATGTAATGGGATTGCATTTGGGATTTCTCTCTGCGCTTTGGACATCTGTCGAGCTGGCACTCCTTGGACTGCCTCGGCATGGAGCTGTTTCTGTGCCAATTATCCCTAGATTGACGGGTCTTCCCACTAAATTTGATGCAGAAATGTATAATTGTACACCAATTAAGATTTTCCCGCTATATTTAGCGGGTAAATCCCACCCACCAAACCTGAATCGGTGTATACCAATTCCATTCGCAGATTCAATTTCCCCGCTAAATTTAGCTGTCGAGCTGCAACAAACAAGTGCTCATGGTTTTGGTGGCCCCTGAAATTCTATCGCATCTAAAAACAAAAGTATTCATCAGTGAGTCAGTTGATGCAAAAGTAATCCAATCTTTGACCTTCGCCGCTTTGAGAATACAAGATACCGAGTACATGGTCGCCACTGCACCTCCGAGCAAGAACACGACTAAGCACAAAACCTGGACGACGAAACAACCCACGGGCTGTATCGTGTGTTGGGCATGTCGTGGTACACTGTGCAACACTATTGGTGCAGTGTCGCGCCAACGGTCATAAAAACAAATACCGTAAAATCCCGTAAGGATGCCCACCCAAAATGAAAAGACAAATGGTGAAAAACATGGGGTGGGCTATCTTTGGGGATGCCACAGCAAAACTTTATCAAAAATTAATAAGCGCCGGAGCACCCGCTACAAACCACGTGACGCGGGAACTGATACCGCAGATCGCAGACGCAATAGAACCGCATTTCGCGATGCAATATACACCAACTCATGTTTACAAACAAACCGGAGCGCCCCTAGCAAACACCACCGGCGCCGCGCATGCGCGGTGGACGGTGGGCAAGAAGCCCACCGTCCACCGGTGGGATTCTTCTAGCTATTTTCGGTCGCGACGTCGCTCGTGCTGCAAAAGTGCGATGATCGACGTCGATACTGAAAATCGGAAGCGGGAACAGACCAAGCGTAACAAGTCGGTGATGGCCACTGGTACCAATGATCAACATCTTGTATCTACTGTTTACACCGAGCCTACTTAAGTGTTTTGAGGCCTGCAATTACTTCTTATTGCAATCACCGAGTCAAAGTTTGGTTTACGGGCCGCTTTTGTTTGAACGAGCAGACGACAAAAAGCAGACAACTTTGAAAGAGCAGACGAAAGTTCGAACGATCAGGCGGCCGTGTGAATTTGAAGACGCACTGAACCCGTGGGTGGTCCGGACAACTTGGCGGTTTTCTCTCGTTCATGTTGGAACAAAACAAACACATCTGGCGACCACGAAAGGTTGAACGCACAAGCAATCGTAGTTCGACAGCGTCTTGTTTGCCCTTTTCACGGCTACTATCCAAGTTCTCGGACGAACGGAGGGGGCAGAAACACATGAAAACTGATCTTCAAACCTTTCCAGACTCTCTTGGTACAGCCCCCGTCGCAGCATTTTGACGAGAAGGCAGGTTTTTTGTCTGGTTTCTTCCGAGAGAACACAGGAATGCATGTCTCGCACGGCGACTTCTGCCCACCGCCCCAGACCGGAAGTGCGACCGACGCACCACCACCGCGGCGTGACGTAGGAGAGTTGAGTTCGTGTATACTCGCAGGAACAACTCGCGTGTCACACAAGCCGATATCGAGCGCAGATCGCAGACAAAAACGCGGGAACCTGCTATAAACTCGCTTTTCGGACAGACCAGTACCGCCGATCGCGCCGTTGATGCGAGATTCCCGTCGGACATCGTTTGAAGTCTAACGGGAATCGGGGGGTGGGCGATGTTTCGGAATTTTTATGTTACAGATATTTACCCAGAAAAACTGGATGGGCGATCTCTGGGGGAGGGCGCCCTTACGGGATTTTACGGTAGTACGGCAGGAAGTGCTCCTTTGGGGCACTACCCTAAGCAGCAAATTGCGGTGCTCGCCAATGCCCTTTCAAATATGCGAAAACGCGCCAGTGTCACACGCTGCACATGTAGCTCGTGCCTTACGAACAAAATGCGAGCACAAATGGCGTCAAACCACAACCAACTATTTTTCAGCAAGCTCACGCGCATAAGTACACCCTTCCCTGGCTTCGCTTCTCGCCGTGGCCATTTTCAGAGGACGCCGTATCGCACGACCAACATCGTCGGCATCTATCTACGCGTGTACTGTCTCTTTCGATTACTTCTTTTTTTAGCGTTGGTAGTACAGTGCAATCTACTTATAATGATAATGAGAAAACCCGAAAATGCAATCTTTATAATCGATTATCGTTGTATCTGGACTAGAAACTGATCGTTTCTAGTCTAGAAACTCTATAAACTGATTGTTATAAGCAGTATTAGCCCCGAGAGCGAACACAAGCGTTGCTGCGGTCGCCGCGCCCTGATTGGGTAAGGTGTACCGTGACGTCAGGGGGAAGGACACCGCTCGGCGATCTCGCATCCGGCTCGCTTCCCTGCACCGGTTTCCTGCTTTGGCGTTGTGTGCTGCAAGCACTTCAAGGGAGCGGGATTTCGTTTACCGGGTGTACAAGACGCTGGGTTAGGCCGATATTGACTAGCTTCCCTGTACATTTATGAGCCTGCTTGTCACTTTTACCTTTATAATCGGGTTACAAATCCCGAAAGCTATCAGCGGAGGCAATTCTGCCGATGAACCTCCCCGTTTGTCCACACGACACAAGGCAATCCTGCGACGGGTCGGTGAAGCGGCGGCGTAAGTGTTTCAGACGCTGGAATTCTGTTCCTTGCATGTTCATGATTCAGGAGAATATTACATCCCACTCTGCAGGCATTTGAAATGACATTTATATCGTGGGCCTTTGGGCGGTCGGCGAATGAGCTCACGACCCCGACTCTGCGCGTGCCACTCTGCGTGCGCTGGTTTGCAGATGTCTTAAAGGCCATCGGTCTGAAGACCTTTGAAGTGCTCGTGGAACAGGGTTGTTTTACATAAATGTAGCTTCTTTGTGAATTAATATTGTAGCGAAGGTGATGTCGAGGGAAAGAAGACAACGAGGAGAAGAACACAGAGTGCTCGCGACAGAGTTTGAAGCCTACGAGCAAAGCAAGCGGACGTCCAGTAAATGAACAGCTTGTAAGCTGTAAACGCTACATTGGTGTCAAAAGTGAAGCTCCATTCCAGGCCGACGTTTTCCCCGAAACATGGAATCCACATCCGCTCCCCAAGGTGAACACACCGCGAGTGTCGGCGCCGGAAATCTGTCCGCCTCGGACCCACCAGCTTCCCAACTCGTAGCCCTTATAACCAACCACCTCCAGCATGATGAAGCCTCCTACGCACGGCGGGAGAGCCAGCTTCTGCAAAGCGCGACCTCATCCTTTCGGGAATTGACAATCTCTCGCTGACACAACTTTTTTTCCTTTACCCTGCCGATCCAGAAGTTCATAAAACCAGTAACACGCTAAAAAATACTTTGTCGTCGGGGTGCGACGGAATACAGACGATAATACTAAAAAAATGCGGTTTCATTATCGCGCAGCCTTTGGTTGATATTATCGACACAATTTTCGCGACTAGCTCTTACCCTGACTCACTCAAAATAGCAAAGTGATTCCAATATTTAAAAAAGGAGACAAACTAAAACCAGAGAACTATCTACCGATCGCCTGACTTCCTGTTACAGTCAAACCCGTTTATAACGAACAGCAGGAAACGCCACGATCAGTTCGATATAGCAAGTAGTTCGATATAGCAATAAGTATTTACAACGAACTTCCACGATGCGTTCGTTGTAAGGCGAGCTTCTCTTTCTTTCTCATCTCTTCGCTTCCACCTTGTAACAAAGCACTATAAAGTTTTTTGCATGGGTGCAGAGTTTGTTCTTTTAGCTCATCTCCCCTTTTGAATGGCTTCTCTTAGTAGGCAACCGCTTTGGAATGAGAAGTATTTTTTTTCTGTGCGTACATGCAGTGTTTTTGTAGCTTTCTCCCCTTCTGAATCGCTTCTCTTCGCCCAATTTTGTTCGCAACTTAAGCTTTCATAATTTTCTTTCTTTTCTACTTTTTGTTTTTGGTGGGGGGGGGGGGGGGGGGGGCGCCGCAGAAGGAGAAGGGACAGGCTAGAAGATGATTGTTTGCGCGTTTTTGGAAGCCTTCCAGGAGGTAAAAAGTTTGATACAGCCAATATGTTGTTCGTTATAAAAAATACTTTTTACATGCATTTTTATTTAAATTTTCTGCGAGTTCGATATTGGCAATAATTCGCTGTACATGGGTTCGTTCTAAACGGGTTTCACTGTATTACAAAAGTTATAGAAAAACTACTACTAAAGCGACTGAACCTGTTCTTCTCAGAAAATAATTTGATCAATCCGTCACAATATGGATTTCTTAAAGGGAAATCAACAGAACTCGCGTTATTAAATCTGGTAGAGAAAACAAAGCAAAACATTGAAATGACGTTATTAACAATGGGAATCTTTGTAGACCTAACAAAAGCGTTTGACCTTATTAACCATGAACGTTTACTACAGAAATTAAGTGCTTACGGAATTCGTGATGTTGCTCTCAATCTAATCAATGGTTATCTTTGTAACAGATGTCAATTTGTCACTTTAGCCGACACTATTTCAACAACTACCGTATTTACTCGCACAATGAACGCACTCGCGTAATAAACGCACCCCCCAAGTCGGCCCTCAAAATTTTGACTTTTTTTTTTACTCGCGTAAAAACGCACCCCCAACTCGGACGTCAAAATTTTGACCCCCTCCCCCCACGCGCGCAAAATGAAGGCACTTTTCTATCCTGGTGCAGCGAGGTCGCGAAGGCATGGGCGAACAAAGCGCCTCGCAAAAGGCGCTAAAAATAAAAAAAAAAAGATCCAACGGAAGCAAGAGAAAAAAAAACATGGAGAGGAGCTTTTTTTTCTTTTTGCACAGCGCAGTTTGGACTTTGGGTCGCACGCCGCACGCAAGGAGATAAAAAAGAGAAAAAGAAGCCCTCGCTTAAGCAAAGCGCGCATAATGAAGGCATCCTGCCCTCGCCCCCTCCTCGCACTTTGGAAAGAGAAGCGAGAAGTCCTCGAAGTGAACGCACTTTTCTATCCTGGTGAGCGAGGTCGCGAATGCATGGGCGTGGGCAAACGAAAGAGCTCGCGAAAAGCGGCAAAGAGAAAAAAAAAAACCACGGAACCAAGAGAAAAGAAAAAAACATAAAGAGGAGCTTTTCGTTTTCCTTTTTTTTTTTGCACAGCGCAGTTTGGTCCGGAGGTCGCGCGTCGCGCGCAAGGAGATAAGAAAAGCGGAGAAGTAGGCAAACAAAACAACTTGCGAAAGGCGGGGAAAAAACAAACAAACACGGAAGCAAAAAAAACAAAACAGAGGAGCATTTTTTTTTTTTGCGCACTGCAGTTTGGTTTTGGAGTCGCGCGCTGCGCGCAAATAAGAAGTTACGTGGATTTTTCCGGATTTAGAGGTCCGTTGATTATGCGAGTAAATACGGACGCAAAAATTTTACTTCGCGTAATGAACGCCCCCCCCCCCCTAACTTTGCATCGATTTTTCGGGAAAAAAAGTGCGTTCATTCTGCGAGTAAATACGGTAAACCTATTACCATCAGTGTTCCGCGAGGCTCAATATTAGGTCCCTTTCTTTTTTTTAATATATATTAATGACCTGGCAGCCTATTTACAAAAAGATTGTGTTCTTTATGCGACGATACAAATGTTTTTATATCTAATCCAAGCGTGATAGAACTATACATGGAAGCTAATAACACTTTAGAAAAGCTAATTGGTTCCCAATATAGCAAAAACAAACTACATAATTTTTGCCCCAAAAAACAAACAAATTTTAAACACACCTCAGCTTTTGTTTTCAACAACGAACCTACCTCGAGTGTACCATACTAAATTTCTAGGACTACCACTTCACCATCAATTAACATGGCATCAACACGTAAAAGACACCACTAACAAGATATATTGAAATATACCGATTCTATATAAACTATGGCACATATTTTCCTTACGAACCCTCCAAATGCTTTATCGTAGCTTTATTCATACTCACATTTCGTACGGGTTATCTATTTATGGATCGACATATAAAACAACACTAAAACCCATAGAAATTCCAGCAATGCCATTTGTTAATAGGCGCGAAAGTGCTCAATTCGCATACCGCTTCCTCAACATTTTAGCAGTTCATCAATGCCTCGATTATCGTATAGCATTATTAACATTTAAGTTCATCACCAATCAGATAACATGCTCTTCGATTAGTTTTACTCATCAAGATGTCATGTATCTTCTGCGTTCACATTCCCAAGCGTCACTGTCTGTACCACACATACAAACTAATTATGGCGCGTTCACCTTCATTTACATTGCTACTTAAACATGCAACTTCCTACCACACAGCCTAACTGCCATGTCATCATTCTATACCTTTACACGAGCCATACGTGCACACATACTATTTGAATGATTCATCAACAATTTCTATAGTGAATCTCCTGCAAATGCGGCCATATTTCTTCATTTTCATATACCAGCTGCGATTCATGCGTTGCCTGCCCTGTCAACCATGCCTGAAATGTTGGTTGAAATTCTACCTGCAGTTACAGGCCATACCTCAATAAAGCCACATATAAAAATTTACACTTGGTACGAAAAACATGCACAAAAAAAATTAAATAGAAACGAGCGCGCTGACAGCCAATGTCGTCACAGCCTCCACAGGGCGAGAGGGGCGAGTCGGGGAAAACTTCTGTCCTCGCCATGATGTCACCCCGGTTCGCTGTAAGGGGGCGTTACGCAAACTTCTCGGGGCTAATATCGTTATAAGTGGATTGCACTGTATGGGGTATGAAAAGCAACGAAAACTGATACGACAGCACAATGCCAGTGGGCTCGATGGGTTGCCCGTCACTTGCGGTTTGCACACAACCTCGCGGACGGTGCTCGGGACGGCAGCGCCACGAGCACCCACCTCGTCGGCGTGACCCGGCAGGTCTCCCGCAATCTTGCGCGTGGACACGTCCCACAGCTTGAGGGTGGAGTCCGAGCTGCCACTCACGAGCAGCCGGCTGTCGGCGGACCAGGCCACCTGGTACACCGCCTTCACGTGGCCCCGCAGGGCTGCCAGGAACCTGGACAAGGCCGTGTCTCTTTCTACACCTCGAGAAGCATTCTCGAGAGGCTCGTTCGATTTACCTGTACCGGTTCGCACCAATGCAGAAAAGTATGGGGCAATGTACGAGTGCAGATAGGCTGCACTTATAAATCAAATACGGCAATGTGCATTGAGTGCGGCGGGTGCAGGTAAATCGAACGTAGCAAATGATATCTGCCACAACATCCTACCAGGCAACAGATCTAGGAGCGAGTGTCGGAGAATGCATTGCACAAAATCAAAAGGAACAACACGCTACATGTCCGAAAGCCCGGTAAATTGCACGCATTAACACTATGGCATTCCTGGGGGAAAAATATCACTCGCACAAAAACTAATCTGAATTAAACAATGCGCAAAAAAAGAGGCCACTTGCATCTTGCCAGCTGAAACATAGTGCAAACATTTCCGGGCAAAGGTTTTCAAACTGGATGGCTTTCACGCGGTGCAGTCGCACGCGCGGGAAAAAAGAACTGCCGAATAATTGCGCGTCCACAGCATCCCCTTTTGGTTGCCCGGCTTTCTCCAGGTGCATCCGCACTATGCAGCAGAAACTACACCCGCACCGTGAGGAAGTTGGCTAATACGACACTTCCAGCAGCAATACATAAAACGGAAGACTCCTTTCTCGTTTCAGAAACCAAATGCTCGTCTTAGTTTTGCTGTGCCCGTAAACAGAGTGGCCGTGTCGTCTGTGCTCGAAGCAGCGAACATCGCGTACGGGCCAATGTTTGGCTCAGTCGTTCAAGACTCGCGCGCTTCCGGACCGACAGCGGGAGTCGAGGAGGCAGTCCCGTGCCTCTTAGGGGCGTCTCCCGCACGGACGGCAAGCGGACAGGAGGAGGCGGCCACCCACTTGCCGGTGCGTCCGTCCCACAGCTTGACGGACTTGTCGAAGGAGGCGCTGGCCAGCAGGCGCATGTCGGGCGAGAAGCGCACGTCGTTCACCAGCTGCTGGTGGCCCGTCATGCGCTCCAGGGGCCTCTTGTCCGTCTCGGGCAGCCACAGGGCCAGGGTGAAGTCGTCCGAGCCCGAGGCCAGCCGCTCGGGCTCCCCGCCACGGGCTGCCTCGTAGCGCTCCTGCGCCTGCCGCTGCAGCTCCTCTGCGAGGCGGGAGGGATAGAGGGCGGCGGCAAAGTCGCTGGCACCCGCTACGTGAGCCGACGCGAACATACTGCGCTATGGTGCGACCACGACCGATGCGTGTCTCTTCCTTTCTGGATGACTCGCGGCATAAAAAAGACTACCTAAGACCATCGTTCTCGGTGTAATACTAATCCAATGTAAATGTCACAGTATCGCGCTGCTGTTTGGAAATTTTCAGAAACAAAATCTGGACTTCTCCAGTGATCCCTACAGTAACTCCAAAACGCAGTGGGAACGTTCAGTAGCTGCTCTCTCGGCTCCCAACGGAGCAGCTCGAGTTGGAGTTCTCAGAGTGCATACTGAACGGCAAAAGAAGCGCGTCTCTTCACCAGCTTTTATGCAGTTTCCGCTTCCTCCCTGCGGCAGACGGTCTCCGAATAAACTGGAAGCAGACGACGCCGAGCACAATCGCTTTTATTTGACGTCGGTATTGAAGAAGTCTCGACAAGGTCATTAGTGAAAAAGCAAGTGACTGTAGACATCAGAACTGCTGTTCGAAGCGATCCAAAGCGATCGAGCCCTTTGAAGGTCGGTGAAAAGGCCGCTACCATTACAAAAACCCAAAAAAAAAAAACATTGTCAACACACCGAAAATATAGAACTTGGTTAACCTATGCCGCCAATTGCGATACTTTTATACGGCCATACTTTTGTTGTGCACTTCTTTACGAACTTCCTATAAAATGTGTTCGTATACACACGGGAAGTCGGCTGCGCTCGGAGATCAAGGTTTTGTCGGGCGGAGCGAGCGTCAGCCAACGTCTCTTACTCGCATACACCCCGATTTTAGGGGTGTGCGAATACCGAATAGTAGTTATCGAATCGAATACCGAATCGAATTAAGAAAAAAAAGCCGAATATTGAATCGAATATCTAATAGTGACTTTATTTGTAGGAATTTTCCAAAGTGTGCTCTGAATGAAATTATTATACATGCAGAGTACCGTAAAAACCCACATATAATACGAGGTTTTTTTTTCCCCAAATTTTGCCATGTAAAATTTGCGGCTCGTATTATACGCGGGTCCCAACAATTTTCAGCTTCGATGAGGCGCAATCTCACGCAGGTTGACGTAGTATCGGTTTCGAAGCAATATGGCGTGCAAAACAGCTATCATCATCATTAAAATCACAATGTCCGAGGCGCCACCATCCGTCCACAGTCAGACCAGTTAACGTGGTTTTCTTTTTGTGATCTTGCAGTCGCCGATTTCTGAGTGTGGCAAGTGTGTTCTACACAAGAAGGTTATAAGTACTAGGAGGGGCACATTGCAGTATTGGTGAAGCCTAGTCATAAAAAGTTTAAACGATATCGGGTCCAACGTGACCGCAACCTCTGGCAATTGGTGCGCGTGACATGTCACGTGCGAGGTGGATGGTTGATTGTAGAAGGATTCCTTGCAGGCTTGCACGCGCTCCGTCCGGTAAGTTTTATCAGATCGAAGGCTAGACGAAGGCTAGCTAGGGTCACGTGATGTGGTCATGTTGGGCTGATAAGTGAGGAGAGTAAGGAGGAAAATGAGAAAGAGGCGAGGCATCAAGGGAGCATGGCTTGTAGAGGCTACGCGGCTGTTGTCATGCCCTCTCCTTCCCTTCTATCCTCCTTGGTCCTACATCGGCGCTTCAATTTGAAACGAGGGGCTTCACTCGTGAAAAAAATTAGGCATGGCGCGGAATTCCGGCCTTCCAACAATTCCTCTCTGGAAGCGGCGCAAACGGGATGTTTCGGTTGCGATTCAAGATTACATTGTGTCACAATCAGGAGTAAATCTGCGTGCTATAAAGTTTGTGGCGTTCGTTACTTTTCTTTCTTCTAATCTGCGTTAGATTTTTGAGGAATGGTAGGAATAATAGGTGTTTCTCGCATGGACTGTTTAACATTACGGCGCTAACATCGGGAGGAAAAACGACTCTTGTCAGCTCCGCGCCGACCGCGCTTCTTTGGCCAAATATATCGAATATTCGAGGAACCGAATACTGGGAATTTGATTCGCGAATCGAATTATTCGGGAACTTCCTATTTGATTCCAATTCGTATATTTGAGTATTCGCACACCCCTACCCGATTTAGCTACGCAAACAAAACATGAACCGTAACCATGTTCCGCGTGAGTGTCCAACCACGCACCAGTCACGTTCATACCCTGCCTTCCTCTGCTCAGCACGGACAGGACTGTCGTCGCTAATAACCGAGCTTCCGTGCAACGGCGATCAAAACACAGCATCAAATTAACGTTTAGGTGCATTTTCCAAAAAGAGCCTATTGCGTTATTCGTCTTACTTTGAGCACTTTCATTAACAAAAGCGAGCAAACCCAACCCAACCCACGCCGCAGCTTTTCTCAATATTTTGTTTGTTTTTTTTCTCTTTCAGTACGCACTCAGTGTGGGCTTTCCCATTGGGAGTAAATTTTGTTCGGAAAAAACGAGATTGCCTTCACACACCTGCGCCGCAGTCCGCGCCGTCCGCACGGCCCTTCCTGGGGTCAAAGGCTCCGGTCCGCATTGCGTAGTCCGTGTTGAGTGCCAGTACATTCACCCAGTGTCCGTGGCACTGAAGAGTCCTGCACAGGATGCCCTGGGCACGGGAAGATCCAGCCAGAATCGACATTCTCACCCAAACAGTGGCTTCCCGCACCGGGTCATTATACTCGTCCGCACCTTAACTATCGTAGTAGAAAAAAGTTTGGTTCCTCGTGCGGTTTTAGCAATTTTCCCTTTGCATGGTGACACTTTATATGTATACTTCAGATTACTTATTTGTTACTCAATCGAAACAAACATGTTTCAAATGTAAAGACAAGCACTGCTTTTTGTCTGCCAACCAAGTGTTACAAGTAGAAATTTAAGTGTTGCAAGAAGGAATTTGTGCAAGGTATGCGCGGAACTCTTCAGGTGACAACTTGTATAGGAACCCAGGTGCTCGCAGACTCGAGGGTAGCACCCACTCGCTTGTTTCCCCCTCTATACTCTTTTTTTCACCTCAAGAAAAAAAAAGCAAGTTTTGCACATCGTTCATGAGCCACGCGAAGTAGTTCTTACACGATTGGGTTGTCGGAGGAAGAAAAAATGCTTTTGGTGTTTGAAACGTGCAAAACTTGACAAGATAACATGTATCTAATCTAAAATGCACCAGATATATCTATGTAAAGGGGGAAATTAGTAATGCTTGGCAGGAGCCGGACCTTTTTTTACTACAGTTCTGGAGGTGAAAACGAGTATAACTAAAGCGCATTCACGGTTAAAGCGCTAGTTTAGCATATCTGAACCATGTGCTGCGTAACTATACAAAAAGCACTCCCTAGTCTGTAAATTATTTTGAACAGCTTTTGCACCGCTTTCTTCTGCCGTGCTGGGAGGGGGAAAAAGCTCCTTGGCTGTCATTCATGGCACTTCTCGCGTAGTAGACAGCGTAAGCAATTACCCATTGTTTAATTTATTGTCACGGCTGGAATTAAGGTTGAAATACAAAACGCTACTGTGGTAGACAGTGGAACACGCATTACACGGGGAACCGACGTGGGTGGTAAAATTTGGTGGTTGACACTAACCTGACGACTATAAATGACGAGACAAGCACGTCGGAGATGCAGACCATATTGCACTATGCACATATAACAGTGGTGCTACTGCTGAGACCAGATTTGGAGCAATTTTTGGAGTACCCAAATATTAGATTTGGAGCAGTTTGGAGCACCAAAATATTCCTTTTTGGAGCCCCTACATGTGAATTTTGTAGCACTCTGGAGAACCTAAATATAATTTTTCGGAACATTTTTGAGCACTTGTGTACCGAGTCTAGTACCTATGTGTAGATTGATCATTTTCGATGCTGCTAAATGCTGCTGCTACGTTTTTCCACACAAGTATGATATATTGGTCGAAGAAAGACATTGAAAATGAGAAAATAACCACCTTTCAGGAAAAGTTCGCGAGGAACTAGCAGGCACTATACCTTCACAATAAAATAGATGACAAACCGGCTCATCTAAACTTATTACACCTTGTTTATTTCAAACACAAAGAGCTTATGAAACTACTCATCTAATATATATCACCTGGTTTATTTGAAATACCATAAGCTTATTAAAGCCTGCTCTTTTTTAAGTTTTTGTAGCTTTTCATTCAAACCTGCAAGCTTGGTCATATTTTCAGCAAGACTTGCGTTTGCTTCGGCCAAAAAGCACCTGCCCAGATTCAATTTCCTCCAGGTTTCTGCGAGCCAATCCAGTCTTGATCAGTCCCTGGGCATACTCCAGCATTGCCTTTGACGATTCTAAGCTTCTTCATAGCGTCGGTCCGCACCGTCCTGTCCTCACGAAAATCGTCCGTACTCACAGGCGTACTAAGGCGGTCGCTACGATGTAATGAACCCTTCAACTGAAAACAGGAAGAAGCATCTACGACAGCGGCACTCGTCAAGGAGAGTAACGGAGAAACTAATCCACATGTCAACAAACAAAGCAAAAAATGTCTCGCTCATCACTTTAAAGAAAAAGTGGCGGCGCATCCGCTAGGTGTCTTCCGGTTTGTTGCAGTCAAATTTGCCTTGACTAGGATAGGTGGCGCATGACGCCGCCCAATTCCCATCACCCGATTTTGGAGCAGTTTGGCGCAATTTCGGGTGCTTTTGCGAATTTTTATCAGGATGACGCAGGAAAACCTCTCTGGCGCAAAATGGCACAGGGGTGGAAGCCCTGATGTAAGCAACTGGACAAAGCACTGCGTTAATGACTACAGGATTCTAGTGTCTATGCTGTGCGGTACACGTAAGACAAGGCAGGATGCACCAATCTTATTCAATGTCCATTAAAACACTGCAAAGGTGCCAGCCGGTCATTTTGTTACACACCACTGACTAACATCTCACGGCATGCAATGACACGTGCTCACCGGCTCGGGGGGGGAGGGGCAAAGACTGGAGTGGAGTGCGGCAAATTGTAAGCGCCGACATTGGGGGTATCGAGAGGACACATGAGAAACAGAGCTACGAGAGACCGGAAAAACAAAGCAGACGAAAGGTTAGGCGCAACTGCTTTGCCGTTCCACGTTAAAGTCATTCAACTGCTTGTCAACTTAAGTTTTAAAGCGCAGGTCTTAGGCGCCCGTTTCCGGCCTGAGCGCCGTTGCCGTCGGCATAACCGCGGCGACGTTTCGGCATGGTGACTGTACCAAAACGTCCTCGCGGGGTCACGTGACGTCGCGGGGGTCACATGACCCCCGTGAGGTCAGATGACCTCCGTGAGCTCACGAGGGTCACGTGACCTCACGGTTACGTCGACAGTGCTCAGAGGGAGGAGTAGCAGGCAGGATGAGGAGGTGAGGAGGAGGGGTATGCCCTCCCCTCAGTACCCTTCCCTCCTCCTCCTCCTCAAGAGCTGCGCTCTAATTCGGCGTTACAGGGAGTTGTAAACGGCCTCCATTTTTTTCTTTACAGCACGGACAATGTGGATGTCCCGTAGCAAAATTAAGTCAAAATATACGAAGTGCCAACCTCGCGAGCAATATTTTCTGCTTCTTCGGATTTGCTAAAAGCGCGCCAACAGTCCGGGCCCACTGGGACCACCGAAGTCTGTATGCCCTGCCATTACGAGGCAGCCAAAATCCACGAGAAAATGGCAGACTTTTCCCTCTAGAGGAAAAGGTCTACCATTTTCACGGCTCTCGAGCCTTGTGCGGCTCTTGAGGGCCAAAGTGCAGCTCCCTAGGAAACCTACCCCACGAACGCAAGATAAAAAAAAAAAAAGAAGACATAACAATAAAGGCAGCTTGCATTTGGTCAGCTTTGTGCCATCATACACTCTAAAAAATTCTGCTCAAAAAAGAACTCATGAAGGTTCATCGGCTGGTCCAGGTTTTTCACCCTAAAAAGTTATTTTAAGCGCCCCCAAAAAGGGTTCTTCGGGAAAAACCAATAAGGGTTTTTTTTAAGCTCCTTTTCTGATGCCAAAGAGTTCTTTATCATCCAGTTGTGTTTCTAGTGTGCCAGGGGGCGATAAGACTCGAGGCAAAACTGTTCTTTACGAGCGGAAAGAGTTCTTGGGGACACCAAAGTACCTTTCAAGAATATGTCTTTTTATTTTATAGCGTACGCACATCGGACAAGGTGCTTGTTTTACAAATGGGGACTCGCAGCAGGGAATTGTACTGAGCAATTGCTGTATAACTGGAATTAGCCATAATCTCCCACAGAGCAGAAAGGAAAGAATTTCAAACAGTGTCACGTTCTATTATTATTGAGGCTCTTCATTCAAAATGGTTCCTTCTTAGGGTTCCGGCCACCCCGCTCTAGAGTCCAGACGCGTGCTCTCACCGTGTCGGCCCTCCACACCTTAATGGTGCAGTCCTGGGAGGCCGTGTAGAGCAGGCCAGAGCCCCCCCAGCGGACGCAGGTGACGGCCCGCGTGTGGCCGGACAGGGTCAGCCGCGTCTGGCCCAGCACCACGTCCCAGACGCGCACTGTGCCGTCCTTGCCACTGCTCGCCAGCCAGCGGCACTCCCCGTTCCTGCGGGACCAAGACGCCACATTTAACTCTCCTCTCGCGGGCCTCCTGACTGGGCGTCGTAACCAGGGAATAGGTAGTTTCTTTGTATGAATAATCTAGAATTAGATCTAATCATTTTGAAGAGAATAGTTTGTGGCCGTTCATACAGTCACGGTAGAGAACCCTTTAAACTAGGGAACAAAAAAGGGGACAAACACGACAAGGTCTGAAGGGTTCCCTACCATGATCATTTACCTGCACAATTACTCTTATTTCAATACAGTCGTGTCTCATTAATGTGGACACTCCCATACCCAGAAAAATCGTCGACAATAGTGAATCAAGGTCAAGATCACAAATAATGAACAAGTGGGGTTACGAGAGACAGAATCTATCGAGGAAAAAAAATGCTAACTGATTTCTATGGACACTTCGGTGTTAGCTATCAGAAACGCAATCCCCAATAGATTTGAGACGGTAGACTCATTGGTTCGAATTAAGGTATGTTCCGGAGCATTTCAAAATTCGAAATACAGTGGTGTCTCGTTAATATGGACTGCTCTGTTCCCGTAAATGATCGTCCATAATGTGAGTTGTCCATTATAACGAGACAAAAATGCATGTATTTTCCCAGTTTGTCCCCGAAAGTGGTGTCCATATAGCGGGGTATCCATATTAACGGGGTCCATATTAACGAGACATGACTATACTTGGAAAATATTCCAAGCTGCTGTGTAGCCCCATTCAGTTCAAACTTCGAAGTGAATATGGCATTATTCTCTTCAATATTCGAAAGTTCCGAATATTTGCGCAACCCTCGTTGTACCGATGAGAGAATATCTGCTGGATTCATTTTACGGTGATAGCTGCTAATAACTCTTTCCGGCAAAACTCGGCGGCATCCGTAGGCAAAACTTTTACACGCTCGCGGTGGGAGAGAGATAGCGTCGCTGCACTGTTGCTGTCTCCCCATTGCCGTCACTCCTCGTACAACCACGTCATCCATGGCTAGACACACTGTCGGCTGTTGCACACTTTCTCCCTCGCTCGCCGGAGAACCTGCTAGAACCCCGAAGGTTCGCCGGTGCATCTACACGTTGCTATACGTCCAAGAAGCAAAAATGGCAAGCACACTGCGCTAAGAAGAGTAGATGGAAGGCCGCTGCGGCATGAGAACAGTAAGTGGTGCAGGACCTCGACTATCACGCATGAAAGGAGTAAGTGCCAAAGGCATAAAGACCCCCCTGTTCGCAAGGAAGAGGCACATCTTGGAAAAGCATTCTGCAAAAGCACGCATCTCCATAAGTTCTCTACTGAAAGCAAAAATCCTGAAGCAAATATCCTAAAGCGCATCCTTTATCGACGCAACAGCTGCCGCTGTCAATCGCAGCACACTGTCTGTTTGCTCGCAATTTTTTTATATAGAAGTTTTCTCGTGGTGGCAGAGTCTGATCTCATCTGAAGGCTTACCCCCGAATTCACAAACCTCACTCCAATTGAGGCACCCTCAACTTCCTCGAGGAAGGCGCGAGGGCCGGCGCTGGCCAATCGCAACGACGGATAGGCGGCCTAGGCTGCTTATCCGTCGCCGTGATTGGTCAGCGTTGGCCCTCGCGCCTTCCTTGAGGAAGTGGAGGGGTACCTCAATTGGAGTGAAGTTTGTGAATTTGGCGGTTAGTTTTAAATCTATGAAAAAGAGGAAGTGTGAGCTTTGCTTTCTTTTGCAGTTAATTAAAAGGTGTCACAATATTAATAGACGGGAAATTTCTGAAGGGCAAGAAACAAGATACTGACACATATTTTTCATTAGCACCATTTCAGCTAGAAATAAGTAGTTTTAAAGTGGGACTTAGGTTTCTGGTCTAATGCAAGATACTGATGCAGTTTTTCATTAGCACCATTTCAGCCAGGAACAGACAGCTTTAAGGTAGGACTTGGGATTGTGGACTAAACTTACAAGTACTACAGCTAGGGTATTGAAATTTGTGCCAATTTTCTACTTTGTTGACAAAGCAAGCTTCAATGTTTAAAGCACTTCTGGCGATTCGCGCGTAAGTTACAGAACCCTAGATATGGCAGGTTACTTGAGCGCCACAATGCACTCTAACACTGCGGCTGTACTAACTGCAAAGCAGCCGACAACTTTTAGGGTTAGTTATCGGTTATCTGTCGATTAAATGCTGTAGACACGTAGCAGGCACCTAGGCGGACACTGACTGACCTCCGCATCCCTTAAAACTCTTTTTTTCTCCCCGCTCGTGCGGGACAAAGCATCCGAAGAGGCACACTTGAAGGGAACTCCCGACAACAAAGCTCCAGGGCTCGGTCAGTGCACGAGCGTGCGTGGCAGAGGTGAGGGAGCGATGCGACGCAGCAAAGCATGCATCCACCCGATTCTGACAAACGCCGTTGCGTCACCCACCGATGCAGGGGCTCCCAGCAGAGACACGTAATCCAGGCCTTGTGCCCGCAGAGCGCCCGTCCCAGCTGCTTCCCAGTCTCGGGGTCCCACAAGAATATCTGCAACGACGAGAGGAGCGAGTGATTTCACGGACCCGTTGGTTGCACGAGTTGCACGTGCCTCACGAGTTTGCACGTTGGAACTCACCTGGCCGTTTTTGCAGCCCGAGGCTATCTTTTTGCCGTCGGGGGCCCAGGTTACACACAGGACCCAGTTCTGGTGACCTGAGAAAAAAAAAGGAAGATGCAATAAACACACTGATCAGAAAAAAACATTTCAGCCAGGCAAAAAGCTCTACACCATATTGTCAAGTAGCATTTTTGAGTTGTGCCAAAAAAAATGTTAGACATCAACTTATCCATCTTCTTCGCTATTTTTACAGCTGCAGGTCAATTAATTTAAAGCGAGGGAAAGAAAGAGAGAGGAATGGTTTTTACACTCCGAGATTAAAGACAGAATTCGTTCATGAGTGGAAGTGTCTCACTCAAAAAGCATTTTTCCTACATCAGGCACCAGGCAGAGTCGAGAGAACACATACCCTTGCAGGTGTGGTGTGGCGTCTGAGTGTGAATATCCCAGAACCGGACCGTGGTGTCGCCCGAACCGCTCGCAAGGTGCCTGAGACAAGAACATTTGCTTCTCTTGCACCAATTCAATAGCGTAACAATGTGAGGAATTCACAACCGTAAAATCTTGTAAGAGCGCCCTCCCCCGAGAGATCGCCCATCCCGTTTTTCTGGCTAAATATCTGTAACGTAAAAATTCCGAAACATTGCCCACCCCCCGATTCCTGTTGGACGTCAAGCGATGTCTGACGGGAATCGCGAATCAACGGCGCGATCGGCGGTACCGGTGTGTCCGAGGAGCGAGTTCATAGCGGGTTCCTGCGTTTTTGTTTGCGATCTGCGTGTGATATCGGCTCACTTAACACTCTAGCTGTTCCCGCGTGTATATTGCATTGTGAAATGCGAATCTGCTGCGTTCGCAATCTGCGGTATCCGTTCCCGTGAGATGCGAGTTCTCGGCGGGTTTCCGCGAGTCCTTCGCACCGTGAAACGGCGTGAATTTGCTGCGTCGGCCACTTGCGGTATCCTTTCCCGTGACACAGGAGTTTGTAGCGAATTTCCGCGTGTTTATCACATCGTGAAACGCGAATTTGCCGTGTCCGCGATCTACGGTATCACTTCCCGCGTCACGTGGTTTGTAGCAAGTGCCCCGGCGCTTATCATTAACTTTGATAAAGTTTTGCTCTGGCATCCCCAAAAATAGCCCACCTCATGTTTTTCACCATTTATCTCTTCATTTTGGGTGGGGATCCTTACGGGATTTTACGGTATAACACTTTGAAAAATTATTAAGCTTAATTTTGATCTATTCATTTGAATGGTTCTCAAACGGGGTTTTTTGAAGGCCTTCTATCCCGAAGCCCTCGGCCATTAGTCAAGCGAAGAAATAAAACGTTTCCTTTTATGAGTGCCGACTTCATTTCTGAGCTTTAAGGTTGGTTGGCACGCATTTAGTTTACCCTTCTGTAATCATTGCGATTGTCCAATATACTCCCCCCTCACCCCCGGTGGGTGGGGTCCCCCATCACTTCCACATTTAGTGCTTATTTGCTGCTTTGCAACATTCATTCTTTTGCACACACCTTGCCAGTACCCCGAGCAAAGTAGGGTGGACACAACTGTGCTAGCCCACCAAAAAGCCGTATTTCTCCCCGCTGCAGCGCGGGAAAGACGTAGAATGTCAAGTTTGGCCACTCCGTTCCTACCCTCGCTGCACGCGAGAGAAAAACCACTGCCTAATGCTGCAGGAATTACAGAAATATCTGCAAGGGTCACCCAAGAAATGTCATTAGTGGCATATATGCAAGCCTGAAGAAGGAATTTGTTACGTGGAAGTATTGTATACTTCCACGTATACAATACTTCCATTTCCAGTTACAAGTTGTATACGAGAGCCATTGCAGTAGGACTGCTATCTCAGGCCCTGCACTGTGAATCACGCGCTACAGATACACCACGACGGTATGAATCTGGTAGATCCAAACAAGCGGGGGTAAGGATCAAACGCCCTGGGTTCTGCAGCGCGAGCTTTCGCTCCACGTGCCCCGAGCTGCAGTGCGCTAACACGTTTGGCCACTGGACCGCTCAAGCTCGACGGGAAAATGAGACAAAATGGAGGTTGCCGGTACGTTTGGCATCTCGCGGGCAGCACGGCACTTGTTCCGAGGTGCTGCCAGCAAGTGGTGGATGTGCTGAATGGATCCACCGGCGTTTCTTTGGAACGTCCGTCCTCCAGCGTGCGCTCCATGCCTTCCGCCGCGCTTTGACTAAGTGCGTGCACTCGAGGTGCACGCTTTTCCTGCAGTTGTCACCGACTATAGTGATGATGTCGGAGAACCGCGGGTCTTATCATTTCCACGGCCCAAGTATCACCAATAAAAGGCCTAACCTCGACGTATATTAGGTATAGGTTAACTCCCAATATTAGAAACATTGGCCAGGCAGCAGAAGCTGCCTCCCAAATCTCGGGAGGTTAGCCACGTGCATCCATCCTGGAAGCGATTACCTCCCGTCCGGACTGAAGGCAGCGACGAGCACCGCCTCCTGGTGTCCCGGGATGGAGGCGGTGCAGCGGGTGACGGCCTGGACCCTGAAGAGCGCCTGGGGCGCATACACAATCTCCAGCACCCGCTCGGGCTCGAGGGGTTGCACGCGCCCGGTCAGCGTCTTCACCAGCGACTCCCTGATCTCCTCCCCGTCCACAAAGAACAGGTAGGGCACCTTCTCCTGCTGCACGGTTGAGGATCAGAGCTGGGGATCATAGATCTTCAAACAGTATGTCTAAATGAAACATGAGCGTGGTGAATCTTGTAGCAAGAAATTCAAAAGGAATCTCCCGGAGGTCCCACAGTGGCAGCCAATGTCTCGCTAAAGGACTTTGCTTCTTCATTAGAGTTTATCAGCCTGTAATCATTGTCAGACCAATCCCAAATATTAATTTGCAACTAATATCTTCAGGGGTCAATTAGCACACCGCAAAACTGGCAATAGTTCTGGAGTTGTAAGCAAACAAGGAACGGCATGTTATTGGGAGTATTCACTGCCGGCCATAGCTGTGTGCGCAACTGCTGAAAATGTCCCGATGGCGATCTTCCACAGTTCTTTTGCAACGTGCATTCCACATCATCGAGATGGCCAGTCTTAGCAGCCTAATAATGTGAGCTTGTTCTGAGCATGCGCTCTGAATAGCGCCCTCAAATATGGCGCCCAGTAAATACCCCCATTGGATGATGCCACTTGGTCGCATGCACCTGCGGGGAATGTTTCGACCGTACTAGAGAAAGCAATCAACTCAATTTGCAAAACTGCTCCCAAAGTACCGAGAAGTCAGCTCGTGCCGAGATTTTTAGTTCGGCATATACAGTATGTACACTAACACTTCAAACCCACTTTAGACGGTCCACAAAAATTGGTTTCCCTATATATCACGCCGAGATTTGCTACAGAAGTGCGGCAAGGTGGTGGAAGCATAGAGTTAAAATGTCAACGGATGAGCTTAGCTTGTCCAATAAAAAAAAAACCTGTTTCCGGCTACCTGCCTCGGCATTCGCAGATGACGTCATGACCGTGCTTGCCTAATGATACGTATGCGCTGCCGAAAGTAGTGCAGTGCCTCGACCGATCATCTACATACCAAATATTGGGAGCCACGAGGGATTCAAATCCTATTTCTTACTAAGTTCATTTTTTTTTTATTGAATAAATTGTCGCACTATGAGAACTAAACATTAAAGTGACGCAGCCAGGATAGTGAAAAGTTTCCTAAGATTGTCTGCTAAGCTCGACGCCAGCGCGCTTGACGCTTTCGACATTTGTCGGCGGCAGATGAAACTAGACAGGCCCGGTCAGGACGTCATCTACGAATGCCGCGGCAGATTGCCCTAAACAAGTTTTTTTTTTTTTTTTTTATTATTATACGACGTAAGTTCGTCCGTTCATATTTTCTTGATAGCTGGTGGTGGAAGCTTCATAGCTTCCACCACGTAGCCACGCCCCTGTAGTAAATTGGAACATGATAAATGAGAAATCAATTTTTACGAACCGCCTAAAGTGGGCTCAAGGTGTTAGTGTACATGTTGTATAGACCTTTCCAGCGGCAGTCTCGAACGAAGCAATTCACAGCGCGCGTCCCTGGTTTTGAGGGGGTACGTCAGTGTTGCCCGACTGCGCTGGGCTGTGGAGTTTCTCGTCAGTGGGCTGTGGCAGCCTGCGTAGGCACACTTCTGGACGCTGGTGGAGGCTAAATTACCGCGTTCTATTTGTTCTTTTGTGTTCTATGGCAAAAAGAATTTCTCAGGGTTTTTAAGAATGCATTGTACTATTTTTGGGAACAAAAACAAAGAAATGAAAGCTGTTTTGGTGAGTCCGTGTGCGACAGAACAAATGCAACTGTAATGTTTGTTTCATTTTATGTTGATCTTTTTACGGCACCATACGCTCAGCCGTGTCAATTCTACAAAGGTCTTAACCGTCGAAAATATTTGACCACACAGGATATCCGAACTACATGGATATTCCCCGCCCACGACATGAAATTCAACGAGTCTTATCAATCGAACAACATATATTGTACGTACCCCACGGTGCCGCGTTATCCGAACAGGATTTGAGAAAGGTCTCAAATAACACAGCATATCCAATATAAAGTGTCGACGATCAAACAGAATCCGGCGTGTTTTGGGGCACATGTTGGACCTAAACAGGCAAATAAAGTAAAAACTTCCAAGAAAAGTCGGCAAACTCCGAAGGCACAATGCAGCTGGAGAGTCACGGTGACCGGGTTTCCACAGCTCAGGTAGGTGGCTAAAATTTCTGGCTGGTAGGGGTCGCTCGGTTCGCAAAATGGCGGCGGGCTCTTTTTGCAAAGGTCTATAGACCCTTTCACCGACCCCCGTAGTGGCACTACCATCTTGGAACCACGTGATGCGGAAGCCGTAAGGTTGCTTCAACTTGTCGCACCGCTCTCCCCTCCGCGCCTTGGCGAATGCTTTCGTTGTATTCGTGTTTTTCGTCACATTTCATTGCATTTTCTTTTCTTACTCCAGAAAGTGTAGTCCGAGACTTGTGCCCAACTTCTGCAGTACTATAAGCATCCGAATTAACGTTAGCACTGACGCTCATGAGTATATAGACGACTCTAAGATAGGCTTTGAAGGCCAATTTCTTACGACAACTCGGGTTTGCAATAGCAGCGAAACATTCGCAATAAGACGCGCAAAAGATAAGAAAAAAATAGCGCAAGGAGCCACGATCTGCATTTCCTCAAAGCAATCGTCCCTTGTATTAAAAAGAGATAGAAAACGGTTGCATTATATGGGGGAACTCGTGGAGAAGGTAGGCAACGAACATTTAACGCGCATTTTATCTGATGCTAGGCATCATGGTACGTCAACACTAGGAGATTTATTTTGCTCATAATATCACACCCATATATGTGTTCGACGTTCTTATTGTAGAATACTACGCATCCGCCCATTCCACATTAAGCGCCCATTCGCAAATTTCTAAGATGCTGAGAAAATATGCACAGTACACTGATGTGTAAAATTGATGACCAGACAAGCGCCCATCCCCCATTTTTTCGTGATTATCTCAAAATTTTGAGTGGGCGCTTGTCCGGTATTTTATGGTAATCATTGCGATATAAAGTTCCCTTGATCAATTTATGAATAAAAAAACCAAAAAACTGTACACTGTGTTTGGCTCATGTCTGCACTTTTTCAAGTGCTTTTATGATTTGCTTAAAGGGGCGGTGCAACAATGTTTAAACTTTGGTCACCTATTGTGATAGTTGCTCCCTGCCAAAATTATTGACGAACGTAATCAGATGCCTCAAAGGTGTTGGTAAAAATGTCTGCAACTGAAGCTCAACACCACTTTGTGGTTCTCAATGTGGCTCAGTACCAGTGGTTCATTGGTTGTGGGCTACAAGGAATATGTATTTGTATCACAAAATTAAGCGTAAACGTTGTAGGACCGTAACACAGCTGTGTGCATGTTACAACCAAAATCAACCAAACTGAAGCAACCTAACAGCGGCGAGCGCGTTAGCGCCCTCTATCCGTCGGTCAGGCAAATACTCAAGCAGATCCAACGCTGTAAAATGAGCCAGAAAAATCGGTGCATGCACACAGAAAGCTCAAACTTTCACCAAATGTGCATTGAGCAGGTCAGATTCACCGTGTCAAAATTCAGGGCATAGTTTTCTTTCTCTAAAAAATGAGAGCAACAAACTTGCCAAAGTCAACGCCAAGCGCATTTGCAGACGACCGAGCTAGCCAAGAGAGACTGAAGCGACTCCATTTTTGTGATGTCATCTTCCAATGGGCACAGCCAACGTTATTAGATTAATAATATAAAACGAGCGTGGTGTTGAATAGATACAAATACTTGAAAGGATAAAAGATTGAGGACAGGGACGGAAACAGGACTTCTTTCAAGGAAGTGTCGTGGTTCAGTCCTCAAGTATTTATATTTACTAGATTAGCTCAGCTATGGAACTGCTCAGACGCCATTTGCATAAGCAGTACCCCCCTCTCTCACCACTGCTTGACACCCATCGTTCGACACGCCGGACGGCTGCTATGGTATGCAACTGCAGTGTATTCTATGGAATACAAACATACGTTTCGAAGCACAGACCCGGGAGGTGAACTGAAGTGAGTGACGGTGGGGGGGGGGGAGGCACCCCCTTTGCGAGAGTTCCACAACTGAGGTAATTTAGAAACGTTGAGCGCAGTGATCAGACGACGCTTTGTTGTCTGCTAGCGACACCCATCTAGGGTGTACTAGAAAGTATGAGTGGGATGGGCTACAGGCTCCGCTCATGCTTTCAGTTGAACCTCAAAATGTGGAAAGCGATCAGGTGGAACCAAGCCACTTCGATCGCAGCACCACCTTCGCTGCAATCGAGCAACGACACAGGTCAAGGTCATATGGGCAATATAGCCCATTTTGACGTAAGAGGCAAAGTCAAAGTACCACGACACGACGACGTGACGTTACGTCATCGTCGTTAAGCGACGCCAAGATGCTGTCGTAAGACCATCGTGACATCGCGGCGCGTCGAGGAGGATGCCGTTTCGCGACATCAAGTCGCCGTTGTAACGCGGTCACAACGTCGAGCACCGCGTTGAGGACGACGTGGACGTAATCGTCGATAACGACGTTGACGTCGACGCAACGTCAAACATCGCTACGACGTCATGTTAACGTCGTCCTGACGTCATCGATGTCACAACAACGTCACGAAGAAGCCTTGACGGCATACAACGTCGACACGCAGTTACAATGAAGTCTTCACGTCGTGTAACGTCGACATTGTGAAGTTGTCAGGACGTCTTTGTGACGTCGAGTCGGGTCGTGTCGACAATGACTGACACCAACCGTCCTTATGACGTCGCATTGACAAGGACGCCGTCATCTTGAAGTCCCGTGACGTTGTCGTCATCAACGTCAACATCGTCGTCATTGTCAATGCGATATTACATCAGAACGCAGCCTTGATGTCGCATAATGCACATTGTCAACGTCGATGATGACGTTGACACCAAGGCATTGTCCTAATGTCGCATGGCGTTGTGACGACAAGTCAGGTCGCAATGACTTTATGTATGTAGCGCCTGACGTCTAGGTTGTATAAAAAATATAGTCCGGCGTTCCATTGTTTCTATGACCTTGACAGTGTGCCGGTCGAGCTTGACGTAGGAACTAAACACGTTTTTCATAAAAAGCGGCCATTCCAAACCACTTCGCTCGTAGCACCCGAGTGGGCGCTACGAGCGAAGTGGCTTAGATTAGCTGTTTTTTTTTCCACATGCGGAGGTACCAAAATAGCACTCCGGTGGCCCCCACTTGTTCTTTCTAGTACACTATAACCTATCGGAAGATGGCGCAACAAGTTAATGCGGAGGTTAAGTTTGTCTGCTTCTCTTGCAGGGGGTTGTGGTGACGTCAGAACGCCGAGCTCTGATTGAAGGATAGTGGGTAGACCTCAAGGCAGCCCGCTTTGAGCGCTCCCATTTTTTTACCAGGAAGAGTTTTATGCCTTGAAATTTGACGTAAAACTGACCTGCTGAAATCAGATTCGGTGAAATTTTGTGCTTTCTATGTGCATGCACCATTTTTTCGGCTTATTCTACAGCGTCGGATCTGCTGCTACTGTGATGGTTAAGACGAATCAGCACACGCAACGCACTGTTTCCAAAAAGGCGTTGCACAGGAGCTGCAGCTTGTCCACCGTCACGTCGATGGGCAGGTCGAAAGGGGCGCCGGCCGACTCGCCGGACTCGGACTGTGAACTGGGCCAAGACGCGCTCGATCGTCAGCGGCGCCGGCTGTTTTTCTGCCAGATGCGGAAAAGATGAAGCACGGTGTCAAAATTTATCGCGCGAACAAAAAAGAAAAAAAAACGCAACTTTGGTAAGGTTTAGGCACTAGCTCCCGAGATACGAAATGTGTGATTGAGACGTCTTACCCATTTTTCTCTTCATTTCTTAGCGTGGTGCGATATATTCCGCTAGAAAGGCGAATCACAAAGTTTGTCGCGGCTTGAAATTAACGAGCATGATGCACATGTGTTATATTCATCATCCGTAGCACACCTTTACCGATGACAAAGAGCTGAATCAAAGCCAAGATCACTCTAAAATAGAGTGAGAAACACAAATAACGTAACGACGTAACCACGTAACTGCGAAATCCGCAAAGACCACACAACGAACACGTGTTTGACGTAATCGACAGACAGCCAGAGAGCACTGAGCAGACTGAGCAGACTGAGCATGAGCAGCGTAGCACGCGGCGTGTAGCATCAGCGCATGCGCGTTGCGCTTGTTTACCAAGAACCGTGGCGCAACCTTGCGGTTTCCGCTTTCGAAAATAGTGCTACACCACAACTAATTTTCTTGATCATCCTTAAATAAAAAAGCTTAAATATTCTAAAAGTTTTTTTAATGTGTTTTAATAACCTTATAAAGGGAGTTTAATTACACTGATTCCACTTTTCCATTCTGTCAGCGCAGTGATACTGGTGATACCGAGAACCCCCCAAAACATGTCGAAACTTCGAAAGCTATCAAAACAAACGGTGTCAAGGGTCCTAGGTTCCTGAGTTAGCGTCTTCGTCTGCCGTGTTTGGTTGCAGTTAAGGTAACAAAGTTTTGGCAAGTGTTTCTTTTTTGTCGTTCTGCTGTCATCAGAACTTCAAGAAGGCGTCCTCAAGCATTCCACCCCTTGTGAGCGATGTAACTGCGGTGACGGGGCTTGTGCCTTTTGATCGCTCGTTGCACGTTCAGCGGCTCGCGATGAATCCTCGTCAAGCCCAGTGCATCCCCGAGGGCATCCTCGACGACCTGGCATCCCGCTTCATCATCAACATCCCCGAGGAAGAGCGGCGGGACCCGATCCGACTGTGCTTCCAGATCGAACTGGCCTTCTGGTTCTACTTGGACTTCCACTGCCCCGAGGACCCGGCGTTGCGACCGTGCACCATGCGGGAGTTCACGCAGATGGTTTTCCAGCACGTGCCGTCGCTCCGGGACCACCTGCCCAACACGGACTCGATCATCGAACGCTGGAAAGAGTACAAGATGGCCGTGCCCACGTACGGGGCCATCGTCCTCGACGAGTCGCTTGAGTACGTCTTGCTTGTGCAGGCGTACTGGGCCCGGGCCAGCTGGGGCTTCCCCAAGGGCAAGGTATCTCTCAACCCTCCTTGCTCATGTTCGATGTGACGTTCGCGAGTGCCAAAATGAGGGGCCGCGTTCAAAATTTACACCCTCCAATTTAATTTTTCTAGGCATTGCATGGGAGGCGACGAGGTCCAGTACGGTCGTTCGTGTGCTTGCGTGTGTGACGAAGCTTCACCCCGCAGCTGCTCACGCAATGACCCCCCCCCCCCCCCCTCCTTGCCTGGGGGGCTATGTTGCACGTTTTGGACTCCCAGGAGACTAGGGAGAAGGAAGTGACGTAGGTGTGAATGAACGTATCTTAGCAGATACCGTCATCAGCGACTCCACCAATCCACATTCAAAGAGCGTTGTTGACGTCACTTCCTTCTCCCTAGTCTCCTGGGAGTCCAAAACGTGCAACATAGCCCCCCTGTTTTTCCTATGAAGCGCACTCACCCACAGCTACTGCACTGCTTCAGCTCTATTCTCGAAGGGCACTTCACCTGCACATACTCGGCTTTACAGACAGTGCCACCAACTTCAGAGACACGAGATATGTCAGTGGCGGCCATAGACAAGTTTTTTGCTGCCGAGTGTGTGCACGCGGTGAGCTTCTACTGTGCTTCGGCAGTGTGCACTCCACACCATCGAGGCTGTTGTCTGTATAAGGGAGAGCTGGCACCATAAACAACATGCTCAGAGGTAAACATCATACTTTGCTATGCCCATGGCAATTGTTTTTCTCGCAGACAAGTGTACCAAGGCACATGCATTGTAAACGGTGAATTCGAGAACCTTTACAGTTGCGGATGTTCCATACGAGAGTTGTAACCTTTGGTTGTGGGATTGGAGGGGAAAAACACAATGCAGGAATCTCTGCCTGACCTGTATTGCGCTCTTCCCTCTACCTGCACTCTCTGCACCTAAATTAGCGTTGGTAGAAATTTAGCTCGCCGACCGAGAACGGCGGCGTGTCTTACTTGGGCGCTCGCCGCAGGTGAACGAAGGCGAGGAGCCCCAGGCCTGCGCGGTGCGGGAAGTGCTCGAGGAGACCGGCTTCGACATCTCGCCGTTCCTGAACCCGACGGAGTACATAGAGCGGCAGGTGTTCGACACCCAGGTCCGGCTGTACCTGGTGGTGGGCGTGCCCCGGGACACGTCCTTTAGCCCCCGCACCCGCAAGGAGATCAAGAGCGTGGACTGGTTCGCCATCGCTGACCTGCCGTCCCACAAGCGGGACCAGGCGCCCCGGGCCACCCTGGGCCTCAACGCCAACGCTTTCTTCATGGTCATGCCCTTCGTCAAGCCGCTGCGCAAGTGGATCTTCAACAGCCGCCAGCGCCGGTCGCAGCGGCAGACGGCCGGCGTGCCGCACTGCATCACCGACGCAGAGAAGCTGAAGCAGAAGCAGCAGGAGTACTTTGCCAGCCTGTACCGGAGCGAGCTCCTGGACGCGCTCCGGCTCAAAGGGGACGGCGATGCGCAGCAGGCACCGGCGGCAACGGATTTGCCGAGAGCCGAGGGCCTGCCCGGAAACGTGGTGCCTGCATTCAGCGCCCCGTCGTGGACAAATTTCACGCTCGACAAGAAGGCGCTCATGGCCTGTCTGTGCCCCAAGGTGCCGCAGTGTTGAGCGCGCCAATCGACGGTCGCGGTGTTTGGGTGCTCCCCAGTCACGCGATGGAAGACGAACGTGCGGCCGGCTCTTGGGAATCAAGAGCGAGTGCCTCTTTCATCCCTGTTGCGTTTGTTGCTCGTTGGTGGCTGTCTTCCCAACATGTTTCGTTTGCGCATCGTGTTATTGTTGCGCTTTGTATACATATTTTTATTGGATTACCACCGGCAGTCCTTCATTTTTTAGCTTGGAAGGTCACGGTTGAGCTGGTTTGATTCGAACTTCTCTTTTGATTTCTGAATCCAACAGTGGCTGAGCTCGGTGAATGTGGCTGCGTCGAAGAGTGGTGTATGACTGCAGCGTTTCGGTCTGGCTCATTTACATTCCCACGTATTCGACGATGAGGTTTTGTGGAAGTGGACAACACTGTCGCTTTGGCTGAATTGAATGATGCTTTCACGTAAGGTATTGTCACTGCTAATTACCAAATTACTGTAAAATACTGAAAAAGAGCTCGCCCAAAATTTGGATGATGGGCGCCTGTTAAAGACAGACCTGCAAGATATTTTTCAACCAGTGTGAGCATCCTCCTCGCCACTTCCCATTTTCCCCACTCTTGACTCGATGAAGGAGGCAGGGACTCTCCTGGTTGCAGCATCTTGGGGCCAAATAAGCCGGGATAAGCTCCTGGCCTATCCAGCCTCGATATGCAGCAACGAAGGGTGTCTCCCTGCAGTCAAGATAGTGGTGGGAAAGGGGAAAATGGGGTGGTGAAGAGGATTTTCATCCTGGTTGAAAATATTTAGGGGCGGGTCTTTAAATTCGAGGGACGCGAAAGTGGCACGGCCATTTTGCAATTGCGTGCTTGAAGAAGTGCTCACACAGTCGAGCATCTTGGTTTGCTGGGTGGGCTTGTGAGTCTGGGGTGGGTGCTTGGTACATCCTTTACTAATTTCTTGGACATTTCAGAAGTAGCGATTTCGACTGGGGAGCAAGCTCGGTATTTTGCAATAGTCATTTCTATTTTTTTTTTTTTCTTGCCTTTTCCTTAAGCTTGACCTCTCAGTTTTCTCTTCAATTTTGATGTTGTAAATCACTCGTAAAATAATGTGACTGATGAAAAAACAAGAAACATTACCCTTAAAAACAATTGTGCGACATACAGACGTGATTTAGCGGCGGTAAGATTTTACATCACTCTACAAAATAAGGAATATCCTAACATAGGCAAGGTGCAGTGATGTAGAATATTCGTCCTACAGTTGCTAAATAATGTTTACAGTACCACAACAATTTTTCACAGTCCTGTCAAATCCAACCTAACAAAGATGTAAAAAAAACAAATCTGGCCTCAACTACTGTAGCATCTCATACCCGACAAAAATGATACGGTAAACTTTCGTTAATTCGACCTCGACAGGACCTTGAAATTTGGTCGAATTATCCGAATGATTGGATTGAAAAAAGAACAGAAAATTGGTTAAAATTAAACTTCCTTTTATTGTCCAAGGTATTCATGGATGGCTTGCTGCCATCTGCACTTAAAACGCGTGTCCAAAAGGGTGCTCTGGAGAGGAGCAATGTACCTCGGCGCGCACTCAGCATTTTTCTCCTGGGAAAAGTAAGCTCAGCAGCCTAAGTCCCACCTCCACGTCAAACACACTCGGATGGGGTACTTTCGGCGGTATCCTCCTCGCTTTCATCTCCCGTGTCTACCCCGCGGCCGGTCACGTCAGCTACGATGTCTTCATCCGTACCTTGCCCGCATATTGCGACACCATTGTCCACATTCACCAAGTCTTCAAACGAGACGTCGCACAGGACAGGGAGCAAATCCGAGTTTTCGGTGGAAGCCAGCTCCCCGCCAACAGCACCCGCATCGTGTCCGTTGCAGACACGGCATCCGTGGACACGATGAATGTCTTGAAACTGTTGGCAATCGTTTCCAGTTTAACTAGCTCCCACGCACGAGCAAGCATGTGCATTGCACCAAGTATGGTGATATGGTAGTCCTTGCCACTTTCAAAGCAGATGATCATCCGTTGGAGCAGCATTTTCCTGTACTGAACCTTCAAGTTTTTTTATGTTACCCTGGTCGAGTGGCTGCATGGTCACTGTCACATTTGGCGGCAAACATTCAAGGCGCACTGCCCGCAGTCCTTGGACGTCAACATGTGCGCTGAAATTGTCCACGCTGAGGACAACACGGCGATCCCTTGACGTAAACTTCCGATCCAGCTTGACAATCCATTCCCTGAAGAGTTCTGCCGTCATCCAGGCTTTGGAGTTTGCTGCATAGTCAACTGGAAAAGTTTTAATTCCCTCGAAACAATGTGGCTCGGACGCTTTCCCCAGAATGAGCAAGCGGCACCGCTCGGTCCCTGGACATGTTGCCGGCTATCAACATTAGTCACTCTTTCCTGCGCTTTCCGCCGGCGCACACGTCGACCTTGAATGCTAGCGTTTTGTCCGGAAGCATTTTGTAGTAAAGAGCAGTTTCATCTGCATTGAAGATGTCATCTGGGTGGTATGTCCTCAAAATGTTTTGCAGCCGGTCATTTTCCCAATGCTCGCACACTGCAGGATGGACATCTGCCCGCTCGCCGCAGATTGTACCGAATGCGAGCTGGTGCCAACTCTTGAACCTTGACAACCAACCATCTGACCAAGTGAAGTCGGGCATCCTTGCAAATACCCGAGCCTTTTCACAGACAACAGGTCCGCTGACGGGCAAGTTGCGGCTTCTCATGTCACGGATCCACTGGAACACAGGCTTTTCTATGTTCGGGTACGCCGACGTTCGCAGCCATTTTCTTTCTTGGTCGAAGAGCTCTTTGTTGAGCCTCAATGATATTTTTCTTGTTGGCAATCAAGGTGGCTAGCGTGCTTTTCTTCAAACCATACTTGTCTGCGATCTCTTTCCTCGATGCACCCTTCGCAACCTTTTCGAGAATGGCTATCTTTGTGCCAATGGACAGCGACATGTACTTTCCGCGTTATGCCATCTCGAGTAAACCAACCGTCTGCTCTCCGCTAAATGAAACTGCCGCAACGTAACAACGGAGCTCGGCCTTCGTTCTAAACTCAGCGACTCGGCATCAACCGTGCCGTGTGCAGTAGAAGCAAAAATGGTTGTTTGCGCAATGTAACTAAACGTCATGTCCCCAGAAAATCTCGCACTAAAAAAAAAAAACAGAAAAAGAAAGCTTTACGAGTCGACTTTGGCGCCGGGCGGCCAGACCGTCGGCGACAGAGAAAAATAACAAAAAGAAAGGAAAAGAGAACTCTCGCTTTCCGGCACGCAAGATAGACCACACACGATGCTACAGAAAAGTGCTTTGAGAGCGCGCGTTGTCTCCGCGCCCTGACCACGTGCTATGATCTCCGCGCTACTCCACACCAGATTGGTTGCGCTGGCTCGTGTCATTCGCTATGGTCCATCTCAACGGCGTAGAGGAGTAGGCACATATTTGCACACGTTTGGCTTTGCAGCAAAAGGCCCGTGTTTTGCCGTACGTTGGTGGTTTTTCTGCGGTGGTGCCGTGCAATGTGAGCCCGCGCGCATTTGCTCGGGACAAATTATCCAATGCGGAGTCCTCCCGAGTTCGAACTATCAAACTTTTCCTCCCATAGAAATGTATGGGCGCTCGCCGGGACTTTTGACCACGAACGAATTATACAAAAAGTCGAATTAACCGAGGTCGAACTAACGAAAGTTTACTGTATTAACTGTCCCACACAGTACAAGCACAAGTTGTCATGTTAGAGTTGTGCCAAGTATTGTTGCTGTCAAGGGCTGTCCAGACAGAAACTTCAGGAATGCGTGGAGCGTCACTTCTCCGCCATATGAAGTGCGGCGGTCCGCTGCGTTCCTGTTTTATTGGCAGGGGGAAAAGCTTCCCTCCGCCAACATCTGCTTGTGTCTTTCACGGAGGCCTAGAAAATGCTCATCACAGGGATTCCGACAGCCACTCACACGCTTTGTTTGTTGTCATTCAGTTGCTCAAGGCTTTTACTGTTGTTCAAGTCCCAAAACCGGGAAAGGGAAGGATACAAGGCACAGCAGAACAGATTGACAGGCAGACCATTGGCAGATTGTGTGTGACGTGAAGTCTGACGAGCACCGACGTCGCAGAAAAGCAGAGGAGGTGAGGAGGAAAGCCATGACAATTGTCTTGTGGATGTCCAAACACAAGACGGACTGCCGGACTTCAACTTCCACTTCATATGGCAGAGAAATGTCGCTTCACACGTTCTGAAGTATCCGGTTTGGACACACCTTTATTATATAGATGCTGTTCAAATAAAACGTTTCTGAGTATTTGGCCTTGTAGTTGAATGACATACTTTAGCGAATTGGTGTGTGTGTATGTTTATACAGCCGGAAGTTATTCTGCCGGAGGTTAGGCTGTAGATAAGCAATTTAGCCGGTGCGGTACAACCACTGTGGTAGTAAATCATTGGGATGTTTGGGAATCGCGTCTGAAATTAAATTTATCTTTTTGATAGTGCCATCAGGCCGAAAAGAAAGGAGGGGGGGATTTTTTGTTGTTTTTTTTGCCTCGAGAAACTGAGGGAGAGGAGGAGACGAGAGTGCGGGGACGTCGGAACCACTGACCTCTCTTGTAGTAGGCTGGATCACAGATTGGGAGCCCATCGGTGGCACCACCGGCAGCCAATGCGTTGGGTGCTTAGGCTGCTGGCGGTGTGCCGCGATGCGGCGTGTACGAGTGAGACAGTTGGGTTAATGTCTTTTTACTGAGCCGTTTGCAGACTGTCGGCAGGAACTGGGGTGCCAGGTAGGCTAACACGTGCTCCAGTGTTCACCCGCCATCATGGGCGTCGGCAGGATTTTGTCTTGGGGGGGGGCAAACTGACAGCCCTTTTTGGGCGTGTGCGCTCAAGGGGGAAAGGGGGGGGGGGGGGGGGTGGGGCTGAATACGAAAGAGCTGAATACAGCTTGCAAGATGCGCATAGTTTTTATGAAACAATAATTTTAAAAAGTTCAATGCATCAGTAATTTCAAAGTAAAAATTTTTTTTATCGATATGTACAGGCACAGTAGAAAAAAAAAAGGAATTTGGTCTACGACGCGGCAAAACAAGAAAACAGTCCACTTAGTTAAGTATTGGCATTATATATGTACCGTACAGAATAAAATAGCAAGGCAGTGCACGTAAGTCACGCGCTCACATAATAAATTGTCGCAGCAAAGAACAATACCCTATTTCCATATTTAACAATATTTGACGTTTATACAAGTTTTTAAAAGCTACCCCAAGTTGGCCTATGTTCCAATTTACAACTCTAATTTTCTGCACAAAATTGTCTTCGCTCGTAATATTAATTCGAAGTATTTTCCGGATTGTGGTTCGTGGAAGACACCTGAAAGCTGCGTTAGCTGTGTTGGAAAGCTAGCACGGCAGGGCTACCGCTGGAGGGTTAGTTGCCATTCTAACTTTCCGTATTTCCTCGACGCGGGTTCCCTTAGCTTGCCATGCTCGCTCTGTCTCATTTCAGAACTGGGGTAAAACTTTAGCCCTCTTATCTTTATATTGGTTGTTATATTATATATATGATCGAGCTCAGCTTTGCATGAATACTCCCACAGTTAAAGACAAGTCTGACATACCTGTGAGAGTCGAAGGCAAAGCCAATGTTCAGCTGGCAGCCTGGCTCTTTAAAGCCGGAGAATGCTCAGGAGTGACGGAGACAGCAGGTACATCGATAGATTGCAGGTAATGACACAGCACTGACGTCACGTGCTTCTTCGTTGCACAAGATGGATTGTCATTATCACTGTCAGCTTTCCGTTTAAAAAAAGCTTCTGATGTCCATTTTCACTCCTGACCCATATCAGCCCACGGTTATATAAAAGTGGGATTGGGTGTGGAATGTGGCCCTTTCAAGCAACTGGGCGAGGAAGAGAGAGCCAGCAACAGCAAAGTGTGCTACCCTGTCACAGATATTCGACGGTTTCACGTGTGTGAACACGATGGTGTCAACGAGGACGGTACGACACGCCTCTCCCGCGTGAGTTATGGCCCGGGGGTGTATCGTCGTTGACATGGTGCGAACAGAGTTTCGCAGAACTGCATTGTCCAAAAGAGGACGCCTGGCCCCGATTTTGACCCCCCTCTTCTCCTTTCCCATGACCGCAACATGCTACGGGCAAAGGAGAAGAAAAACCCAAAGGCACATATACAAAACAGAGCACTGGCGTGAGCATTGGCGTAGACGGGGGTGGTTTTGGGGATCGAAACCTCCTCAAAATGCCAAAGTACCCCCCCCCCCCCCCCCCCTCTTCCTCTTGGGGCCCGCTCGCTCTACTCCTTACGCAGTCGGTTTTACGATGTGAACGGAACGAAGGGGGAGCGCGGACAATCTTCACGTTTCTGCTTGCGATGGACCGCGGAGGATGCTACGAGCTATCAGAGCCAATCCAATGCCGCATGAGCGTCACGTCACCTTTGAGATACACGCAGCAAAACGCGTGGTCACGTGATACGTTCACATGCGCTGGATTGGCTGGTATGACTTGTAACGTCCGTTGCGGTCCACCGTAAGCTGAAACGGAGTATAGTAGCTACGCCGATTTGTTCTGTTGGGCTTTTCGGAAGAATCCCGCTAAGTGTAGAAGACGCTCTGTTTTGGGGGCATTTTACTGACTTTCACTCGAATGCCTGTGATTCATCACAACACGGGACTGCGGTGTTCTCGGAAGTAAGTGCCCCTTCCTATGTTTTTTTTTGCCAGCTGGGCGCGGTTGATCGCAACTGACCGAGGGGAGACCTTATTCTTTTTTGTGTTTATTGCTGAAGGATCCAAGGAGACAAAAGTGCGTGGATTTTATTTTTAGGATTGCTTTCGGTTTCTCCGCTTGCTGGAAAAGCTATGGCGCGACGTCATTCGATCCCCGTACCCGAGAGAGCTGGGGAAGGGAGGGGGGGGGGGGGGGGGGGAGGCACACTGGCTTGGGGGGGGGCAACTGCCCCTTTTGCACCCCCCTGCCGACGCCCATGCCCGCCATCCCTCACTGCGCCTCCAAAAAGGGCAACCCCCATTTGCAAACGCGGCTCGGACAATGAGCTGCTGTAAATAAAGTATGTTCCTTCCCCATTTGCCCACTGAAATTTTCAGAAAATCACAGAAATATTGATTGCGATATGTTTCATTCTGAAACCTTGGCATGTGGTTCGAAACACTAGCTACATTTGGGCAGAAAAATAAGCGTTCAACAATCTGTAGTTTACTTTTGTAGCTAAAAAAATATATATATATATATATATATATATATATATATATATATATATATATATATATATATATATATATATATATATATATATATATATATATTTTTTTTTTTTTTTTTTTTTTTTGGGGGGGGGGGGGGGGAGGGGGAGGATTTGGCCAATACCACCTAGAACACAAGGCCTGCGCGTTTCCTTCTCTAAACGTCATCACTAGTAGATCCCCTCAGCGCCCCCTAGGTAGCCCGGATGAGCACCGTCGTCTGCTACATCGTCTGCTCCATCGCCTGCTGCTGTGGTCGTGCTCAGAACGAGCTTGCATTGCTAAGATCGGCAATCTTGATGGTGTCGCATGCACGTTGCAAATGAAATGTGGTAGCTCGTTATTAGCTCGCGCTAAGCAGTCGCGCAAGCAGCTGTTGCCGCCAGTAAATGTGGCGTAATTCCCCCGAAAACCCACGGGAGCGGCGGCGAACGCCGATAAAGGACATGGAGTCTACGTAAGCAGACGCTTTGCGAGCCCCGTTTCGTCACCCAAACAGCTGAAACAATTCATTACGGTCAATTCGCTTGCGAAGCGGAATCCACTGATCGCAACTGCAACGAAAATCAAATAACAACGCACGCATAAACAAAGATAGAGCAGTCTATTTAGCGCTCTCAAACGCCACTCAGGGGATCACACGAGTTTGGAGCGCATCTGGGAAGCGGAAGAAAGGTGTTCAGCTGCTCGAACTACGTCGTAAGAGGTATCTGTTGATCCGTTGCAGACTGCGTTGTCACAGTTTCTTACTTAAATAGGTGATCATTAAAACGTGCGAAAACAACATGTTAAGATTACCAGAGCAAGCGAACCAGCCGCTGCAGCACAACAAAAACAAAAAAGTAATGAGAAAATGACCGTGCAAACATTTTCCGATTTTTGCAGGAAAGATGGTCTCCCCTTCTCAGACGAAAATAAAGAGAAATGGGGAACAGGTAGCGAACAACGGCGAATAAAACAAAACTTTAGCAGACGATACAAATCACCCAGCCAAAGACTCCTTCAACGACGACGATGATTGCGGCAGATAGGGGAAAAAAATGAAAAGCAGCAGCATAAAAAAGGAGCTTTTCTTTTCTTTTTGTTGTTTGTTTTAGCTTAATTTTAATATTGCAGCAACCTAATTACTCACGTTTGTTCGGTCTTCGGGAAGCGGAAGAAGGACTTTCTAACACATCGCAAAAATTTGTTTTTGCAGTGGTAGGCAACACATGACACGCCTGCCATCTCCAAGTATGCGCTGGTGTATGCCCGAAGGCGGCCCGTTGATCAACAAACGATGACCCATAGCAGACGTTCCGGCGTAGACAAATAAAATTCGAATATAAATGTATAAGGACCTTGCACATTTTAATATATTTGATAAATACCAAAAAGCACATATGAAGATTTCGAATTAGAAACTCAATCGAAGGCGAAAATAGGAGGTTTTTCGCGGACAACAGTGGAAGAAAACAACAACAAAGTTGCAGACGGCCCTCAAAATGTCCGGGCACAGCGTAGCAGACGGACCGGCGGTAGTAAACGCCGAACTGAAGGAAACAGAGCAAAAACTAATCCAAACAAGGCAAAACAAAATACGCGATGATTTGAACGTCAAGTAAACAAAAAGAAAAAAAAAATAAACATAAAAAACAACAACATAAAAGCAGGAGGAAGAAAGAACGCGACGTCGTAGCGTGCCCTCAAAAATAAAAAGAAAGTAGACTTGGAAAAATTTAAAGAGTTGCTGACGGTCTAAAGGGTGCCGACTTTTATGGTAGAAGGCGACGAAGACGTTAGTCGTCCGGGCGCTCTCCTTGTTTTTTTTTTTTCTTTTGGACGTGCAAAAAAGTCTGCTTAACTTGCCTCCGCTTTTATTAGTTTCAGTTTCAGTAATAGCGTCAGATTTGCATGTGCACAATCGAATTCTTCCAGAGCATACTGACATTGCATTAACGTACATGGTTCGAAATTGCCTTTTGCTTCTTCATCCTATTCGTTTATTCGACAAAACAGTAATAAGCAAGACATTCATGAGAAATGGGAACTGCAACAACAAAACAAATTGATTGATAAGAACAGTAAAGTTGAAACGTAGCTACGTTCTAAAATGTTTGTACATTGCCCCCTTTTCAAAAGACAGTGTGAAGGTATATTCGTGTTTTGTCTCGCTTACATAAGTTGTAACTGTTTTCTTTAGGAGAGTCCCAAAATTGCAACCTGAAAACTCTAACATCTTTCCCACGCGAAGAAAATGGCCTTCACTTATGAAGAGGCACCTATTTTTTAACATTCAAAGCAACGAATACCCGTGCCAATTTTTTTTTTTTTCATTGGTCACCTCGCACGGAAATGGGCAAAACCAATGCGTACCGGAGAATTCGTCTGCTACCGGAGGCTCCGAACTCGCCAGGGACGCTGGGATCACTTTTCGCCCGCGCTCCGCGGGGCCCCTACTCTTGTCAAGCTTCGGGTTGTTTGCCGCTTGGGGCGGGTCGGGGATCTACTAACGAAACGTCATGCGCAGGCCTTGTCTTCTAGGTGGTATTGATTTGGCACACTAGGCGTGTGCTTTTAAAAAGAAAAAAAAAAAAGTCTGAAATCATCTAAGCACTTCTTTCGAGCTGTGAATGCGGCAGCATGAATGTCGTTCTTCCGCTCCCTTAGTTCGTCTGCGCCGTAGTGGCGTGGACGGCCACGCTTTCCCAGCGGACGGCCGAGCGCGCGCTCCAGTGAAGTGGGCGCGCCGCGCCGACCTCGCACGGCCGTGCACCCTCCCTGGAGTTTGCCTCAACCGGCTCTGCTGCCAGCAGCGCCTACCAGGCACGCACCGCTCTTAAAAATTTGGGTTGTGTGTATGTTTATACAGCTTAGAACTTGGTCTGCCTCAACGGGCGACGAGTCTCCCAGCTGTAGATGAGCAATTTAGTCAGTGCAGTACAACCGCTAGCCTGAAAAGTGAAATCGAAATTAAGCGGTTTATGAGGGCCAAAGTCAACGTTGCTAGAGCCAAAGTCAAAGTTTTGGTCGGAGCCGCCATTCAATCCAAACCAAAATGGCGACTTGTTGTTTGTTGTCCTAAATCGGGCCCGTCCCGTATCTCCGCGGCTCTTTCATTCGACCCAGGCCAGCGTGTTTCCCGGAGGGCATGCTTTTTTTTTTTTTCTTTCAGAGCGTAACCGATATGCATCGCGACCACATTAGCAACCACAGTGCGTGAGTGCACAGCCATGCAGAACGCGGATCAGAAGGCGGCCAAACCACCGCCAACGAGGCTCCGACCCGTGGCCGTCGTCCTGCGCTGAAGTCGCCCGTCGGACAAGACCGAAAGCCTGCGGCCAACGGCGAGCGAAAAGACGGACCATGTTTTCGTACGCGTACCGAATACGGTGTCTGCAGAAACTGCATTCGGAAGCGTTCATGGGCCTGAATGCGGTGTCCCTGCCGGACTGCCTCCCGGCGGGCGCCGTGTACCGGTCCAGCCTGCCCGCCACTCCGGTGTCCACGCCGATCCGAGAGAGCTGGATCTTCTCCGAGCAGCAGCTGCGCGAGCGGCTCTGCAAGACCCCTTCCCCTAGAAAGTGTCGCTTTTTCGACCCCAGGCGTTCCGAGTCCGGCCTGAACAGCTTCGAGAATGAGTGGATCGAGTCCGCCGCGGCTCGGCGCACGATGGAGCCCGCCCTCGAAGACGACAAATCCGACGAGACGAGTCCCGAAGACGCGGACAGCGTCAAGGAGAACGAAGTCTTCTACCAGAAAAAGCTCTTCGTCGGAAACATTAGCTACCGGGTGAGCCGTGTTTCGCCATGGCACCGCGTCTCTGGGCTCGCGCGTCGTACACCTTTCAGGCACACCCGGAGCGAGAAAAAGACGTTTGTGCGAGTTGTCACGCGAGCGCCCAGGGCAAAACCGCAGAGTGGCGTTTGAAACGTCGCAAAATTTCAGACGTAAGGCGTGCTCTCTTCTCGGGCGCCTTGCTCGCTGACGGAAACACGGAAACGACCTTTGACCTTGTAGTGCCCGTCCGATATCGGCGTGCGATGTAGGTAGTGACACCGTGCTAGACTACCTTCCGTTGACGGTTCCGTTTATCGAGAGTCGTCGTTATCGTTGCAGTCTTTTACTGAGCTGTCGACGCTCGTTCACTGGCGTGCGCTATACACGTGTGTTGTATGTCCGTGCGGCGCGCTTGCGTGTAAAATCGGGTTTGAAAACATGGTTTTCAAACCCGATGAGAAAAGAAGCGGCAGCCTGGGGCACGCGAGAAGCACGAGCGGACATTCCATCGCTCGAGACAAGTGTGTTTCGGCGTCTCGCCGCAGCGGGGCGCCGGTTACATGACTCTTGTCTGCCGCTCTACCTTTTCACTTTTGATCTGCCAGGCTTTGTCAGTATAGAGGAGGCTATGGCTGCACCTTTATTTATCGCAAGATAATGTGTGGTCTTTGAGTTTCTTCGAACGTTACTAAAACACTCAGTTGGGAAACTTGCCCTTGAATCCTGGACCGCTGGCATCCACCCTTTACGATACGAATAACACTAAATACTATACCAGCGTCCCCGTTTAGTGATAAGTCAAAACATTAAAGTTGCTTTATATAGTTACTGCGAGGTGGCGCCACCAGCCCTTGCGTGACTCAACCTGAAGCAATACATGCAGCCATGTAATTCCTGGAGTGGCCGCTGCGGGAGAAATGGCAGCATTGTGATCTCCATTAGTTTGGTTCTCTAGTACGGATGGGAGCTACTTTTTCAAAGCAGGCTCCTATGGCATTTTCCCAACTGAGTATTCTTGTAACATTAGTTTCTTCTCAAGGCACACACTTGCGATCAGTGCTTATGACCGAGTACGGTTTGTGATTTATTACTCTGAGAGAACACACTGGCACCTCAATTGGGTGGAACGCTTGACATTCCTGTATATTTCCTATTTTTTTCGTGCATCAATCTTTCTTTCTTGGCTCGAAAAAATCTTTTGACAATGTTGTAAGCTCATAGGTAGTACTTACATTTTATCTGTCAAATACCGCAAAACTTTCCCAGGCGAAAATTGGTCCACTTCGAGCTGGATTATAGAACTGGTCCGAACTGGAAATGAGACAGTCCAGCTGGAATCCAGCTGAACTGTCTCATTATCAGCTGGGACCAGCTCTATAATCTAGCTGGAAGTGGACTGATTTTCGCTTGGGTTTGCTCTAGTGAAATGCAGTTCCAGGGCCGTCTTATAGATGCCGCCAGCGTGCCAGTGTTTTCTCATCAAAACAGATTATAAGAACTCGGTCCTAAGCAAATATCAATGTGTGAACTGCGAGCACTGGAAACATATTAATAAACATGCTGTTTGGTCATGGGGCATTGTCAACTGCCACAGGGAAGGGTCAACTTCTGGAAACTGTGTGATGCTATGAATAATGCAACAATAGAAATTCATATAATAGCATTTTTTTTCTCACGGTAGCGTGTACAATGTTTAAACAATAACGAAACAGTTGCAGATGAGTACAGATGAGTCAGATATTAACAGGCTCTACCCAGTGTTAACAAACCTCCAAGGTGGCTTGCTGTCAAATGACAGCACGCCACCTATGTCAACTAAAGCTATGACCATGTCTGCATTACTTCCAGAACAAACCTCAAACTACAACAAATCCTAATAATGCAGACTTCTTTTTTTTTTTTTTGCTTAGAGCATTAGAAGAAATGTTTCAGTGTTGAATTAGTCTTTTTCTTTTCCCACTCCTTCTAGGTTACGAAGCGGCAACTGCGTGATTTCCTCAGCAAGTTTGGAAAAGTCGTGGACTGTACCATAGTACAGGACCACGTGAGGCACTGGCCCAAAGGGTAATTGGCACCTTTTTGAACTGGTTCTAACACTAAGCACCTTCATTCCCTGACTTAGTTCAACCTGATTAAAAAGGCTGTGAGCAATTTGTGGAAACTTTCGTATGAGAAAGAAGATGGTGTTTACAGTGCCACTAATAAGTGCATCTAAATGTGTAGAATCTTCCGCCATTGAAAGACGTCTTCCAATGTGAAACCTGGCTGATGCTCCTGCATCATGCGATTGCCGTGCCTTTTACCATTGGGGGCGGATTTTCCCGATTTCTGGGATCCAGCCTTAATTTATAAAGCACGTTAAGTGCTGCAATATTTTTTTTTTTTCAGTCCGTTTTTTTACATTGTTTTTGATAATTTTTTAGTCGGTCTATATCTGCTTACAAAGTCACTGCAGAGAAGATGCTTAGAAAAATATAATGCTAAGATGCATCGTGCCAAATCGGTCCGCTTTTGCCTGCCCATCACTGCGATGGCATAACCTTTATGGGGTTAGTTTGGTTCAAGTTGATTTATAATAAATATAAACACAAAAATACCGTGTTGCTGGACAGGGCTACGAGGGACTGAAACGAGATTCTTGGAAACATTCGTTGAGAGCATACGGGACCTTAAAAAGAGCGCTTAACTGGTTGGGTGTGCAGCATGGAAGCTCCATGTGCTCTGTTGAAATTGCTGTGCTCGTTCTTGGCTGTTTCACTGAGTAAAGGACTCTTTCTTGCGTCCTAGAATTCTCTGTATTACCGCTACACAAGTCTATGGGAAGTCCGAGGCACTGTCGACTTTTGGACAAGCCTCGTTATCTCCTCGCTTTTTTTTGGAAGGTTAATGTAGATCCAGAAGGCATTTCTTTTAACATTTTTGTGTCATGCTCTAATTTCTTATTTTGTAGGTACGGGTTTGTGACATTTTCCAAGGTTGAAGAGGCCGAAAAAGCCAGAAATTCGCCCGTGGGAGAATTGGAACTTGATGGCAGGTGAGTGCAGCGGCCCAGAATGTCGGAGCTTTCCACTCGGGGCTAGGCAACACGTTTGCCCTGGACATTTTTGGACTCGAATTTCAGGCAGCTGCGACTACTACCTGCCAACAAGACGAGAATCTCCAAAATTCGTCAGGATGCCAAAGCCGTTCAAGACCGGAAGGCTCTTGCCGTGAGTTATCTTTCAAGTTTCATTCTTCATCATCTTTGTCGCCTACAGCTCCATCTCGCGCTTTTTTTTGGGGGGCTCTATTTTAGTTGTTGTTTCCTTATTTCCTTGATAATGATACTAGCCCAATACAGACCCAATATAGTAGGAGGGGTGTATTAAAAATAAACTAACAGTGTAGAAATTAACAGACTAACAGCAATTATAGAAATGAGCACATGTTAATGACATTTGTAGAAGTGAAAACATGCTAACAACATTTGTAGAGATGAGCACATGCTAACAACGTTGCTTTGTACCGTCTTCAACTTATGCGTATTAAAAGCCGCTCAAGGATCCCCAATGACTCTAGCATATTCTAGTGTGGGCAAACTTAATGTCCTATAAGCGAGGTCTTCAGCGTTCGAAAAATTTGAGTGATTGTTTGAACTGCCATAGCTTGTTTGTAGCCTTTCAGGTAACACAGGCAATGTGGGAGTCCCAAGAGTGGTTGTCTGAAATGCTGATGCCCAAGTACTTATATTCTCGGATGCTATTAAGTGTACGACTGTCCATCTAAGCTCTAGGTTAAAAAGTAAGGATATCTTTTTAAGCCTGATAAGCTCTAGTTAGGAGGCCGGCAATAGATATAAGAGCTACAGTTAAGAATTGAGAGTTTAAGAGAAAGCAGAGACGGACGTTTTCTTAGAACCTCGTGATATCATTAATCTTTCTCTTAGTTGTGTTTGTTGGAAACAAACACGATCACTGGGTTCCTGATATAGAATTTTATGGACTGGCTCTTTGGAAGTATGCTCAACTGTTTAAAGCTGTCATGAAACAATTTTTCAACTTTTTCCTTAGCTTTCCTCCTCAACTCACAAATCGCGCTTTGTACCAAACAGCTCAAGAAGATGAAAAGGAGGGACTCCTCTCTTGCTCGGACTCTCGTTCGTGTACCCAGACACCGCCATTCTCCCCCCTAGAAGATTGTCGCGTCGCTCAAAACTCGGACAAAAGTTGCTTTCTTCACCCCAGTCAGCCCTAAGCCGACAGTGCTGTGGAAGCTGCGTGCTCATTGGGCCCCTGCCACACTTTTGCCACATGATCACTCACCCTCGCGCATACCCACGCGCAGAGGATGGGGTCAGGTGATGAAAGGGAAGCGGACGATTGATCCGGCCAGCGCATAGCTTCCACCGCACTATCAGCTTAGGGGTGAAGGGAATAAGTGAGGTCCAATGTCTTGTGACGTGCGTTTGGGCCGGGTGACGACGCACTTTGGGTACCGCAGATGTTCCGCAATGAAAAGGCAGAGAACTTTCGAAGGGAAGAAGGTACGAAATAGTCCGCTGTGTTTTCAAATTTTCGTATCGAAAATCAGGCTTTTGACTTTCTACCTTCTTTTTTCTGGCCCACGAAATTATATGCTATAAGTAAAATCCCAATCTAAATTCACTTATCCCAGTGCAAAATTCGTTTCATGGCCCCTTAAAGTTGAGCATACTTCCAAATCCCCTTTCCGAATTGAATACAGAGAGGGCGGTGTCGGTTTCCTCATCCTTACTTATGTCGCTCAAGTTTATGTTCCCAAGGAAATCGTCCTGAAGCGCGTGGGTATGTGCAAGGCAGCGTAATCATGTGGCAGAAGTGTGGCGTGCCCAATGAGCACGTAGCTTCCACAGCACTGTCAGCTTAGGGGTGAACAGGGTGGGGGAAGCAATTTTTATCCGAGTTTTGAGCGACGGGCTTAATCTTCTGGGGGGAGAATGGGCTACACGAACACGACTGATCTCACGTGAAACGCTCGTCACCCCACGGGTACTTCGAACGGCTCAGTTGTAACGCGTTGACGCCACCACAACGCCACCAGTGGCAAAGCTCATAACCATGCCAGCCTTGCTGTGTCACGAATGGGGGGAATCTTTTTGTTTTTTGTTTGCGCCGGATATCCCACGACGCATCGCGCTCTCCGTTCGCTTCTCTTCGAGCGCTTGCTCGATCGAGTGCATCGTTTGGAACGAAAAATATAGCCAGTTGTTCAAAATGCAAACGTGTGATTATCATTTGCGGTTATTATCCGTCATGCTTAACTCATTTCCGAACGAAATTTGTACATTTCAATTTTCTTTTTCGTACCCGTAACTCCGGTATATTTTCTCGATTTTAGGGTTATGACTATTTTTAGTGCAGGAAGTGACCCTGAGTTACGAGGTGTCATTTTTTTTTTTCAATGCCTCGTGTAGTTTTGTGGATATCCTATCTCAAAGTTTAGGTGGGGGTCTACGGCGAAACCAAAACTACCGGCTTGAGCATGATGGCAGCCCTTGTGATCAGCTGCATGGCCATCATGCGACCCAATGATCGAGCTGTGGCAGGACTCGCACCTGGGTTGGTGCAGTGGCAGTCGGATAAAGGATAAAGTTTATTTTCAATCAAAAACCGGCAAACAATCCAGCCCACTTAAGCATAGAACGCTTATATGCGGGACATGGCAGTAAATATTTTTATATTGTAGACGTAAATATAATTCATAATTAAATGAATCACAAGCACATACGGCACTTAACCACCTATATGATTAGGATAAAAAAAAATAAAAAAAGGAGAGAAAAGTACAAAAATAGTACAGGCAGCTACGAGAGTTCACGTGCTATTAACAAAATTCAACGCGAAATGCGACAACAGATGCAACAATGAAACACAATCAGTCAGTGGTAACGAACTAATAACAAGTCTATGCGATAAGTGACATCGAATGCAATAATAAACTCAGTCAGTGGTAACCGAAGAAACATCAAACAAACAATTCCACAAATCAGTATCTACGTACATCTTTTATCGTTCACTACATCACTAGACAGAAAAACACCACTCTTTTATCTTCTTGTTCATCTGCTTCTTGGATGACAGGTTAAGGAGATCTTTAGGTAAGGATACTAAAGCCACTGAATCAGCAGCACGACCCGTCTGGAAGGTTAAATGACTTTTATATGAATGCAAACATGCCGACTAGAACTGCACGTTATGAATGAAATAATAAAATAACATATAAAATAAATTAAAAAGTGAAATATAAAAAAAGAAAAAAAAATGAGATAAAAAGATAAAGAATAGATAATAGAATGGATGAAAAAACTAGCGTATACGACACACAGAGTGTGGTTTATGAGGGATACATTCCTTGTTCCCTGGTCTTTGTTAACATGATCTAGTTTTTATGTGACGGTGGGCACGTCCTGGATTTCTTGTTTCGTCCCATGAAATGTTTGAACGCAAACACCGAATGCGAACACCGTACGTTGGTGTCCGGCTTTTAATGTTTGCGTTCGAACAGTTAGCAGAGACTGCCATGGCAAAGACAAAGTCAGCTAGCTTTGTGCCCAGCTACTAATTAGTGCAGTGGTAGAATGTGGAGTTCACAGTCGTGAGGTCGTGGGTTCAATTCCCATCGGGGTGCGTTTAGAATTTGGTTCTTTCTTCTCAATTCACCACTCCTTTGGTCAGATTGTCCTCCAAAGTTGGTGTAGCACATTTCGCAGTGATTTCTGTAGCACTCTATCGCACTATTTTTGGGGGTCCCAGTACTTGAACAAACTGCATTAAAAGCCTACGACTCGGCAGTCTGCACCCTTGAAACTGATGGGCCTCTCCGCGTGGTTGACTGCACGGTTGTCGGGCAACAGAGCGAGCTGGACGGGGATGAGGGGGACGAGGAGGACTCGACGCCGGCGACACCTCCGCCCTCTCCGCGGCGGAGCGTGGACCACGTGGAAGAGCTGCCCGACGACGTCCTGCTCCTGGTCATGGGGCTGTTGGATCTCCGGTCGAGGATCCGCGTGGAACGAGGTGAGTCTCGCAGAGTTGCGCTGCGCACGACTCCGTTTGCCCCCCGTGCCCGACCTTCGCGGTTGCCGGCTGCCGTTGGATCGGGCGGAGCCTCGAGGCTTACGGCCGTCTGCCTCGAGACCTCTTTACTATACCTATATAGAGTAACACTCGGCATTTCTGCATACGGGGTGTTCGCGCCACTTCCGGCCGCCATGACGTAGGGAGAGTGATGCTTCCAGTTCTCCTACCTCGAGTTTGGGTGGGTGCGCTACGACTCTTGGTTCCCTAGCGGGGAATTGCGTGAGCGCTACACTCTAGAAATGCCCCCGTGTCGTGCTTTTAAGTTGCCGACGTGTACCGGCATGAACGAAATGTCACGAGTGAAGTTATTTTGATTATTTAGAAACGAGGGACGCCACCGGCACCGCCGAGCCCGGGTGGTTGTGGGACGACGGCATTGCAGACGCTGCTGGCCTACCTCGATATATGCCGACAGATGGGGCGGCGCAAGAATGAGGCACCTACCATCTCCGTACAACGACAGGCCATTACGGCGTGTACAAATGAAATGTGCACTGTGCTCTAGGAAAGGAGCCTTGAATACTGAATCAAGAGAGTCGAAACACTAGAAAATTGTTCATTAAAAAAGTTTCTCGTCGCGCTAAAGAAAGCGTAACCAAATCTTTCGGTAGATTGTCCGCTAAAACCAAGACCCGGCTCGGCGATCCGTGCGGGGAAGCTCGGCGCGCATGTTTGGCGCCCAGTGGAGGTAGGTGCTCACCGCCAATGCCTCCGTTCACAAAGTAGTTGAGTGCGTTTAAAGATTTGTGGGCTTTAAGTCGTTCTTAGGTATATGGACCCGGCAGCTCAAACTGGTAGTCGAAGATGCGCCCACGATACCTCCGGCAGATTTGTCATTTCTCTGAGGAAAGAGTGCTCTTTCTTTTCACCTGAAGATCAGGAAGGCATGTCGATCCCGTATAAGTAAATTTCAGGAGGTACCGCAGTTAGTCTTGGCGGTGAGACTCTTAAAGCACGCTCTACTCACTGAGGGTGCTGAAAAACAAGCAAAAACAATGGCCCACCGAAGTAACACACTCCCCCCGAAAGTTCGGCCATTATTAGTTTTTGTTTACCTTCGCACACCCAATACATTTCCTAGTTCTTTCGTGCATCACTCTTTCCTTCTTGGCTCGAAATATTTTTGACAATTGTACCATTTCTTATACATGGTACATACATTTGATCTCGCTTGGGGACCCTGGAACTGAAATGCAGTTCCAGGGTCCCCTCGTAGATAACGCCAGTGTGCGCTCTTGTCGTAAGGGGTCGCCGGAACTCGGTCGTAAGGAAGCGCTAGTGTGTGAAGGGGTCTTAACCTAGTAAAACGTATACAGGTGAACCTCGATTTAACGAAACCCGATTTTACGAATTTCCCGATTTTACGAACAAATTCGGATTCCCCGCGCAGTCTATGCACGAGGTCTCCCTTTCTCGATTTTTTACGAAGTTTCCGATTTAAAGAAATAATTAGTGGGTCCCGGTTACTTTGTTTAATCGAGGTTCAACTGTAGTACAATTTTGGAGCAGCTCGTAACTTCGTTCGATTAGTTACTTCTTTGTAATTCTACTAATGCGTCAATTCAGTTTTGCCGTAAGTGCTTTATGTTCCGCCACTGCCTCAAGCTCTGCCGCGAGCGGATTGCCAGATCAAAATGGAACTGCAGAAATTTCTTTTCCACGTTAGACACCGAGCCATTGGACGGCAAATACGGCACACCTTAAAGGACACATGCAAAGAAAAAAAACATTTTTTTTAAACAGCTTAGATGGAAGAAGGATATCATAAAACGATTTTACAACGAAGAAAAAAAATTTTTAGAGCTATATTTACGGCGCTATACGAATTTGTAGTTGGCGCCCGCCGGAGCCGCCGCTGGTCACGTGGTAGGCCCGCGCGCCGCCGCCCTGCGTCGCCGGAGCCGTAAAGCCACGCCGCCGCCGCATGCTGAGCGTTGTGCGAACGCCGCTTCAACGCGTTTCTCCACGCCACCGTCGCCGCCGCCGCACAAGTTTGTCTCGTTCGGGGCGCCGCCGCCGTCATCTGACCGGCGCTCAGGTCTATCACATCTGTTTGCGCTTTTTCAGGAGTTTCCTTTGGGCTCTAAAAGTTACTTATTAATCTTAGTTTTTTGTTATACTTCAAACAAAGATAAATAAGTTACTTTTAAAGACCATAGGAAGCTTCCGAAAGAGCGCGAGCACCACGTGACAAATATGGGCCCGTCACGTGATAAATAAGGGCCACCTTTTCTGCGGCGCCCGCGGGCGCGAACTACAAATTCGTATAGCGCCGTAAATATAGCTCTAAAAATTTTTTTCTTCGTTGTAAAATAGTTTTATGATATCCTTTTTCCATCTAAGCTGTTTAAAAAAAATGTTTTTTTTTTCTTTGCATGTGTCCTTTAACATGCTGGGTCGGTGCGGTGGGTTGGTAGTTGGTATGGAACTGACTTATGCTTTGTAAGGTGCACACGTTTGACCGGTAGACTGAAGGACATCGTTTCAATGGACGTTGCGGCATCTTTGGATTCTAATTGCATCGTGCTGTCTCCTCCCCGCAGTGTGCCAACGCTGGCGTCGCCTGGCTCTGCGGCTCTGGAGGTCGCAGGACAGGCTCAGCTTCGAGGGCGTCTTTTCAGTGAGCCAGGGGAACCGTAAGGTCCTTTTCTCTAACGTCCTAGTCCACGTCTGTTCACGTCTGTCTCGCATCTAATGTTTCCAAATCGTTAAAAGTAAATATATATATATTTAAAAAAAAGATAATTTGGCTTTGTGTTGATTGTTTAAAGCGTCAGTTCTCAAACTGGGCTTCTAGGAACCCAGGTGTGTCCCAGAACTCACTCAGGGCTTCCCCCAGCTCCCAGATTTCCTGGACTGTTCCTTTCACAAAGTAAAGCGTTTTCCCCGTTTGTGCGCCAGTCTTAGCTGATCTGAGTCACCCGCTAAATGTGTAACTACATGCTGAGCAAAAGTATAGTTTTGCAAGCTCCGCACTAATATCACATCTGGGAGGAGGTGCTCGGTTGAATGATAGGGGTTCTTCGAGATTTAGAATTCTGAGAACCCCCTGTCTAGAAAGTGGCCTCTGAAAATGATTCTTTTGAGTGGAGGGTCACCCGTTAAAAAGGTTTGGCATATTTGTACGTCGTACTTCCTCTCAAATGTTCTCTCGTCGACATTGTCGCGTTGACACGGGGCGGTGACCCCGGCGCAGCACTGACGGTGGACATCCTGCGTGCCCTGCTGGTGCGCTGCGGCGAGTCCCTGAAGAGCCTGAACCTCCAGTCGGCCTCCCACGTCTTGGACTACAGGGCGGCGGAGGCCATCAGTAAGCCTTTCTTCCTCCGGAGGCAACGGGGACCTTAACGCCGTGTGTCGTGACGCGTAAAGAGCCATTTAACGGGACAAGTTTTTTTAGATTCGTGGCACATGCCGTATCGGAAGTAAAAGTTTTCTCTTCCCTTCACTTGTGTGCTTGGACTGAGGCCTGGGGCATGCTCATCACGTGGGTCTGGAGGGCCACTTGCACACTCTGTTGGCTGTCGTCAATCCCCAATTTTCCGAAAACAAGAAAGGGGAAGAGACGACGGCGGGGAGGCGAGAAGGAAAGCCACGCTATTTGCGTGGTTGATGTCCAAACTGAAAATGAACGTGTATGCCACAACTTTCGCGTCTTTTGAGAGAAGCGTGTGCTCCTTTTGCCACGCGTTGCGTCGGTCTTGTCCTGTTTGGACAGCCCTTAACGTGCACGTTACTTTGCCCTCTGCTCTTCGTCTGCCACCCGTTGTGGAGCGCTGCATTGCGTGCTCCTGTCTGCTGCAGGCATGCTGTGCCCCAACCTGGAGTGCCTGGATGTATCTGGTGTGCAGCTGACCAATGTGGGCGTGCAGCAGTTGGCTCAGAAGTGCCCCAAACTGAAGGTGGGAGCAGTTTGAATCCTGCGTCTGACGCAGAACCGTGCGACGGTTAAAAAAGTAAAAGCTTTTGTGTGGAGACAGCGGCAAGTTGATTCGCATCGAAATTGCGTATTTTGTCTTTGCCGTAGGTGTGCCAATATCGGTGGTGCCGCATGGCAGCCGATCTGAGGTCTTTAATCTGTACTGCACAGTAAGAATTACCTGAGCAGATGCCAGTACGACGTTCATCAGTGCCGAAACGAGTGGGTGTAGGGATAGAACCCGGGATTCTTCAGTTCTGCGGTGCTGTGAAAATAGGAAACGGTTTCGTCAAAGTCCAATTGCAGTATAAGCAGCAGTAGCGGTTAGGAAGAGCTCTGAAAAGGTGTCCCTGCTGTGCCATGGATTAGCCCTTGGCATTCTGCTAAGAGACTTAGCCTTTTTGGGGCCAAGAGACTTATTGGTCCTGAAGGCTACGAATCCTCTTAGTGAGGTGTCAGCTGCCATTCTGAGATTGGCCCAGGAAGTGAACCATAGATAGCGACTAACCATAAAGTTAAATACATCCGATAGGTACACTTTTAATGTACCTACAACACACTATAATACCCATACGGAGGATAGCAAAAAAATAGTGGCCGCATTCTCAATTGCTTACTTTGCATACTGGTCATATTTGTGCTGCAATAAGACCCAGTAAGCAATTGACCCTTTTTGTCTCGTGAAACGCTCGCTTTCTTGCTTACAGACGGTGTTGATGAAGAGGTGCTTAGAAGTTGGAGAGAAAGGGTGAGCGTTTCCAATGATCCGCATTATTCGCGCTCGGCAATGCGTGGCTTCCTACAATACCCCTGTACCGGGGTAGTAGTATCGTAAAGTAAATAAACATAAACTATATTAACTATGTCATTCTTCAGGCTGTGGTGGCTGCTCCATCTGTGCAAGCATCTGGAGCACTTGGACCTGACTGAGGTGTACAAGCTCAGTGGCCAGGTGAGGCTTTCAGCTTTCCTCGTGCAGAGGCTACTAGAAATCTAAGCTCCAAAATGGTCCGACAAACCTGGAAGCATTTTCTGTTTTTAATTTTACGTCTCGTCAGAATGTTAAAGCGAATAGAGGTGAAGAAGAGCCGCCGTTTGGGGCTCTTTCCACTGGTAAAGCCACGCTTTGGCTCGGGTGCCATGCCACGACTGCTCGGGAAGGACGACATGGATGACGGCGGCGATGAGCTCGGTTTCCCCGACGGCCGGCTACACGCAGGACTGCCAATCGCATTTGGACGGACGCCATCCATTCCTTCGGAGTATCGCCTCGCAACAATACTCCCAGGAGAGAACCTTTTTGAATGAGCAAAGTTTGCGGTGGATTTCTTCTTTAAACTACTATTCTTCCCAAGTTCGACGATCCATGTTTACGTTTGCGTCACTACGTTGCACTCCAAACTTAAATCGATGTAGTCGATCAAACAGAGCGATGAAACTCCCGATGCAGCTGCTAGGGGTCATTTTGAGGTCAAATTGGAGATATCCTCTCTGCTTTAGGGGGCGCCCATCTAGTGCCTCAGCCTAGTGTCGTCACTCTGAACCTGCCGTATACGCCGGCTCTAAAGGCTGGCTGTCACACTCGAGACTGCCCACGACCCAGTCCTTGCGATTGTGGGCAGTTTCAGAAAAGGCTAAACCGGTCGACCGGATAGAGGTTAACATCATCATCATCAATGGCAAAAAACAAATCGCCCAAGAATTTAACCTGTATTTTCAATCTGTATTTTCAAATACAGATTTGTACACCCCAGTTGCCACCACTGTAGCTACACTGAACGCCGATTTTATCTCCTTTCGTGGTGTCTTTGTCATGTTATTAAATCTGAATACAGAATCGAGCAGTGGGCCTGATAAGATACCGAATGCCTTCCTTCGTAGATATGCCGAATCTATTTCACGCTTTCTAACACTCATCTTTTGTGCTTCTTTTCGTTCGTGTATACTTCCGAATGACTGGCGGACAGCGTGTATTGTGCCAATTCATAAGAAGGGTGATCATTCTGTTGTAAGCAATTTTCGTCCAATTTCTATCGCTAGCAACTCGTGCAAACTTATGGAACATATGGTTAGTAGTTATATTCAAAATTTCTTGGAAGAGAGGAATTTGCTGACTTCTTTTCAGCATAGTTTCCGGAGGGAATACTCCGCAATTACGCAACTAGTTGCAACAGTTCATGACTTTGCTGCTACCCTAGACAAGTCTGGACAGGTGGATATTATTTTTTTAGATTTTAGCGAGACTTTCGATAAGGTCCCTCATGGTAAACTTATTTTCAAACTAGAATGTCTTGGGCTACCACCAGAGATAGTTACTTGGATAGGACCCTATTGGTTCAATCGTAGCCAGTTTGTTGAAGTTGGAGGCCATTATTCCGGTACTCTTGATGCTTCCTCTCTTGTTCCTCAGGGCAGTGTACTTGATCCCCCGCTATTTCTGGTCTATATAAATGATATTGAATCAACTGTGAGTACCATCGTTAACATAAGCTTATTTGCAGATGATTGTGTTTTGTTTAAAATCATATTCTCTGTTGGCGATTGGTGATTGGTGTAATGAGTGGAAACGCAACTGAATTCCACGAAGATTGTTCACTTACGCATGACCAGGAAAATTAAACCTTTGAATTCACATATCAAGTAAATAATTTTACAGTAACCGAAGTGAATGAATACAAATATCTCGGAGTAACCTAACAAGCGATCTACGATGGTCGAGGCATATCCAAAATATCAGTTCCTCAGCTTTTTGAAAGTTAGGTTTCCTACGACGCAAGTTAAGAAATGCTCGAACCTTGGTTAAACTCCAAGTGTACAACTCCTTGGTAAGGTCAAAATTAGAATATCCTAGGCAGCATAATCTGGGATCCGAACGCGAGGAAAGATGCATCAAAACTTGAGATTGTCCAAAGAAAAGCAGTTTGTTTTATTTATGGAAAGTACAAGTGGCTTGACTCCCTATCCTCCTTGGAGCGGCAAACAATATCATGTCCCTAGAACAGCGGAGGAAGATTGCAAGATTGAAGTTCTTGTATCTTTTTTATCGTGACAAGCTGTGCGTCGACTCTAGTTCATATTTAACCTCATTATCTTTCAGAGCCACTAGGAACCACCATCAGTTTGCTCTTCAACCAATATTTGCTCGAACCAACATTTTCAAGTTTCTCTATTTTCCACGCACCATATCAGATTAGAACGTCCTCCCTTGCAATATATTCGCAGCCCCTAATTTTAATAAAGCACTCGATGATCGTCCTTTTTAGGTATTGCCATTGCGCTCTTGTGTTGTAAACCTCTTTGAACATATCTTGTACAAACTTTGTGTTTGCCATTGATTGTTAATTGTGTAAATGTTGATTACTAATAATTATTATAGCCACGTGTAATGATGGTTTTAATGTCTTTTGTACCCCACACCTGCATGATGTGGGGATAATAAATAAACAAAAATCTCTCGCGTCAAAAGAAACGGTGGCTCTGGGATTGCATTTCACTAGAGGGGAAGTCTCGCGGTATTTGTGAGATGAAATGCACATACTCGCTACCAGAAATCGTTGTGTATAACATTGTCAAAAGCTTTTGGAGCTAAAAAAGAAATCTAGAAAAACTGGGAATATGCCACGGCTAACCGATAGACGACGTTGGTCGTAAGAGACGACTCGTTCGAGGCATTTGAATGGGGCCCTTGTTGGCCACGAAAGGGGCTGAAGGGGACCTCTCTGGGGGCCCAGTGCTTCCACATGGCGGGTGCTCGTCTGCGGAAGCTGGTGCTGCGGGGCTGCTCCGGGGTGACCTCCACGGGGCTGACCAAGGTGGCCACCAAGTGCCGCCTGCTGGCCGAGCTCTCGGTCAGCGACTGTCTCCAGATCACCGACCACGACGTGCTCCTGCTCTGCCAGGTGAGGCCTCGTGGGCTTGTGCAGTTTGGGCTTGGCCCCTACCTCCCCACGTTGCGGAACGTGTCTTCGATCGGTGTGTTTGGCGTCCTTCCGCCCGTACGTCCATCCTGGAATGGCAGCAAATGACATTGTGGTGTGCCCTGCTGTCAGATGTTGCGACCTCGACGGTGGGTGCTTGAAGTTTTGGTAAAAAGCAGGAGGGGACGCGAGTGTCGCCATCGTCGTGGCGTCCCAACTAGCTGCAGAAACTTCCGTCGACTGTCAGGCCGGGGAGCAACCTGCGATAGAACGGCGTCTGCCAGGATCGCGGCCAGCGGCGGCGTGACGCTTCTATGACATCATCGGGCAGAGATCTAGGTTTTTGGACGTGGTGAACGCACCAGTCGGAGACTCGTCCCGATTCCCGCATTGTCAGCACTCTCCTTTCTCTTTTCCTTTCTTAAAAGAGCACGAAAATATATTTAAAAAAAGATTTACGAGGTCTCGGCGGCCTCCAAATCGGGCTCAAGCTGCAAAATCGAGCCAGACTTTGAGTATTGTCCGCTCCCGTTCAACTTGGCGGATGGCCGCCATCTTGATCTTGTTTTGAAGCTGAGTATTTTTCCTTCTTTTTGCCGCCCTTGAAAATGGTGTCTGGCATGATCGGCACTTTCCCACTTCGCTGTTGCAAAGTTGTGAATAGTCAAAGCGCGAGCTCGAGGGAGCGTGCGACTACCATTGGCCATGACACGCGTTCTCCCTTCGTTGCCATGGCAACCGCACCTCCGTGGGCTCGCGTCGTCTGCTACGGCTGCTTGCTCCTGCGCTTTTTCAACTCTGCTTCGCTTTTCGCCATCTTTACGATCGTTTGCGACAGTTTGTTTTTGTAGTTTTGTGTACTTTGCTCGCATGTTTTGTAACCGCTTGCAAAGTGGGGAATGAAGTACGAGACGGTGCGCGCATTTGACGCACAAAAGCGGTCCATGCAAGTTCCTTCGCATGACGATCGTCGGAAGTAGCATTGGCGGCCTGCCTCCGCACGACGGGCCATCGATGCTCATTGCGTCGCTAGTTCCAATTGTGATTCTTCTATGCCATCGGCCGTTCACACGGAGTAAAAGAGAAGAGTGGAACAAGTAGAAAGTGCGCAAAGGCGCTTACAACTAGGTACTTCGCATGGTAAAGCCATTTCAAGTGGTGCAAACTGCTTGCGATTTTTTTTATTTTCGTCTGCAACGTTGCTCGCTCCATAGAAAACTAATAAATAAAAGCCGTGAAAACGAGGCGTTAGCGACATCCACCAGGTGCTCTTTGCTAATCGTTAAATTCGTTTTAAAATTCCTTTTCGAGACTTTTTTAACAAGATTTTGGTATGTTTCATGTGATACTGCTCTTTTGAACAGATATAGACCAAAAAATGAGCGCCGAAATTTCGGTGTAGTATCCCTTTAAAGGGGCCCACCAACAATATTTTGACTGGTTTGAAGTTCGCTCTGTAACGGAGCTCCATGAAAGCAGGAACACCGAGGGAAAAAAATATTACAGAAATTCGCAATATTTTGTGAGTTATTAGCAAATTAAATATTGCAGAAAACAACTTTAAATAAGCAAAACATTGCGCTTCATGACGTAAAATGAAACAGTTTAGCGATTGGAGCAAAGCGGTTGGCCAATTGGACGCGAGTTTGGTTGATAGCCCGTCCAGGCCCGTCCGGCCCGTCGGCCCGGTCGGCCATTAGGCCTCGCTGCAACCATCGTAGCTTTGGAATCGGGTTGCCATCATCGATGAATTTACCGGGCTTATCGGATTTTGAGCGCCGAATTCTTGAAAAGGAGTGCGGAGCTGGGCGTCGCACCGTACGAGGACACACCACGAAGCGCTGCGTCTCTGCCTCAGTCCGCTTCGACAGCCGCGGAAGCCTCGTCTCCCGCAACTCCGACTCCGCCACCGGAGCCACCTCGACGAGTAGGAGGTACTCCGCCGCTGGAAGGCGCGCATGAGCGACGAGGCGTTGTTTTCGCCCTTTTTGAACTTTAATTTGCAGCTTTATTAGCTCTATAAAAACAACTTTTTAGAGAAATAATGACGGTTAACGCGTGATATACTTTATTCCGCTTCAAAATTTCTGGGACGGCTCTCGCCAATCACGAAACCCAGTGAATGTGACGTATAGTGAAAGGGAGCGCTGTTATGCGCGCGCATTCGGCACCTCGCGGCGCCACCATCGGAGGAGGTGTTTCCAAGTTGTCAAATTAAAATATGATGCGCTAATATTTTTAAACTCTTCTGTTGTCCACTGGGTTTCCGGGACCACTAGCGTGGAGAAACCGCAAAAAAAAGTAGACGCTCAAATACTGTTGGAGGGCCCCTTTAACCACTCGGCCACAGCTGCAGGACGAGTAGGGGGCTCTGAGATGTGGTAGTAACTCAAGAGCTGGGGATGCATTGGATGAAACGTTGCATGTAGCCGCTCAACGTCTATACAAAAGAGGACGCTGCGGTCAAATGCGTATATAATCGCGTTAAACTTTGCATGCATGGCTCTGCATTTCACAGACCATAAAGCAGTAATAATGAAGTCGAAACGCAACCCGGAACTCAGCACTACCTAAGAGCAATAAAAAAAAATCAGCACCATCAGCACTACCTATGAACAATAAAATCAGTATCACCAGCACCACCAGAGCTTCGCCCCAATCAACATCATTCACCACGTGGAGATGCAGCCTCTTTTTTTGTCAGTATTTATTTTTAGCCCCCCCTCCCTTAGAAATTTTCCTGTATTCGGTTGCTCCGAACTTGGCAGGTATGCTTGACTCGTGCATTTGGAAACACCCTCGTGCAACTTGGTGCCGTGTCAATAATCGTGCGCGGGAACTAAATTACAAATAGCGCTAAAACAAGGACAGACGAAGAAGTGGACAGGGCAGGCGCTCCTGTCCTGTCCACTTCTTCGTCTGTCCTTGTCTTAGCGCTATTTGTAGTTTAGTATGTATAACCAACTACATGGTTGAGATAACCCCGAGACTGCGGGTAAACGACACGACACTAAAAAGTCTCTTGTAGAGACTTTTTAGTGTCGTGTCGTTTACCCGCAGTCTCGGGGTTATCTCAACCATGTGCAATGTACACCAGCTCGTTTGCGCCCTTACATTTTGTTCATAACCAACTAGCCCGCCAAAATATTTTTGACCAGCGGGAACTTTGTTTAGGGCCGCCATCGACGGTGGCTCCCCGTGGTGGACGTTAACGCTGTCGACGGTGCTGTCCGTGTGGAATTCACGTTTTCTTGAAACGCCATGGCGCTCTGATGCGGTTCTATATGTGATCAGAGACTCGATAAAATTGGTGGACCCTGTGCTCATTGCCCATTAAAGCTGAACACTGTTCCGACTTCCTTTCAGAATCTGAGGGCTCTCCGTGTGCTGCATCTGGCCGGGTCGTTTCTCAACCGTGAGTTGACCCCTGGGATGAGCCAGGGGAATTCCTCGCACCACCGTTTGGAGGGACGTCCTTGGCTCGACTTCTTATCTTTGCCCTCCGAGGGCACCCTTGGGCTCTTAGGGACCCTCGGCATGTCTGGCGAAGGAATGCCGGGCAATAAACCAAAAACTTGTTAAGAGATGCTGCGATGTTAAGGGGGCACTCCCCCTAGGAGGGTCAACTTTTGAACCCTTGGATTAAAATTAATTAAATTTACAGGGTAGGCTGGTGGTCACGCTAGAGGGTGCATAACAAAATTTCAGGTCTGTCGGGTAAATGAGAAGGAAATTAGAACAGCTTCTATCAGCAACACGTCCACATTGTTTAGTAAACCTATCGTTGGAAAACTATCACAATATTCAAGATTTGTATTCGCTAGATATGTAGCAGAATGCCTAGGGGGTGCGGCTATGGAAAGGTTTTTGTAAGAAGTCAGTTATTTCTATAAATTTTCTCTTCTGCAATATTGGTCAACTTTTTGGTCTTCTGTGTCTTCGACAAAATGTCAACATTTTTTATAAAAGACATCCGTAAAGTGACAAAAGCATTCCATAGCCGCACTCCTTATTAAATTTCAGTCAGGAAAAGTGAAGAACGAGCCTTCCCTGTATTGCCATTATCAAACGATAGTCTGACTAAAATGGAATTTATACCAAAAAGTGGAATGGAGAAAAATGCGTTCAAAGTGCTCCAAACCCTACCTTTTCTTTAGCTTCAATGGACAGAAAATAATTTATTAAAAATTAACTATGGAGTCTAAACTAATGAAACTTTCTGGGAATACTCTCTAGATGTTGTTGGATGTATTTATGTAATTTTTCAAAATCAACTTTTTTTGCAGAAATTTTTTTTTCTGGGTAGTGTCCTCCCTTAACATTGTACAAGCTCGCCGTAAATAACCTTAACAAGTGCAAGTGATAACAAAAATACTTAGTTTCGGGAAGAATCGCTCCTAAAACTTACTGCGCCGGAGCAAAAGATAGTGGAAAGATAGTGTATCTTTGCACTTGGCCACCAGTACAAACATACAGTAATGTCTCGTTATAACAAAGTCAGTGGGGCGGCAAAATTTGATATCAGGGGTAATACAATAAAATCGATAGAGCCAAAAAAACAGCGCCAGCAGCCTTGAGGGTGGACGGGAACACTGCGAAGCACTCTGACCGTATATTTAATCAAACAGACCTTAGTTCCAACGTAAACCGGAGACACGGCAAAATAAAAAAAAACGGACAAAACAACAAGTCTCAACCCTTAGTTGTGAACGTCTCGCAGGCAGCGTTACTGAGTAAAAAAAATAATTAGGTGGAGTTTGCCGATAATTTTATCCGGGCGTCAGTTCTCCTCAAACTGCTCCAGGCATTGCAAGAACACTGTCACCGCCGCTGCACTCCACTTTGTTTCGAAGCAGCCGTAGGATGTTTTGCGTCTCCGCAGTCGTCGGCGTTTCCTGAGGTGCCTCTCCGACGTCGCTTCGTGTTTACCCTGACCACACGGAAGGTCTGCTATCGCAGCATCCGTGGCAGGAGCAACAACGGGAACGTGTGCATCGACAAGCGCGAACGAATCAAAGTTATCCTCGGTGGCTTTGCCAACATGTTTTCACACACCCCTGTAGAGATTGTTGCAACTATGGAAATCGTGCACCGGCCCAGCAAGCACGCTCGCGTGAGAAAATCAGACGTGCGCGAAGCAGTTGGCGATCTTTCATCTTGAGTAGCGGGTGCGCTTTCTCCTGCACAAGAGACTTCTCGAACCCGCCCAATATGCCTTGCTTGTCCCGCAAAATGGTGGAAAGTGTCGACCAGCCGATGCCGGAATGTCAATTTCTTTGACGATTTCAGACTTGGGCCGTCCACTTTTCTCAACCTCGCAGATCTAAAAAGCAACTTTCAGTCAACACTCCCAATCTCCCATACAACGCACGTGTGCGTGTAGCACACCCCCTGATCTCTATGACAAAGTATGTCGCAGGCGCGAGCGTCGGCGGGGCTCCCAAAGGGATGATCTTCTCCGGGCTCCATCACTCCCTTGACCCGATTTCGACAAAAGTCTGGCAGCGTCGGTCGCGGACATCGTTAGTAGCGTCAGAACGTTGATGCTGCTCCCTGCCCACATCAGCGCATCGGCACCGGGAGACAGAGCGCTCCGCGCTCTGTCCCCCGTTTACTTTGTTTTCCCAGTTTGCCGTTTGCCTCGGTGGAGAAGGGGGAGGGAATGCAAGGGTCTCTGTGCAACTCCGTGTAGGCTTGCATGCTTTCGGCACATTAGCCTTCATCATAAGCTTGGTCGGCCGCTAATACACTTTGAACAATCTGGTTAAAATATGGGCATTTCGGTCGGGACCAGGTAACTTCGATAAAAGCGATTTCGTTATAACGAGGAATTACTGTATTTGGATAGAATAATTTGTCTACCTAAATCGCTTCATTAGACGTAACCCTTCGTGATTATTCTTCTGTAATTTTTAATCAAACGCAACTTTTGCCAGCAGTAACATTACATATTGCTCTTAAAGCACACTGGTGCATTAATTTTATTTCACTTATATTTCGAGCATCTTCATGCTGTTTCTGAAAGTGGAATTAGGATGTTAATGATCGAGGCAAAGAGGCATTTATGGCTGCTATTTAAGTAAGTCTTTCTTCCCACTTAGGAAAAAAAATGTTTTTATTAGAAGCGTACAAATATTGATCGAATAGGAATGTTACTAATTTACCGCAAATTAAATTTGACTATTTTTGGATACAAGTATTCAACATTTAATGTGAATCCAGCGCTTTAGTAATTCACGGCTGGAATTATTTTTTAGAAAGCATACCTGCGAAGAAGTACAGCTTTATTACTTTGAGTCCGTTGAGCCAACAGAAATGCTCCGGCACGTCGGCTGTTTCTCCTAACACGTTTGCAGAGCAGGGAAGCTGGTGTCATGCTCGCCGATGCGAAACAATGAAGCTTCGAGTTGGAAATCTGAGAGTTCTAAAGAACATCATTCATAGTCTTTGAATATTAGAAAAACTCGTATTCTTTGAACAGTAGAAGTGTGCTCCAAATTGAATAGCAGACGCTTTGTGTGAATTATTCGAAGCTTCGAATATTTGTGCGCCTCCACCTTTTATCTAGCAGAAGATATATGCAATGATCGGCGGTCTAAATGAATTCTCTGTTCTGTGCTGGTGTGTTGGAAATGCCTTTTGTTTTTTTGGCACATAAACCCCCGAAATGTAATTTTATTCATTAATTCGACTCAATTTTGCATTGCCCCTGGAGATGGAGTTTACCGAAATTGACTGTAGGTCCATTCTCTAGCATATATGTGCTGGTCATCACGGTATGTCATCCGGTTTCCAGAACCCACGCACGGGTTGCTCCTCTCTTGGCTTTTGATTCCCCCAAATTGCGAGGTTATCCCGCCCGGTTGCTCTCTAATCGCTGCACCTCACACTATTGTTTCAGTGACGAACGAAGGCATTTGCGCTGTGTCTGGCCTTCCTCTCCTGGTAAGTCTCTTTCCTCTCTTGTTTCAATCCGGTGGTACTGCAAACTCTTGTTACTCGAAAAAGCACCGAATAAGCCTTGGCTGTGTCTGACACAGCACCGGCTGACACAGCACCGGCATGTTTCGGGATTCGTGCAGCCTACCGATGATGTTCTGAAATTATTACAATTAAGTGTGTGAAGTTATTCAGAATTTAAAATATGAATTGCATATCTCGAATGCACGATTCTAGTCGTGTGCGAATAGTGAATTTTGAGTTTGAAGCGAATAGTGGTCTTGGCTGCATAGTTTCGAATCGAATATCGAATAGTTTCTCCGAGCCTTTCACTGCTGTTGCATCATGCTTAAACGAAAACCCAGCTCAACTCGTGTAGGTTGTTACCGAGCTTCCACTTGTCCAGTTATAAGCTAATACTAATCTAACAATATTTATGGGCTGTGACCTCGGAAAGTTTAATGCCTTAGGGTGGCAGGTAAACGACGGATTTCACATAAAATTAAGCCTATAGAGATGCCGAGCTATACCTAATTGAGTGGGTTTACAAATCTTGCAATGTGCAAATATTCTTTTTTCATTTCGAATAAGAAGAAAAAGAAAGCATCACAAATGATGGATGCAGGTTGTCAGGGCATCTCTGCCTAACATATACACTTGCATAACAGCCACAGTTTAATTTTGAAAATATTACCGCAATGTAAATATCAACATTCACAAAGTTTCTGTTTCTTTTAGGGGCGAAGCTCCTTAGGGGCTAACCATGTCCGTCCGTCCGGCGTCGGTGCTCGTGAGCTCGCGTGCTCACGAGCACGTGAGCACATGCTCGTGTAGGAAACAAAAATGAAAAAAAAAAATGATGAAAAAATATGTTTGCGCAGTCGACAGTATTCGAACCTGTGCGGAGAGACCCCAATGGATTTCTAGTCCAACGCCTTAACCACTCGGCCACGACTGCGGGACGAGTAGGGGGCTCTGAGGTGTGGTAGTAACTTAAGAGCTGGGGATGTCTATACAGGAGAGGGCGCTGCGGTCAAATGCTCAACTGCGTATATAACCACGTTCCATACCACACATTCTCTTTCTGACATAAATGAACAAAAAGCTCGGCATGCTGCGGCTCAGCGTCTACGCAGACAAGCACCACCAGAGCTTCGCCCCAATCAACATCATTCACCACGTGGAGATGCGGTCAATTTTTCATTATACCAGGCGCGCAAGTGCACCATCCCGTTTTGAAAGTGTGCTTTTCTCCGAAGCGCGCAATTGCGATACTCATACTTTTCAAAGTGTTGATCGAGGAAGAGGTTCGGCTGGCGCTGGTGTTCACTCAGGGAGGAGACTGCGTCAGCGTTCAACTGGCAGTCGTCCTCTCGACTTGCGTTGCTGGCACCTAACCAGATATGGTTACGTGCCAGCCTTATAACACATTCTGCATCAAAATGAAAAGCTCCTTATCTGCCAGAGGCTGAGTGTTCGAAAGAGACGCCCCGTCATTCTCACCTTGTCGGCGACTGGTATAGTTTTACCCTGCCACTTGCGCTTAAGCTGATATTCGTCTGATCAAACGAGTTTTCACGAGGAAAATAAAGCAATTTATTTGTGGCAGAGCTTTATTTATTATAAGTCCACTCTTAAATGGAAGTTGCTCGACGGTCTAATGCTTCATTTGTGGATGACGTGGAAGGTGTATTGTCTCCGGGAGTTTATTTAGTGTGCTTTGTTGGGGTTCAATGTCTAAAGGGTAATGCTATTTTGTTTCTTGGGCACCAAAGGAGGAACTAGACCTGAGCCAGAACAAGGCAGTCACGGACGTTGCCATTGGTGCCATCTGCCGGTGCTGCACTAAGCTCAGGTCAGCCTGAATTTGCTTGTGGTGGTTTCCTGTTCATTGTGTCGCTGCAGCGCCGATAACTTTATGCTTCGGTCTGTTCAAGCACCTATCGTTTGAGATGTACCTCCCCCTGTCGTCCGCTACCCCTTAACTAAAGTGCCCCCCCTTACTCGCTGCATGCTTTTCTCCCGGCTGGTTTGCTGACGTTTTTCTGATTTAGCGGAAGGCCTATTTGCGGTAGTTTAGAAGAGGAACCTCCTGGGCACCTGCGTGACAGCTGGTGTTTGACTGAGAGACTGCGCCTTTGCTGCTGTCTTTAGCATAACGCCAGCCGCCTCTCTGAGGCTTCTGGAAGGCTCTTTTTCAAGTTCTTCCTACCAGCTTTGACTAGCTCCGCAATTTTAGTTATTGCAATGGTGAGGCTAAAAGCATGCCATCCCCTCCTCCAAGCACTAAGCAAAATACTGTAAAAACATTATTGTTTTACAGCGAAGTTGTTAGGCGCCAGGATCTGAGAAAAAAAGCGTCCGCAGATGTTGACAGAAAACTCCCCATTGGTCGTGGCAAGTATGAATAAATAAAAAAAGGCTGGAGGTACACCTAAGCACTTCTTATGAGTTGTGAATGCGAAAGCACGCACGCCGCTCTTCGCATTGCGCTGACCTTGGGCGTAGAACGGTGGAGCCGCTGCCTCGTGGACATGCAGCGCCATCGGGTGAGCGTATGTTCAAACTGTCGTGTGCCTTGTGGCACGAGGAAGGAGCAGACAGCAACGAAGTTCCCAGCAGAACGAACCCCTTGGTTTATTCTATGCGCCGTATATACTGCCACGCGCCTTACAACCGATAAGAGGCGAGCGAATGCGGTGATCAGTGATAACACAACAGTGTGATAACACAGTCAGGACGACACCACACACACTGACGCGCAGCAGCCAATGGGAGCCTCGTCGACGCGCGCCAGCCAATGGGACCGAAGTGTAAAAGGTGCCATTGGCTAGCTTTGCGCGTGGTTTCATTAAGGTGCCGTTTTGCATGGTTTCAAAGCTGATGACATCGGCTCGCTCTATGAGACAGTTAATGCTTTCGCATTAATAAAAAGAGAGGGCAGCCAGCGTGAGTCAGTCTTCCTTGTCATTCTTAGATAGGTCCTGATACCTTGTTATCATCTCTAGGCATCGTCCTTGAGGTTGTCCTAGAAGTCGTCTTTGAAGTCGTCCTAGGCGTCGTCCTCGAGGTCGTCCTAGACGTTCACTTCGAGTTCGTCCTAGAAGTTGTTCGAGAGGTCGTCCTCTAGGGGTCGTCCTCAAGGTCGTCCTAGAAGTCGTCCTTGAGGTCGTCCTAGACGTCGTCCTCTAGGCATCGTCCTAGACGTCAAAAAGATAACAGCTTTGCTGGTCCTCCATCTTCACGTAAAGTGGAAGGCCTCTACAATTTTTTGTCTGCGAAATTCAGGCAGTGCACCTGCCTGAATTCACATACTAAGAGTTGATCGTGTAGTGAAGAACCCCCACACTAAAGAACCTCTACTACAGTACCTCGTGCAGTAATTTTAGATTCTCACCATAACTGTACCTCGTGTAGGACTAGTAATATCCGTGTTGCACGTTGACTGGAGAACACAACCCATTCTCGAGCAGGTCCCTGAACATCAGTGGCTGCCATCTCGGAATCACGGACAAGTCCTGCGGCCACCTGTCGAGGAGTCCGTGGCTGAGGGACCTCAAGATGAGCTATCTCGGCCAGGTGAGTCAAAGTCTCTCGGGGTGCTGTGGACGGTGCCTTAAAGGGACCCCAAAACATTTTTTTAATGCTGACTTGCAGTGTGGGGAAGACCTTTAAGTACATAGCAATTAAATTACTACTTAAGTAGGATTAGAAAACTTGTACTTTACTTGAAGTATGTTATCTGAACGTGTACTTGTACTTAAAGTAGTATTTTTTCTGACACTTCCCGAGGGAAGTACAACTGCCGACTTCAAAGTACATTCCACAAATCTGGTCTTGTAAAGTTTGTGTCACAAAAGGATACTTTGCCAACATTGAATAAATACTGGGTCTACTGTTACCAAAAACGCGAGCAGACGCCGCATCACTCCATTTGTATTGGGGGCAGCTTTTCGGCAGCACTTCTCGCTCGATCAGCGCAAGCGAAGAGGTTCAATATATTAGGTGAGACCACTCGTTCCCAAGCGCTCACGGAAGCTACGGGGCTGACGTCATGCTCTCTCCTAGTACGCCTCTTTGGGCGCAAACCAGTGCAAGCAGCACCAAATTCAGAAGTCTGAGGGAAGACTCGCAGACCTCACGGCACTTGCGAGGTGGAGTGCTGTGCACCCAATGGCGTGTTCACCCCCAAACAAATTGTTGATGGCGAATTATGTGAGATCGCATTGCATCGATTGTCACTAAGCATTTGACTGTGAATGAGTGAAGTAATGGCGGCTATAACGATACAAATAATTTATAAGTTGATTGCATTAAATAGCTTGTCAGCGAGAGTAAAACAACTGCTCTGTGGCCACTTTATCTATTATTCCCCGCCATTCCCGAAAATAACTAATGCACGCCCAATTACCCCTGGGGCATTTGATAATGGTTAAAAAAACACTGTATAGGGTAATCAAAGGGCATTATAAAATATTGTATTAAAAACCTTTTTGCACTTTACTTTGAAATTGCATTGTGTTTATAGTACTTTACTTGAGGTACATTGTGCCTGGCGTACTTACTACTTTACTTGAACTACATAATCTCTCATTTACTTTGTACTTTACTTCAAGTACTTTTTGGGCGTACTTTACCCAACACTGCTTATTTGCATTCTAACAAAAGCAATCTCTGATTTCGTGCTCGTGCCTGGTGCGGGTGGTATGTTAGGCGGCTCGTGCTACAAAGCCGTGGTTTCGCGTGACATCACGGTGTCAACAATGTTATTGGATCTACCGTAAAGTACCGAGCTAGGGTCTGCCCAAAAGTTGAAGATAATCGTGAAAAACTGGGGAATAAGCAGTTGTTAACCTTTTGGGGGTTTCCTGCCACACATTCATGGTAGCGATTACATATATTTGAAAGTTCCCGCCGACACGCGAAACCACGTGCGCCCTGGGATGTCCTGTCCCCTCTTACGTCTTTGGGGAACTTTGGTCGTTCTATTTGAGCCGTGTTTCATTCGCTGGGGCTTTTTATAGTTCCAAATTCAGACGGTTCCCACACATGATACGTGCGAGATGGTCGTTACGGCCGCTCTGGCAGCAGTCGCACTCGGAGCGTCGCCTCTTTTCATTCAAAATTCCGAGGCTCTTCAAATTGAATTCAGAGGGTGGGAACTCGTCACCCGACAAACAAACTCCGTACTCCGGTACGGAGTCTGAGACCATCGGAATGTTGCGGAATCAGATGTGCCAAGATGAAACCGAATGGAAGAAGGTGCCAACTTTTTGTCTTTTAACGCAGAATACGTTTTATGGGTCGTTTTTTTATAAAACATTGTCACAAACGAGCTTTGTAAAGAGCTTCGTGAACGAGCGACATGCTGGGAGCATTACATACATTAAGGTTATATATAAAGTTGTAGCCCAGGCGGGGCTCAAACCAGGATCGGTGCAGTGGCAGTTGCATACTGTAGCCACTGAGCTACTAGCGTTTCTTTTTTAATACATGGAATAAGGTCAGAAAAGGACACTCTAAACTATGGCACGAGGTTGTCGTCATGTGTTACGTTTAGGGGCATCGACACACTGGGTCCAAGATGGTCTGGAATGCTAAAAGATTTTTTATTTAAATGCTAATGTTCCAATAAGAATAGCAGGTTTTGGATGAAAAAAAAAATAGAAATGAAGAAATAAAATAGATATAAAATAAGTATTAAGGAAAAGAAAATAAATACAAATAAGTAAAATACGATTAAAAAAATAAAAATAAGAAAAATAATAAATAAAATTTTGCGTAGACCACAGATGGAGTGTAGTTTGTGCAGGGCAGATTCTGTGCTCCCTGGTCTTTATCAGCACGATGGAGCCTGCATAATTTTTTCCCATCCTCAGCTGTGCCTGAGCGGTGTACTTTGTCCTTTCTTCGAGGTCACGGACTCTGGCCTGGGGAGCTTGGCGTGCCACGGCCAGCTGAAGAGCATCGAGCTCCGGGGGTGTCCCCAAGTCAGTGACACGGGTCAGTGCTAACATCAAGCAGGCACACCTTCTGCTCAACTTATGCTTTCTAAGTTTCTGCTTGAGGCTTGACAAACCTTACTTTGCTCGAGCGATTTTTTAGGGACGAAGCTCCTTAGGGTCTAGCCATGTCCGTCCCGCGTCCGGTGCTCGTGCTCGTGAGCTCACATGCTCACGCGCTCGTGTAGGGCAAAAAAAAAAAAAAATGATGAAAAAAAGTTTGTGCAGTCGACAGGATTCGAACCTGTGCGGGGAGACCCCAATGAATTTCTAGTCCATCGCCTTAACCACTCGGCCACGACTGCGGGACGAGTAGGGGGCTCCGAGATGTGGTAGTAACTCAAGAGCTGGGGATGTCATGGATGAAACTTTGCATGTAGCCGCTCAACGTCTATACAGGAGAGGGCGCTGCGGTCAAATACGTATATAATCGCGTTAAACTTTGCTATGCATTGGCTCAACGTTTATAGACGAGAGGGCGCTGCGGTCAAATGCTCAAATGCGTATATAACCAGGTTCCATACCACACATTCTCTTTCTGACATGGATGAAAACGAACGAAAGGCTCGGCATGCTACGGCTCAGCGTCTACGCAGACAAGCACCACCAGAGCTTCGCCCCAATCAACATCATTCACCACGTGGAGATGCGGTCAGTTTTTTAAGGGTACTTCGGCAATTTTTTTATGGTCTCTGATTTGCCTCAAAATTGGCTCAACACACCGATAGACCCGGCTCTACCAGTTCCCCAAGTATTATGTGAGAAGAAAACAAATTCGCAAAGTTATTGAATTTTCGAATTTCGTTTTCATCGTGTTTCTCAAACCGGGAGCCCCTACTGGCAACATTGAAGTGTGACGACAGAAATGGTACAAAGTGGGCAGTAAGCCATGTTCCCAACTGATTACAAGACGTTTGATAGTGGGAAAAGAATGCTTGGATAACTGATTCACTGAGAAGCACGCAAAAAAACACTCGGCCTACTCTGTTTAAGACTACCTGCACGACCTGAAAGTCTGTACCATTTGTGACGTCACACCACTGGAGAGCGCGCGAAAATTTGAATGCTGGTTTCGGCATCATCTTTATTTGCGGTTTTCTCAATTACTATTTTCAATTTCAAGAAAATAAATAGCGTACCGTAAAGACTAAAGTCCTGGGTAGTTAGAAAATGCAATTTGTTTGAGTAGCTCAAGAAATGGCCGGAGTACCCCTTTAAATTTCGGTTCATTCGAGAGTTTTACAGCGGAGCTGGTAAGGGCTAGTTTCCCCAGTTTCGAGTCCGTGGACAAATAAATGTCGACACAAAACTCTGGACAGCTACCGCCATCTGTAAGTGACGGCGGCAACCTTTCCAGCCCTTCCAAAAGGTTGAATTTCTCTAGGCATCATCCTAGAAGTCGTTCTCGAGGTCGTCCTAGAAGTTGTCCTTGAGGACGTCCTAGACGTCCTTGAGGTCGTCCTTAAGGTCGTCCTAGACGTCGTCCTTGAGGTCATCCTAGAAGTCGTCCTTGAGGTTGTCCTAGAAGTCGTCCTTGAGGTCGTCCTAACGTCTTCCCTGAGGTCGTCCCAGGCGTCGTCCCTGAGGTCGTCCTAGGCGTCGTCCTTGAGGTCGTCCTAGGCGTTGTCCCTGAGGTCGTCCTAGGCGTCATCCTCGAGGCCGTCTTAGATGTCGTCCTCTAGGCGTCGTCTTTCAGGTCGTCTAAGAAGTCATCCTTGAGGTCGTCCCACCATAGTACAGCTTCACTGGCCTTCCTTCTTCACCAGAGTGGAAAGGCTAAAAGTCTTTTTCAAGTCACAAAACGGCAAATTTTGAGAGGAGACTTTCAATATCTCGAACTTCGCTCGTGGAACTGAAGCGCGAAAAGGGACGAGTTAAGGCAAGCTTCAAGAGCCTAACATAACCTAAAAATAGATTCTCAAAGAAGCAGACAGCACACAAAACTTGCAACCCATTTTGGTGATTGCTGACAAAATTCTCGCGCGGGGAGTATGCGACGGTGTCATTAACGTCGATGTAACCGAGTTTGTACCGAGACTTGCTGGGTTGCGTTGCATGGTCCATGCGACGTAGTAACGTGATGCGTTGCACTGACACACCACGTGATGCTGATGACGTCACTTCTGCGTCACGTTTTGTGTCAGCTTTTTCCTTCTAAGCCTCCCCCTAACTTATTCTTTCTAAAAAGGATAAATTGGGGCATTACCATCAAATGACAGTGCAGTATCGCGCATCTATCGAAGGTGCACTGTGGAGTGCCCCTGGGCATTCAGGCAGCACCTAAATACAGTGGAATCTCGTTGATACGATTTTCACGGGAACCGAAAAATAAAACGTATTACCCGAAAATCAAATTATCGAAAATGAGCTCAAAATTTTTTTTAAGATATGCATACCCGGTGAGAGACTTGCTTTTATGCCGGAGCCTTGAAATAGTCGGTCACTTTGGTTTGGGTTTTCTTCTTTTCCACATCGATAAACAAGTTCTTTTGAAAATTAAAAAAAATATCCGCAGTTTGGTCAGCCAGTTTGGCATTTGTGACGAAAGTCCAAAGAGTGTCCAACGCTTCGAGCACGTCGCCTGCATAAATTCTTGAAGCAGTTTGCATTTCCTTGATATTGTCACGGTGGTTAACGATACCACGAGAGCCGTGAATAGGCAGCACCGGAGATCAAACAGACAAAGCGCACTCAGAAAACGGAACAAAATGCGCGGGGACGCAAAAATTGCGCAAGAGGCGGCCAACACCGCCAACGCTACCTACTGGGCACTACGCACACCCAGCCACGTGAAACCAGAGTGCGCTACTTTCTGCTTGAGGGCGAACAGCAACGCCCGACTGGGTGGCCATGTTGGAACACCCCAATATTAACTGTGGCTCTCTTGCTGTTGCCGCGCAACGGGCCATTCGTGGCTCATTAAAATGTGATTCGAGCTTGTGATTCCAGTATACTGGAATGTAAAGGTATAATTTTTTTTTTATATGCCCGTGAAGTCTTGGGTAAGTTACTTTTAAAAAGTAATTTGTTACAGTTACTTTCAGAAAGAAGTAGCAAAGTTACCGTTACAGTTACTGCAACAAAAGAGTAACTCGTTACAGCTAGTTACTTTTAAAAAGTAACAACATTACTTTTAGTTACTTTTCTATAATTCAAAAAATTTAGGAAAAACTAGAAAACGCCCCTCACCAAGTTTTTTTGCATAAAATTAAAGAGTACGCTTTTACTTCATATTGTGACTTAGCAACAGTTGCTTCTCAAAATGAGTGTCTGCGAGTTTCTCTCGTTTGATGGTGAACACGTCCCTGCCCTTGCTGAACAGGTGCTCAACTGGCGCGCTGGATGGAATTGCTGTGTTGTGTCGCAGGAACAGGTTTTTAATTGCCGGGTAGGCGTTGAAGCAACAGAGTGCCGTTTTCTCCGCAGTATACAAAGTTTGCATACTGCGGTCAACTTGTTGGCAACCACCTTCACCACAGCAAAATACTCTGTGTACGCTTGCCATGGTATGGTTCTACTTTGTTCGCATCAACATCCCTATCCTTGGTAGCACTAGCACATTGCTGGCTCGTTGACGGTTGCGCTGGGTTCATAGAGTTCTGGGACATATTTCAGTCTGTACTCGGCGAGCCAGAAACAAACCCCACGCAAACAGCAGTACATGTGCCTCCACTGTTGACATTACGTCGGGGTAGTGGCACAAATCAAAATGTGAAACATTCGCAGTGCCCTCCACGTGTATTGTTGTTTCACGGTTGATTCACCCAATTAAAAAGCGTTAGCGCAGAAAAAAAACAACAACCGCAACATAGATAGTGCTTCAAGATACTAAGATGTAAGTGTTCAGTCACAAAGTAAAAGCGCATGCGTAAAGATAACTAGATTTTATTTGCATCAAATCTACACGTGGACATGTTCGGGTGGCGACTCGCGAGACAGAATGTATCTACAAGTCTGTGCAAGGCCAACTTGACACTCGAAATGTCGGAACAGACAATTTGGAAAGTGCAAGGAATAGCTAGATCTTGTTCAATGACATGTTATTTATAAAAAACTGAAAAGTAACGACAAAAGTAATGTCGGTACTTTCATCGTTACCTCAGAAAAAGTAATAGAACTACAGTTACAAGTTACATTTTTGAAAAGTAACTCGTTGCAGTTACAAGTTATTAAAAAAGTAACAAAGTTACAGTAGCGCGTTACTATCCAAGACTGTGCCCGTGAGAACCCGCTTTCGGAGTCGTATTATCCGATTTCAAACAAAAATATGATTGTATTTTCCTTATCAAAATTCTGCACAGCACCATCTATTTTCTTCTTCTTCAAAATACATCGTTCGTATGGGATGTTGGCCGGGAATGAAAAAAAAAAAAAAACATATTATACCGAAAAAGCGTATTATGCCGAATCGTATCAACGAGATTCCACTGTAAAGAACACTGGACTCGCAAACCTTTGGCTGGCTCATTGACAAACAGCAGTGCCGGCATAGGTAGGTGCCGACTACAGGGAGAGGTCAAGGGGGCTCGAGCCCCTCCCTGAAGTTTCCCGGGAGGGTCAGAGCCCCCCTTCCCCCCATCCTTTCCCTCAAGTAGCTCCTCAGGAAAAACTAGTACCCTCCCCTATTAGGGGGGGGCGGTTTAGGTCGGGCTTGTTGAGCCTGTCAAGCCTCAGCCTTCCCCAAAAAACTTTCCGGCTCAAAGTTTGAACTTTAAGCCGGAAATCGTGAAATCCCGGGAAGATAGGAAGGTGTAAATTGTGCAAAGTGCCGAGCTGTCGTGCTGCAATGCAGGAGTGCTGATGCTCGTGGAGCTTTGCCGAGAGTTGGAGTTGCTGGACGTGAGCGGCTGCGACCTCATCACCAACGAGGCCATGATCGGCTGCCTGAGCATCGTGGCGGAGCGGCCCCACAAGTTGACACTCGTCGTGGGAGGCAAGTGCTGTGACCATTCTCGCAAGCCTCGAACCATATGTTTATTCATTTATATTTCATTTCAATACTAAAAGCCTTTACGGGCTGTCTCAGGTACCTACATCTTGGGGGAAATAAAATTGCACCAACCTACGTTACAAATAGGGTAAGAGGTGAGCGGTATTCGGCAACTTCCGGTTCCTTTGGAAATTTCGTTCAGCTGTTCACAAACAACGACAATGATCTGCAACCTGTCTAAGCATGGTTCTGAAAACGACAGCCTGGAGGTTTTAAAATTATGCTTGCACAGGCTTGCAGCTCATTGTCGTCGTTTGTCAACAGTGAAACAAAATTTCCTAAGGAACCGGAAGTTGCCAAACGCTGCTCACCTATTACTTGAATGCTGTTTCTGATGAACCATGACGACATTGGAAAAGAAAGCTGCCATCATCGAGCAATTAGAAAGTGGCTGATACGAAGCGGATCTCGCGCGGAAATTGAATGCTTCATTAATCGAGCCAAAAGGGACTGAGGTAATTTGTATGTGTACAAAAATTTAATGTTTCGACCGAAGTATTTTCTTTCGGACTAGTACTCGATTGTTTGAAATTTCATGCAATATATCCAACGAGCCTGAAATGTTGTTTGGCGACTGTTTCCGGTACAGCCTCCCTATACTAAGGGCCGAAATAGTGGAGATACGGGTATGCTGAAGCAAAGTTGAAGTTTGCTCGTAATACTGGTACAGTCCAGTTTGATTGTAACAAGGGTAATAGGAATCGAAAATATGTTTGCTATATTCGGAATTTGTTGTATCTTGTCTTTGCAAAAGTGATTTTTTTACGCATACCTTGCGACAAGGCCTGCAGCATATAGCCTAGGCAAATTAAAGTGCTGCTGTCATATGCATAATGTTTAGTGCAAAGTAGCCACAATAACACCATATGTGTACCTCGGATGCGTGCGTGCACATTCTGGAGGTGCACGCACGCTGATTCCCTATGCCGATTTTGTGCTGCAGAAACTGGTGGAGTAGAAGCCTTAAATACTACCTATGCAGGGTGCACAGCCTGTGGCTGGTAAAGGCGGAGGCCATGTCTTTGTAAATGCCATAAAGGCAGATGAAACGCAGTAGGGCAAACTGCAATTGCAAATGAAAATGCCAATGTGTGCCTTGGACACTGCACAAATAGCACAAACAAAAGATTGCCTTGTTTTCCTGCTTTTGTTTCTAGAATTGAAAGGTTGTTATCAAAGGGAGATGCTGAAATTAAAATTGAAACATACCTCTCACATTTATAAATAAGCTCAACATGATCAACAAAACCTACTAATGACAATCACACGTCTGTATTGGATTATTCCATCTCAAACGTCCCAGATATTGCGCTCTACCATTTCCAATTTTTAAAAGAAAATTCAGTGACTTTTTAACCCAAGGTCCTTAACCTTTCCCTAAAATATTTTCGGCAAAAAAATTTTTTTTTTTTTTTTGATTGAGCGTGGTTTGAACTTCTGAAATGGGCGCAAAGCTATAGGCATCATTCAATAATTGAGTAAAAGTCAGATTTTCTTCGAAACGCTTCGCAATTTGTTTTATAAAATTCAACGGATTTTAGCTTGCTATGTTGCGATAATTATGCAATTTTCATTGCTAAAATATTTTTAAAAAATTCAGCAAAATGCATAAAAATTAGCACTTTTCTTAATTTTTTATTTAATTAGTGCTTTCTACCTGGCAATTATACTTTTTTTTTTTTTGCTGGAAGCCCTGTGGACATATTACAAATAAAAAATGTTTGAAGCTGTATAACAAAATACTTCACAGACAAAAAAAATTCTAGAAGTTGTAAAAAAGTCAGTTTTCCTGACTACCGTAAAATACAAAGCAAGCACCCACTCAAAATTGAGAGATAATCATGGAAAAATGGGGGATGGCTGCTTGTCCAATCATCAATTTGACGTATCAATGAACTGTGCACATTTTCTCAGATCTTACAGATTTGGGAATAGGCACTTGGTGTGGAATGGGCGGATGCGCGGTATTCTACGGTAAACAGCCGTCTATTCTACCCTGAGGTGGTCCAAGTAAAAATGTGAAACATAATGGCTTTATAAGAAGAGTTTATTGTCTTTAATTTCTGAAAGATTGATCAAAATTATTTTTGTCTAAGTCGAGAAAAAACAGGTTAACGTTGAGCTCCCGCGTCGCAACCTGGCATTGTTTCTTGCCTCTTCACCGCACAACACGCCACCCGACACGGGAGTTGATGCAAGAACCGAAAAGCTTTGCGCGCATGCAAGGCAATTTCTGGTTGGGGAATGTGATTATCCGCAGAGGGTTCTGGGTAAGCGCATTCTTGACTCGCAATTGCCTCGCGTATACAGGTCACTGTTTACAGCTAAAGATGCGTTGCTACGGTCTGCCACGGTGGCTTCCACTCGTCCTTCTTTTCGGCTGCAATGAAAACAACTGCGGTTATCGTGTGGTAGTTGTACGTGGTGCCACTGTAAGCTGGCTCATTGCTCCCTTTGTACCCAATGTCAGCTCCCCTTGCTCCAAAACTTGATGCCTAATCTGCGTCGGCATCTCCTGACAGGAACTTCTCTTCAGGAAACGTGATGAAGATCCCTGCTATACTCTGTTTTACCTTACCACGGGCTGCAGTGGACGCTACAAACAATCCCAGCCAATCAAGCGTTGTGCACGTATCACATCACCCGTGCCCCGTGCATCGCTGCACCTCTCAAGAAAGTCACGTGACACTAACACGGCATTGGATTGGCTACAGTGCCACGTAGCGTCCACTGCGGTACATTGTAAGGTGATGATGATAATGTAATTAATGCGAGGGTGCGAGTGAGCTGGACAAAAATAACAGTAATAATCCCTGGAGAAGGAGAACAAGGAGGAACAAAGGACAAACACAAATCTCTAAGCACAACTAGGTGACTGGTGCTGTGACCGAAAAATTCTGTCTGGTCCTGGTATCGAACCAGGGACCTCTCCAGTTCCAGTTGAGTGCTCTACCAACAGAGCTTACCAGGAGTTAGACGTCAGTAGACATTTAAAGGTGAAACGGTTTTGAAAGAAAAGGACCGACTGTAAGAAAGGGCAGAGGGGTATTGTTTCGAATGACCTTACCACTGACTAGTGCGATCGAGAATCTGCCCAAGAAAGATGTGTAGTTTTCGTCAGAGTACGGTGCTATAACGATGGCTGAAGCAAGTCAATCGGCACAGGCAAGTCATTCTGCGGTTCACGCGCAAGCTGATGAGTGTTAGTAGGGCATTCTTATTATGAATTTTTGTGTACTAGAGTGATAGTTGTCTTGTGTTTACTCATCCTAATGTTTCACCGGCTCTGTTCAGTTGCAACAATTAGTACGTCATTTCCACTAAGTGGAATTTTTTTGCTGCGTCCCACGGAAAGAGTGCTTGTGACGGAGTAAGGAAACAGTGAAGCGTTTGGCAGCAAGGGCCAGTCTTCAAAGTCCCTTTCAGAATCAAATTATGATGCCCTATCAGCAGTTCACTTGGGCTAGAAATAACATTGGAAGTATAACCATTCTCTGGGTTCCAAAAGAAATGGTTAAAGAAAAACAAACCTGACTAAATACAGGATACAGCTCAACGGTTCCCGTCAAAGGGACACTGAGTTTTCATCACTTCAAGCCAGCATCACCTTCAATTGCTACGTGCTGGACTTAAAATTCAGAGACACAAGAATTTGCACTTTTAAAATTGATCTTAGGCTTGTCCTAATTCAGAAATTTCACCCATGAAAATTGCATCAGCAGAAAAAAACCAACGGGGCGTGAGCTTTCGACTGCCACGTGACCAAGAACATGGTACTGCTGCGATCTGTTCAACACCTTATAGTTCAGGTCACGGGACTTTTATGCTGCTGCTTACGTGTGTCCTGGCACTGACAAGAGGGACGAATTGTGGTGTGGAACAACTGACCCGCTGGTGGTAGAAAAACAGCAGATATGACAAGCCGTGGTAGATCCCAAGAGGAATCCGCCGCAGACAACGGTTGCAATTGCAGCGATTGGAAAGCCAGGGAAGCAGAAGCCATTCTTTTCCTATGATAATCTATACCAGCGGTTCTCAACCATCGACGTTTCGCGGACCCCTTGTGAATCGGCGGAGATCACGGAGGACCCCGCTCATGGTGAGGGGAGAGAAAAAATATAGGTAAATATAATAATTATATTTAAAAATGTATATAATTAAGGGCTAGTGTGAAGTGAACTTCTCTTATTGACATACACACCAGACAACTCGCCCGAAAATTTAAAAAATTTCTTCTCATTTTAAAAAAAAAGACGACTTTTATTGCTGGGCTTGACTGATAAGGTAGAGCTTCGCGGACCCCCATTTGAGAACCACTGATCTATACGACAACGCAACTTTTCTGCAGCTATCTGCGGTAGACACTCCGCTCAAGACAAACAATCGTGCCTTGCGTCCGGCTACGACGTCGACATTGGCGCGTTGTGTGGTGAAGAGAAGCTAAGAAACCAGTCCAAGTTGCGACGCGGCAGCTCAACTTCAATATTTTTTTTCTCGCTTTAGAAGAAAATAATTTTGATACACTTTCAGAAATGAAAGGCAGAAAACTCTTCCTCTAAAGTCGTTATGTTTCATATTTTTGTAGAATAAACGACTGTTTAGGCAGCAAAACTAACTTTCTCACAACTTCATAATTTTTTTTTCTGTGAAGTATTTGGTTGTTTGGTTTCCAACATTTTTTATTTGTAATACATCTACAGGGCTTTCAAATTGCAAAGCGATAATTAAACAACAAATTTAGAAAAGTGCGAACTTTTGTGAATTTTGCTGAACTTTTAAAAAATATTTTAACAATAAAAATTTCATAATCATTGCACGTAGCAAGCTAAAAGCCGTTCAAATATTATAAACAAAATTCTGAAGCGTTTCGAAGGAAATGTTATTTATACTCAATTATTGTATGATGCCTAGTTTTATGCCCATTTTAAAAATAAAGGCCACACATGCCATAACAAAATTTTTTTTTTTTTTTTGCGAAAATATTTTAGGAAAAGTGTCAGGACCTTGGAGTACAAAGCCACAAATTTTCTTTTAAAAATCGGAAATGGTCGAGCGCAACGTCTGGGACGTTTGAAATGGAACGACCCTATCTTGCACGGATGACTATATTTTTCGTTCCAAACGGCCGGTACCAGATGCTGCAATTTTTTCCCGAACACCTGGCACTATAGATTCGACCTAACACAGTCCCGGGACTGCAGGAAGCAAAAGATGAAACAGAAAGAAAGACTTTTGTGTGGCCATCTTTTGCTTCCTGCAGCCTCGGGGTTGTGTTATGTCGAATCCTCACCAGCTTATTTGTGTCCCGACCTTGTATGGCACTCTAGCTTTTGACCATTGTCGTCAGATATTTTCTCCGCTTTAAACATTTTTTGCGTTAAATCCACGACCGAGCTTGGAATGTTGTTAAATGTGGGCCGAAATCATATTGAAAGTATGCAAACTGGAGCATGAAATGAACATTAGTTTGCTATATCTGGAATTTTGCTATTAACAGGTAGATTATAAGTGGGCTCGACTGTCGGTACTTGAGGTACCAATATTCATTTCTCCTAGAAAAACACTTTTTTTATAGAGAAGCTCCGCTGTACTACGCCAATTGGTTCCCCGTATGCTCGGCAAAGAGGTTGACCGCCATAGCATTTAAAGATGAGTTGGCTCGCACGAGATGCCAACCAATAGAGAGTTTGGTTGATGCAGAGTATGTGTGAGAATGACAAGCTGCTGCGCAGCAGCTGCTGGACATGAGGCTCGCTGTTTCAGGAACCAGCGTAGAGTTTGAGCGCCTTCCCCTTGGGCCGAGCAAGGGGTTGGACATCAGCCGCTTCAGCCGCTGTGTGGAGCACCTTCGTCCAGACAGGATGGAGCGCTTCGGTGAGCTGCTTTCCGTCTTGAAACAAGCTGGAGACAATTTAGGATAAAAGGACTGTAGACATTGTCTGCCTCAACATTGCACACTCGCGCTAGTCTGTGGGGAACAAGATCCCTTAAAAGCTGCCTGTGAGTTCTACTCGAGCGTTGCTTAAATCATTCGTAAAGCACCGGTTTCCCTCAGCATGTCCAAGATTCAGTCATGACATTCTGTGCGAGACATACAGCAAATGTTGAGGCATTTTCTCGGAAAGATGCCGGTCACACCATGATAATAAGCGCGGCGTCTCGTATGCTCCTGAGGTCCATGTAAAGAGTATACTGGAGCACAAACTAGTTCTTTCTGTGCGTTGCAGTGATTGACTCTCCTGTGCTTTAGGAGGAAGAAAGCCTTTCTGCAAACGATGTGGGCTGTTCTCAAAGAGATGAGTGTACTTGACTACAGGTTTTCCGCTTATTTTAATCCAAACGGCAATCAATTTATTCCGAGTGCCATCCAATTTAATTTGAGTGACATCCAATTTAATCCTAGTGCTACCCAATTTACTCCTGGCATCGGTGAATGTAAGCCAGAATATATACATGCACTTATTTGTCTTTAGTGGTCGCGTTTCGCTTACACAATAGATAACTAGAGTAATTGTTCATAGAAATAGATTTTTGTTTGGGACAACTGCTATTTTGATTACTATTTTGATTACTTGGACTTAAAAGTCGCTTGATTGACGTAGCTTAATTGACATCTTGATTACTCTTTTGGTAACATCGAGTTCTTAGCGGCGCACTCAACTTTAAATTGACTGAATTGACATTTTGTTTACTCTTTTTTGTTAGTTTGACTTATTATTGATACAATTCAGATCATAAAAGGGCAATTGCAGTTTTTAATTACTCTTTGATTACTTTTGTGCTATTATTGACACTTCTGACTTATGGCTGGCTTATGACGTATGGCTTGCAATTTTAATTACTTCAACCCATTAATAACACGAATTACAAGATAAAAGTTTCACAAACATTTTGGGTTACTCCCTCGATTACTTCGAGAAACCATTGACAAAAATATAACTTGGTAGAAGCTCATTTGACCTTCTGATCACTTTTTGTTTATACAGGTATCATTTGATTACTTTGAAATATAATTGACAAATGCGACTGCATAAAAGTTGAGTTAAGATTTGGATTACTCCTTTGATTACTCTGTGTTACTAGTCCCCCAACTGACCTTAAATTAAGTTGATTAACTTAGTGGCACTGGTTAGGTACTTTTTTATCTTTCCCCAATATATTCGTCACACAGCTGAGTTTATATCAGCATTATTGACATTTTCATTACTTTGAGTAGCTAGTGACCTATTTGACTTTATATTAGACTAATTGACATAATTCTCACTCGTTATTTGAGCTTTTATAAATCCGAGTGATTTTTATCAGCTCAGTTATCATTTTGATCACTCTTAATTATTTTGACTTACTGTTGACCCAATTGAGTTTGATTCCGCCTAGTTAACATCATGATTACTCTTGACATTGAGCAAATTATAGACTAACCGATTTATTATGACCACAAGTCACAGTATAATTACTCTTTTGATTATTCGGCAGAATTGACATTTTGGTGACTTTCCTGATTACTTAGAGTAATCAAGAGTCATCAGAATGTCATGTAGGTCGAATCAAAGTCCATTTGGTCAAACGTTACTCAAAGTAGTCAAAAGAGTAGTCATCATGTCTATTGGGTTCATAATAAATCAGTCGGTTGAATATTAGCTCAAAGTAGTCAAAACGGTCCTCACAATGTCAATTAGGCCAAATTAAAGTCAACTAGGTCAATAGTAACTCAAAATAATCAAAATAGTAACCATAATGACAACTAGGCTTATAATAAATCAGTTAGTTGAATATTACCTTAGAATAATCAAAACGGTCATCACAATGTCAATTAGGCCTAATTAAAATTCATTAGGTCAATACTAACTCAAAGTAATAAGAGTAATCATAATGTCAATTGAGCTCATAATAAATAATTTGCTAGAATATTACCTTAAAATAATAAAAAGAATCATCATAATGTCAATTAGGCCGTATTAAAGTCTATGGGTCAAAAGTAACTCTAAGTAGTCAAAAGAGTAATAATATTGTGAATAGAGCTAATAATAGATGAACTGGCTGCATAATAACTCAAAGTAATCAAGAGATGCACAACAATGTCAATTTGCTGACATAAAGTCTGTTGAGTAAATAGTAACCCAAAGTAATCAAACTACTAATACATCAATTAGGCTTATAACAAATCAAGTGGTTGAATATTAGTTCAAATTAATCAAGTCATCAAGATGTCAATTAGGGCGAATGAAAGTCCATTGGGTCACTAATAACTCAAAGTAATCAAGAGTAATTATAATGTGACTCATGCTCATAATAAATGGGTTAGTCTATAATTTGCTCAAAGTAATGTCAAGAGTGATCATGATGTCAATTAGGCCAAATCAAACTCCATTGGGTCAATAGTAAATTGAAGTGATCAAAAGAGTGATCAAAATGGGAACTGAGCTGAGAATAAATCACTCGGTGCTGTAAAAGCTCGAAGTAAAAATGAGAGTGAGGATTATGTCAGTTAGACAACTATAAAGTCAAATAGGTCACAGTTACTCAAAGTTATCAAGATGTCAAATGGGCTTCTACGAAGTTATATTTTTATCAATAATTCCTCTAAGTAATTGATAGAGTAATAAAAATGTTACTTGAACTTTTATTATGAAAATTGTGTTACGAATAAATCAAAGTAATTAGAAGTGGAAGCGATTTTAAGTCAGCGGTGTCAATATTAGCAAGAAGTAATAAAAAGTATAATCACAAATTGCAATTGTACTTATACCATCTGAACTGTATGAATAAATCGAAGTAATGAGAAAGAGTAAACAAAACGTTAATTCAGCTAAAGTGGAGTGCGCCACTAATAACTCGAGGTTACCAAAAGAGTAATTTACATGTCATTCGTGCGACTAATAACTCCAAGTGATATACTGTAGACGACTAAATTTTCGCGAATTTCGCGAATCGCCTACAATTCGCGAAAAATACGTCCCGCGAACAATTCGGGCAATATGTGAACGCTACGGAAGCTACACTCGATTCGCGAAAATTAGAACTCGCGATTAATTTCAAATTTTCAGCTTTGGCTCGATTGGCGAAAATTTGAGCCCGCGAAAATTAAGTCGTTTACAGTATATCAAACGTTCCCAACAAAATCTAATTCTATAAATAATTACTCGTATTTATCAAAAGTGTAAGCGAAACACGACCACTGAAGGACAAAAACGAGCATGTATATAGTATTATGGATTAAATTGACCGACCTTGGGATGAAGTCGGGCAGCGCTGGGATTAAATTGAATGGTGCTCGAACTAAATTGATTGGCACTTGGCCACCATTTGGATTAAAAGGAGCAGGAAAACCTGTAGTTTCGAGAAACCATTCTGTCGAGTTGGCTCGTGCTTCTAGCAATCCTTTGAAGCTACTGGGGCTTTCCCAGATAAGTACTATTGTGAGAGTTTGAGAAAGTACCGACGTCTCGGCAAATGGTCTCTGTGAACCCTCTACTGCAGGGATGCACGAAGACTGTGTTCATGGAGGGGGAGGATGACTTCGATGGCTACGAAGGTGAGTATCCAGTCATAAATTTCGTGAACCTTTTTTTTTTCTCCTAAATCAGTGTACAAGAGTCAACCAACAAACACTGTTGGTGCAGTAGTTACAAAAAATGTATTTTTATATCTGTATCTGCTCCTATAGTGGTACCTCAAGTACCAGAATTACAAGTAAGCTTCGACCTTGCTTCGCTTTATTCTTTTTTATTGTAGAGAAGTTCTACCATTCGTTCTTCTGACTTGTTTTTTTATCCCACACATGAAGCTTTGTTGCTGTAGCGTGAACATGTACCTGTTTTCACCTCAAGAACCACAGTAAAAAAAAGTACAGCTTCTAGTGCAGCATTACTAATTTCCCTCTTTATGCTGAGAATTAAGATATCAGTGATGGAGGTGCTGCGCCATTTGCGCCAAATTGCGCCGTGAGCGAAAGTCTGCTACATCTTGCGTCAAGGTGCCATTCTGGCTAAGAATTGCGCCACACCTGCGCCGAGATGGGCAAAACAAAAAAATGATACGTGTTTTTTATTGGTTGACCCTAATATTCAAAGAAGTAGGAAGAACGAAAAAAGAAAACGGTAGAGATATGTATTTGGCAGCGTCTCTACTCACCGTATACGTTGTTTCATCTTAGGCCAGAGCACGGTCGGAGGCTCGAACACATACATCACGAACACACATAGTAAAAGGGCAAGTCACGGGACATTCGCTGCATTTGATTGGTTTAATCGATGAAAAAACAATTACAGGAAGATGGTCGAATGTCTCTATGCCGCGCTTTGACGTTCTTTGGTTGATCCCATCGGCTCGTAGCGTCGGCTGCACTTTAAATTAAGGTGAAACTAGGGAGCCTTCATGTGCGCTTTGCTAGGGTGATGCCACCCTTTGTAATACCACTCGCCGACAAACCAGCAGCCATTTTGGTTCTCGGCGATAATCCGTGGGGCTTATAACCCTCCCGGAAACAAGCACCTTATCTCACAAGTTCGGAGCAGCATTGTGGAACCCACGGAGGGAGGATTAGCATTTTCCCCTTCGGATGGGAGGACCGATGGACGCAAAGGCCACTTTCCGGCGCACGGGGAAACAATGAGAGGAACAAAATGGCGGTGGAAGAGGGTGTGGGAAAGGGAAACAGGCAGTTGGCATCACTCTATGCGAAGCGCACATGAAGGCACCCTAGGTGAAACAAAGTTTTAACATTGCTCGTCCACCGCGCTGGCCGGTTGATGCGCTGGCGGCTTGATCGCCGACATCCTCTAAACTTTCAGACAATGTCGGCGATGTGAGGAGCCAAAAGTCGCGAGAAAACATTGCAAAATAGTAGGATAGCCGCTACTGCGATAAGACAGAACCAGGCTCTTGTACTCCTGGTGAGATCACTTGATTACGTCTGCCGTATGCTTCCGTGGCGCCTCTCCCCAGCCCACGCGCATCGAGCTTCACCGCCTTGCACCGGAGTGCTAGGAGTAGCGGCTGACATGGGTGAGCGTCTGGTTTAGCACGATATACATGTAAATTATGCTCAGTACTATTGCAGGTCCACATTCTTTGGTCTCGATTATATGGTCTCGTTTTCAAATGCTGCGTCGAGAAAGAAAGAAAAAGAAATACGCTGTGCTGTATTTGAATAAATGTAAGCGCAAGAGTAGATTTTCATTATATTTGTGGGTGGTTGTTTTTTTCCAGTTTATAATATTCGAGTCTTGAGTTTGGTAACGATAGAATTTGGTAGGCGCATTTTACTGATAGACGTGTTAGCGATTGTGTTGGTTTTTGGTGGAGAATCAAAGCAAATTGTTGTATGTTTATACCGCCGGAAGTTAATCTGCCTCAGTGGGCATCCGGTGTCTCAGCTGCAGATGAGCAATTTAGCCAGTGCGGTACCACCGCTAGCCTGGGGTCTTTAATGTGCACCACGGAGTAGCGACATTGATGGAATTTTACAGAAATTATACGTACAGGCTAAATAAATTATCGGGTGTAAAAGTGGGAGCGGAGGGAGGCTTTACCCAAACTGAAGTGTGATTCATTTCTCATCAACTTGTTTAGTACCTATTGTAAATGGAACCTACTCTGACCAGAGCCTTATTTCTAAAAAGAAAGCTCTGTGTACGTTTTGCATCCTATTTGTTCTTATTACAAAGGGTAACGAGTAATATGCTCCAGTATCAAAGAGAAACCCTCGGCCATTATCAAATATAAACTCATTTAGCGATGCAGACAAATTTTTTTTTTAGAAATGATATGCTAACAGACGTTGGCATCTGCTCCAAAAGCGGTAGTGGCTGCTCCAAACGAATATTTTGCCTGCTACAGAACCTGCTCCAAAACGTCAAATGCCGCTTCCATCACTGAGATATATGTAGGTGCATTTTAGATTGGATATATGTTACCTTATCAAGACGTACACGTTTCAAACGCGAAAAGCACCGCTCCTGCCTCCGACGACAAAATCTTGCGAGAACTACTTTGCGCCGCGTAGGAACATGGAGCAAAACTTCCTTTCTTCTTGAGGTGAAAACGAGTATAGAAAGGAAATGATTGCACCAGGGCGGAAAAGTTGCAAAATAAACACTTTCAATGAATCACTCCCGTCCTGGTAAAAAAATTGCGGTGGCTTAGCTCGGCTATGCCAGGATATACGTAACGTGAGCTTATGCGCACAAAATGAGGCACTATCAAGCGGCTCCGGTGCAGCGTCAGACTTGGCTACTGCGCAACGGAGGCGCACAGCTGGGCACGCGGCGGCGCCAGTGTGTTTGCCGCGGCTATGACTCGACTCCTCTGGAATGCGCAAACCGGCCAGGCGCGCGCGGCGGCGGCTCCGTCGCGCCAGCTGTGCGCCGTGCGACGTCACTGCTCCTCGCGCTTGCGCAGCACGGCTCTTTGGGAGCCACGCGAAACTGCTCAACCTCGGCCAGTGTAGCTCACGCTACAAAACTGGGTGTGGGCATTGCCGCTCGTGTTTCTAATGTGCACGCTTGTCCGAGTAGATGCACATACTATACAGACCATTCGAGCACAATGTCTTATGTTCAGCCCATGTTTTCCCGATTCTAATTTCTCTTTTTTCATGTTTTTTGTTGTCGTTTGACCCCCGGCATCTGTTTAGGCTTCATATGTACAGTGCTCCCCAAACGTCGAATTGTCTGGCGATTGTTTCGCATTTGCCAAAATGCCCAGCAATTGACGGCAACTCGGCTGTCAATTGTTGTGCGGCCAGTCTAGCCAGGGTGCCTCCCAGAGACCTGGGAGATGGACTGGTATAATAGTCTCTTGGATTGCGCACAAGCTGCCAAAACCAAGATTTTGACTAGTGATGGTGTAATAAACTGAAAATTGTAGTTTCTGAATGGGTTCTGAAGAGCAGAATAAGATAACATTGTACTACTATACCCAAGAAATGCTTTTTGGATCAATAAGGAATATGCAGGTTTTGTTCAAGGGTCAGTGGCATTGCTAGCCAGCCCTACAATATACACATGCATTTTTAGCCGCCCCCCTTTCCCTAAATCCCAGCCATCCACTGTCAAGGGTGGTTGTGTTGAAAAATGGCGCAATATTTCTCTTCAAGAATGTTCCTTTAACAATTTCCCTTTGTATTTGGATGGATAGTAATATATTGGGTGTTTCTGAGATTGAAATGAAGTTTCATACAAAGGGGATGAGCTAAGGCAGTGGTTCTCAGCCATTGATGCTTCGCGGACCCCTTGTGGATTGGCGGGAAAGGTATAGATTAATTATGTTAATGATTTCATAAATGGATATAACGAAAGGCTGTGTGAAGTAGATTTCTCCCATTGACATACACACGAGAAGAGTCACATAAAAAATTAGCATGTTTCTTCTCAATCTGAAAAAAGACAACTTTTATTACCGGGCTTGACTGATAAGGCAGGGCTTTGCGGTAGAATGCCTTCGTTTTACTCCAAAGGGTCTGCGGACCCCCGTTTGAAAACCACTGAGCTAAGGTATAGTGCTAATCATTAAACCCTAAAGTTGGGTCAATGTTGTATGAAGTGCGATCTTACTGTAACATTGTTCCGACATTTCTCTCGCCCCAGTGCAAGATGCGGGCTCGTTAAAATAAAATGTGTTCTTCTCGGAGCCAACCGTTTGCACATTAGCTTTATCCCGCTAATTTTACTGGATATGTCTACTTTAAAGGGACCATGAAACAATTTTTTCACTTTGGACGAAACATGCTTGGCGTATAAGCACTTCACATTCAAAAAGTATGGAACAGAAACTGGGTTTTGTTACACACGCTAGCTTTCACATCTGGTTCCCAAGCATGAACTTCCGTTTCACAGTCCCTTTTACAGAGTGATACTCTATAACAAAGCACTGCTAGCGATGTCAGCGATGCTGCCTAAAACGCTGCACACTCTTTGTTGTGGCCTCTTTTCAGGGGACGGGGAGAACCACGTCGCCCGGGAGTTTGAGGACTTTCTGGAGAACGACGACGTGCTCATGAGGGAAGCCTACGAACTGTCTTGAACAGCCCACCCTCCCCCTCCCGAAGGGAATGTTGGAGCTTGTTTTGGGTGTGCTTTGTACATAGTTTGGAAGTGATGGGTCGGCGTGCTTGCTAGTTTGTTTTGACCCCTTTGTTTTCTTCCCCTTTAGTCACAGGAGCTTCCCCCTCCTTCCATCCCCCTTAGGCATTACGTCGACGCCAAATAGCCGCAGAGTTGCCACGTTCTTTGTGTCGTCACACCCCAAAACCGCACTAGTTTTAGGGAGCCCGTTTTACGAGAAGTTGGCAGGAGGAGTCGGGCCGGCTCCACGAGGCAATACTTTTCCGGCAAATTCGGGAGAGGATTACAATGGCATCGACCTAGCATGACGTCCGACGTGTCGACACTCGGCCATAACATGGTTTTCTTTGCTGCTTTTCCGAAGGTTGCACCGAAGCAAATTAGGCATAGCCCACAACTGCATCGAACGTGGATGCAAAAGGCAACAAAACCCAAGACTAGTTCTCTTCCTCTAAATAGAAAGTTGTCGGAAGAATGGCGCCATGAAAGAGTCAGTTTGCTTAAATGTAGAACTGAGCGATCGATTGATTGCAAAATCTGAACTCTGGTGGCCCGATCTGCCACCGCTCTGCATCACATTTCTGTATTTGCGGACAAAATTGGGTTGCGCGACAACAGTTGGAGCTGGAGCATGTGGATCGTCATTTCTTTCCAACTGCTGGCTGTTATTGCAACAGCAGTTCCTTTGTTTGCTTGTATAAACCTGCATGTACCTGCAACATGAAGTTACCAAAGTCCGGCGGACCGCAACATAAAATTTGGAATTGTGAATGTGGTCAAAATGTCAGGTTATGAAACAAGTCGGCAGGTATTGAAAGTGATAATACAAACCTACATTAAAATAGGCTGGTAAAGGGCAATGCAACTCAATATAATATTCTTTCTGACCATTCTGTAAAATGTGTGGTAGTGAATATATTTTCACAATTTATGTTATAATTTTGCACTCACTCCTTATCTCGGATTGCTTGCAAAAAGGGGGGTGATGGTCTAGTTTTGCAATATATCAGTCTTAAGAATGAGTCATTAGAATGCATCGAGCTAATCGAAGGTTTGGTGAATTTCATCAAATTTAATGAAAAACATGCACGGGTGGACAGTCTGTGCCTTCCCAATCGACCAAAGACTTGAAGTGCCCTCATTTGATGCCTCGGGGGTGGTTATGAAGTGCACCGAACCCAAAAGGCAGAATTGCCGGCTTATTTCACAATCTCCTTTAGGCACTGTGTGCTCGTGCAGGTATTTCTTTTAAATCCTCAGCATATCCCTGTTGAAAGCATTTAGCTATATTCCGAGTGTTCTTGGCGATTTGCTTCAGCTATCCTTGGACGCGCATGAATCTGTTGCCTCCGTAGCAACTCTTTGGACAGAGTATACTGCGACAGTTGACAACGCTGAAACCGCAGTTGAACAACACGTTCCAGCCGAGAACCAAACCGACCACCACGCTTCGTTACGATGTGTCTAGCTCCCACTTTTTCCCGCCAGCGAGATTGTTTCGGACGTCGAGTGCCCTGGCTGACTTCACGGCCCTGCGATGCAAGTTTCCCGGCCTGCTGAACCTCCGAGTTACCGGTCAGCGTCGACCGTTGTTGGCTGCTATTGCACAGTGCTCTATTTTTCTCTCCCCGTTATTTGAGGCGGACTCAGATACTGAAAATATAGCAAATAAGGACGGCCAACCAGCCTGTCCTACGTTGACGAAAGTTGTCCGAGTCCTTTTATTTCGGGGGCTCGAAGTACATCCAGCGGCGAAATGAATAACGGGTGTTGTGTCTTATGGTATTGTGTTTTAAAGGAGCTGCGCAACGATTTTTGCGTTGAAAGAATTGGCATCTTCTACTTTTGACATTGCTCACCTTGTCACAAAGGACAGAAAACACACTTCGAAATGTTGCGATTCTGCCGCGTAATCGCGGGGCAAAAATTAGAATATTCTTCGACCTGCAGCCGCGAGCGGCGGCCATGAGAAACGCGCGGCGTGACGTCAATGGCGGGTCTTGTGGAAAGATAGCAAGTTGTGCGAATACCTGCTCGATAAAAGGTAACTTTTCTATAAATCTTGTCGTTCCAACATACATAGAAATGCGTCAAAAACCTGATATCATCGAAATTCGTGAGCATTTCGCGCAGCAATTGTATACTACAAAGCATGGGAATGCAGCCTCTTGGCGCTTTTCCGCGGGGTAACATTCCCGAAACCCCTCATTCTCTGGCACAGAAAACGACAAAGCCATTCCGGTGTTGTGCATACAGGGGCGAACTACACCGTGCGCTTACGGCCCGGTGACTTGGTAACTGCGCAACAAGAACGGCAGTGGCAGGCCGAAGAATGGAACTGCAGCCCGTGTGCATCCGCAGGTCTCCAAAGCCAATGACGGGAGCTTTCGTGGGCGTCCAAAGCGCGCACCTGCACTCGGGCTGCTTACTTTGAGGCTAGGCGATAAGATGAATAGAACGCGTAGCAACGGCGGCCGCGCAGAATTGGCTAGTTGGAGAGCGACGGCGTGATGAAACACCTAGCAATCGAGGTGCAGTGGGGGACAGCGGGGCTAGGGCGTTCATGCCGCGAGGCGGCCTGTACGGGTGACCCAAGGTGGGTTAATATTTTAGTAATGAGCCATCCTCGGACTGTCGCCGTGAAGCGGCGTGAATGGGGGAGCCGGGGTAGATTAACACACGCCCCAATGATACGCCCGCCGTCCCCCACTGAACCGCGCCGAAATCGGCAAAGGGGGTCGTTGGCGGCGATATTCGGTTGCTAGCTGTTAGGTCAGGGCATCGCTCCCTATAACCAGCCAATCCAGTATGGCCTCCTTTGCTATGCGTCCTATCGCCTAGCATCTCGAAATAGGCACCGCACTGCCATCTGTCGGCGATGGCAGAAAGTGTTTCCTAGCCAGTTAACAGAGCCAGTGGCGCCATCCTCAGGCGACGTCGCAAACTTTGAATACTCCAAGCCCTCCAAGGTCAGCGCATGTACCGAGGCACTGATGCTAACACGTTAAAAAAGACAGCCTAAATTGAAGGATGTGTCTGGCAGTACAGCTAGGCTTGCCTTTACAGATTGTTGTCAGAAAACTTCCCAAATTATCTCCAGTTAGGAGATCGGGTAAGTAGAGTGCTACGAGGGTTTAATGTCGCATTTGGCCGGGGTCACCGGCAGCTGGTCATGGCAGTGCGGCTGCACTACATTTGCCTGTTTTTTTTCGTGGCCACCGGCGTGGCACTAGCTACACTGACGAGGGGCCGTGCAGGTTTTTGCACCACGACCCCGAGCTAACTCTCTCCACTCGCTTAAACACCTTCATTCCCCCACCTGTCCGCCCCCTCAGCCCTCCCAAGATGACATTCCACCTGCCCCGGAAAACGTGACAGACGAGATGTCGCCCACTTCGTCCTTCAAGCCCCATGCTCGGGCTACGACGAAAGCGACGACCGTACGTTGCCTAGAAATTTGACAAGTTGTCCCCCCCGAGGAACTGAAACGCCAAAGACTGCCAGCTACATGGAGAATGTTGACTCGAATACCCTAGATACTATCATTGCACTCGCAATGATCATTCTACAAGTTCAATGAAGTTTTTGTTACAGCATGTCATTTCTTTAAAGTGTGGGCAAAGTTTTTGTAATTAACAAATGTATATAAGGAAATTGCTTTAAACAAAATCTGTAAATCTCACTTGTGCGTTAGATGGCACGAACCACCGCCCAACGAGCAGCCCACAGATAGCAACCCCATAGATAACTTCCCTAGCGGTGGCAATCGGTTCGTCAAACTATACTCCATCGACAGATTGTTTTGTCGACGTGCAACGTTTCATCGACGTTTAATTTCCATTGAAAGGCTTCCCGCATTCATTTCATCGACAACCTTGCGACGTTTTGTCGAACATAAACTCGCTGTTTTCGGGACAAGCTTTTTGTGTCTGGGAGAAAGCTTCAAAGCTTGGGTAAACGTGCCACAGTGAATCACGCGCTAGCTTTAAGCGGCTTACCGTAAAGTTCCAAGAAAACGCCTGGCCCCGAGAGATCGCCCATCCCGTTTTTCTGGCTAAATATCTAACGTAAAAATTCAGGAACATCGCCCACCCCCCGATTCCCGTCGGACATCACGCAATGTCCGACGGGAATCGCATCAATTGCGCAATTTGCTGTACCGCCACGTCTGACAAGAGAGTTCATAGCGGGTTTTCGCGCCTTTGTCCGCGATATCGCCTCCTGTAATGTGCGAGTCATTTCCACGTGTATGTTGCACCGTGAAATGCGAACACAACTTCGTAGCTGATTCCCGCGTTTTTGTCTGCAATCTCGATTCCACGCGAGTTGGTCCCGTGTGTATGTCGCGTGAAATACGATTCTGCTGCATTCGTGATCTGCGGCTTTTGTTCCCGTAACATACGAGTTTGTAGCGAATTCCCGCACTTTTGTCCGCGCGCACAATATCGGTTGTTGTGACGGGCAAGTTTGTAGCAGGTTTCCGCGTGTTTATTGCACCATAAAACATGAATCTGCTACGTCCGCGATTTGCGATATTCGTTCCCGTGGGATGCGAGTTCTCGGTGGGTTTCCGCTACAGTGCCCTAGAAGTTGGGTAGTGGGCTCAGCGCCCTCTCTCCCCCGTGTATTGCGCTGAAGCGGCTGACGTCGAAAATGCCGGAGGCGCAGCAGTAGATTCCTCCTGAAACTTCTCCCGCCCGCTGCCCGCGATTGATAAGAGCCGCCTAACCGACCTGGTATGGCCAATGCGCGCTGGAAAGTTTCAGGAGGAAACGCTTACAGCGCCACCGCTGCGTCGCCATCAAACGCATCGGTCCGAGCCGTCCCGTGAGCCCACTACAACTCTCTAGGCCACTGTAGTTTCCGCGGAACCTTTGCGCCGTGGAACGCGAATTTGCTGCGTCCGCAACCTGCGGTATCCTTTCCCGTGACACAGGAGTTTGTAGCGAATTCTCACCTGTTTATCGCATCGCGAAACGCGAATTTGTGGTGTCCGCGATCTGCGGTACAAGTTCCCACGTCACGTGGTTTGTAACCGGTGCCAGGGTTTTTATCATTCATTTTTTTTTATAAAGTTTTGCTTTGGCATCTCTAAAGATAGCCCATCCAATGTTTTTCACCATTTATCTCCATTTTGGGTGGGTGTTCTTTCAAAACTTTACCGGTAGTAAAAAAAAATGTTGACAAAACGTTGCAGGAGCATGCGTCGACAAATCGATGGGACCCTTCCCTTAGGCATGCATCGATTTACGTTTTGCGCCTGAAGTGCCTTTCCGAATGCTTCGCACGGTAAGTTGCATCTCGTTTGCCTGGTAGTGCGTTGTGTGTTGCGCCGAAACGATGGCCAGGCTGCCCGTTACCGCGGATATGGTTGGAGCTTGTTGAACTTCCACGAAAAATGACTGCTTTAAGAACCGTTAAGTGCGCTTGAATGGCACGCTTCTCGCGGCTCCCGACAACGCTTTGACAAGAAGTTTCACAATACGCGCGGTTTGTGTTGGGCTTCATCCTGTAACTGTTTTTCCCCCCAAGTTCAATAATTCGAATCCGTGATCCAGACGACTCTGAAAATAGCCGGTAGGGGCTGCAGTTGCCACGGTGACTTTTACGGTCCTAAATGGAGATTGCCATTGCTTCTTCTGGTGACCTGGCACCTCTGCCTAGCATTGTCCCTTGCTCTACGGTTGCTCCAGATTCTATGTGGCACCACACCGTTTGAAGAGTGTGTGGCACGTGCCGGCGCAAAAACTGCAAGGGGCAACGGTGCTAAAGCGTTTATGCCCCGTGAAGGAAGTGGCAGCTGTCGGCGGTGAGGGGGCAGCCCTGGGGATGGTGGGCAAAGAACCAGCACTGCTTCTTCCTCGGGGGGCACTTTGAGGCAGGCCCGCTCTTCGACTGGATTCTCCGCCGCGTTTCGGTCGAAGGGACGTTGAGGGACACCAGCCCTTTCTGGACTGCGAGAAACGGCAGGGAGCGCCGACTGAGCGCCGAGGCTAGGGCACACCTTCGAATCTCTGGCGCTATCGCGGCTTAGGAAAAATTGACTTTGCCATTACTCGACCACAGACTGTAGCACGAAAAAAGGGGACAAACACGAATTCCCACTTCATACGTTACACTTGCACAAGCTTGTCTGCAATCTCGCCGTCTCTTACATTACGTATAATAGGCACAACGAAAATGACACCGTGATTTCGTGGCTGTCACTGTCATTGCATCATTATTTCTGGTTCCAGAAACAACCACTGGTGTATAGCACTGCTGCGGTGTTGTGGACCCGACGACGACAACGCTGCACGCGAGATGACGCATCTCGGCAATTCGAAATGATTAGAGCTTGGTCACCATATAAGGATAAACTAAATTCGTAAGGCCCGCTTCAGACGGGGAAATTTTGCCCAGCAACTTGACGTTGCAACACCAGCAACACGGGCCGCCCGCTTTCACACGCAGCAACCAATTGCTGCAATCTGCTATCATCATCATTAAATTTTATTTTTCTTGCACTACAGTTCAACCTCGATTTAACGAAGTCACCGGGACCCGCTAATTATTTCGTTAAATCGGGAACTTCGTAAAATCGAGAAAGGGAAACCTCGCGCATAGGCTGCGTGGGGAATCCGAATTTGTTCGTAAAATCGAGTTTCGTTAAATCGAGGTTCAACTGTATTTAGACACAGTTACATGCTATAAACATGTTTTTATGCATTTAAATGTCGTTGAGATTACTAACTCATCTTTCTGAAACGGTCTTTATCCAAAAAACGATAAATTGCAAACCAGAACCAAGCCTTTAGCTGTCGTCATCACCGGCACGGGGTATCGCATGAAAATATTGTCCCTGATTGGCCTGCTGCTGCTTCAAACGTCTTCAAATTGCTCTGAGTTGCTCGCTTGTTTCGAGCCGGACCCGATCTCGGCAATTTGCGTCGATCTAGGGAAAGCTAGGGAACAACGCGCCAGCAACACTAAAAATGCTGAGAAAGTTGCCCCGTCTGAAGCGGGCCTAACAATATGCACCAACTATCGTAAATAACCGCGGAAGCGCTTGCAATTAACCACCCGATTTGACCGGACAAGCACCCATGTCTAGATTAACCCAGTTTTCAGTGAAGGTGGGCTGGGCGTTTCCCCGGTATTTTTCGGTACATACAAACCTACGGTTCTGTTGTGAGTAAAAGGACAGTACAACTCTAATGCCCACCCCACTCTTCATTCGACCTAACGCCACATTGAACTGGCCCTCTGTTGCTGCATTTCGAGGTACCAACGGCAGTATTTGTCAAGCACATGCTATGCGCTTAATACCAACCGAGAAAGATGTGCCTGTGGTTCCTGATGAGTGTCTGCAAGCCTCCACACTGGCTCTTCAGCGTCTGAAGATCCTTCTCAGTCAGCAGCTGAACCAAGTCCCTCAGGTGCATCACACCTGCAATGCACCAGTGTGCATCAGCCGCGACTCTCAAAATTAACCTTGTGGACGTAGAAGGATGCAATTGATGAGTTGGAAAAGCCTTCCATTGACCCCCATTGCTTTCGCTTCCAATCACGCCGACAGTTAATCAAAGCTTCCAGCAACACAGTTGCTGCCTTGCAGAGCAAAATTGGTCCCCAGGACTGCCACGACGGGTGTGTCGGTGCAACGGACCTGCCGCCCGCCTTTCTCTGCCAGGCCGGCGGTGACGAAAAATGCAAAAGTTGCCGAAGATATTGCGTGTCCAGACGTTCGAACCGGGTCGTGGTCATTACTAACGCAGTAAGCTTCTACTCATCTTGAGGAAGATTTGCTACGAATGCGGAATAATTTGTGGGACGCCGCATTCCTAAGCATAAAGCTGTTTGGCCCACGTGAAACTTGGCTCCACCTTCGAAGTAAAAGTATTCCTTTCCTTTACACGCAGCATTATCGTGTCTAGTATGACGACCTAGACTCATAAATAACGGACCAATCGGTACAGCCGCAATCGAGGACTCGTTACCCACTCGGTAATGCGATTGGTCGGGTAATGCTGGCGCACCTAATCGAGATTACTTAAGGGGGGACATGGGTCTTTGGAGCCAAAAACGTCCTAAAACTGCATTCTTCTGAAAATGGCGATAGCTGTTGTTCTTCTGAATTTACCAGGCTTCTAATTTCATGCATGAATATTTGGGCTATAAATCAATTAATAATGTCTATGCGGGCTGAATGTGCGTTGAAGTTGACTCTAAAAAATTGCTTTCACAAGACACAATTTTTGGACTCGTTGATAATTTGCAGGAGGGATATCTCAGCATCCAGAGCAGATAGAAATATAGCCTTTCTTGAAATGTGTAGCTAAATGTGTGAAGCATACAATGTTGAGAGCAAATTTTCTAATATGAGTCTAGAAATTTTCTATTTGATCTTTTGTTTTATTACATGTTAGCCATGCATTGAGCGCTGAACTGCATTGTGTGGTAAAATCACTAATAGTGGGTTTATCTTAAAAGTACTTCCAACATTGTATGCTCTACACTTTGTAGTATCTAGCCATGTGTTAAAAAGCATATTTTGTTGAGCAGTTCTTTTCCTATCAATCCTCAAAAAAAAAAATGCAGGAAAGTTTTAATTACCTTGAGAAAAATTCTACTGACTGAGAAAACGACCAGATATATGAAATCAGCATAAAAAGCTGAACAAGCTTGTGCAGTTTCAATGGGTTTGGTCATAGAATAAGAAAAAAAGCTCCAAGACCAGTGTTCCCCATTAATAAATCCTCTCTTTATACAAGTACCAACTCTTAACTCTCGAATAAATAAAAAATTAAAAAAATTTCGACTTCGGTTACACACATCTTGTCGTGGCATAGTACTGACTGTTCTTGGATGCAAACCCTGCAGAGTTGCAAACAAAACATGAAAATGATCAAAGCTGGTAAGGAAGAACTTGGAAAGGAGTATCCTGGAAGCTTCAGAGCGGCAGCTCTTCACTGAAGGCCCATTGACACACTGGCATTTGTTTAGGACTGAGCTCCCTTACGACGACAGAACACTCGACAAAGGGCAGGGCAATCTTTTGATACCGATTTTAAATAAGAAATCTGCCATGCATAAACATAATGTTTGATTTTTAGGATGCTTAGAGCCCATAGATTGAGCAATGAGCATAAATAGACTATTGCAGAAAGTGGTTTAGTGCACTTTTAACAAAACAAACATGAGACTCCCAGGGCACTCGTCTTCAAGCGCGAGAGATGGTGAGCGTTCCCACCTCCCCTGTTCCAGTGGTCGCGATCCGGCAACGCCTCTCCATCCGTCGCCTCTGCCTGCAGTAGCCTCTTGGCAATGAGGTCCACGGTGGAGTCCAGGAAGCTGCGGTCCAGCTGCGTGCAGTTTCGAACCGCTTCCACTCCCTCCCTCGGCTTGAATCCCTCGGTTCCGTGGCCGTCGTTAGAGTCTCCGGCGGTCTCGGTGCGGCTTTCTCCCGGATCGGCGCTCGGCCACCGGATCCGGTCGGGAACGGATTTCCACGCCGCGGGTGACCCTGCCCCGAACCCCGCGTCTCCGGCGGCGTCGCTCGGTTTGCAGACGAGACAGATCTGGAGGATGCAGATTCCAGATTTTATGTAAGTAGAGTTAGAGAAATGCCGAAGTGAGTTCCGTAATTTGTGCTTTATGATCGAAGCGTGCAGGCGCGAGATATCTTGGATCACACCAACCGGGCTTTCATTGCAACGGACGATTCCTTGCCTGCCGTTATTCCCGCGTTCAACGGTGCCAGAAAAAGAAAACAGGAAAGTGAAACCCCTTGTTTGTCTTTCTCTCTCGCGCGATCTCGGCAGAAATTTCGGTTTCGCTTTAGTTGGTTTCTGCCAGTTTACACACACTGCCAAAAAAAAAGGAGCATATTGAGCGTTTTAGAAAATAAAAATTTTTTTTAGAGAAACCTAATTGTGAACAGTATGTACTTTTGGTGGGTCGACAGAATTCATGTGCAACGTTACAAGGCCCCACCAGATGCCCAGAGGTAAGAGTGAGCCCCATTTCTCGGGAATAATACCGAGTAAGCGAAGAATTACGTTTTTTTCTGATACATCATGTCGGCATCATTCTTTCAAAAAACGACGCCTCCGAAGCTAGGTACAAATGCAGTAGAAACTCTCATTAGCAAAGATACGGATATGGTGAAGCAAAGTTGAAGTGTGCTCCATATACTGGGACTACAGGCATTTGAGGTACTGCTTTTGTGAAGACCCTTCCTGCAACAACTGACCACACTCCAGAGAGATCCCACCATCCCGAAGGTTTGAGTAGTATGTACACAAAACGTGCTGAATGGTCTACGCAAATTTTATAGACCTAAAGATTACAAGCCATTCTATAAACGTTTGCAAGCACAGCCTCTGGGTGCTGCCATCTTTGCTGCTGGTGTGTGTAGATCGTCCGATAGTCGGGCATTGCTGAGGCGTACCCACGGTTTCCAGATTGGCGCCCAAACAAAGCGTTTTCCATCCATGGTGGCCAGACTAGCTCTCGAAGCGCGGCGGCTTACGAACGTCTGTAGTGGACATTTCGGGTAAACACGTGTACTCCCGATTTCATGTCCGATTCCTACCAATGCTGCAGGGGCCTGCCCCTCTCACAATCCCATCCAAAGATTCTAGAAGAACTGTAAGCATGCGTAAGTAGAGGACGGGGTTGGTGAGAGGACTTGCCCGCTTGGTGGAGGGAATACGTAGCCTGTCGAGTTGCACGCTGAAGCGGAGTCCCCGGCAGAGGTCCTGGAGGAAGAGCAGGTACGACTGGTACTGGCTCATGTTGCCGTGCTGCCGCTGGTACTTGCCGTGAAAGCCAAACGGGCAGCAGGGCAGTAGGAACACCCGTGCGTCCGGCCGGGACCTGGCACCGCCAGAGACCAGGGTGTTAGCAGTGCACCATCTGTACTGAGCCAAGCTAGAGCCCCCCATGAAGGTGAAAACCTTTAAAGGGACACTGACAGGGTATTTATGCTCGCCGAGGTTTTTACTTAAACGTGACATAAGAGAACCGAACTACCCAGAACACAATATGTGGCTCGAAATTCATATTTTTTGTGCCCGAAAACTGCCGGTCGAGAAATGGCCAATTTGAGGCACGCTCACTTTCTTTTCTATGGCCACACGCTGTTCAAACTAGTGTACTAAATATATTCAGTCGTGGGTCATTTAAGGCACACATTCAATGTTAGAAATAGAAAGAAAATAAGAAACCCACTTTTTGTGGTTTTTAGAAAGCTGCAAATACAGTGATCGAAAAAAAAAAAAAAAAGCTGCACAGATTATTGGAAATACATGTACTATGTTACTATCAATATGATGGAATACTGCAGGCTCAAAGTTACATGGGCTGGACGACGCGATGGCGGTGCAAGGTTCGCGGTACCAGCCAATTGATCTTCAAGCGTTGAGCAGAAAGCGAAACGGATATAAGTGCAAAACAATCGCACGACAAACGGTGCACGCAATGTCGTCGTCGTCTGCTTCCATGCCGAAGAAGTGGAGGAGCGGAGAAAAAAAAAAACGATAGCCACGTGACTTACGGCAAATCTCTCCTTGTCCACATTTCCCCTCCTCCTCTGTCAGCTAGTTGGCCACGAGTCTCCGTGCTCACGTTTCGGTTTCGGAACAGTTGAGTTTTTAGCTTTATTAATAGCATCTTCGATCAACTCGCACCGGAATCGCCCTGAAACCTGGACGGTGCACAGCGCTCCTCAGTCGTGCAGCACGAAGTCGGTGCGACATCGAAGACAAACTGTGCCGCAGCGGTGCACCGCGGCGAGCTCCACCATGCGTCATCTCGCATTTTGTTTGTTTTTTTCTTGCGTAGGTCCGCGCGCGGTGCCCGTCTGCTGTCAATTTCTCCTGTTTTTTTTTTACTCGCGGATTTGGCGGTCCCACACGAATGAACATCGTGGACGTGATTGTCGGTAGGGTCACGAAGCGGGTGACAATTTCACAGGTATATGCTGCCCATCATTGTTGGTTCGAAAAAGAGAACCACCACATAATGGCCGTACCTCGGTGTCATCGAAACGCCTCGCAACACTTTCCACGAGGTTCATACCTTTCGGGCGCTCCTTGCCACCGCAGCAATCGCCGGTAACTGCGGTGATGATAAGAAGCTCGTCGTCTCGCTCTCAGAAAAGCTAAGGAATTCATCGAGCGCAGATGCGAGGCGTGTTCGTTTTCGCAAGGTCGCCACCTCGACAGACTGCGCGTCTGCTATTCCCGCCATCTCCTCGATTCCCGCTCCTGGCCGCAATGCCTGATGGGACTGCACCCCGGCGCACCGTCGATTTTCTCGGTGCGCGTTGGGGCAACGAAAAGCTGCACCGGGAGGGTGCGCCCCGTTGATCGAGGACGTCCGGTGCGCACCGGTGCACTTGATCGAGGACGACGGGGCGCACCTCCGTGCACCGGTGCGGATGATCAAGGATGCTATAAAACAGTATGCGACTGCAGCAAAATATTGACTGGGTAGTGTCCGGACACCATATTAAATTGCCTGGAAAAAGTTAAACTTTTTTGCGGGGTGTTAGCGTTTCTTTAACTGCCAGAGCAACAACACTAGGCAAAAGTCATGGATGCACGATGCGAGAAGCAGCGGTGGTAACCTCCATTTTGGTCTTGAAGATCACCGACGCAACCCGATAGACTAACGGCTCCTAGTGGCTATTATGCAAAATTGTAGTCTAGCACAAACTGAGCTTTTGCTGATTCTCAGTGCAGTTGAGCGTCGTCAAAACTTGGTCAGATTTGATTCTCTCCATAGTAATTGATGCGACCCTTTCTGGCAGCTAAAGTGTGGCCTTAGTCTGGCAGCTGAAGCTGCCATACGAGTGGCTTTATGCCAGGCAGCTATATTATGCAACACCATCTTTCATGGCTACACATCACATATGGCACACATCTGTGAACCGTCGCAATACTTGATTACATTTTCAATCAGTTTTTACTTTGCTTGCTGAAAACCTCGAAGTCAGAAAGCAGAGAAAACAAATAAACGTTGCTTTTGAACGAGACAATACCACGGCTTTTTGAAGAAACACTGTCTTTCTTCTCTTTATTGTGACCAGCACAGGCTGCCATGCAATGCGTGCGATGGCTGCACTGCATCACAGAAACAGCCTTTGTTCCAACGTTTTAAATAAACATAAAAACATTCCTGCAAGATTGACAAAATGAGCTATAAAATATGTGCTTAACAGACAGATCATTTATGGAACTGGCTGAATCTGCAAGCCCCTTGAACTTGTTTTCCCCACAGAATGCCGGTGCGCGAGTCTGCTATACCACTTCCCAGCATAGCATCGGAGCATGTGGGGGTAACTGCTTTCAACCACCCAACCACCTACATATTAATTGTGCTCAGCATTCTACAGTAGCTGAAGCAAGAATTCAAACACAATATTAGATCAAATTTACCCTTTTTCTCAACATCTTTAGACCTGCTACAGAAAGGCAAGGACACAGTCAGAACAGAAGTTTTACTAAGAGAACTACACCATAGTAGGCACAGTATACTCGGCCCATAATTCAATTAATTTTAAGCGAAACTCCGATGCACTGCATTGGATCACCTCGAGGCCAAGTAAGGGATCCATGGAGTGAGCTCGTCCGAGTGGTTGCCGATCCACCAAGAGTACTCTGGGAGACGCACTTCGGGAGTGATGGCTTGTTCCTGCAAAAACACAGCATCGGTAAAGTGCCGTGTTTTTGGATCGTACAAATAAACAAGAAAAAGCAATTACCAAAACCATTCTCCCTCAACCAAGAGAAAAAAGAAAACATCAGTCTGCATTGTACACTGACACATCAAAATCATATTGTTTTTTTATTATCCGAAACGATTGACAATTATGCCTGGACATTACCCTCAAAATTTTAAACTTGGGAATTCAGTATTTGTGAAGTAAAAAAAACGATTTCCATATGCCGAATTTGAAGTTCCCGCGCGATCCGCGCCAGTGCGGTGACGTCAAATATTGCGGAGTGCTGCGAGTCTACTTTCTTTCACGCCTCCGCTCCAGACTGCCGTTGCCAACGCGACTCGAAGCGAGAAGTGAGGAGCGGGAGATAAGGGTGCCGGCTTAAACCGGTTTGGTTTTCTCCGTGCGTGCCGTGCCGCTTGCCTATCGTGGTGAGCAGACGACGCTTGACGTCTGAAAGGCTGCCCCGGCGGCGTCACAACCAAAACTACTATACACAGACTCCAAACCCAGTTGTTTTAACCATTTGACAATTTCCTTTTCGAAGTCTGAGAGGTCGTCGGGTGCCTAAAAAAGACCACTTCGTCCGATTCCCCGACTCACCGATCATCCTCTGCTATGGGCGTCGAGCGTCGCCATGTTTTCCGAGGGAGGGTACAAATCTAGGAGGCGACATCACACCGGACTCCGATTTTTGGTATTTCAAAAAGAAGAGCCGTAGTGCATTCGAAATTGCGTTAAAAAATATGCTTTACGATTGCCGTTATTAAATGTTATAGAAATGTTGCCTACAAAGCTTCTAAATTTCATGATTTTTGACGTCAAAAATGAAAAGAAGCGAGGAGGTGAGAAGCGGGAGAGAAAAACGCCTAAAATAAAAAGGCGCATGCGCGCGCGCGTGGGAAATCTTTTTTTTTTGCGATGCGGTATTTTTTTGCGTGTTTATGACAACTTGCATTGTTTTAGACAATAAAAAAAAATACGACCTTTGGGGTGTCAGTGCCACTTTAAAGATGGACAACTGAGCTGAGGGAATGTTCCAACGTCAGTCTTTAAAGGGGTATTCACACGAGGGATGCTTTTCGGGGAGGGATGTGCCCGACGTCGGTGAATGGCGGAACCAGCAAGGCCCTCTCCCCGGCTCAAGCATTCGCACGAATGGCGGGGAGAGGGATGTCAGTGTTATCAGACGCATTTAGCGGTCACACTCTCGACAACAAGCCTCGGTGCGTGCTGACAAGAGTAGAAAAATGAAGGTGTACATGAAACGGCGGTACAAGATTATGGCAGTGGCACTGTTAGATGCGGAAGACAAACTGCGACCTGCTAAAAAAAAGGATGTTTCTTGAACTGGGGGGTGCAACACAAAGGATTTAGAATCAAAAACCAGTTGTAGGAGGAGCGGCTTGAGGACGGCATTGTTGAATTTAGAATACTCCTTCGGGTGCCTCGGAAAACATGCGCAACAGCGCAACAAGTTGGGCAATCCCGATGCCAGCACCGTCATCTCGCTCGGTAAAATCTGTAAAGTTGCCAGACACGCGAACAATGTTTGTGCAGCCCAAGAAAAAGCACCCCCATCTCCCAGGATGTATACGCCAGCGTGGCTTTGCGCAAAAGCGTGGCGTTGTTACCACGTGATGCACATCCCGGGGAGCAAAGGGAGGTACTTTTTCTCCCCGTGTGAATACACCTTAATGTTTATCTTTGTGCAGCGGAGAAGATTAACCCGCTCAACAGTGGTATCAGTAATCGGACTAAAGCATCAGAACTGTGGTTTTGACTTTTAAATTATTTGTCAAGGCTCTAGTCTGCATGAACCGAGAGGCCGGCTCGTGTCGAATATTTTGTCAGAGATCTTCGGATGAGATGCGCTGTCTTCTCTGTTGGGCTCTTTTTTTCTTTTTCTGTATGTGTTATGGCGTCCCATGCCTCTCTCGTTAAGTGCCCGCGGGGTGGCTATTTAGCCACCCGTCCCCAGAAGCAATCAAACGATTGCTTTCCTGCGGGATGGATCGGGAGATCTAAGTAGACACTTGGGCTCCGTTTCCCCTCCTGGCCAAGGGACGGCCCAATGGCGGCGCTTCAATGCCCCTTTGCGGGGCTCAGAGAAGCCTCCTTGCCGTCGGACGTAGAAGGAACGATTGAGGGGAGAAAGACCTTCTCACTAGACGGAATGCTGGGCGGCTTAGGCCTACCTGTAAATAGTCTTCTTATATGTTGTGTTTAGCGTAGTCTTAGTATTGTATATGTCTTTTAGCACGTGTCTTGTTTCTTGCAATAAACGGGAGGGGAAGTTTGCTCTCTTAACGGTATTTGTGTGTGTGGCACCGGGTGGACAAACATACGGCGGACCATGTAGGGCCGGTTTGCTGACAGTGGTATGAATTTCCACGGTGAAAAACCTTCGCATCAAGCTCAATGTCATCCTCTGTCAGCATGTAGGCAAGCAAGTGCTAGTGCAAGGAGAAATTAAGACAAAAGTTTCCAATTGAGCCCCCTTTTTTGGTTTTTACCATTACAGCGAAGCTTCTCCACAGTACAGTGAATAAGCCGGTTGTTTTCAGGAAAATAATTGCCATCTTAATTGCTCTTTTTGAATCTTGACATATATTGGTACTTAAAATACCTGCACCACAAGTTTCAACTTTGCTTCTCTACATACTGTCGAGACCGGTTATATTGAGGTCAACGGAAATCGGAAATCACTTCGGTACATCCGCTTCTTCGTTATATCTAAACTCATAAAAAGTAACACGAAAAAAAAAGAAAAAAAAAAAGATAAGGGTTGTCACAAGCACGTTTATCGTGCCTGCAGAAAGCGGTCGAGGCTTCCCTGCACGCGCTCTCTGCAAGACTGGAGCCGCTTCTGGCCAACTGCGAGAAGCTCCGATCGAGAAAAGATCCTGCGAGCTATGTACAGACCATGTCGACGGCCGCTGCGGAGGACGCCTTCGGTGGACGGCATACTTCACATTTATGCGCACTTTGTTGAGGACGCCAGGCTTTTGTTTCAAGGAGATTGCCTTCGTCTTTCCCGTCGAGGTGCCGGCGGTGCCGGGACTCTCTAGCGTTGTGTGGCGATGATTCGCCGAATCGGTGCTTGAGCAAAGTTAGACTTTCGTGCAAGAGCGAGCACACCGACCAGCGACGTCGACACGGAACACGAAGCAAACAAAGAAGCGTGCACGGCACCCAATTTGCGCTCAAGCTTGTCTTTCGTCGGTATAGAGAGCCTGGATTTAAAAGAGGGGGCAACTGCTCAATTGGGGCCACGTGGTTTGTGGGCCGCATTGGCAAGATGGGCTGCAGCATGCAAAGAGTCAGAACTTCAAAACGTTCACCTTCTGCAAACGCGTCTGCCTCTCCGCCCAGTTTCCTTGCCACACTGGCCACGTGACAACCAAATGCAGGCGTACTTGCGCCAATCTGCCCAGGAGGCGTCCGCCATTAAATCGCAAATGCTCTCAATGGTTGGAGTTGCTTCCTCTCTTAAATCTAGCTCTCTCCGTCATCTCTGCCGGTACGCTGTCGCTAGCGCTCTGAACGCCCCTATGGTATGCCAGGACAGCTTCTCCGCGTGCAATGCGGAAAAGCAGCTTCGGAGATAATGACCGGGGAACAGACGACAATGGAATAGCTGCCGCCGGCAGCCTTTGCAGCATCGTGTGCGGCCCGTTCTGGGTGGCTGCTCGGCCGCGGCAGCAAGGTGTGGCAATCTGAGACTTGGTAAACTTTCCAAATTTTAATATTTTTTTAAAATTATCACAAAATTTTTGCTTAGCTATATTCGCAGGAGCCGCTCAATTTCCTTCGCTAAGAACAAACACAGATGCATTGAAAAAGTGCAAACGGGAATGGGAAAGTGTGATCGCTTCACTGTAGCAACTATTTCGTCATAACAGGCTTTGTTATAACCGGTCTCGACAGTATATCCATCTGTTTACTGTACCAGTCTTCACTTTTGGGGCTCTACTGTGCCCAATGGAACAGTACAGTAAACTTTCGTTAGTTCGACCTCGGTTTATTCGACTTTTCGTTTAATTCGACAGTGTTCAAAAGTCCCGGCGAGCGCCCATACATTTCTATGGGAGGAAAAGTTTGATAGTTCGAACTTGGGAAGGCTCCGCATCGGATAATTTGTACCGAGCGAATGCGCGCAAGCTCACATTGCACGGCACCACGGCAGAAAAACCAGCAATGTATGGCGAAACACGGGCCCTTTGCTGCAAGGCCGAACGTGCGCAAATATGCGCCTGCTCCTTTACGCCGTTGAGATGGACCGAAGCGAATGACACGAGCCAGCGCAACCAATCTGGCGTGGAGTAGCACGAAGAACATAGGACGTGGACGGGCGCGGAGACAGCGCACGCTCTCAAAGCGCTTTTCTGCAGCATCGTGCGCGGTCCATCTTGCGCGCCGGAAAGCACGAATTGTCTTTTCCCTTTTTTTTTTTTGTTCTTACTTTTCTCTGTTGCCGACCATCTGGCTGCCTGGAGCCAAAGTCGGCTCAAAAAACTTACAATTTTCGTTTTTCTTTTTTTTTTTTTTTGTAGTGCGCAATTTTTTGGGTATGTGACAATTAGTTACGCTGCTCCCCGGAGCATGCTTTTGGACACGCGTTTTAAGCGCAGACGGCAGCAGACCATCCGTGAGTACTTTGGACAAAAAAAAGTTTTATTTTAACCGTTTTCCTGTCCTTTTTTTAATTCAATCATTCGGATAATTCGACCAAATTTCAAGGTACCGTCGAGGTTGAATTAAAGAAAGTTTACTTTATCTGGAAGAAACAAAAAATCGCAAAGTGAAAAACCCCCAAAAGTACAAAACAAAAACCCAAAAAACATGATGAAAAAGGTTTGAGGCTAGAAGAGACAGAAAATAGACAGGATGACGTCGTCCTGTCTATTTTCTGTCTCTTTTATGTTTTATGTATCTTCTCCACCCCAGTCTCCGGTTAATCCAACATGGTTATTATTCACCAGCTCGCCTGCACCCTTACCATATTTACTATTTGCAAATTATTCGCAGTTTCAGATATTTGCACACCCCTAGTAGGCTATGACAAAGAAATCGTGTATTTTTAAAGTACAATTAAGTGGTACTAACCAACAGCCTGGTCTTTGGTCCATACAGATCCCAGATCTTTCGCTTCCTCACGTCGATTCCGACCCCCTTGTACTGCATTTAAAAACGGAAGGGTGTCCATAAATATTACCTGCAGCGAAGTACTTTCATTGCATGTTACAAGCGAGAGACAGAACTCGAAAAAAAGCAGAAATCTGGTCAATCTTGTGATAGTATCTTAAAGGACTCTAGCTTGCCAGAAGTTGAGCACAAAAAGGCCTAAAACACTGCAGTCATAACTTGCATCTACAAATCTTTTTTGATCTTATTACGACTGACAGTTTTAGCCTGTTGTAAACATCAAATGGAAAAATTTACAGTAACAACTTGGATCGGCTTCCATTTCAACTGGCACCTCGAGAAGACTGAGTCACGAAGTACTGTCAGCTCTAACTGGGGTGCAGCCCCTGGCAACTCAACAGTACGGCAGTGTGACTTTGCAAGAAATTTTAATGCGAGACATTTCGAGATGCCCCAAAGTGAAGCCTGTATAAAAGCGTGGCCGCGAGGCACGACACTGGTTGGTTGACGGGTGGGAAAGGTGGAGCGAGGTGCTTGACGCCGATCGATTAACGCGGAGGTCACGTGAACAGGGGTGGAGTGAGGAGGGGAGGTAGTTGAAGTGGGAGAGGAGGAGTGGGTTAGAAGGTTTTGGAAGATCACCGGGTTTATCATTGCAAGTGTACACATGCCAGACATTAAATTATCCGCTTACCCCCTCGGCAGCCAGGAGGTAGACCAGAAGCCCATTGCCACAGCCCACGTCCACAAACGTGGGCGGTTCAGACGCCCCCTCGTCTTTCTCCTGCTCCCAGAGTGTCTGAAAAAAGGGGAGCGTGTTGTTGGGACTGGCACGGGCTTCACTCGTGCTCAAGAGCAAGAGCCCCTTGACACACTCGCGTCTGCTTAAGAACGAGTTCTTGCGACCTCTTACGACGAGAGAACACGATGGCACCATCTACGAGTTGACCCTGGAACTGCACTTCACTGTGCTATTTGAGAGACCAAATGTAGAAACCAAGTATGAGAAATGGTCATTTATAACATTGGCAAAAGTTTTTTAAACCAAAAATGAAAGAATGATGCGCTATAAAAAAACAAAATATATGGAAAGTGTGAGTGTTCCATTCGATAGATGGCGCCAGTGTGTTCTCTCGCCGGTTTTGATTCACACGGTTGCAAGCAGTCGCGTCTGAACCAACCTTTAGCCTTTACACCGGCAGGTCTCAAACTTCTGGCCATCCCAGACCCCCTGACCAACTCAAAGGCCGGTAGGGGACCCCCAATGCATTCAGCATCGGATGTCTTGCGTGATGGCCATACGAGGGTTTTATTATTTTTTTTTTTAGCGTTTTTTTTTGTCTTGGCGCAGAACTCCCACAAACGCTCACAGCCAGCTCTACACCTTCTTGGAGCGAAGTCGCACTCACCAGGAGATAGCTGGCAATGGAGATGTCCTCATACACATACTTCAGAGGGTCCGTGGTCTCTGGCCAGATCTGAGTAGGATTGAAAAGACGCACATTAATATTTATGGCTGCAGCAAACGGTGCTTTGATTTGCACTATCCAGCCGTTATAGGGAGTGCCACTGCTCAATCAAAACACCCTATCCTTCGCATTTTCGTAAGAAGCGAACCTTGGAAGCAGTTGTATTGACCGGTCTGGCAAATTCGGGTTACAACTGCCGTTGCGACAGTATGGTGCGTTAAGGAAAGGAACACCCTTTTGATCGAAGGTCACACCGTGTGCTGCGCAGCGACTCACCATCTAGCAGACGCTTACGCCCTCGTAGCGAACTCTTCGTTCGCTAAGCGTAACTTTGTCTTTAGGAAGTGAGTGCATGCTTACTGTGTCGACAAGGCCCAGTTCGGACGTGCAAACCCGAAATATATTTGACAACTTTTGCGTTTTTCGCCGCCAACAGGATGCTGGTTTGGGAAGCAACAGGTCCGTCGCGCCGGGCCACCTTTCTCGCTGGCACTGGGGAATGGCGTTCTCAAATTCTGCAACGCGGCAACTACCTCACCTGATAGTGTAAGTGTGAAGGCCACTTCACACACTCGCGTTGCTTATGACCAAGTTCCTGTAATCTCCTATGACATGAAACCGCACAGGCACACTGGAGTTGTCTACAAGGTGGTCCAGGAGTTGCATTTTATTAGAGTAGAGGTTTTGCAGTATTTGCAAGACGGAATGAAAAATGGTTGTTTGTAACATTGTGGAAAGTTTCTTTAGCCAAAAAGAAAGAGAATGATGCGCAAAAAAAGAAAAAAAAAAAGACGGATACCGAAATGCAAAGTGTTCCACCCGATAGACGGCGCCAGTGTGTTCCACTGCGACGCAGGTATTTTTTGTTTATAGATGTGGCTGAAAGTACATGAAAGGATAATTGTCAGAGATTGATGGAAATAGGGAGTTTCAAGGTGCTGAGTGTGTTTACTGAGTCAGAATAGGTTATATTGACAAGAAAAGTTTCCTGAAACACTGAAACATGAGGTGAAACTGTGAACATGGGGTGCGCGTCGTGGGATTTGCTAGCTACCAACAAACACAGGTACCGATAGAGTAACCAAAGGGCTATCTCAACAGCGGTGGCGATCTCAAAGGAGCTGTCAAACATATATAGTAGTGCGTGGTCCCCACATCTCCGCGGCAATATAGACGACGTTTAGGGCTACATTACCGCGGGTCGGTTCGATAAATTACCTTCGTCGGTGCCAATGATCGTCTACCTTGTCTCACTCTCTCGAATATAGCGGAAGAGAAGACACACGTACCAGAGTAAGGACAGAGTCCAAGAGCATTTATTAGAACACTCTTAAAATGAACTACGATGTCCCAATCCAAAATGCCCCCCGCGCCGGCAAGGTAAGAAAAGGTCCTTACCTGCCAGACGCGGGGTTCCGGAGAGCCAAGACCGGGGAAGCATCGGAGAAGTCGCCGACACACGTCCTATCTCTTTCGGGGTCGCCGGACGAGTCCCTTTCCCGAAAGCGGGAAAACAAGAGGCGAAACCTCCTCGCCTGTCAGCAGTGATCCGCATATGAGCGGGGGAACGGAAATTGGTCCCCCCGAGAGAGAGTGAGAGGAGGGCCCCCCAAGCCAGGCGGCCCTCCGCTCCACGAACAGGTCGGAGCTCCCGGCAAAGGAGGCCGAGTGTTCCGACCCGCGGCCGTTATCGCAGCCATTGGGGAACGGAGACCAAAGGAATCCCCACAGCGTTCAGAGTTAGGGTGAAAATTCCTATGGAGCTGTGTCCGCAGTTTTCACCGTCCACTCGGTTGTGGCTGCGGCTGCAGTCTCAAGATATAGAGTGCATTTTGAATGTCGCTACGACTACAACGTCACAAATTTCAACTCGAGTGCGCTGAATTGATCCTTGAATACATCCTTACCTAGAAATTGTGATTGGAAGATATAAGGCTCATTGCCTCCACTAGGGGAATATTCAAGCTAGTGGCTGGTCACAAGAGCCGTCAATCAATGCGCCCAAGGTCACTGAAACAATTTCCGCCAATCAAGTGCCCTTTTTTTCGCTCTATTCTTTTAATGACCGGACTCTCTACATATACGGCTCTGCTCTCGTTGCGAGAGATCCCAAGAGGTTTGAAGGCATTCGGTCGGTTGCAAGTGTGTGAACCAGCCTTAATATGAGGTTTGGTAATGATACTGCTAACTTGGTATCCCATTGGATGTTCTTCAAATACAAAGTAGGGTAAAGAACAAAACGCAAGGACTCACTTTACAGAGGTGCTTCCCATGCTTCTTCTTGAGGTTGAAGTAGATGGCATTGTACCGTTCGATGCAAACCTGGTTCAGCGATGGCACCAGTACCTGCTTGGAGTTGACGGGTTCGCTGGAGGCCCACCGGGCAACCTTGGGAAGGACGTGCTCCCGCAGCCAGGCCACCCCGCTGTCGTCCACGTCGGCGCTTTTGAGCCCGAACAGCTCCAGGTGGATCCTGCAAGGACACGTGGGAACCGGCGGGTTCATGCACTTGCGACTGCTTACGACAGTGTACCTTAAAACCACTTCTCTTACGACAAGAAAACACGCTGGCGCCATCTATCGGGTGGCCGTGGAACTCTTTCAGTTTTCGTATATTGTGTGATGGGGACTGTGGCGCTTGAACTGTATAGACTTCGTCCTTCTGCGTTGGTGGAGACGGCCTCGAGATCGGGAATATATAACGAGGTGGACTAAAGAAATGAGTTAGCCGAGTTTGAGACGTTGTCCCGCCTATTTTCTGCCTCTTCTACTTTTTATGTTTCCTCTCTACCCCAGTCTCAGGTTAATTCAACACTGGTTAATATTCACCAGCTCACCTGCACCCTTACGATATTTTCTTTGACTACCGTATTTATTTAAATATAGACTCTCCTTTTAATGCAAAGCATTAACTGTCCCATGGAGCAAACCGGCGTTATCAGCTTTTGAAGCTGTGCCAAACGGCACCTGAACTCCCCTGTCCCATTAGAGCGAAGCCTGTCGTCAGTAGCAGCGATCTGATGGATAGGCTCCCATTGGCTCTCGCGCGGCATAGTTCCAAGGAACGCCACCAGAGAAGCCCTCTCCATGGCGGCGCAGCAGCTCGGATGCCGGTAAGAGGTAGCGACTAGCCACCCAGCCAGCAGAGTCTGCACGGGCAGACTCCGGAGTGGCTGCACGGCCGAGCCCAGCGCGGCGCGGCCCCTTCACGAGGGCACGCTCTCGGCCGTCGGCCGCAATCTCGGCATTAGCAAAATGTGGTCGTCTATGCCAGTATGCCGCAGGCGACCTAAGGGAGCGGAAGAACGACATTCATGCTTACGCATTCACAACTCATAAGAAGTGCTTGGGCGTCTTTTCTTTCTTTCTCGAAGCAGCTTTTTAAAATTATGGATTGACCAACAATCAAGACCAAAGAAAGCAGACCTGCGTAATTTCCGAGTCTATTGCGCTCACCCATGTCAGCCACCGCTTCTAGCACTCCGGTGCAAAGCGGCGAAGCTCGACGTGTGCGCTCTGGTGAGAGGCTGCATGGAGGCATGCGTGACAATCAAGTTATCTCACGAGGAGTACAATACCCTGGTTTCATCTTATTATAGTAGCAGCCGTCCTACTATTTAGCAAATGTTTTCTCGCAACTTTTAGCTCATCACATCGCCGACATTGTCTGAAAATTTAGATGATGTCGGCGATCAACCCGCCAGCGCTGTTAACGAGCAATCTCTATGCTTCGTTTCATCTTTAGTGTTAGCACTGCCAACGTTACAAGCCAATGGGACCACCCAAACAGCGTCAAAGCGCGAAATCATGACTTCCATCCATCTTCCTGTATGTGTTCTTTCATTGACTAAATCAAGTGCAGCGAATGTCCCTTGACTTGCACTTTTAGTATCTGTTTGTTGTTCTACGTGTCCGAGCCTTCGACTGTGCTCTGACCTAGAGCATCACATATAGCTCCATCGGAGCAGAGTAGCGTAGAGTTCCTGTGTAGTTTCATCCCTGTAACGGTCTTTCCTGCAAGGCGTGTTGATCCTGTTCCTCACGTGACTGAATTCGGCGAATAGCAGCGCCGCGCATTCGAGGCGCGCGGCGCGCCCAAAAGCAGGGGAACGTACGCCGGGGCGCGTGCAACGTCTACTTTTCTGCACGGCATTTGATCTGGCTCCTCACGTGATCGGATTTCGGCGAATAGCAGCACATGGAAAACAGACGCGCAACTCTGGCTCCCGTAGGGAGCCTATACAGGAACTCTAGTGTAGCGCAATCTAGAACACCATCTCTCGGCGACTAACGGCAAACGCCCAGAGTTTCCAACTCCAGTCACAAATGCATGGGGAACGTGAGAAAATTGTGTTTTCTTTAATATTTTGGGGATGTACGGAACGACATTAGTTTTTGACATAATAAAGGAACATTTTACAATAATCTGTGCTAAGTTGTGTGCCACGTAAGATCGTAAATTTAAAAAAAATTGCCTGAGCGGGATTATGCAGCAGACGATGCGGCGCAGTGGAGGATGATCGCTAGGAAGCAGCTATACAAAAACAAAAAACTATGTGCATAGATGGTCTCTCACACTGTTTGGAAAATGCAAGAAAAAAACATCACACCATTCACGCGACCAACTCCGGCCAACCCAAAAAGTCTACCTTTGCTGTGTAAAACGTTGTCTGCTTCAAACTCTCTTACCTTGGACATTGCCTTCTCCAAATTTTCACATGTACCCAATATTACGAAATCTTTGATAAAGTGTTTAGTGCTTTACCAACTTCACGACAGACTAGTTTTGAAAAGTGTGAACTCGGCGTTTATTTTTTAATTAGCCGTGTTGCATCAATTGACGCAACAGAGTACCTGAGTACCACGTGACTCATGCTGAGCCATTGCTGAGCTGCTCTGTCGGCCATGTTGTCGGCAAAACACGCAGATCAAAGAATTACGTCACTCTGCTCTATAGGAGCTCTATAGTGCTCTGCTCTGACCTAAATTAAGCAAACTATACGGTGAGCAGAGACGCTATGAAATACATATTTGCACCATTTTCTTTTTGGCCTACTTCTCTGAATATTATCGTCAACCAATAATATAAAAAAAATTATTTTGCTTTGCTTAAGCTTATTTCAGTGATGGTGCATATCTTAGCACAAAAAGGCACCTTGGTGCAAGATGTAGCAGTCTTTTTTCATGGTGCAATTTGGTGCAGCACTTCCATCACTGCAGAAGGAACATTTGTAGCCTTGAGGCCCAAAGCACACCTTTCAGACAAGCAATTGCTGCAGTCTATGAGTACTTCGAGGAAAAGTTTCATAATGACTGAAACGTCCAATCTGTACACTGTATACTGATAATGCCTGCCCCATTGCCTGTTTGCAGCTATCACCACAAGGGTGCGCCACTTTCCCATACAAGACAGAAAAGTGTGAACGACGTGATTAAGCCTTCCTCGTGTGTTCTTGCATTCTTGGTGCAGTTTTGGGCATGGGGTGGTAGCTGTGTATTGTGCCTAAGGAATTTGTCCGTTTTTTTTTTCTGAAGCTCATTTTGAGGGAAGACTCCATCCCAAATTCCACCTCCTGCTAGTCAAGAGTATGCAGTAGGCACCTTTAGGCGACGGACAATATAAGAGGCATGTCTAGGCAAGCCTTTCTCAATGCCCGTTTGAGTAAAGCCTAAGCATCCTGCTGCTTCACTCAAAGCCCCGATTGGTTTAGACCTCCCAATCGTCAAAGATGGATCAGTCCATGCATACTTACAGGGCCTCTTTCGGTACTGCTCGACTGGCTGACCTGCCCTCTTTCGCGCACTTCAGGGTTGTCACAGGTGCCTTACAACGGGCACAGTACGTCATTACCAAATGTGAGCCCCAGCACAGCTAACACGTTCCATACTGCTTAGGGGACTTTGTAGCGGTTGTAACCCAAGAAGGCCCTGGCCGTTGCCATTCCTCTTCACCTTCTGGTATCCGCCTGGTTCTTGACCTCAGCAATAAAAACTTTACGTGCTCGTCGTTTTGACATTGTGAAGACTTAACTGCTCGTCCGTCTGGCCTGTAATTTGTGTTGTGTCAAACCTACCGTCCAATACATTCATTCACTCATTGAAACTACATATGTTCCTGCTAATCTGCTATGAAATGTGCGTTCGAAAAGTGTTGGAATCACGTTGCAATAGTAGCACTGCGCAGCGGACAAGCATAATCTTCATTGTATGGGGAGATGCCACCTCCCCATGCAATAAAGGTGATGCCTGTCTGCTGCGCACTGCTACTATTGCAACGTACGTGATTATGTGAAGCAGGTGCAACGGCACCAAAACATGGGGAAGCCAGAAATTGGGCAGGCGTTGTCAGCATAAAGGAACATTTGGGTCAATCACCGTTAAGCTGTCTTCTCCACGAGGTTCCTCTGCCAAAGGACAGTTTTCACATAAACATAAAACAGCTGTAACTAGCTAAAAAAATCTGTTGCCGTAACTAGTGAAAGTTTAGAGCAACGTGCAGCTTAGTTAAGTTGTAATAAATTCACGAATTTTTCTAGAAAAACAATATAGAAATTCCTATTAATTTAGATAGGCTGTGTACCACACCGATGCGGAACGCCACCCCCTTCCACCTCGTCGCAATTCATACCCATCGTCCGGGCTCAGACGCAACCTGTACGTGACGCTGGGTGAAATCGCAGAAGCTCCGGACACGTTGCGAAACACTGCGCAGTCGTCGAACACAGCGACGACTTCTCGCGTGGGCCCGAACTTGTCGATCTGTTTGGGCAGTAGGTCCCGCTCCAGGACGAATCCCGCCACTTGCACGCCTTCCTTCCAGGAGCGCTTGGCCGGGACTGTATTGTCAGCGAAGAAGGAAGGCAGGGCGTCCAAGTCAGCCGCATTCAGACGTCTGACAAACGAGTCATCTTCATCAGGCACGCTTCCACCGGGAGGCAAGCTACGTTCCCATCGAGGTTTGACACCCGCCAAGCGCCTGTTGATGGTGTGTGGTTTGTCGATCCAGACCCTCAACGCAGTCTGAAAACACTCTCTGCTAGCGATCGGCTTCGAAGCGCCCACGGGAACCCACGTGTTAGTTTCCATATGATTCGGGAGAACTCACAGCGAGAAAATAAAAGTTTACGCCACCACAAACCTCGTGCACAAACCCACAACACCCACAACGCCAAATTGGTCAAATCACATTGATCACATGATCACATTGCGAAACTAACGTAACAGATGGATATATGCTAACGACTATAACCCTTTATATGGGGCGGTAGCTTGCACCACCTACTCTAGTAATTTAGAACGAAAAGTATGATTTTTTTGTTTACCCTCTACATATCACTATAATGACTTGTTTGTAAAATCGGGCAAACAAAACTGCAAACTTCACCCTTCCACCTCTTCTCACTACAAAACCCACACAAGAGCACAAAACGTTGATGCCGATGCCCATTGATTTTCCCCGCCGACCGGAAATTTCCGAGCCCGTCAATAAGCGGAAGCGACGGTGGCGCCTCCTTTCGACACTATTGGAGAGTAACGCTGGCTCTCTTGTACGCCCATTTGGTCCGTGAGCAGCTTGGTTTATGAAATCGTTATTTTAAAGCTTTCAAACGCCCCAGTGTTAGTAATGTCTAGGGAGTACGACCATTTATTTAAATTACTAATTATCGGAGACAGCGGTGAGTAGATTTTCGAGCACCTCCCCACAACCGCTGCTAACCCGGCGGAACCGTTTTGTCAAAAAAATTTGCGCTGGCGAACAAAGTTCTTTCCGATTCTCTGACGCTTGCGGGCAAAGTTGCGACTGCTCGAACGTCGCTGGTTCATTGAACTGACACCCCGGGAACAATTATCTTAGCCTGGAACTCGCGGAGCGCGTCCCTTCCTCGTTTTCGGGGCCGAGAAGCGTCGACGAGCACGTCGGGAGTTCACGCAGCGAGCACCCTGCTGCATTGAACCCTGGACAGTTGTATTTTTATCTTCTCGCTCGCGCTTTGGCCATACTGCTCGGCGCCGTGTTTCGGTGTGCTCCTTATCGAAGAGTCTACAGGCACTTCATCATGTCCTAGCTGTCGCTGTGAACGACGCTTCTGTCAACGGCTTGGAAAGCGACCTTGCGTTGCGGACCGCCGATTCGCTCTACCTGCCTCTCGGGGGGGTTCATTCGCCGCCCTAAAACGCGCTGGCCCGATGAACGGGCGCCAGATTTCTTGGGGACCAATTAGTTGCCATGACTTTTGAATGCGCACAGTGATTAGCGCGAGGAGCTCTTCAAGGACTCGCGAGCCGAGACGCGGAGACGGTCTCAGGCGTGCGTAATGTTGCCGATTTCTCGTCGAAATCTGAAGCCCCCCTCTCCTGTACCGTTTCGGGAGTGTTGTCCGCGCAAATTACGCTTTTTTTTTTTTTTTTGAGCGAACAAACGAGAGATTTACTGGCTCGATCGGGGCGAGCGGCACCACCCTCCTCACTGCGTCATGCGACGGCGCACAACGCGGGGATATGGGCTTCCTTTCGACGTGAGTCAGATCCCAATTGTGACGAAAGCGTGCGTCGAAGAAAAGACCGTGTCCGTGCGCCACTCGGCAGACCTCGTGCCGCAAACGCATGTCAACAGACCCCCGTCTGCCTGTTTCGCGAAATGGAGTAAAACCGTTTTGCTTGTTTTCTACCTCCCGTTCTCTCTCTCTCTCTCTCTCTCTCCCCCCCCCCCCCCCCCCCCCAACGCTGTCTCTTTTTTTTTTTTTTTTTTGGCTGGGCGTTTGGCGTGTTATACACCTGACCTGCTTCTTTCTCCATTGTTACGCTATGGGCAGCAGGAATGTTTCTCGCTCTCGCAATGGCAGGCAGCCTGCGTGAAAGTGTTCCTGGTTGCTCACACCGTCTGTCATTCGTATCGGGGCGAAGCCCGCTCCTGATGCTAATCTGCGTTGAATGAGGATTATTGCCAAGCAGGGGGAGAGCATTTAATTGGTTCAAGCTGACCTCTGATCTTCTCATACTGTTTCCATTGTTTTTGCTTATGTCCAGAAAAAGGGTGCCTAAGCATTGTGACCTGCAAATGTGTTTGAAATTGAAGGCACCTAAAGCAGCTGTCAGCACAAAGTGACAACCTAAGCCTCCGCCTGGGATCAATGTTTTACGTTTCTTCTCTTCAACATTGAAGCCAAGCGCCCTATTTATGACGCGTCGACCACTGGTACACTGGCACCGTGGAGCACCTAGCCAATGGCTGGCCCAGTAGGTTGCTGGTACAGCTTTTCGTCAGCTTGCTCTGGCACGAGAGTAATTTGAGGTGTTTTAGCATCTTGGGAGTATTTCGGGCAGTTTATCGTACCAAATCGATTACCTGTGATGCCTGATCTCGAGGACTAAATCCGTAAACTCCAGCTTCAAAAAACAAACAGTGACGACGAAAAAAAAAAAAAAATTCATGCAGCCCAAGACAAAAAAAGACTCCGATATAGTTTGGAAGGAGGGTTCTTTCCACAGAAAGCCCTAGTTTACAGATTTATGTTGCGAACAGCGCAAAGCAAGTGCTTGTTTGGTGCTGTTGTAGTTTTTATTAGCACTTGTTTCATGTAGCATGTAGCACTTGTTTCATTCTCTAACTTGTGTTATTTGCCTTTTGGTGCTGTTCTAGCTTTCCTTTTTTCTTTGTAGTTAGGAACCAAGTCACCCATACTTATAGTCTAATCTGAATGTACTTGCAGAAAAATACTTATTACGGAGTAAATAGGAAAATAAGTCTCGAGGGTGAAGAAATAATGTATAGAAGTGTCTCGACCAGTAAGGGTTAGTTCAAGATGTCGCACATCTGGAGTTGGAGGTGGAATTCAGTGTTTGTTGTTTGTGACTGAGGCAGCCAGGCCTTTCTTTTTCATCAGAATTTAGGTGAGCCATGCTGTTAGCGTTTTAACCATGGGCAGTTTCTTTGCACACAAGTATGTAACACTGGTGTGATAGCTCGACCAATGCTGGAAACAGTTTTCTACGGATGTTTTTGGTGATGCTCTGCCTTAAACCTTTTTACCTTTCACCTAGCAGTTATTTCAACCATTCCAGTATGATGCACAAATGGTGAAGTTGTTTTCTTGCACATTTCGGTGGGTCCGTGAGAATACCTTGTCCTCCTGTTTCTGGGAAGAGATGGGCCACACTCTGGCTTCTTGCCTGTATTTCTCTCCTCTTTCTCTTTGTAAGTCGGCCGGGTGACGAGCCTGACAAGGATCGAACTGGCGGCTGTCGTCCTTCCTTTTGTTCGCATCCGGCTCACGACTCGTTAGTCGACGGCTGTGGTGCTGGCACAGTGTTTCTCCCAAGGAATGCAGATTTCTTTATGTTCAGCCCACACGGTACCTCGGTAGAAAGGCGGTTGAGAAAGCCATCCTTTTTACTTATGTTCTTATTGCAGTCATTTTTTTTTAATATTTGTAAGTTTTTTTTTTTTTAAAGAAACCCGCATCTTCAAATTGTTTTCGGGGAGAAATTGTGCTAGAATTAATGTCTTCGAAGAAGTCTTTTTTTGCAATTTTTTTAGGTTATTTGTACGTGTTTGGAAGTTTTCATAGTCGTCTGTCGATTTGAGATTCTTTACAAACAAGGAGGAAAGCAAACAAGTAAGACTTTTTGGATTCTACGGATTACTAGACTAAAGGCTCAGATGTGTAGCGGTACGGGGATGTTAATTTTTTGTCTCAATATAGTATGTGTGGTCAGATGACTTCAAACGTGAAGTGTCCAATAGGAGACTGGCCGCCTTTGAGGAACGTTCAAGTGATCCGTCGAACATCAGCTAGTTTTTGGTTTCCAGCAGCTTACAGATTTGCAGTAGCACTTTTCGAAACCCTTTTGATTGACTGTGGCTGGGACGGTAAGGCACCGTGGATATTGTGACGGGCCTAGGGGGAAATTGGTTCTCTTGTCTCACGTTCGTGCTCATTTTACGTCTTCTGGTAAACTGCCTCTGTTGTTTTCCCTCTTTATAGGACAACTTTCATTATTTTTTCTTCCAACGGCATTGTGAAATTCACTCATTCTCAGTTTTAGTGGGAAGATTTTGATAAAAATTATCCTAAGATACCGCGGAAGCGCCCACTTCGTTCAAGCGCCCACATTAACATTTTCCAAACTTTGGAATTCTGATGTCTAGATTAGCCCAGTTCTCGGTGAAAGTGGGCTGGGCTCTCCCCCGGCATTTTACGGCAAACCAGTGCGTGAGATTACAAGAACAACTGCGAAATATTCTTTGTTCTAAGCTCGGTTTGTTAGGATGTTATTGAAACCAAAATTCGGTTCTATTTGGCCTTGAGGTGCGTGTTAAAGTTCCTGTTTTCATATAAGGAGATGTATTTTTTTCTTTTTTTGCCGAATTTTGTTTTTTAGGTGTGTTTTTATGCAGCAAGAAAGAGTGTTCACACAGATGAAGCCTCCGATGCTTGAATTGAGTGTTACTACACCATTAGCATCTATAATTTTTGCGAGAGCAATTTTTATGTAAGGAAATACTTTTTGAATTTTTGTTAAGATTGTAAACAAAAGCTTCTGCAGTAATAATTGATACAACAGACTTGTAAAGGACACAGCCTGTGCTCATAGCTAAGAAAGAGATGTGGATAACTAACTTTTCATTTAGGCTGGTAGGATTAATTTTAAACTAATCGCATTCAACTTTTTTATTTTTCTTGCTCTTGATTTTTTAGTGGAATAACTCGAATGATTAGTTTTAGTTTTAGTATATTCTTTCATTACCTTTTCCCCCCCGACTTCATATTTTCTCACTGGCTGCCAATCGACACTGAAAGTGAGCTTGGAATGCCATGGAGATGATGTGCTCCTGCATTATGCAAGTGGGCGGGGTGCTTGGGTGAATAATTTTCTACCGGGGACTCGCTACCGTTAAAGTAGTCCATAAACGCCTCTGTTACTGCACATCTGGAGCGTGCGGGCAATCTTTCAAGTCGGGAAAAGCAACAATTCGCTTAAAAGCGGACGAAACTTGCAGCCTGCTCGAGTTCCAGAGAACCGACGACCGACAACACCGTAGTTATTTACACTTGGTATTATCATAACTGGCAAGTTTGGAATGCTGGTATATTCCTTTCAGTTGTCGCATCTGCATTACACAATGCCGCCATTGATGGTGCTCTGCTGCTTCCAAGTTGTGTGTTGCATAATTTAAGTTTGTGGAAGTGCACTTGCAGCATGTTTCAAAAATAATTTACTCGGGGCCCTTTCACCGGGCGCTTTATGCGGGAGTGAGAACATACAATATGAAATATACGGAGGCATTATAATGAATGAATAATATCTTTATTAGTTAATTGAATACAATGCATAGTATAAGGTCCATCAAGGTCACGGAGGCTTCAAATCAATAAAACGATAGATTGGCCAGCTGAGGGGAAACGGCAAGAATAGATTGAATGATCGCGTGCACATTACTGGAATATGTTTATTATTTCTTTATTTTAGTTGCTTACCCACTGAACCTTACTCCACTAAGTTTTATTCTTTGGTTCAACAATGTAAGATACTGCTATGCTATTTGGCAGGTGTCTTTTAGCGCTAAATTAGTGTTACCAAAGGTCTGCATGATTCTAATGAATCTGTCTCGCATCATAAAACCTAATTGTTTTGAATGTGCACAGCAGTAGAATACGTGTTATCAGCTTCCTGTTTGAAGGGAGATGTTGCTGCTCCGATCGTGTTGCGCAAGGCCGTAACAGGGATAGCTGTCTGAAGATGCCAGTGGCAATTCATACGTACCAATATGTAATTGCATATTCAATTCATATTTAGTTTAGCCGATTGGCTCTGTTCAACAAAAGCAAGGGTGCAAGCATACTGATGAAAGTAGGTACCTGTGATGGGCCGATTTGGCTAAAGTTCCGTATGTGCCAAACGTTTGAAGGAATGCATTCGGTAAACTTCACAATGCATGCCTATAAGTGACATTTGTGCACAATTGTGGTAAAGAAAAAGAATGATGCCAGTCTTTAACACAGCCAGTATGCATTGCAAAGCGTGGGACGCAAAGTGTGATTCATGGCAAAGTTTCTGAATGGTAATGCATGCTAATATTTCTGTGCTTACTAGCTTGTGTGAGTGTAGTTGTCATTAGTTTTAGTTTCAAGAGCCCAGTATCAAACAGGAAGTTGATAAAGTGCACTGTGCAAATGACAAAATCTATGAACGATAAATGTCGCTAATGTAAAATACACACTTGCATACACAGCTGGTGCCAAATAAAAAAAAATGTGCACACTTAGAACAGTACCGTAACTTATTCTGGCGGCAAACGTGACACTCGGCGAAAAGTGAAACTACTGCGACACCAATGACGTTGCAAAGCACTAGCTAAGATAGCAGTCCGAAACCCTCTTTCAGAAATCGCTAAGTTTACAAGTAGATGCATGAAAATGACACCGATACAATTATCCTATAACAGCTTATTTAACAATCACTAAATTTTTAAGCACATTCTATTTTAATTTATTAACAGTTTGCTGCACGTTTTCCTTCGCACTTTTTAACCATTATGGGTAAATAAATTTGTGGCCCAAAAAATTAATAAATCAACCAGGCTGTCAACAATTCAGCCTTGCAAAATCCCGAGGTTCGGCGCTAATTTCATAAATTAGCGGATGTTTTGCCCATCACTATTAGTAAGCTAGGACAACACAATGTCACAACAAAACATTGTTGCATTTTAATTGTCCTGAGTCTTTGTGGTTTGTTCATTATGTTCTTCAGATTTCTAATATACCCAGTGGCCATCAACAGTTAGAACAACTCTAAAAAAAGACTAATTTTAAAACTAAAGGGTTTTTTTTTTTTTTTTTTTTTTTTGGGGGGCTTGCAAAGATGTTTTGAGAGGAATGGAACAAAATAGTTTCTGAATGGAACATTGTTTATACCTTCAATCACATCTGCCGCTGGTGCATTCAATGTTTGAAGTCACTTGCTTTCATTATTCTTGTGTTACTAATATTATATAGTTTTTTTCATTCTTCTATAAGGACATTCTTTTACATTTTTTTCAGGTGTTGGAAAGAGCAGTCTCTTGTTGCGGTTTGCAGACAATACCTTCACAGGTGAGTTTTGGACTCCGATTCACTTTTGCAACCGCGTCTCCCGGTGTGAAGTGGTCTGCGTTACCCTTTCGGCAGGGCTGTCCTCTGAGTAGAACAGAGAGTGCGGCCGTTGGTTGTTAGCCTGCGATGAAATGCTACTTTAGCTTGCTTGCTGCAATGTGACTTTCCGTGCATTCCTTTTATGATATATTCGGCTGGTTGCAGCGTTTGGAGCTCTCTAAGAGGTCTCTGTGCATTCGACTGGTCCAAGGGTGCTTGAGGTATATTCGCCTGGTTCTTTCGAAGCACTCTTGAAGCGCCAGTCGGCGCAGTTCCTCTCACTGGGACTCTTGAGAAGCTCCCATATCTCGCGGATCCGATTGGGAGGATTAGAGTGACAGGAGGCAAGATTAATTAGAAGCATTGATTTTGACTCTCAACTGCAAAAATATTGGATTATCTTTTTCCGGCTTTTAAGCTCTTACCTTCACTGCATACGTTTTAAGTCAAATTAATTTCATCTGTTTTTGTCAGAGAACCTGCAGCATTGTCAAATTGTTTTTGCCATCATCAAACTTTCTTCAGTGTTTGACCCGTCACAATTGGACTTTTAAGGTCATTGCATGTCACCCGAATCCCAGTGGGGTAGTTGCTTGGGAAGGCTTTGTGTCCTCATGTCTGAGCTGAGCGCTTCTAAGGCCCGTTTACACATTTGCATTTGCTTAGGACCGCATTCTTGCAGTCTCTTCCGACGAGAGAACACACTGGCACGCTTGCGCCATCAATGAAGTGACCCTTGTGGGGACCGTCGGTCGCCCTTTCCCGATGGCCGATATAACGGCCGTGGTTCGGAACGCTCGTCCTGGTTGCCGTGAGCTCCAACCTGTTTGTGAAGCGCAGTAGAGCTTCCTGGCTTGGGGAGCTCTCATCCGGGAACCTAGTTGTTTCGGGTGAGGACGACGTCTGCGGGGGAAGGAGGTTGACGCGCATTCCGGACTTCGGGAACGGAGGGACTCCTTCCGCGGATGCAATAAAGATTGGACGTGTGGCGAAGGTCATCCTTCGCTCGCTCCAGGCTGCACTCTCGGTACGGTGTCGACAAGGTGAGCCTTTCATCAGACCTTGTTGGCTCGGGGGTTTTAAGACAGTGTGTCTTTTGCTGTTCTAATAAACACCTGTCCTATTGTGGTACATGCTCCTCCTTATTACAGAAGCGATCAGTTGTGCGGCTGACATTGGGACCCGCACATAGTGTTGTCGAAAGAAATCTGCGAAATCTGCGAATCTGCGAAAGAAATTAGAAACCACTGCTGAACCCTTTAGTTACTACCACCTGTGACCGTCTCACACATTCTGGCACCCAACGTGGGGCGCTAGTTCATGTAGGGTTTTTAGCAAAGGGTTATCTCAACAACGGCGGCGATCTCAGGAGACGTCGGACCTAGTAGCACGGTTCCCACATCTCCGCAGCAATTTAGATGATGTTTAAGGGTTTAAGGCTACAGTACCGCTGGTCAGTTCGGTAAATTATGTGTGTCAGTGCCAATGATCGCTACCTTGTCTCACCCTCGTATATAGCGGAGGAAGAAGACACAAGTACCAGAGTAAGGTCAGAGTCCAACAGCATTTATTAACATACTCTTCTAAATGAACTACTATGTTCCCAACCAAAATGCCTCCCACGCCAGCAAGGTAAGAAAAGGTCCTTGCCTGCCAGGCACGTGGTTCCGGAGAGTCGAAATCGGGGAAGCGTTGGAGAAGTCGCCAAAACATTTCCTATCCCTTTCGCGGCCGCTGGACGAGTCCCCTTCCCGAAAGCGGAAAAAGAAACCTCCTCGCCTGTCGGTTGTAAGCCGCATCCGAGGGGGGGAACGGAAGACCCTTCAAGACCTCTCCTCCACTTCACAAAACAAGTCGAAGCTCACAGCGGAGGCCGAGCGTTCAGACCCATGGTCGTTGTCACGGCCATCGGGGAAAAGAGATTGCGGGAACCTTACACCCCAGAACTGCATTTCACGAGAGCGAAGGTTTTGCGGTATTTGTGAGATCAAATGTATGTACTACCTATGAGAATTACGGTCAAATGTTTCTCGAGCCAAGAAAGAAAGAAGGATGCGTGAAAAGAATTGGAAATATAGCCGCAAGTATTCCAGCCGTAGATGGCAGCAGTGTGTTCTCTCGCCGTATACAAGAGGATTTCAGGCAGATGGTCGTAAGCAGTCGCCAGTGTGTGGATCAGCCCTTAAGGTGTCTGGAGCCCGAGGGTCCTTGGCTCTGCTCCCCGCAGGGAACTACATCACCACGATAGGGGTGGACTTCAAGATCCGCACCTTGGAAGTGGACGGCGAGCGGGTCAAGCTGCAGATCTGGGACACTGCGGGCCAGGAGCGCTTCCGAACCATCACTTCCACGTGAGTGGCACCCCCTTGCCCTGCCCTTGGAGGGGCCCAAGCAGACTGTTGCGGGGTACCCATCTGTTCGCCCGTCAGTCTAACCCCGTCCGGCCCACTTCGAGTAAATTGCAAAAATTGGTCTCTTGGAGGAGATTGCGAAAATCGATTTCATACACCCTGGGTCCAGACTACCGTGCAGGCCTAATAAATGTGATATACTTCGAATAAATTGAAAAAATCGCCTTCAAAGATTTGCAACTCTAGTACCGTAATTTACCATGAAGGTGCAGCAAGGTGGTACGTCCATTCTCGCAACAGTGCAGAAGGAAACCTCATAGATAAAATGCTGGGAGTAAAAGCCAGAATTTTTCTTACAGATTTGTAGAGTTAAGCCTGCCTTTTTCTACTTGAAGTCAAAAAGCATTCCTGTGAACTGTTGCAGCGTTCGACCGAAAGTAGCGGGGAATTGGAGTGAAATCTAAATATCTTTTCTTTTTTTCCTTTTCCTGTTTTCGTTAAATCAAACATTAGATCGCAACGAGGTTTCTTCACCTTGTCACGAAAAAGGCGTTATGCAGCGTCGATCCATGGCAAAAAAAAATTTTATATTTTATATTCAAATTTTGATTTAGTTGTGTTTTTCCTCGAATGTTTTCACGAAGCAAATGCAGCACCTGACCACATCCGCGGTAAATGGCAGTGTCTTAGCGTGGTAGGTTGGTTTTAGCATTGTATCTTGTAGTGGGTCTGGCTTATTTGGGCCAACTGTTGAGAGGGAGATGTTTTGCATAGGTGGTCCGTGACGCGTGCCCTTGTGTCCAGGTACTACCGGGGCACCCACGGGGTGGTGGTGGTTTATGACGTCACCAACGGAGAGTCCTTTGCCAATGTCAAGCGCTGGCTGCACGAGATCGAACAGAACTGCGACGTGGTCAACAGGATCCTCGGTGAGCTGGCACTAGGGGCCCCTTGGCTGCTCAGGGCGCGACCTAGTTTGGGCGGCCGTTCCTTAGCCCGCTATAGTCGGTGACTGTTTTGGGGAAGCTCCTCCCAGCTCTTTGGACTTGAGCAGACAAACGCTGGAGAGAAGGCGACCTCCTCTCTAGCGTTCGCTCTGCTAAAGGGGAAAGAGGAGCTTCCCCTAAATTCTCAACCTGTCACCAACTACAGCACTATTGAGCCTGTAGCCCGTCCAATCTTTTATATACAAGAAGAGTACAACTTTGAGCGAAGAATTCAACCTAAACACCAGAGGCGGATTCATAAACTAACAGTTAAGGTGCATTAACTTTTTTTTTCTGAAAGGGGGGGGGGGGGGGGTGTGTGATAGAGTTTTGATTAATTGTTTATGTGCTAAAGACAACATTGTTGCTTTTGTCTGGGGCCTATAAAATGTCAGTGTTTCAGATTAAATACACTGTTGCTTCACCTGCAGAAAAGACGGTGTGATCAACGGTAGTGCTACTTGGTGCCTTGGCACCAAGTGCAGAGTTACTGGCATACATTTCAATTGCAAAGAGTCGCCAAATCCCAATGCCCATTCAGAAAGAGAAAAAAAAAAAAAAGAAAATACCTTATAATTACAGCTCCTGGGGGCGTTCTGCCTTCGTCTATTACCCCGCTGCATTTTGCTTCTTAAGTGCTTTTATACTAGCGTGACATTACTTCGGTACAGAGTTGGAAAGCTTTGGTTGGTGAGACAATAATTGATACACTGAGGTTGTACTGCACTATTGTCACCGTGGGTAAAAATTGGATAGGATTTGATATAATTATAATAGGCCATATGCAAAATTCTTGTCAGCTACAGTGAAACTCGTTTAGAACGAACCCACGTACAGCGAATTATTGTCGATATCGAACTCACAAAATTATTTTAATAAAAATGCACGTAAAAAGTACTTTTTATAACCAACAACACATTGGCTATATCAAACGTTTTCCCCCGGGAAGGCTTCCAAAAATGCGCAAGCAATAGTCTTCTAGCCTGTACCTTCCCTCCCAAAAAAGTAGGAAAGAAAGAAAATTCCAAAAGCTCAAGCAGCGAACAAAAATGACCGAAGAGAAGCGATTCAGAAGGGGAGAAAACTAAAAAATTCTTTGCACACACGCACAGAAAAAAAAAATAACTTGTCATCCTAAAGCGTTTGCCCACGAAGAGAAGCGATTCAATAAGGGAAATGAGCTAAAATAACAAAATCTGCCCGCATGAAAAAAAAAAAAAAAAAAAATCCAGCGCGTTGTTACAAGGCGGAAGCGAAGAGATGAGAAAGAAGAAGCTCTCGCCTTACAACAAACGCATCGTGGAAGTTAGTTGTAAATGGTTTTTGCTATATCGAACTACTTGCTATATCGAACTGATCGTAGCGTTTCCTGCTGTTCGTTCTAAACGGGTTTGATTGTATCATTATCCTGCCATTCAAAGCCACCGTATTGGGGAGTTTTCACGTCTTCCAACTCTGGACGGGGCACATCTGCATTTAACTCGGTTTGCACGATATTCGGACAATGCTTTTGTGCACTCAATGGGTTGCTGTTTAGTTTTGGTTCAAAGAAGAAAAGAAAGACAGGCACGAAATTCTGGAAAAGGAATTGTCAGCAACGAGGTCGCAAGACTCGTCGCTCAAGCAGTGAAATGGGCCATCCAGGTCAGTGAATGGTCTTTATCGAAGACGCTGTGTGAAGGGTCTGGACTTGCAGCGCGTGATCATATTTTAGATCTACGACTCCCACTTTGCCGGGACATTTGTCTCCCGGGCGAAACTATCAGTGCGGGAACCCCCCAATAGGGCGGAAATTTGGTGATTGAACACGAGTTCTCTAGATGGTGCTTTTCTTTTCGCATATGGTCTATAGTACCGTTCAAAAGTTTTGTCAAGAACAGCATATAGTTGCTGGGGAAAAGTGAGGCTTTGTTTCTTCCGCCTTTTGTTTTAAGCTTACCAAGCTTTGCAACGTATAGTATCCGTTAAATGACTCTGAGAGTGCAGAGTAGCAAGCCATATTGTATTAGTTGCGGCAGTACCGACTCTTCTCTCTTGCGCAGAGCTGTAAAGTGACTAAATAAAAGTGCCGCTATTATCCTAATTAGTTCATATTTCAGTAATTAAGTATACCTCCTCAGTTGCAATGAAATTGATGTAACTGTATACCTTTAACTTAACATTGAAGTTACTTGGAGAATATTGGATCAAGGAGTGACTGCCAATACGTTATCCGTGTTGGAAACGGCCGTTCATCGGCAGTTGCAGCACACCTCAGTGTAATTGGAACGCTTCTTAGTTATTTTATCTGAATAACTGTAACTAGATATGAATGGCAAGGTGTAGCTTAGTTACATTTCAACTCCGGTAATGTAACATAACGACTTTCTAAGAGTAACATGCTCTTACGGATCGCTGCTTGTGCGTCGCGTTCAGAGCAGACAGTGGTTGGTTGTTGCGTCTGACGCGAAGCTGGATGGGAGCGTCTGCCACTTGGTTGTTCTTCCCAGTGGGCAACAAGAACGACGACCCAAGTCGAAAAGTGGTGCTGACAGAAGACGCCCAGCGCTTTGCAGACCAGATGGGCATCCAGCTGTTCGAGACCAGCGCCAAGGAGAACATCAACGTCGAAGAGGTGGGTGGGCACCCCGCCTTTGCTTTCCTCGTGGGATCAACCGATCAGTCTTCATTCATCTTCCGTAAACATCAAAAGCACCGCATATTTCATCCGCAGTGGTGGAAGTGCCGCGCCATTTGCGCCAAATTGCGTTATGAGGGAAGGTCTGCTACATCTCGAGCCAAAGTGCCAGTTTTGCTAAGAACTGTGCCACATCTGCACCGAGAAAGGCTTAAAAAACTCCTGAAAAGAAAAAAAAAATGTTTTTTTTTTGTTTTTTTAACGTTGTAGTTGGGACACGCGTGGCAAAAAAAATTTTACGCGAAAATAAAAAAAAAAAAAGGTTTTAGAGCAATATTGACGGTGAGAGATTTATTTGAAATTCTGCAGGCAAAGTTCATGACGTCACGGAATGGTCATACACTCTTTCTAGCTCAACAATATGGTCATGCACTCTCTCCACCTCAATGTGATGGCCAAGTTGATCCACCTCTCCTCCATGTGCCCGAAATGCTGAGAAAGAAAACAAGTGGAAAGGAGGTGACTACCGACTAAATCGCGTCTCGGGCCGTCAATATTGCTCTAAAAAAAAATTTTTTTTTTTCACGGAAAATTATTTTTTTGACACGCGTGTCCCAACCAGATTGTTAAAAGAACTTTTTTTTTTTCTTTTTAAGCGAAGCCAAAATAAAAATATTTTATTTTTGGTCGACCTAAATATGTAGAGAAGTAGGAGGAAAGGAAAATGGTACAAATATGTATTTTAGAGCATCTCTGCTCACCATATAGCTTTTGTCTTAAATCGGAGCACAGCTGAAGGCTCAAACACATACAACCGTGAGTATTCACATACTAAAAACGCGAGTCGTGGGACGTTTCCTGCACTCTATGGGTTTAATCGATGGAACAGGGTTTGTACAGGTCCTTGAAATCCTCGAATACCCAGGATTTCGATAAAAGCCTTCGTCTTTGATCAATGAGTTCAGTCTTGTCACGACTGAAAGGGTAGACCCTAGTCTCTCTGGAAGACTAGATGACTTTTGGCAGAAGATCATTGAACTGAGGTTGGACGATGGGGTCCTCAAGCACCCTTTGCTAGGAGCACTTGCGAAAGCCCTTCTGTGCCTCTCGCGTGGAAATGCTGACGTGGAGAGAGGTTTTAGCGAGAACCGACGCATGCTGCGAGAGCGAGCCGGTCTTTCAATTGCCAGCATCAATGGCCTTCGAGCTATAATGTCGTTTTCAGAGAGGTATGGTTGCAACCCGGCTGTGGTTCCTTTGAACCACAAACTGATCAGAGCAGTAAAGGGATCGCGCAAGCAACAACTGCAGCGGCTACAATCAGAAGCATTAATGGAGCCACGAGCGAAAAAGCAAAACATGATGATTCTGATGGACCAACCAAAGAGAGGCAAGAAGTGCAACTGCAGGATGAAATTAAGGTGGCCAAAAAGATGCTGAGCAATTCTGAGCTACTACTATTTGCCAAGGGTATGGAGACGAAGTTCTTCTATTCAGAGCGGTCAGCCCTTTTGAAGGAAGGACATACGAAGCTCTCTGGAGCTCTCGCAAACCTGGAATCTTTTCAAAAGAAGAAAAAGTGGAAACCGGGCACATCTGCAAGACGTTGTCTTTAGCTTTTGTACATTTAAATGGATCATAGTTTTTCATCGAGAATTTTAGTGACTGTTGTGTGAATAAATCGCGGACTTTTGCTAAATTTTGTTTTTAATTTGCTACTAACTATTATAGCATATGTGATTTTCTTTTTTTATCTTCTTAATAGAACTTCAAGGAACTGCAAAGTTTCCAGTAATTTTTGCACCACATTTAGTAGGATGAAGATCCGAAATCGCCTGTTACAAAAGCCGGAATCTATGCTACAAAACCCCATTTGTCCTGCTACAAGAGCTGCCAGAAGTGGCCATTCGTTAGTTGCACCACTGCAGTACCGTTACAGGTCTAGTTTCTTTGGTCTTGATTGTAGGTTTATCTCTAAATTAAAAAGATAAAAAAAAAATGAGGCTCAATTTTTAATAAATACGGTAATCAAAGTTGTTCCCGCGCAGCTGTCGATCGAAAGAGCTGCAAACTTTGACTTCACTCTGGTTCCAATGCTATTATAAAGCAGTGGCACCTTTATAGCACAAGTGTATGCTTTTTTAATACTTGCGGGTCTTTGTTTTGCAGTTTACAATATTGGAGCATACCGGCCACCTCTCGTGTATTACCCGGGAGACTCCCGAATTCTGATCATTTCGTACGGTGGTTTGGTTGACAGGAAAATCTTCCGGAAAACGCAGATTATCCCCCCCCCCTCCCCGCACTTAAACAAGGAGTTTTTGCCATTGCAACAGACGGCAGCAATGATAGCGAAGCCCAGCTGTATCTTGCTAATATGAGCAGTGCAGTACAAATGTAATGAAGTTGTCTTCATGTAAATCCATTGTCAGGAATTCTTTAAACGCCCTCCCTCTCCCTCCCCTCGGCTTAGAAAATCTCCCGGATTTGGTTTTTTCAAACAGGACAGGTATGTTATGGCAAATACCACTGGCCGTTTTGGAGTGTGCCAGGATCTACTTTTCTAGAGTACCCCTATTTCACTGGGCGGACGTGTTCCACTCGTCGTTTTGGATCAGCACCCACTCCGGATCTTGATCTGAATCCGGGAACAGCTGCTCCGCCGATTTTTGGTGGATTCGGCCGAAAGGCAGCCTAGCCAGACTTCCTTTCTCAGTGGGCATCTCGCCTTGGAAGAATTTGTAATGGCCGCTCGTGAAATCCTGCCTGCTTTACTGCTTCTGCTGCTTGATGACAGTTGGTTGCCAAGTTGCTCGAGCAGCTCCTCGAGTAGCAGCGATGACGAGGATTGTATGCATGCAATCAGTGCCTGCTTACCAGTTGGCTCGACAGCCGGTTCATTCTTCATGAAGGAAAAAAAAAGGTTCTGCCGCGCTACTGGCAATCTTTCCAAGAAGCTCCTGAGCCATGATTCCTGCCGCTAGTACGTTGAGCACGTGTGGTTAGTGCCGCGATTGCGAAAACATGTGCTTCGAGATCTGGGACAGCAGGAATTGCATTCCCGGGGCAGGTGAGAATGGTGGGAGGGCATCCGCCAATCCCGGAGGAGTGGTCACGTTCAACTAGAGATCCGGAAGTGGAGAGACTCCGTTTGGATCGCATGCTTCATCTCGGATCTGGCCTACTGATCCCGGCGCTCTCCAAAATGACCAGCGGAATTCGCCATTAGAGTTTTGAGTTTTGTAGGTTCATAAACTTAAGGGATGCATTTTTTAATTTGTAGACGTGGTAGTGATTATGCTGGTTTGTGCTGGAATTCTGCAGAAATTATATTTACAGGCTAAATAAACTACCGGGTGTAAAAGTGGGAGGGGAAAAAGGCTTTATTCCAACTCAGCTGTTGTGCTACGATTAATGCTTCATCCATTTTTTTTAGTATCCATTGAAAACGGGATTTACACTGACCAGAGCCTTATTTCTACAAAGAAGGCTCTGTGTTCCTTTTGCGCCCTATCTATTCTTATTACAAGAGGTAATACGGTATTTTCCGGAGTATAAGTCGCGCCCTTCCATACGTATTTACTCGATTCTAAGTACCCCCCTTTTTTTTTTTCAATTCCGCAATGCTTCTCTAGGGGGGGGGGGGGGGGTGCTGTGCTTAGATTCGAAGGATACTAAATGTTGCAAAATTTCAGCAAAGAAATATTACTTTATTTTAAATAAAATAAAATGTAAAACAAAGCACAGAAGATACAACAAATACGGGAGATTGTCCCTCTACTTGCCGGCACAGCTCGCAGCACACCATGCAGCTCAATCACTTTCACTCGACGACGAGTCCTCGGTGCATCCGTCCAAGCTGCTGCTGCTTCGGTTGCCCTTCATATCCCACTAGAGGTCGTCCTCAGGTCCATCAAGACTGTTCGTTATACAACACTTCTTGAAGGACTTGACCATGACGCGCTTTTGAAAATCAGCTCCTGCTGCTTTCTCCATCGAATCACTCAGGACCTGTCCACGTCGAAATTCTCAGCAGCGCTGCGATTCCCATTCTCCTCCGCAAACGAGATAACTGTTCTCTTGAACTTGAACTTATATGAAGTTCTCTTCGATCAAAGATGATCAAAGAGTGATCAAAAGCCGCCGAAACAAAACAAAGATGGCTCCCCGACGGCGACGCAGCCGACGCTCCTCGAGGAGAAAAGGAGAAAGAGCGAGCAAACTCGTCCGCTCGCGTGGCTTGCGTCCGCACGAGTGCGCAATTCATGTGTCGCCATCTGTCCAGTGACGTTGAAACTTATTTGCAGCGATCAACATTGCCAACAGCTTGGCGATTGCGGTCTTTCCTTTTGCTGAGGGACAGCAGCGCGCTGTGCTTGGATTTTGAATCGCGCTAAAAAAAGAGGTGCTTACATTCGCGTGGAAACAATTTGTTTATCGTTCTGACTGGATAACGGGTGGGGGGGGGGGGGGAGGTGCTTAGAATTGAGGGTGCTTAGAATCGCGTAAATACGGTAAGTTGCACTTCTGTATATTGAGCCGTTTTCGCAGAAAAGTTGGTATATGAGTCCCACCTTTGTATAAATAAGTCTCACCTCTTTGCACGGTTCACGCAACAAGCTTTTCGTTTTACGCGCATTGGTATCACGAAATCAGAGTTTCGTACAATCGGCTAGTTCACACGTGCCATTTGGTGCGCAACAACTTTGACGTTTCAACTCTCGAGAAATGCCCATAGTACGGCACTGTCTGGCAAGGCAATTGAGGGTTTCACAACAAAAGGACCTAAGCGCAAAATGAAAAGGTAGTCGGCTTTATTCGAGTGTACACATGCCGAGCGAACGAAAGTTTAACGTGCCAGACACTCGTGAATCAAGCTTTGGACCACGAGGCCTAGCCTAGGCCAAGTTGCAGAGACGACACGAGCATCAACGCGTAGGCAGATAGATAAATCTTGACACGCTTCTTTTGGTACCGCTAAAAGATTGGCTAGCCACAATCCTTCCTTTTATATGTGGCAACATGGCTGGAGCGTGGCAGATAAAAACTGCTAAAACAAAAACTAAGAAAGGCACGGGAAACTTTTCTGTAATGCTTGTATACCAGCCAACGAGATACCAGCCCACTTTCCTTTTAGTGTCACTGGACTGAAGCGAAAGAATATGGAATCATGGCTGAATTAGGCCCTGTTGATCACATGCTGTGAAAGTTTTATTCTCACTGTCTTGCCTACTCACATTGAGTCACTTTGGAGAAACCGCAAAATTTCTCGCTTTCTGAGTCGCTTATGAAAAGTGTGGAAGAGTGCGGCGACAGCAGTGCCTCCTGGAAGGGGCAACACCATCTATGGCTACATAGTTACGGGGCTCTACGAAAGATGGCGCGCGGCATCTAAAATAATGTCTCACCGTGGATAAAAAAAGAAAAAATGTGCATATAAGTCGCATTGAGTAAAATGTTTGCAAAAAACTGACTTATATACCGGAGAATACGGTAATATCATCCAGTAATAAAGAAAAACCCTTAATCATTATCAAGGATGAACTCATTTAGTGATGCACTATTTTATTTTCACTTGATATGCTAGCGGATGTTGGCATCTGCTCTGAACGCATCAGTGGCTGCATCAAACCAATATTTCACCTGCTAAAGGACCTGCTACAAAAGGTGCCGCTTCCATCACTGCATCTGGATCCTTAGCCATTCTGGCTAGTTCTGGATCCATACTTGGATACAGAAATAAGGGATGTGGATTCTGCCTGGCACACATATTGGTGCCACACAAATAAAGTTCAGGTAACAAAATTTATGGTTTACGACACTTCAAAATACTACTTGCTGAGAATTGGTACAAATGACGGACCTTCTTTTATGTTTGGCCTTAATGAGTTCCGAAGTATTGTACCAGTGTACCATATTTTGACCATATGCATTGCTATACACCGACACGCGGGCTTGACGTCACGGAGCTGCGGCGGCGCTGCGATCGCGCCGGAGCCGGGGGGTGTGGGCAAAAGCGCGCACGTTTCGCATGGGCGTCATAGCATTTCAGCATGCCGTGAAGCTGTGTTGCCATTAATTGCACCGAAATGTACAGAAAAAGTAGGGGGGTGAGTTTCCACAAGTTCCCGGCAGACTCTGAAAGGCATAGAAGGTGGATAATATCCGTGGATCGAAAAGAATGGTCGCCTCGCGGCGAACGACCATTTGTGCGGCAAACACTTTCTTGAAGTCAAGTCCGCTTCCATTTCAATCTCCGTCCCGAAGCTTGCTTATGTGCAGGGAAACCGTTGTCTGATTGAGACCACCCAAATTTTGTTCCCATGGTGTTCGCGCACAAAGCATCGGCCAAGCGCTCGTCGGAAACTCGCTACGCCCGTGCTACCCAGCAGAAGGGATCGGCGACAGAACGGCAGTGTTGAAGGCGCTACCGAAAAAAAGTAATGAAATACGTTACTCGTTACTTACAAATAAAAGGTACGCGTTACTGAGCTACGTTACCTAAAAATAAAAAGAACGCGTTACCGCTACCGATAAAAGTAATGCACGTTACTTCTGCGTTACTTTTTTTAAATTATGATTTAACACATTTTACGGTTTTGACGATACAGGTCAATATCAAGAAACATTATGTCCATGCAGAAACTGAACATAATTACTCTATCTCTTTTTACGGTTTCACCTAAATACTCACGAGAAAAAACGCAAAGAAAAACATGGCTTGATGCCTAAAACACGGAAAAAATTGAAGTGTAATTTCTTTGACTTGGGACGTAGTAACGAGTAACGTAACTACGTTACTTGAAATAGCAACGTAAGTACGTTACCCGTTACTGTGTCGAAAACGTAACGAGTAGGTTACTACGTTACTGAAAAAAGGAACACGTTACCAACAACGCCGTTACTTGTAACGTGTTAGCGCCAAGACTGCAGAACGGACAAAGCGTTACCGCTTGTCATGCCTTGTGGTCATGAGGGTAGGAAAAATATCATACCTTGACTTCAAGACGCTGCGTGTATTTAATCAATTATTAAATACACTTCCGTTGACCCAGAGTCTGCTGATCCCGCCGGCAGTGCGGAAACCGACTCGAAGTAATCGTAGGCCTCGAGAGACTTGTACGCCTGCACCGTGTCGGCCAGGAACTGGCTTGGCGAAAAAACTAAATAAACGACGACGTGAGCCGTCGACTTCGGTGGCAGCAACTTTACGTCGGAAGTCCAGCAGGCGTTGTTTACGGCGTACGAATCCTCCTAGGCAACGCCGTCCACGCACAGTTTGTTTCGATACCGCTGCCATTCAGGCTCGGGCAGCGAGCTCAAATAGTCGGGCATAGCATACGACATACGTTGTGAGGAAATACGACGCACAAATAAAGATACAAGCGTCCCTACAACGTCAACAACGAGCGCACGCCATAGAACGCAATGGCGAAAACACGGAGAGCCGGGCTGCTTTTGCCCACATAGCTACCGCGCATGCGCGGCCTTCCGGCGTGTTGGTAAACAGAGTCGCTCCGCGTGTCGGTCTATACGGTAGAATACCGTATAAACTCGTATAAGGACCGCACTATTTTTTCCCGATTTGAGGGCAAATTTTCGAGGTGCGGCCCATACACTCCGGAATCCGGACTCAGTCGTCAGTCGGATTTAATTAGTTTACATACTGCGCAATGCGCATCTTTTTTATTTTTTTTTTTGCCGTACTTGATAGCATGCGCGGCAACTTTCGACTTGACTCCCGTATGACTGTTGAAGTGGTACTTGCCCATAGCTCTGAGATTGCGCGAAAAGGCAGACAAATCAAGACGCCAGACAAATCATGACGCTTTGATACGAATCGAAGTACAAAAGGAAACCTCCCAGAGCGTACAGTGGCGTTCGGAAACCTGAGTGCACGCGCGAGCCGAGCCTGCTGAATCCCCATTCCTCGCGCTTACCACGGAACCTGGCATATCGTTCATCTTTCGAGGTCGACAGCCATCGAGGTCGACAGCCATTTTGCCATGCGGTGATACGGATGAGTGGAGAGCAAATATCGGGGATGCGGACGCGTGCCGCTAAAGGGCTCGAGCGGTGGCTAGCGCCACCTAGCGAAATATATTCATAGAAACGTGGCATTACAGTCGGCGCGCCTCAAAAACAAGGGGGTGCGGCGCATACACGAATAATTTCTGTAATTATGTTTTTGCAATACTTTGTCCTAAATATGGGGGTGCGGCCCTTACACGGGTGCGGCCTTGACACGCGGCTATACGGTATTTAAAATATTAAAACAGCATTTCTCGTGACTTTAGCTAATGGTAAAACTATATTTGCTGGGCCCTGTGGGCAGCTCCTGACAGTTCAGTGGAGCTCCAGGTCCCTGTTGCAGCCAAGCTCCTCTACTTGACCCTCAGGTGGAGTAAACCTACAGTTGAACTTTGGAGTAACTCAGTCAGGAATTGTCACTCTGTTCAGGTTTTTTTTCTCCTAGTACATTGGTTGGAGTTGGCAAAGCATGTAAGCTCGTGAGCTGTTTTATTGCTAAAATTCTAATTTGGGGAGGTGGAGGAAAATGGAGAAGGGAGCAATTGCTTGGCAGTTGCTCAAGTTGGCTAAGGGGATGTCTACACCTTGATTGAGAGCCCTGGCTTTGCACAGCATAGTAGTTGTAAGCTCCTAGCGTTTGAGCAATTTGTCTAGCCGTTTGTACCTCATCTACATCTTGTAGCTTGATGTTGGCCACCGGTTGAAAAGCCGGTCGGCTCAGTTTGGAAAGTAATGATAAAAGTTACGCATTACTTTTACAGTAAACTAAAGAATGCCTAGTGACTACAGTAATTCCTCATTATAACGAAATCAACAGGATGGCAAAAAAATTTGATATCAGGGGTAATTCAACAAAAGCGATAGAGCCAAAAAAACAGTGCCAGCAGCCTTGAAGGGGGACGGGAACACTGCGGAACACTCTGACCGTATATTTAATCAAACAGACCTTAGTTGTGAACATCTGGCGGCAGCTTTACCGTGTAAAAAAATAATTAGGTGGAGTTCGCCGATAATTTTATCCGGGCGTCAGTTCTCCTCAAACTGCTCTAGGCATTGCAAGAACACTGTCACCGCCGCTGCACTCCACTTTGTTTCGAAGCAGCCGTAGGATGTTTTGCGTCTCCGCAGTCATCGGTGTTTCCCGAGATGCCTCTCCGACGTTGCTTTGTGTTTACCGTTTCTATGATCGCAGCATCCGTCACAGGAGCAACAAAGGGAACGTCCACGTCTACAAGCGCAAACAAATCAAAGTTATCCCCGTTGGCCTTGCCAACATGTTTTCACAGACCCGTGTAGAGATCGTTGCAGCTATGAAAATCGTGCGCCAGCTTGGCAAGCATGCTCGCGAGAGAAAATCTGACATGCGCGAAGCAGTTTGCGATCTTTCATCTTCGGGTCGTAGGCGCGCTTTCTCCTGCATGAGGAACTTCTCGAACCCTTCCAATGTGCCTTGCTTTTTCTGCAAAATGGTGGACAGTAAAAGTTCTGCAAACTGGTCAAAAAGTAACCTTGTGTTCTTGGGTGGTGCTTCTGCTGCTGTCGTGAACATTTTGAAGAAGGGTTTCAAGTATGCTACCGAGCTGTTGGTCAGGCCTCCGGGAGGTATTGACCCTGGTGTGACATGTCTTGCAAAAAATGACCCCGGAAAACGGGGAATGTTGCGTCCTTGAATGTGCGGGAGGGCTTCTGAAAGGGGTTGGGTGAACCGTGCGAAGGAAGAAGTTGGGGGCCGTTGTGTCTTTTTTAATGACTCACTGTTAAAATTGCTGGTGTCTGATAAAGAGGGGGTTTTTGTCATGGTGCCTCAGGAGCTGTTCTTTGAGAAGGCCAGAGAGGCAATGAAGAATTTTAGGCCCCTGTTGGGGGTTGATTTAAAAAAGGTTAATGCACGTGCTGTGCAACTCTGTGGTGACATGGGGCTAGATTCGCTAAGAAAGTCTGTGTCGGTGACAAAAGCTCCTAGTCTGGTGGTGTTCTCCACTTTAATTAAAGACTCACAAGGAGTTGATGCCATTGAGAGCCTCTGTCACCCAGAAAGGTTCCTGGCAGGTGCATGTGTCATGTTTTCTGCAGTGCCACCTGTCATCACTTACGCATGACAACCCTTTTGTTGTGCGCAACTCTAAGGCCTTAGTTAAATATCTCCGGGAAGATAACCCTGGGTCGTGTGACCTGCTGTCGTTTGATGTGGAGGATATGTTTTATTCCATTCCCCATTACGAGCTCTTGCAATCCGTGGAGGAGCGCATTGACACATGCAGGTCTGTGGCCTTCTCGAGTTTCTCTGGGATTGCGAGAGATGTTTTCCTTGAGTTACTGCATTTTTACCTCATGTCCACCTTGGTTACCTTAAAGGACACATACAAAGGAAAAAAAACTTTTTTTTTAAACAGGCTAGATGGAAAAAGAATATTATAAAACAAATTTACAACGAAGAAAAAAAGAATTAGAGCTATATTTACGACACAAAACGAATTTGTAGTTGGCACCCGCGGGAGCCGCCGCTGGTCACATGGTAGGCCCGCGTGCCGCCGCGCTACGTCGCCGCTGCCACAAAGTCACGCCGCCGCCACAAAGTCACGCCGCCGCCACAAAGTCACGCCGCCGCCGCACGCTGAGCGTTGTGCGACGCCTCTTCAACGCGTTTCTCCACACCGCCGTCGCCGCACAAGTTCATCTGCTTCGGGGCGCCGCCGCCGTCATCTGACTGGCGCGCAGGTCTATCACGTCTGCTTGCGCTTTTTCAGGAGTTTCCTTTGGGCTCTAAAAGTTACTTATTAATCTTAGTTTTTTGTTATACTTCAAACAAAGATGAATAAGTTACTTTTAGAGGCCATAGGAAGCTTCCGAAAGAGCGCAAGCACCACGTGATAAATAAGGGCCACTGTTCCGTGGCGCTCGCGGGTGCCAACTACAAACTTCGTATAGCGCCGTAAATATAGCTCTAAAAATTTGTTTTCTTTGTTGTAAAATCGTTTTATGACATCCTTTTTCCATCTAAGCTGTTTAAAAAAAAATGTTTTTTTCCTTTGCATGTGTCCTTTAAAGGCGATACTTTTGTGCAGAAGAGTGGTATTGGGTATTGGGTATTGGGTCAAACGTTGCGCGGGGGGTATCGGTGGCCGTGTAGTCTAGTGCACACCAGCTCGGAGCATGTAGAGTGAAAGCTCGCGCTGCGGAACCCAGGATCCTGGGTTCAATCCCCACCCCCTGCCCGTTTCAATCTGGATTAGCATCGTACCGGCATGCAGTCGTGTGTCACTACTGCATGATGCACGTCAAAGACCCCAATCTAGCGGTTGTACTGCACTCGCTAAATTTCTCATCTACAGCTGGGAGACTCGTCGCCCGTTGAAGCAGACGAAGTTCTAGGCTGGATAAACATACACACAACCCAATATATTTTTTTTTTTTTTTCAAACATTGCGCCTGTCCTTAGTGACATTTATTTAGGGAAGTTCGATAGGGCAATTGCTGAGAGGTTGGATGAACGGGTGGTCAAAGTGCTTAGGTTTGTCGATGACTACCTGACTGTGCTGAAATCCAGCGAAAACACGGAGGGTGAAACTGGTTTCCTCGATGTTACTTGTGTTCACGAAATGTTCTTTGGGCTTAAAGTTTAAGTGCAAGACCCTGACTGAGGGTTCCCTAAAATTTTTTGGACCTCGCTCTTCAGTGCGAGCCCTCCCATTTGTGTTGGTCCTATGAGCTTACGTATAAGAAGGGCTCCTTACATATGATTCCTCACGCTCCAAGCTTGTAAAGAGAGCCATTGCAGTGCCTAGTAGTCTCCGCACCTTTTTGTTGAAGTCGTAACATCATAGTTGTGGCGACAGTGTTTTGATGCAAATCCAAAGGTTGTCCACTGCTGGCTTCCCTTTGGGACTTGTCGTGAGTGTTGTGGAATCTTTGGTCAAGTTGTTTAGAGGGCCGTTTTGTTCTGAGGCAAGACAAAGACCACCTTCAAGACCTGTGATCTTGCCGTATTTTCACAAGGTGCCCCACGGTATTAAGAAAATTGCCATTAGGTACAATGTACCGGTAGTGTTTTCGGCACTGTCCAAGTTGTCGTGACTGTGTGCAGCTGTTAATCGAGCTGGACGTCCGGGAGTGCAATGTGAGGTCAACCACCGCAACCGGTATGTCGCCTGCGCCTGTGGGGTGGTGTTCCTGATCCCTCTGTACCTGTGGCAGGGTGTACGTTGGACAGACGGGGTGGTGCGGTAATGTCCATGCGAGGGAACACTCTCTTTCCTTGTACTCCTCCCTGTCTGGCCACCTCGCAGTCCATTGTGATAGATGTACATGTTCTCCACTGTTTGATGACATTAAGATTTTAGCACGGCACAGAAGCAAGTCTGCCAGGGAAATTGACGAGGTCTTTTTTATTGCTAGCTACGACACGGGCAGTTGTGTAAGTGTTCCGTCCATAGCCCTAGCAAGTGACGAGGTTGATTTTTTAGGAAGTTGGGCAAGTACATGTAGGCGTGTGTCGGCATGATGGGGGAGGGGTGTGTTATGGGGTTGATTGTTTTTGTGTCTATCCGGTTCTTTTTACTGTTTACTTGCTCTACCGTGCACAATGTAAATTTTTCAGTTTTAAGTCAGCTCTGTGTCGGCGTTCTCCTTCAACTGGTCCTCAATCTTTTTCTGCGCTGTTTTAGTACCATTTCAACATGGTGGACGGTGTCGAACAGCCGATGGTGGAATGTCCAATTCTTTGGTAATTTCGGACTTGGGCCGGCCACTTTTGTCAACCTCGCGGATCTAAGCGACTTTCAATAAACACTTCCAATCTCCCATACGACGCACATGTGCGTGTAGTACGCCACAAACGCGCCCGCGTAGGCGTGCGCGTCGGGGGCTCCCGAAGGGGTCGATCTTCTCCGGGCTCCATCGCTCCCTTGACCCGATTCCGACAAGAGTCGGACAGCGTCGGCTGCGAGCGCTGTGAGTAGCGTCAGAACATTGACTCTGCTCCCGCTGCTCCCTGCCCACATCCCTACGTCGGTGCATCGGCATTGGAAGTAATGCTCTGCCAGCTCTGCTTGCTCCGCTTTCCGTCACCCATTTACCGTTTTCCCAGTTTGTCGTTTGCCTCGTTGGAGAAGGGGGAGGGAACGCGAGAGTCTCCGTACGCCTCCGTGTAGGCTCGCGTGTTTTCGGCACTTCGGCCTTCGTAATAAGCGTGGTCGGCTGCTGATATGCTTAAAATAATTCGGGTTAATAATGCGCGCATTTCGGTCGGGACCACGCTGAACTTCGATAAAAGCGACAATTCAAAAAAAGCAATTTCATTCTAACGAGGGATTACTGTATTTGAGCGAGTTACGAGCAACGGTACTTTGTTACTTCTTGGAGTAAAATGTACTCGACGGCTAAAAAGGCATTGTACGCATACGCTGTCTCGCCAAAGCCAGAGGTGGTTGAAGTGTCCCTTCAGAGGTGTCTCCTCTTGGGGTGCAGATGTTCAACGCCATCACGCGGATGGTGCTCAAGTCTAAGAAGGAGCAGAAGGAGAGGCAGCAGGTGCCCGACGACAAGCTTCGGTTAAAGCCCGGAGGCCAGAAGAAGAAAAAGTGCTGCTGATGGCGGAGCACTGCCGCCGGCGCCTTTGGAACTTGGGCTCAAAGTCAGGTGGGTGCACCCTCCCTGCCAGTCTGGGAAGCGGGCTCTGTAATGCACCCGAGGAGTCTCGTTTCCTTCGAGGCATGAAGGCACCCTGAGATGCAAGCTGGCGGCGAGCTGTTTCCTTTTTTTTTTTTTTGTTTTGGTTCTTCTGAGGTTTTTCGTGTTCAGAAGCCACTAAGCGCGACTGATCAGATTATTCATTGCCGAGGGATCATCCTTTCCTTTACTAAGAATTGAAACACTAACTAAGGTTTCTCCACTCCATCCATCATCGGGGCTTTTTTTTTTTTATTAAAACTGGTTAAAGTTTTAGTTCTTATTTAGCCTTTTTTTAACCACACCGATCTCTCGAAGATGTTTATTTTTTAAATCCTTCCCTCGTTTGTTTGACTAAGGGGCAGGGTACGTGGTTGGATTGAAAGACGAACGGGCAGTGGAGGAAGAAAAGAAATGAGGGCCTCATGAATGCACTTCTAGTAAAATCCAGCATGCATAGATGAGAACTGATTCCCCGTTCCACGCCTTATAAAGCCGTAGTAAAATAACCTTTTCGTGGTCCGTCCAGAGAGGTAAGGCATAACCTGTGCTCAGAGGAAGGACTTGTGTGTTTAAACTTTAGACTGCGGGAGGTCAGCCCCAGTGGGCGTCTGGTGTCTCCGCTGTGGATGAGGAATATTGCCAGTGCAGGGGGACCACTAGCCTGGGGTCTCTTAACGTGTATCGCGCAGTAGCGATGCACAACCGCACGCCGGTACAATGCTCATCCCCTCGAAACAAGAATGGGTTGGGATTGAACCCAGGATTCCCGAGTCCTGCAGCAGGAACTTTTGCTCCACCTGCTCCGAGCTGCTACGCGTTCACACATGGCCACCCAGCCTCCCTTGTACACGGAGTCATTCGCGCTTTTCATACGAGTTGTCCGAGCTTTGCCATTAATAGCCTTTACGCGTCTTCTCTTTTCAGGGAACTGTACATTTCGAGGGGGGCATCGCGGAGAGGACGCCGGGTGCACAAAGGGGCTGGTCCGTGGCTTTCCTCGCCCCGCTAGCTACCTACCTTGCGTTCCAGCTTTGGCTACGTCTTGGCAAACTGAAGGTTTCTGCCGCGCAAACGCAAAGGACGCCGACGCAAAAGACGGGCGTTCTGACCCGGTCCAAATGCAAGACCCGCTTTCTCCCGTTGGATCGTGCGCTTGCCGACTGTCTGTCCGGCATCCACAGAATATAGGCTACAGGTCTGCAACGCACGGGCTTTACCCAGCTCGGTCGGCGATGCGCCGGCAACACGTCGGCAGTGTCTCAAAGGCATTTCTGCCACGTGTCGGCAGAGTGCAGGCCAGACGTTTATTTTGGATATAACTCCGTAGTTAGCGCCGTGCTTGTTTTTGCATTGACGGAATTTCGAAAAAATGGGTGGTAGTCACTACTGCCCGCAACTCTGTACATAGGAATGGGTACCAGTGTCGGTATGGGCGAAGTTGGGGGGACGAATTATGGTCTGCTCGGGCTTACTCGAGCGCTCTCATTGTGTGCCGCTCTGCTGCCGACGGAGTTTACGTTTTTTTTTTTAACGTTCCACACCGCGCTCTTCATCACGCCCATCGTCTGTGTTATGTATTATTACGAATTATTTGCTATTGCTCGGTGTATAAATTTTACTGCTATGTTTTGGTGAGCATAGCGTCTATCAGTATAAGTTTATTAAAGTATGTATGGCACTTTCATCCGAGATTGAAGCTTGCTGCTGCCCTGAGGGAATGCCTGCCCTGCTGTTGGTCGTTTCTGCCAAGCCTTGCCGGAAACTGCATGTTCCCAGACACTCCACAACATCTTGTGTGGTGGCCGGTTGGAAGGTGTGCCAGTCTTTGCTGGAGCTTTTCGAATGGGTAGCACGTAGTCCGCAAATTGACTAGATCACGCTCCCGACCTGTGGCAAGCAGGGCTCTGGCACCTCTGCCTGCTCCGATCCAATTGCACAGAGCATCCATTTTGAAGCTCTTGATTGCGGCGCCTCGACAATGTTTTGAAACGAAGCTTGGGAGTTTCGCTTCTCTGGAAACATTTAGTAACTACATCACACAAATCAAGCAACACACCCTAAAAAACTTGGACACATTTTTTTTGTGGCATGTAATATATTGTGCGATGCCCCATTGGCTGTCGTTTATTGTTGGGTTTTTAGAAGTCGCTTCAGCTGAAAAGAAGCAATTTTTTAGAACTCAGAATGAGGCATGCAGAGAGGGAGGAGGAGCGGGTGCTTCTCTCGGTGCCGACGAACATAACGGTGCCTCAATACTTGCATCGCAAACCTCGAAGGAGCACTCACCGGCATTCAGTTCGACATTCGTGCTTTCACATTTCGCACAGATGCGCCACAATTTCTGTACATTATGCCACTTGTGAATGCTTAGAAAAAAGCTTTGGAATGATGAAAATCCGCACAACACTAATGCTTCCTTTGTAGGTTTTCCAAAGTACAAAACACACAAAGACAACTTTATTGTGAAGCCCGGGAGATATGATCATACAGTAAAAGAACAGAATACAGAAGCATAACAGTCCAAACACTGAACGTTTGAAATGAGAACCCCCAATATCCCACCCGCCTCTCTTTGTGTAGGAGATTAGTATCCCCCCCACTCCGGTTCACGCTGTTTCTGTTTGTGTTGTCCTTTCTTAGCGTGGCTAAGACTGGAAGGTAGTCGTTGCTTAGCGGTGAAGCCGCGGACTTCTCATTTTTACGAACTTGGGTGCCTAAGGATTCTCAGAATGGGCACCAAAGCAGCATTTGGAGAGTTCAGTCTACGTTCAGGTAGAAGACACACTACCGGACCTGTGCTAACAGTGCAATCTGTTCGTTTGGTTTGTTCCACTGAGCTGTGGGGAGACGGCTTGAACTCGACAAGCGTTGCTTGTGTGCGCATTGTGAAAACGCCAATATGTAGAAGTTTGAAGCCTTTCTCCTTCCTCTCTCTCCTCTCGACCAGTTAAAAGAGAAACAATTTTTTTCGAAAATGATTAGAAGTTCAAAAATTGGCTAATCAAACCTAGAAGTTCGACGTCGAACCAGAGGTCGAAAAAAGTTCACCGCATCCCTAGAAATAGCCCAAAAATAGCCACATAGCCAACCACCAAATTTCGACAACTACAAAGAAAATGTAGCCCAATTTGGCTATGTATAGCCCAATCTGGTAACACTGAACTGCAAAGAAAATGTAGCCCAATTTGGCTATGTATAGCCCAATCTGGTAACACTGAAAGTAGCCCAATTTGGCTATTAATAATCCAACCTAATAACCCTGACACACAGTTGCGTTAACACGCAGTCAGCTGCATTCAAGAGCCAATAGGGAGTTCTCGTAGACCGCGTTACCCCTAAGCTAAGCCCTCCGCCTGTGCGCGATGACCTTGACTGTAAGTTCCGAGCGTCGTTGCGGAGAGCGTTGCGGGACGGCGAAAACGATCTACGAAAACTCCCTAGTAAGTGAAATCCACGGCAACATGGCAGCGACCGGCGACAGCGTCGAACTGTTTCATCTTTAGAGAATCCTGTGGCTTCCCGGACATTCTGTCAAGCCTAAACCATTGTAGCCTTGGAAAAAGCAGTCCCCACCGCTCACCAAAACGAAAAGGCAGGTTCCGTGAACGGAGAACCGGATATGCGACATCGAGTGGCGCGAGCGACCACGTGACCCTCCTCTCCTTTCTCAGCTTCTGATTGGTCGAAGTGCTTTGGAAAGTTTGTGAGTCTTTACCATGGTCTCTACTCCCTCGCCCTTGCGCCACTTTCCCCCTACTTCCCTCTACAGCGCTTATCTCTCTCTACCGAGCATTGCGGGACGGTGCGCGTCAGTACCGCAGCGACCTCTCCTGGCCGCAAGGACGCCGCAACGCACTCCAACGGGTTTAAACGCGAATGTGCGTAAGGGCCTTGATAACGCAATTAATGCAAAGGTACTTTCATTTCATTTCATTTCATTTATTTGGCTTAGGAGAGTCGGGAGTACAGCAGAAAGGCCGAAGGCCCATACCAGTTGGTCTGCAAACACCCAAACTAAAGGGGGGGGGGGGAGGAGTGGGAGGAGGAGGAGGAGGAGGAGGAGGGGGGGGGAGGGAGGGAGGGAGGGGAGGCAAAAGCAACAAAATACTTTTGACAAATACAAGTTAAAGAAGTAAACAGTAACAAGACGGACAACAACAACTAGATACTTGCACAAAGGCTATGTGAGCGAATGACTGAGATGGCTAGTTACTCTATGGCAGAAGTCCTTCACTTCGTCTCGTGCCGTGGATGGGCACAGGGTGAAGCTAGGTGGCAATGATCGCCAGTGCGTCACAGTCCTCACAACAAAAGACTGGCGATGCCTCACAGTTCTGGCTAAGATAGGCTGCAATGAACTGGTCCAGTTTTGCCTTAAAGGGAGCACAACGCCAGACTGGCTTGAGTTCAGAATCAAAAGGTTGGTCAGCAGTCGTAGGGAGGCCACCTCTCGCCGTAAGGCAAGCGGGTTCCACCCAACAGCTTGCAGCAAATCGGCCGTTCGCATTTCCCGGTAACGTGCTATGCGTGTGTCGCGCCGCCTAGCCAAGGTGGCGTAGGCGGCCCTGACGCTGGACACTCTCCAGTGCCGCTACAAGGTGTTCCTGGTGGGGGCTCCATATTGGGCAGCAATACTCAAGTTGAGGAAGCACAAGCACAAACGAGCTGGACAGAGGTCTTGACATTTTCGTAGCGTGACACGACGGGGGAAATGAATAGGGCGCGCTCGTGTAGTGCAAGCAGTAAACGCGCAAGTATCAAAGTTGCGCATTCATCCTCGGCGGGTGGCCTGTAGCGCCGGCTCTCCTGCACGACCCTGGATGGGCCTCCTGCGTTCCCCAGGGGGTGCTGCGAAAAAGGACTTGTTAGGCCTTGTTTTGGGTAGTACAAACTTTCGCGTCTCAAACTGTCACGTATGCAGAAGCGTGCCAGCTCTGGTGCCGAGCGCGAGATCACAGATGAAAATACAAAGAAACAACCAAAATTCGAACGCCGTCGAAGCTAAGACGCTAAGCGCGTGAGCCAAGAACTGCCGTTCCACGCGTTCCAAAGTAGACATGACAAAGAAAAATTAAAGCGTCGCGTCACAGGTGTTTTCGACGTCACCACCCAGAGATAAGAGAGGCGTACCCTAGTGGTGGTGTCATGAATTTGGCACTTTTGATTGTCTTGCGGCGTTGAGTCTGGCCGATGTCTGGCGTCCAAAGGTGTTTTTTCGTTCCTACGCACCAGACAGAATTAAAAAGCTCAACCAACGTGCCATAAGTAGTGCGAGGCTCAATCAGGTGAGCTTGTACTACCCAAAATGAGGGCGCTACAGTTTGTTCAAAGCTTCAGCGCAGCTACAGTTTGTTCAAAGCTCGTCACAGGACTAAAGTCGGTGAATAGCGGGGCCGCGCACGGAAAATAGGAAAAGAGGATCGGCGAATAGCGGCACCAAATACTTTACGAGGGGGAATACAGGACACTCCCCGCGAATACAATGGCCTCGGGGACGACCGGTTTTGCGCATTTTGAATGGGTGGATGTGTCATGGCGTTGCGGTTTTCCCCTTTAGGATCGGATGGTGACTAGCACCGTCTCTCGTTGCGGGATATTTTACTACCGGCCGAACGTCTTTCAGTGTGTGCATGCTGTTCGGTCGTGGCGGCGTAGGTCGTCTGTTGAATTTAAAAACCAGCGGACGCTTCATTGGTGACTCATTTAAAGGGCGCGTATACGTACGAGCTCTATGTCTACGTTGTGTTATATAAACCGCACGCATGTAGCTCGATCAGCGAGTATCGAAATTTGTACAGTCGTAATCGCACCTCAAAGCAGTACGGAGCAGGGGCGGATCCAGACCTCCATTTTAGGGGGGGGGGGGGGGGGGGGGGGGTGTTTATATTTTTTGTGGAGTTATCGTTTTTACTAAACTCTGATAACATAATATAGACCTTGAGAGCTTTTGACAATTGCAGACAGTGTAACTTGATGGCTCAGATATCCCCGGCGGGGCTACAACTTTCGGGCTCCTTTTGCTTGAATATTTATATATTCTCGTTACACCCGCAGAGCATGTACGGAGAGCCTACCTTTAGCTCGTGCAGCTAATGACAATGCGAAAAACGTTTTAATCTAAAATTCGGCTGTTCTTTGAGATAAAGCTTGGCATAGTAGTTAGAACTTTATATTCAGTGCCAAAATGCAGAACGTGGTTTTAAAACATACTTTTCATTGTCGCCGGTTGCTTCAATAAAGCGAGTACGTTGCAAACAAGCGACAAAAATGGCCCGGCGGCTTCGACGCTGCTCGCGCCGTCAAAACACTGTTGACGCAGCGAGCGAAACGAACGCTGCCAGGCAAGTTCGTCGGTTGTTCGCCGTATATTTGGAATGTCCAGAGCGCAGCACATGCGGCATTGCCAACCCAAACTCGTGTTTTCACGTGTCGAAAGCGAATAATTGTTGAATATCTTTGAAAGCATGTTGCAGTTCGGTAACATGCAGTTCGGCAGCATGTTGCAGTTCGGCAACAATTAATAACTTTTAAACTTAGACAAGACCTTAAAGCAGCAATGGACCCTTCCAAATTATATTCAATTGCACTTCGTCTGGATATTTTCTGTATGAAAGGAACACTTACTTGTTTCTGGGTAGTTAGCTCATTCGTCAGGGTCGAGAGGACAGGTGCAGAGATATGATGGTGCAGAGCGGTTGTCCGGTCGGCGAATCTCAACTGGGCTAAAGGCCGATCACGACTGCAGCGACTGCAGCATGGATGTTTGGGAGTCGGTGTTCACTCGAACGGGCACAGGCACTGTCTATTTAATTTATTTCCCCAAGTCCCTAGGTAGGGAATTCGAAGCCACAGTTGCAAACCAGCAAGCCCCGCCTCTGTTCCGTTCGACACACACATATTCGCTCCTGCAAAGCCGCGCGAAAGCTTTGCCGTCAATCCACAGAAGCCGCGTTTAACTCGAAAAGTAAAGACGGCGCCAAGGGGAGACAAAGGGTAGCGGGCGCCTTTCCTAAGATATGTCCCGCCACCCTAAGTTGAAACGGCATTGTATACAAATAAATGCCTTCGGCGTCGGCTTGAGGACCCCGTGTAAGCAGCCTCCAGCGCCTTTAGAGTGCTCGTACCGTTTATCTTTCTTTTATTAGCTTCCCGCCACGAGAAGTCGTACCGCAGGCAGTATGAAGCCCATTAGAGGAAACATCTCCCTCTTCTGGCGCTCGTCGGCTTCTTTCTGTATTCCGCGCTGCGGCGCTGATCCTCAGTGAGGGATAGAGTTCCTGTATAGGCTCCGTAGGTAGCTATATACAGGAACTCTATACTTCGTTTCAGCTTCGGTCCGAGCGAGGCCGATGTTCCGAGCCGAAGGGCCAATCAAACAGCCGAAAAAGCGCAACGTCATGGCGTGCTCTCCGCGCTTGATAGGACAAGCTGGCGGAGGAGCACGCACAGAGAGACGGCGAATAGCGGCTCGTCCTATCAGCTGCAGCGAGCACGCCATGACGTTTTGCCTCTTTCGCTGTTTGATTGGCCCTTCGGCTCATAACATCGGCCGCGCTCGTACCGAAGCTGAAACGAAGTATAGTTGGTATAGTGAGGGATGGAGGCGAGGACGAAAGCGGGCTTATGTTTAAGCCAAGGTTGTGGGGAAGTCCGGAGCGTCTTCAGGAGAAGCTCAGACCCAGACTACACTGTACCCAGAGCATTTGCTTCCTCTCTCAGTTGAGAAGAAAAGCAATTGGTCACCTGGTTGTACAAGCTGCACCCCCCCCCCCCTGGAACGTCTCCTCCTGGTACGTCCCCTCCGCACTTCCCTTGGCAATGAGCACACCGTGCCAATAATATACCTTTAGTGAGCCCGTGGGCGACAGCATCTCAAAGCAAGCCAAAAAAGACATGCCAAAAGACAAGCCCAGAACCACGAAGAAACCATCAAACGAAAAGTGATGAAAAGGCGGCCGCTAGAGAGGAAGGATAATCCGCTGTGTATAGGATCGCACCCTTGAGGAAGGCTGCTTGGCGTCTGCGTTTGGGAGCTTTCAGGGCACACATTTTTCGCAGACAACCTCCAAAGAGAGAGAGGGAGACAGAGAGAGAGAGAGAAAGGGGACTAGATATGTTGAAGGTATTTTCACCCCGTGCTCGACGTGCTGGCCTTGTTTGGAAGTGTGCCTGCAGTCGAGGACCCTGATATTTGGTGCGCCTCCCCACTGTCTCTCCACTTCGAAACTCCTGGCGCCGTCCCTGTCGGGAAGACGTACCGTGACCTTGACGGAGATAAACCCCACTTTGGAAGCGCCCAGGAGGCGCGTCCACCCACCGCTGTTTTAGTCTTTTGTCCCTCGCGTCGATTGCTTACGTTTTTTCTTCGAGCTGACGAAGAACCCCGGGGGGGGGGGGGGGGGGGGTTACCTGGCGAGGCGTTTGGGGGGGGGGGCGATCGCCCCCCCCCCCCCCCCCCTTGGATCCGCCACTGGTACGGAGCCACTAATATTAAGGAACTATGTCGACACGAGAAGCACGTTTAGCAGGCACAGCAGTGCTGCTACGATTATCGCTAAGGCGCCCTAGAAGGCACTTTGAGTAAACGACCCCATTTTCGCGAGCTCGGTATGTCGAGAATTTCCCAAAGTGGTGGTTTCGGGAATGTCTGGCTGGCGCAAAATTCTGATATCAGGAGTGGGGTTCTGTGTATTAGATATGAGACGATTTAACCGAGTGGTCCGAGGCAACAGAAAAAAATATTCGGAAAGTTGGGAATATTTTTTATTACATCGTGGATAGTCAACATTATTCCTAATAGACCATGCTGGCCTTGAACAAAGTTGGTTTGGATTATTTTAGTATTTCTACAATTATAATTGAAGGTGCGAACTCAGATTCCACTCATAAATGTCAATTGACAATTTTGTTTTGTTGAAACAATATTTATTGCACATTGAACAAATATGTACAGCTTTGCATTCAACAAACACAGGCACAGCCATCTTCACTGATAGTTTACAGCGGCGAACGCGTCATACTTGATGCACTACAAAAGGACACTGTAGCGTGTCATCCGTAGAGAAGGACGCTGGCATCAGCATGCGGTCACAGGTCGCGCAATGGTGGCCGCTGATAGTCGTCACGCCCGGCCTAGCCCGCGTGATCGCCCGCCCGCGTTTGGCATCGTCGGTGCCGCATATCGGTCACGTGTTCTGGCGGGAGGAGAAAATGGGAGAGGAGGGGAGAGAAAATAGAGAGAGGAACACACCCAAATTACCCGCGCCACCAGGGGAGGAATCGGCGCGGCCATCGCTCCGTCTAATGCAAATGAGCGGAGTGTCCTGTATTCCCCCTGGTAAAGTATTTGGCGGCACCGTGCGCATGGAAAATGGGAAAGGAGGAGGAGGCAAAAGCAGGGGAACACAGGAACCATAGCATACGTTGGGGCGCGTGCAACCTCGGCGAAGTGACCGTATCGGTGGCTTTCCTGCACGGCACTGGATTCTTCGCTCCTCATGTGATCGATCTCGGCGAATGGCGCCGCGGCGGCGCGTGCAGACAGCGCAACTCTGGCTCCCGTAGAACCAGATGGAATTTGGGGGAAGCGTGCTCTTGTTTATCCGTGTATCTCTGTGAGGCACGTGGTAATTTCCTCTGGTCCACGATGTGGGTGGAGACAGCATCCACACTAACGGCACAGAGCACGGTCAAGGGTGCAGAGCACGAGCTCTTAGGAGTTGATTCCGCTGCACGAGCTGCATTGGCGCCTCCCTAGGCTTCGGCCTCGCGCCCATAGCACTCGTTTTGCTCCAAGTAAGTGTAAAACAAAGCATAGTTTGCTTTCCTCCACATGAGGCGTGTCGATCGAATCTCGAGGCGAATACAGGAACTCGAGCAAGCAGTATATAGACGCTTTAATCACGCGCCAGATTGAGCCGCCTAGGAGCCACCATAGCCGACCTTCTCTTGTTTTACCGAAATGCTGAGCCACTGAAGCGGGCGCTTACGAGCCTCCACAGAGGCCTATGCTGGGAAGAGGGACGCAGTAGCACCTAAAGTGGCGATAACCTGTGCTGCTGTTGTCATGATGAAGTGAAGCGAACGGAGTAAGAGGAAAGAAAAACTGAAGGTCGGTTATGGTGGCGCCCATGCCCAGCTGCCTGAAAGCGTCTATATGTTCAGGCAGGGCAACATGCTCGCGGTTGTATAGGTCGGTTTTGCTCGCACTCGTGATGAAAAGTTATCGCGCAACCGCGTGCTTGTTTATCAACATTACGTTTCTGTATATGAGCACTTTTTACCAGGCTAGAAATTCCATGAAAGCACTGCACTTCTAAAAATGTAGAAAAATTAAATCTTGAAGTCACTTGTTTGCAGTGTTGGGTAAAGTACATCTAAAAGGTACTTCAAGTGAAGTACAAAGTAAATGAGACGTGATGTACTTTAAGTAAAGTAGTAAGTACACTGGGTGCAATGTACTTGAAGTAAAGTACTATAAATACAATGTACTTTAAAGTAAGTACAAGTATTTTTATACAATCTTTCATGATGTCCTTTAATTCCCCTATACAGTGATTTTTAACTTGCATGCATTGCCCAGGGGTAATCAGGGGTGCAAGACCTATTTTCAAAAAACAGCGGCGAATATCTGTTTCCTCTCCTGCAAAGACCTCGAAAGAGGTCGCAGTATTTATAAATAAATAAATAAATAGTAATAGTCAAGTGGCCACAGAGTTGTTATTCTCTGGAATGGAGCCGAATACAGAAGTCCGTCTTTTGAGTTTGACGCCCCTTGCACTAGATTGTTGCACCCAAGGGGGTTCAATGTACTAGGAGAGAGCATGACGTCAGCTTCGTAGCTTCCGTAAGCAATCCTCTCATAGAGGAGTGTCCTCTCTTTAATGAAAAAATAAACAGTGAGTGGGAAAGCGAGCTGTTGATAATTATTCATAACGTGACACCTGAGATTGGGATGCGAAAAAATTAAGGAACTTTCAAGTTGAAGTAAAAGACAAAAGAGAATGTCTCAAAACATTGCGACGTTCACCTCTGTTGTCTTTTTCTTTGACTTGAAAGTTTAATTGTTCCGCACCACAGTTTCAGGTGCTAGATTATGATTAATTTTGCTCTCATAATATTTTAAACCTCCTCGCTTGCGCTGACCGACCGCGAAGTAGCGAGAGTTCAAAAAGCTACTGGAAAACCGCCCCCAGAACAAGCGGAGCGATGCGTCGTCTGGTCACGTCTCTGGTGATAGTTGAATACCCCTCCCAGTATTTCTTCGGAGTTGACAAAGCATCATTTCGTGATACAAATTTAATAAAACCAAATTTGTGGAATGTACTTTGAAGTCGGGAATTGTACTTTCCTCCTAAAGTACCAGAAAAAAATACTTCAAGTAAAGTACAAGTACATACTCGGAGAATGTACTTCAAGTACAAGTTTCCTAAACCTACTTGAAGTAGTACTTTAAGTACAATGTACTTCAAGTACTCCCCAACACTGCTTGTTTGTACTGTGCTGTGATTCTACACCGCGCAAATGTTTTTATTTGCGAATACTGCCGATTTTATTAGAATCGTGGCAGGGTCCAAATAGGCAAATGAATGCAGAGGGGTGTGGGATCTGCGGGCGTGCGCGCCGCTTCGAAGAGAGATTTGGGACACTGGCATTAGTGCAATGAAGTCTACACATCTATAAAAGTCCGGACAGCACACACGGGCTAAATAAATCTGGAGCTCTTCCGAGTCAAGGCTGTCATTGCGAAAACTTCCCCATCAATCAGTACGAGACTCCAAGAAGTAGCTTTAGCTTCGCAAGGGAAACGCAGGATAGACTGAATTTCGGAAAGGGCCAGTTATCACTGGATGAAAGTTTACCCTCAGCGGTGTTGTCCGTCCCTCCTTTGTTTTTTTACACAACGTGCAGTCGAAGCCAATGCGCAGAGCCCGAAAACGAAAGCGTCTGACGTTTCGCTGACAGTCTTCGGTTCTTTGGACGGGCACTCTTGGGGGCCTTACAGAAATAAGGGTGATTGCATGAGCTGGTGAGCGGTGTCATGTTTGTCCCCTTTTCGGGGCCCCTCATCTCGGGGGTATGATAACCCCCTTGGATGTCACGGCTCAGCGATTCGTCGGCAGCTTCCACTCTGGAGCTTTAAACATGTTTCCATTGCGCTAAAAAAAAAAAAAACAATTTTTTTTTCATATAGCTTTTTTTTTTTTTATCGTTAAAATAAACTACGCGTTGTCGAACGCTCAGTTTTAGCCAAAATGTAGCGCTAGCGGTCCGGATTGAACGCCCGAATTTCAGGACTCAAGGTCGGTTCACACATGGGCGTTTTTCTACGTCACGTTACGTTGCGACCGCTTACGACCGCTAACGTCGCAAGTCACCGAGACATCGGTGCTTCGAATGAAGCGTGGCGCTCCTTTGTGAACCAATCTTAACCGTTATGTTATAGAGTTGTAAATAATTTTCTGTACTTTTTTATGGGAAAATGGCGACCGATAGGACCCTCGAATACATGCAGCTGAATGGCGCCTGTTTCCAAGAACGGGACCTATGTTCCCATAACAAATAAAAAAAGAAGTCGCATGCTTTTTAAATGGAATGGAATGGAACCGTCTTCTCCCGTGCATTGCAACCATCAATGATCTTGTAATATTTAAGAAAGCACTAACGTGTTATTAAGCATTTGTTTGAGCCGAATTGACCTTTTTGTAAGGTGTTTAATCTCAACTCCCACCCCCTTAGTAATGCTTCGGCCCTGAGGGAATAAGAGATAAAATAATAAATAAATAAAGTAAGATAAAGGTTCGTTCTGAAACTTTGGCATCTGGTTCTGACCGCTAGCACCACGTTTGGGCGGAGAATGAGCGTTCGGCGATGTATTGCTGCAATAAAAGAAAACAAAGGGGGGCGGGGGGCACACAAACGTTGTATGGTATGTATGTTGAACCAGCTGCAAGACGGTTTGCCACAGTGCAGGTTACTGCCACTTTCGATTTTCCTTCTCCCCAGCATTGGCCTTTGTGAAAGTTGGTCAACGCCCGTTTCACTGGCTCGGCATCTGGGTAAGGCCAGGGCAAGACAAGAGGTCAGCAATGACTGCTGTAATCTGGCGGTCAGCGACGCTGCTCCTGCGCGCAAATCCCTCCACTTGTCCGCAAAGCACCTAATCTAGCCCCTCAGCGCCTTCAACGGCCACCAAAAAAGAAACGAAGTGAAAGGGACCTTGAGCGCGAAATTCGGATAGCTGAGACTGTACTTCGTTTCACCTTATGTTGTACCGCAGCGAAGGCTAGAAGCGCGAGTTCATAGCGTTGACAGCTGCCCTTGGTGCACGAGAGCTTGTGCCGCCGAGATGTGCCCTATGAGCAAGGAGCTCGCGCTTGTAGCCTTTCCTGCGGTACAACACATGGTGAAACAGAGTATAGAGCCACTAAAGTTTGAGGATGTACCGACGTGCGGTCGTGTATCACTACTGCGTGGTGCACGTTAAAGACCCCAGGCTAGCGGTTGTACTGCACTGGCTAAATTGCTCATCTACAGCTGGGAGACTCGTCGCCCGTTGAGGCAGACCTTCTAGGCTGTATAAACACACACACAACCCATTTTTTAAATTTTGAGGAAAATTGGCGACCATGAAAAAATCGCCAGAGTACCCCTTTAAAGGGATGGTGAACCGAAATTTGGATTTCAGAAAAAACAATGCAGGAGATTGAGGCGGGACGCTACAATCCCTACAACACTACTCGTAAGGCGATATCTCGAATGGACGGCCGTATTTAGGGAAAACGAGGTCGAGATTGAACCAGGCCGACCAGGCGCGTGACGTGAGGATACCTAGTTTCCTCCTCTCTTCACTTCGCTCCCTCAAGGTGGCGAGGCAGAGAAGACGCGAGGCCGTTCCCTCTCCTCGGAGAAACATGACGTGAACATTTCTGTCAAATGCGCCTCCTTTTCTTGAAAAATACTTTCATCCGTTCGAGATATCGCTGTATGAGTGATGTTTTGGTTTTTGAAGCATCCCGTCGCACGCTTTTGCCGCGTGTTTTGTGGAATCCAGATTTCGGTTCAGCATCCCTTTAAATCATCTTCATTTGACCTCCAGGATCTCGAATATCGAAATTATTTTTTAATTTGGTGCACAGGGGCTGCAGAAAATCATTTTTAAAATACCACCGAAGGCCCACCTTCCCGGAAAGTGACGTCACCGAAAGCCCCTCCCCTCCTCCAGTCACGCATGTGCGCGCCCGCTGGCTGGGAGCAGACCGTACTGGAACCAATGGGAACGAATCGGATCCACCCATCACTGTGCGGTTCCAGTGCGTTGCGTCTCACTGGATCCGACTGGTTACACCCAGAATCGCGCGGATCTGAACTGTCCACAAGTTTAGAACTGCGCGGATCCGAACTAGAACCGCTCCGATCTGACATTTGCGTACGGGACACCACGCAGTAGTTATACACGACCACACGCGGTACGATGCTCATCCAGATCGAAGCGGGCAGGGGTGGGGATTGAACCCAGGAACCCTGGGTTCTGCAGCGCGAGCTTTTGCTCCACGCAGTGGCGTTACAAAGGGGGGGGGGGGGGGGTGTTGCGGCAGGCCACGAGAGCGGAGGGGGGGGGGGGGGGGGCTTGCAGCATGCCATGCGAGAGCGGGGGGGGGGGGGGGGTCGCGGCGAACTACCGCCCCGGGTGCCCCTGACCCTCGTGTGACGCCACTGGCTCCACGTGCTCCAAGCTGGTGTGCGCTAGCCCACTCGGCCACCGATCTCCCAAACGGGACCCCAGAGTGCCCGTATTACAACATGTCCAAGGATAGAGAGGTTAGGTGCACCTGGCCGTTGAGCACCGTCAGGTACCGGCACAAACAGCGCCGCAGGAACTCACACTCCCAAGGAGGAAAACCTCACACTCCAAAAAAAAGTGACCATCTTGCGTCGCAGACGCCATAATAGCGGCCACATCGCCCGTTGGCAGCGCTGCCGCACCTTCGAAGAACAACGGTTGCGGCACAGGACTTATTCGGTCAGCGCGATCACAAGGAAGGCAAAATTACCTCGGGGCCGACGACCCTGACTGACATAAGGCCGCACACAAGCGTCAGGGAAGGCGTGCGCCCCAAGGCTCCATAAAATCGGCGCCACCACACACTGCGCCACCACGCGAACGTTCGTCTCCACTGCGCTGCGGTTGGGGCACCTAACATCATTGACCACATCCCAGCTGTAAATGCGGTCCTTGGTTGGTAAGACTCACCGACATTTCTTCCACTGGAAGTCACACAGTTCTCCAGGCAGGCTACAGTGAGGGAGGGTGGGTACCGTGTACATTGGCCGAGGTCCCGGCAATGGCACCAGAAACTGGGACGAGTAGAGGATCTCAACAAGACGAGACGCCGCTGACACATGGGCGCGGAGCTGCGGGAAAATCTCACCAGTAGCTAGCTCTGTAGGAAGGGGGAACCGTTTCCACATGCGCGCCAATGGGCGTTTCCACATGGGCGTCGAAGGGCGAGGGTTACAGGCAGACTTGGGAAGTAATCTGTTACTTTTTCAAGTAATTTTGCAATTGCCGAGTTACTTTTTTTCGGAAGTAATTTGTAATGTAATTTCGTTACAAAATATTGGTAACGGACTACTTTAATTATTCGTTACGTTTTAAAAACATGAGCAAAATACAGTACAAAGGTTCAAAGGAGTTTATCGGCTTTACGTCCATACAGCCGAGAGCCTGAGGCAGCCAAAAGGCAGAAGCCGTGCATCCAAATGCTGGCAACTAGAGAATACATGTGAATGAAACTTATATGTACAGGTGAGGTGGGTTGTCTACGAAGTGCACCTGGTCACAGGATTTACACATCCCTGTACCGCACCAAGTCTTTGAACTTGACGAGACTTTGGGCCCTTCTAGCGTCACTTGGCAAGGAGTTCCATAGTTCGGGGGCTTGGATAAAGAGGGAGGAGGAGGCACTAGTGGTGCGTGCAAGTTTCAGTAAGTCCCGCCTTGACCGCCGCAAGTAACCTTCCGGGATCGGGCAGTCACCATGCAGAAACTTGTACAGGAGAACCCGCCTGGAGGAGAGTCTACGTCAGTCAAGTCTATAGACCACCACAGGGTCTGTAACCGCCTCTCGTAGGGAAGTTTACTTGCCCCATCCTGTATATGTAGAGCAGTCTTCGACGTTTTCCTTTCTATGGACTCGAGCCGCTTTTGGAGGTCGGTCTGGTTGGAGGCTCCAGATGGTGGCACAGTATTCCAGGACGGACAGTACGACGGCTGTGTACAGCGTACAGAAGGCCTGTGCGGCATGGCCCTTGACGTCGGGTTATGAACCCTTTTAGCCTGTTTGCTCTTTTGCAGACGTAACGACGTGTGGTCTGAAAGACAGCATCGATCAAAACAGACTCCGAGAAGCTTAGTCTCGGTGACTTCTTGTAGGCGTGTGCCGTGAAACATGTAGGGTCGCGTCGGCCGGTATTCGTTTTCGTGAAATTCGTAGATATAGTGACTTGCCTGGATTGAGGAACAGGCCCTTATGGTCAGTCAGACCATCTGGAAATCTTGAGGAGGTCGGACTGCTAGATTCGCCGGTCGAGTGAATTGTGCGGTATATAGTACGGGGTCGTCGGCATATCGTAGGATGTTCGATTCAGTGCCGGACGCTAGGTCGTTAATGAACAGGTTAAACAGCAGCGGCCCAGCCACGGATCCCTGTGGCACGCCCGCTTTCACATCGTGCCCCTGACCAGAGGCACCCAGGAGCAATATGAGCAGAACATTCAGCAGCATAAAGAGAGCGAGTTCAACAAATTAGAAAACACCAGGAAGGGGAGAATAGCCGAAAAGAAAGCATGATTTTTTGTATGACCGGTCACTAGAACCACAAGAAAAAACCGGCAAGACATGTACAAATATACGAAAGACAAAGATCAAGTAGACAACGCCGAATCAGCACCACGCCGAGTAGGCTCTCGGTCGCCTTTCATCGTGGTTTTCTTCTTCTCCCGGGCAGGAGAAAGCTCTTCGGGTTTATTTGTTTTGTCTTTTACACCGTTTCACCCTTTCCAACTTCTTCGACGTCTCCCGCCACCTCCACAGACATCAAACGCGGGTGCGTACCCCTTCGATTCGCGGGTTCACAACTCGCGTAAGAGACGATGTTGCCTCGCGCGAGGGGGTCGAATTATTTTTGTCTTCAATGTGCGCTACTTTATTCTAGCACGCTCTTGAGGCATGGCTGAAAAGCGCCTGGCGCGAGGCTAAGTGCATCGTCTTCGAGGGTACGGACGATACGTCTTTGGTTTACTTGTCTGGGCATGGTGGTCGAGTCCACTCCTCACTTTACAGTCAACACACACACGCACACACACACACACACACACACGCGCGCGCGCGCACACACACACACACACACGCACGCACGCGCGCACACACACACAAACACACACACACATTGTAATCAGCAGGAACAACAACCTCTAATCTACGGAAAAATATCAAGGTAAGCTGCGACACCTGCATTCTGCATTGGCTATATATTGTAACGTTAGAACCAAGTTTTTCTTTTCTTGTGAATAACAGCTAGGCGGAACACCGGAGCCAAAAGGGAGCTTTCGTAGATCGCTTCTTTAGCTCCGAATCTCGTAGAGGAGGTAGACGCTGCTAATGAACATGCGCACCGCTAGCTTTGTCTGCACAATCCAGGGATCATTTCCGGAGGCCGTAAGCTAGCGGGATGGCGGGTGTGGTTGGAGCTTTCGGTGCGTTGTCAGCTTACAGGTGAACGGAGTGCACGTACACTCATTGCTCTTAAATCAATAGTTTATTTTTACAAGGACTACCATAATAGGGCGTATGAGAAATGAAAAGTAGTGTTGCGGAATATTTTTGAAAAATTAAAATTGTTGCTATTGTTTTCTGGATAAGTGGCACGAAGAAGTAACTGAAAGTATTTCTAACGTAACGAGTAAAGTAATCCGTTACTTTCAGCGAAAGCAATTTGTAACGGTAATCCATTACATTTGAGGCTCGGTAATTTGTCATTGTAATCTAATTACATTTTTCAAGTAACGAGCGCAAGTCTGCAGTGGTTACAGGTCAACTAACAAATGTCCCGAGAAAATAAACCACCCATCGGACGGGCCGGGTTATCCGTGTTTATCCAGGATAGTCAAGAGGGTCTTGAGAGCTAGGGTGGACGCTGTCAGTCCGATAAAAGGAAAGCTCCATCCACCGCACTCTCGAGGGAGGCTGGGCGTGGGGCGAGCCACCAGAGCCGGTCTTGCTCCACAAAAAAGGACGCGAGAGAAGAGCGCGCCTGGCGCACAAACGGGGGAGGGGGCGAAGCCACGCGCGCGGCATATTAGGGTCGTGGCCAAAGCACTGACTGTGCCAAGTAACGCCGTACGGCCATTGAGAAGCATATCCCCTGGCCTCTTCTACGCGCGAGTTTAGGTCACGCGCAAGCACAGGACCACGTCTCGCGTGCCACGCCGTCTCCATGAAAGGTCACCCCCAAGATTTTGACGTTGCGCCAACGGGAGTGGCAAGGGATCGCGCGGGGGATCGCCAATGCATACAATCTTGGACTTGGTGGGGTTTTGCTCTGCGCCGGACAAAGCTGCGTAAGTCGCGAAAATCTGAAGCGCACCCAGAACACTGTCGCCATCACGGGCGAAGAGCGTCACATCGTCAGCGTATGCGGTCGCCTTGACCTGACCCGTCCCCGGGAGCTCTAGGCCACGAACGTTTGAGAGAAAGAGAGAGAGTCGGAAAAGGAAGAGCAGAGAGGTTAACCTAGGTTAAAGTCCTGGTTGGCTACTCTGTATTGGGGAGGGGGTAGTGGGGAATTAAAAGAGGAAGGAAAGGATGGGACATAAAACAATAAACACGTCTAAAAAAAATAGAAATAGTGACACGAGAGCACAAAGTATAAAACACATTACAAATAAAGTACGTGTGTCCTTTAGAGGCAGAAGCCAGGTGCCGAGCACTTTCATGACAGAAAACGGTCGGCTGTCTACTTGCAACAACGTACTCTTGAGGTCTTCTCTTTCCGCGTCGTAGATTTGGCAGTCGCACAATAGGTGAGCAATTGTTTCATCACATTCATACGTTGGAAACGAGTGGGGCAGAGGGAACCCCTGGCGAACGCCCCGCGTGACGGGGAAACGTGCTGCCGGAGTTCCCTCGACAAAAAATTCGCTTTGCATACCGTTGTAGAGACACTGTAACAGAAAAATGCCCTTCGGATGTAATCCAAAAGCGGCCAGCACACTGAGAAGATATCTCTGTTCCACACGATCGAAGGCCTTGGCCCGATCAAGAGATACTAGCAGACCGCCTGCCTGTTCGCCTGCCTGTTGGGCTCGCGTGCACTCCACGAGATCTCGCGTAAGGTCGACCAGGGAATGGATGGTGCGACTGGGAACCGAGCATGTCTGACACAGATTAATGATTTCTGGGAGTATAACGGTCTACATACGCTACGAAAGAACAGTGGTCAGAAGTTTGTAGTTCGCGTTCAACAACGTAATTGGGCGCCAGGCCTCGGGTCACTAGGGCTTTCCCCTCCCTGAAGAGAAGGATAATTTGACCAAATTGGAAGGATGCCGGAAGGCACTGTTCCTCAAATAAAACCCGTAAAATGTCACAGAAGAAATTGCAAAGAACAGGCCGAAAGGTCTTATAAAATTCTATTGAGAGACCGTGCGGTCCGGGCGCCGAGCCCGATTTCATCCAGGAAAGGGAGTGCTGAAGCTCCGCCGTGGTAGGGGGCCTGTTCTAAGGTCGGACCAAAATCGACGGGAATTCATGGAAGCTCACAAAGAAATGGGTGGTCGATCAGTTCTCGGCGACTAGCCTCTTCTTTTGTTTACGCGAGATCCCTGAAGTGGGATGCGAAGGTTGGAAGGTGGACTACGTTTGGGGACGTGCCCGTCGAGGGAACAAGGGCAGGGCGCCACAAGGGCGCGTCAGAACCAGGCTGCGAGCCCACCGGGTGTATCGCAGTACTTCAGGATCGGTCGCTGGACAAGGGTTCACCCAAGAAACCGTGGAAGCCGTTGTATCAGTGCGGAGCAGAAACTGGTAGCTTTGCTAAAGTTGTGCCAAGTACGTTTGCATAAGAGAGGCGGCAGCACCACCCCTGCGGACAATGCGTATGCGAAGAATAGTATCCTGAAGGAGCGCTCGACGGTCCGCTCGAAGATGCACTCCCTGCATGGAGCATAAATCCCGCCACCTGCCGTTGAGATGGTCCCTCGTGGCGGGAGTCGGGCGCATTCAACGAGAAACTGTTTTATTAGGTTATACAGCCTCCTCTTGGCGCATTCATCGCGCAAAACTCAAGAATGCGCAGGGAACTGGAGGAAAGAACGCAGGCTCCCGCGGAGCCCTTCGCGGAGTACCTGCGGGCAATGCAGGAACTCCTGCAGATCGCCGATCCGAATGCTACGAACCAGGAGCAGGTCGAGCGGGTGGTGAGGCAGGCGCATCCCACCTTTTCGCGGTATCTGCGTGGGCGCCCATTCGGAAGTCTGAGTGAGCTCGCACAGGAGGCGCGCAGGGTTCAGGCCAACATACTGGCGGAGCGCAGGTACCACCTTCCCCCAGCTCCAACCGACACGCTCGAACCCCGATGCGCGTGGCACGGGCCGGTGCCACGTGGGTATCGACGGGGGGAGGCCGCAATGGCGGCGGCCCGCGGGGAGCCGAGCGGGAATCCCTGGGAGCTCACGGACGACGCCTTGGAGTCAGGATCGCGCCGAGGAGGGAGCGCGGCCGTCCACGCGACGGAATTCCGGCCGACCGGCGCACCACGGATCGCCGCAGCACAGGAGCAGGCTGCCGCCGACCCGCTGCCACAAAGGGGTGAGCGCATCGGACGCCCCACTGGGGAGAATCCTATCCCAGGTTGGCGAGGCCATTGCTTTCGGTGCCACGAAATCGGGCACTATAGGCGCGACTGCACAAGGGAGATTTCGGGAAACGGAGGAGGCCGCCGATAAAGTTATCGGCGGCGAAACAGACCAACGAGCGGGTCCCCGACATCCCATCGACGGTGTGCGTGCCGACGGCGTATCGAGTCGGAACAGCGACACGCACCGCGGCCCCATTTATTTCCCTGACAGTGGCGGGAAAGGAGTTCGCAGCTCTTCTGGATAGCGGGGCTAGTGCGTCGCTAATTGGGGACGAGGTCCTCAGGCATCTCCAACAGAAGTCCGTTCGGGTGAGGCATGGGGAGACCACTTTCCAGTTGGCTTGTGGGTCGACGACATCGAGGGGAGCAGTGCGTCTCGTGGTACGTTGGAATCAACGCGCGCAGAGACAGCGGTTCGTCCATTTGGCCGGGCTGACGGTGCCCATCATTCTTGGACGGGATTTCCTGGCGAACACCGGCCTCATCATTGACGTGGCAAGTGGCGGTTACCGAGAGGGGGCACAGGCACCCCTTTCAAGTTTCCGAGAAAGCTCCACGGAGACCATGGCGGCAGCGCTAGGAAAAGCGACAGAACAGGAAAGAACTGACCGCGACGACGCCATGAGTCACCCAACTCCGAGCTCCGTCGCGCACTGCGACGCAATGGGCCACCCGTTGGCCAATGCCGATGGACTGTCCCGACCAGAGCGAGAGAGGTTGGCGGCTTTGCTGCACAACTTTGACGAAATGTTCACCGAACAGCCGGGCTGCACCAAGCAGGTGCAACATCGCATTGAAACTGAGGACGCACGCCCTTGGAAGTCCAATCCGCGTCCTGTGAGCCTGGCGAAGCGAAAAGCGATAGATGCCGCAGTCGATGAGCTCCTGAAGTCGGGAATCATTCGCCGGTCATCAGGACCCTGGGGATTCCCGGTGGTTTTGGTGCCCAAGAAGAACGGAACATCGAGACTCTGCGTCGATTATCGGCGCTTGAACGCGGTGACCGTAAAAGATGCGTATCCATTTCCGAGCATCGAAGAAATCATCTCGAATCTGGGGAAGGCGAAGTATTTCACTACCCTCGACGCAAGCAAAGGCTACCTCCAAGTGGAGATGAGCCCGGGCGACGAAAGCAAAACTGCATTTGTGTGTCACCGAGGCTTGTTCGAGTTCACTCGGATGCCGTTCGGATTAACAGGTGCACCGATGACATTTCAGCGGTTGATCGACGGGGTGCTCGGAGATGCCAAGTGGCAGCACGCGCTCGCTTACCTGGACGACATCATTGTGTACTCGGAAACTTTCGAGGACCACCTTCGTCACCTCGAGGACGTGTTGCGCAAACTACGGGTCGCCGGCCTCACACTAAACCCGACTAAAGCCCAAATTGGAGCTTCTGAGATCAGCTTGTTGGGATTCCGGATCGAGAGAGGAAAAGTTTCCCCCGACGCGGACAAGTTGCGGGCGATCTTGGAGTTCCCAGTCCCTACCGATGTCGGGGGAGTGCGCCGTTTTCTCGGTATGATAGGATACTACCGAGCCTACATCCCGAACTGCGCAGCCATGCAGGCACCCCTCACGCAATTGCTGAGGAAAGCGGCTCCCTGGAGCTGGGAGGCGCCGCAGGAGGAGGCGTTCCTCCAGCTGACCGAGGCCTTGGCGCGTACAGCATCCCTCAAACTGCCAGACCTGAATAGGCCCTTCACGATCCAGACGGACGCCAGCGACCAGGGACTCGGCGCGGTGCTCTTGCAGGAGACAGAGGGAGAGATCCGCCCCGTGGCATTTGCCAGCCGGGCGCTGAACCCGACGGAGAAGAACTACACGGTGAGTGAGCGCTGAATGCCTCGCCATCATTTTTGCTCTGAAGAAGTTCGATCATTATGTCGAGGGGACGGAATTCACGATCGAGACGGACCATATGGCCCTCGCGTGGCTCTCCCGAATCAAGGAACCCGCCGGAAGACTGGCGCGCTGGGCCTTGACACTGCAGAAGTACGATTACCGAATTCGGTACCGGAAGGGCACAACAAATCTGGTGGCCGACGCGCTCTCCCGCGCGCCTGTGGATCCCCCACCGCGCGAGGCAGCAGACTACGCGGGCGTGGCTCTCCACCGGGAGACGGGAAATCCCGCCTCGCGCTCCGCTCCCCACTGTGACGGCGTCGCGCAGCTGGCTGAAGCGATCACCTCACTGGGACCGGCGTTCAGCCGAACGGAACTGTTCGAAGCACAGCAGAGCGACTCGTTTTGTCGCGCTATCTTCGACCGGCTCAGGCAAGAGATGGATCCTGACCAGACAAGTGAAAAGACGCTCCGGCATTCCGGAACGCCGAGAGGGCCAAGTGCCACCGGTCAGGAGTCAAACATTGAAGCAGGTGAGCTGGAGTCTTACCTGATCGATGCGGACGGCGTCCTACTGCGCTACTTCCCGGAAGAGAGCGATTCAAGTGAGTCGTTCAAGACCGTGATTCCCCGTGATCTCAGAGTGGCAGCGTTGCGTCACTACCACGATGCGGACGGTCATGGCAGTGCGCCGAAGTCGTGGCATAAGCTGCGCCGTTTCGCTACCTGGCCGGACATGAAGGGGCAGCTGTGCCGGTACGTCCGGAGCTGCGCAGTGTGCCAAGAGCGCAAGCCCAGGGGGGGCAGACCACCCGGTTTGCTCGAGCCCATCGTGAGTACACGGCCATGGGAGATCGCGGCCTGCGACTTGATGGGACCCCTGCCGCGGTCAAGCGGAGGCTATCAACATGTGTTGGTAGTAACCTGCCACTTCACCGGATTCGTCGAGATGTTTCCAATGCGGAAGGTGACAGCCAAGGGTGTCCTGAGCTGGCTGTCCGAGGTCTGGTGCCGCTACGGGTTCCCCGAGAGACTGGTGAGTGACAACGCCTCGATATTTTGCTCGAAAGTCTTCGCGGCAACCTGCCAGGCCCTCGGGATTAAGCATTGTAAGACTTCGTGCTACCATCCCCAAGCAAATGTGACCGAGCGGCGGAACCGCGACATCAAGCCGCTGCTTGGGGCGTATGCTCGTAAGCAGCGGGACTGGGATCTGCACTTGGATTCGATTTTGTTTGCATTGCGGTCCAACCTCAACCGCAGCACTGGGTTCACGCCCGCGCTGCTGAACTTCGGCAGAGAACTCTCTACGCCGACCGATGCAGTTCTTCGGCCTCGACAGAGCGCGGCCAGAGCGGTGCCCTCGCACGAGGATTTCGCGAAACGGACAAGAGAGCGACTGTCGCGGGCGCTGGACGCCGCTCGTGGAAACAGGGCTCGCGCGCGGGCGGAGTAGAAGAACACCTACGACAAAGCGCACCGCGATGCGCAGTTCGAGGTGGGCGACACCGTTCTTCGGCGAAGTCACGTTCAGAGCGATGCGAGTAAGTTCTTCTCGGCGGCGTTGGCCTCCAAGTGGGTTGGCCCCTTCGTCATCGATTCTAAGAAGTCCCGACTCACATACACGCTAAGGGACCAGAATTCTGATCTCGTCCGCGGAACAGTTCACAACGTGAAAAGTAATCAATTACTTTGCAGTAATTGTTCAATTACTTCTGGGAGGCAGTAATCAGTAACGGTAATCGGTTACTTTTTTTACTGTAGTAATTGTAATTGTAATCGGTTACTTTTTTTCAGTAACGTGTACAAGTCTGGCCGGAGGCAACCCGATGGGATCGGAACCTCGTAGAGTGCGTGGCCTGGGAAAGGGAAGAGGGTGAACGATCCGAAATCGGCGTTCCCGGCATTGTTTCTTTTTTTTTTTTTTCCTTTTGGGTGGGGGGGGGGGGGGGGGAAGGATGCTTCGGAACCCTCAGTGTTTTTTTTTTTCTTGTTTTTGCTTTCAATGTTTTTATTTTTGTGCACGGCGTTCGGCTGGTAAACTGTCATCGGTCCTGCGGCTGCTGCCTCGAGACGCAACTTGATGTGCACCGAATGGTCCTCTCATGGGAGACGATGAAAGGATGAGTCGCTGTTTGGACAAACACCAGCCTGGGCTGAACTCCTCGTCTTCGGGCAGCGTATTCCCCGGCCGGAACCACAGCTCGGGGAGCCTCGTTGGACGTCCGCGACGCCACGCAGGACGCCGGGGTGCAGTTCTCAGTGACATTGGACTTCCAGCCCCGCATCGCTCCGGGAGGGCTGTCGCAGCGGGGTCCAGGGGTTTCCCCAGGAATTGAAATCAGGGGGGGTGTCTAAATATTTTTGGGGGGGTTAAAGGGGGGGGGGGGGCATTGCGAATATAGGAGTCGTTGTGAATTAAGGGGGTGCCTTCGGAAAAACGAGGGGGGGGGGGTCTAAACCCCCCCTAGGGGGGGGTCTGGGGAAATCCCTGGCTGAGTCACAACCACAGTCCCTCTCCGGCGCACCACTCCATGGGGGGGGTCAGTCTCATGGTGGCCAGGCACACTGCTCAAGGACCCCGTTGCCCCGGAGGCCGCCGCCAAGCCGAAGTCGACACAGTCTGCTGTGAGGTGTGCGGTGGCCGCGCACCCCAGGCCTCGGGCGAACTGATGGACCTCAGGGAGGACGACCCATGGGACCAGTGGTGTGGGTGTGCGTGCGGGGGGGTCTCCAGGCCAAACAAAGCGACGGTGTTCCCGAGCAGCCTAGCCGTACGTCTGAATTCCGGCGTACTTCGATTTTTAGGAGAGGGGAGTATGGCGCACCGTGCATTCACGAGGGCGTCCATCAAACCAACCTGGCATAGGTGCCGCGGGGCAGCTATGCAGTTGCCTCGCCTCAGACACGATCACATGGTCGTGTCGCCGCGGGGTCGATCGGGATCTCGAATTCGGCTCCCGACGGTCCGCTTTCTCTCCTAGCCACTGGATGGCGCTGCAGGCGCCCCGGTGGATTGGGGCCAGGCGCCAGACAACGGGCTGCATCTAGACGAGGCACATTCACACGAACAGTTTCTGGCAGAAGCCCTCGGCTTCCGAGTTGGGGACACAGGCAGGGATGCTGTGTGCTGGCCCAGTGCGGACTTAAATCGCGCTGCAGTGGCACTGCAGCCCAGCTGGAAGTGCAGCAACGCAGTCGAGAGGACTAAAAGGAGGCTGGAGGACTGGTGGCGAAGAATGCAACAGTAGTGCAGTTTTTTTTTTCTCCGTTTTTATTCGGCTAGGTATGATCTCTATTCAAACCGCCCGCTTCAAAGGGAACAGCCACAAAATCATCATCATCATCATCATCGGCGGGCGAGGAGAAACCTCCTCGCCCATCGATCGATATAGTCGGGTAACCGGGAGGCAAAGTCTCTTAGGATTCGAGACGGCACCGAAACCAGCAGGCAAGTGCGAGGGCGACCGGATCTAGGGTAATCGTGGGAGACGAGGCCTGGGGGCCCTCTTTGTGTTTAGCTTTGGGCTTAACGTGCGTTTGTAAATATTTGTGTAATGTCGCGTGTATTTGTAGTGTAGATTGAGTGTTTTGTAGCGTTGTGTTTTTGTACCAATAAACGGGGAGCGGAATCCCGCTCCCGTGAAAGAACCAGGCTGGACTCGGGTTGTTGACGGACCACGTGGGAAATGGCGAATCGGCAGCGGCACGCGATTTCCTACACATTCCAACTCCGGAATGGCGACTCCGCAACACTGGTCCATTCACGAAGGGTCATTGGTCTAAGGTGCAGTGGTAAGTACCCGTTCTAGTGACGTCCCTGCACAGGACCAGACAAAAGGGTAGCAAGTCGCAGGGACGCTGCAGTGGACATCCAGGGTCAGGACCTGTCCCATTCTCATCTGTTGGCTTGTAGAACTTGGCACGCCAAAAGAGGGTCACCATAGTCCGATTCTGGAGCCTGTGTAGTGCCACTTGCTCCCATCGTGGAAGCCCGCGAGGGATGGGGGGGGGGGGGGGGGGGGGGGGGGGGTTAGAAGGTAGGAATGCTGCAAGCCGCGCTTTTCGTGCTTTTTGTTCTTCTTTCTTCTTTTGGGTTAGATCAAAGCTCTCGTCAGGTGGAACGTCCCGTTGAACGGGCGAGGGGACCGGGTCTTGTGAGTGCTGAATATTTGCCTGTAGCAGTGCCCTCGCGGCTCCGTCTGCCCGTTCGTTCCCTGGAACGCCTGCGTGGCCCAAATCCACGTGATGGTGACTGTTTGTTGAGCCCCGGCTTGGCGAACAAGTTCGCGGATGCACGCAACTGTAACGTTGCATGTGGTCGACTGCTGTAGTGCACGCACCAGTCGGTGTATATTCGAGTTTCTGTAGTTTCTGCACGTGGCATGTTCGTGGCTGTCTCAACGGCGAACAAAACTGCCAGAAGTTCCGCCATGAAACTGCTCCGTGTACATGAGGTAAGCTTGTGGTTCGTCTCCTTTCGTGTAGAAGAATGCCAGGCGGTCGCAGTGCGGCCATTGTTGTCTCTCGCCGCGTCCGTGTAGAAGACATCCACGTGCGCGGCAAGCTTGCTGATTTCAGTGCGGTGGATGGCTACTTGTGTAGCACGTCGTCCAGGGTGGTCAGGTCTTTGATGACTGGGGAGGGCCTTGATTGGAGTGGCTGCCTCTGCGTCCCAAGGTGGCGTCGGTGTAGGCATGAGTGGGCCGTCAATGAGGTCGGCACGGCCAATAGATGCAAGAATAATTCGTCCGTGAGGAGTGCGAGATTGCCGCTGAGCTTGACTTATCCGCATCTCCTCGGCAATCGCACGGATGGTGTTCATTTGAGCGGTTCTTACTAGTGTGGTTTCTTGAGTCTTCGTAAGGCGAACTTAGTTCAGTCCGTACACTACCTTCGAAATTAGGAGGGCGTGAAGAAATCCGTATTGAAGAGAGCGTCGCTCAACAGCACTAAAAAAGTGCTTTAGCAGCGTTCGGCAAGAAGTCGCGTTCAGTAGGGAGTTTTAGTAGACCGTGTGTCCCCCTCCGCTAAGCCCCTCCGCTACCCGTCAGAACATGCGTCGCAGCGGAAGGCTGACGCAGGACTCTTGTCCAATCCGTGACTCGCACTGGCCTTGAGTAGCTGACGTAGAAAATTGAGCACTACGCCGTTCTATCTGAGTGATATTGCCTCCCCCCTTTTTTTCAATAAAAAAATAACCTTTTAAATTTTTTTAGATTTTTTCACTTTTTAAACTTTTATATTTATATTTTTAAACTTTTAAATTTAAACTTTTAAACTTAAAATTGCATGTTTGACCAACTTTTTGCTTGAAACTAATAGCAACTATTTATTCATTCACCTGGTAAAATACTTCCTTTAATCATTCGAAAGTTTATAACCTCACTAAATGGCGTCCACGTTTAGCAAAGTTATGTGCATTGTTAAACACTGAGAGGTAACTCTCTGGTAATAACACTCGAGGGTAGGCGCACATGGCCCCCTGAACTGGGCTGCAGTAGAACCCTTTAATGCTGTTTATGTGTTCTGGGAGGAAGAAGATGAAGACGAGTGAAAGTCAACACGGAAGCCCACCGAGCTCCGCGATTTTTCTCATTTTTCATCGAAAACTCACCACGGATCATCAACATTTGTGTCAAGGAGGTACATAAGATCACCCGGCACTGGGCGGCCACCCGGCGGCCCACCGAAGACTCCACACTCGTGTTTTGACATCGACCGCTCACGGTCAGAGGCATATCTTCAAGCAAGGACGTTGCATCCGTCCTTGCCCGAGACCACCAAACCCTGCAGAATAGACACTCAAGAGACTCCGTCGGAACAAGGGTGGCGATTGATCGGAGTGTCCGACCAACGCCTAAAAGATCACATCACAGTCGTAATGAAGTTCACTGACGGCACGGCCCTGGGGACCCTTCCGCCTGATACAATCGGCAATAGCGTTCTCCAAGCAGCCGGCCTCAACTCGGCTGAAATAAAAGACACCTTTATCAAGATAAGAACAATCCGAAATCTTATCGCGATAGAGACCTACCACCAGTCGGCAGCGGAGAAGATTCTCCGTCACCAAGAAGTCCAGATACATGGTCAAACGCGCAGCATGATCGTCTATCAAGCCAGTGGGAAAGACACGATCAAAGGAGTCATCAATGGTATCCAAGTGTCCGTCCCAGACGAAATAATCCAATGTCACTGAAGGTCCAGGGAGCCAAGATTCTCCAAGCGCGAAGAATCGCATCGTCGAAAACTATTTTGATAACCATGGAGGGCAACCGCCTTCCCCAATATGCTCTTTACGGTAGGGTAGTCATGAGACTGTACCCCTACAGACCCAGAAGCCTTTTCTGCCACATCTGCGCCGTCATAAGCCACCGAGCAGATGTGTGCCCCAACAAGCCCCATTTCACCACCTGTCTTAACTGCGGAACCAAGCTCCCACCGGGATCATCGGAAAACACGCCCCACAACTGCGAGATTCAGTGTCAAAACTGGCGGGGAACATCCAGCCAACTACCCCCAATGCCCGGCACGTCAAAAGGCAGACCACGCTCGAAGGGAGGAAGAGCGCCAACAAGCCCCACCCAAGAAAGACCCTGAAACACACACTAGAGGAAGATCATGCAACCGTGACAGGCCACAAAGGAGACACAGCAAGAGCGCAACGGGAATCCAGTGGCCAAGCCTACCAACAAACAACAGGTACTGGAGCCTCCGTAGCCCGGAAAGGGCAAGGAGCAAAAGCAAGGACCCCAAAAAACGAGACGACAGCCGCCCACGCAAGCAAGCAGAAACTTATGCCAAGAAGGACCGACAAGTCCCCCCGAGAAATTCGTCAACCACACAGAGGCCACAGATCCCCCATGGAACGGGCGGAGCTGGAGGGTGAGTGGGCAACTTCCTGTCCCAGCCGCTGACGCCACCCCTAGCCAAGAAACAGCCGCACCCGTCTTAAGCCCCGTAACGCACTATAACCTAGCACTGGAAGCAGCTAAAGGGGCTCCCTGTCAAGTCAACCTTATTAAAGCAATGAAAGCAGGCATAGGCAAAACTCAGGAAACCAAAACTCCCTCAACACAGGGCGAGGTAATGACAGAGATTCTCAACAGGCTAGACCTTTTCCAAAAAGAACTGCAACAAAGAGATGATATATTTCATCAAGAGATAGACGTGCTGCGCTGCGAAGTTAACTTCGCAGCGCAGCACGTCTATCAATGTACAACCAACTAGCCCAAACCCAAGTTCAAGCTTCATCAAGAGCTTTAGAAGAGAGATATCCTTTTGCGGAGTATGCAACAAGAATTCCAGAAACGAGATATTCTCCTAGCAGTGAAATTCGCCAGTCTAGCGGCAGGACAAGCACAACATGAATAGTTATAAAGCAGGCTCGAATCAATCCTTAACTCGCTTAGAGAGAGACCATTAAACCCGTATACGGACTCGGTAGAGAGTCCCTGCAAAGTAACTATCCCTGAAGTCACCACACAGAGTACACCAACAACTATGCAATATGAATAATCTCAACCAGCCACAGAAAAGCAACCCTAACAACGTGCTTTCAATATGGCAGTGGAATTGTCGAGGACTACAAAACAAAGCGGCTTACTCAAACAATACATTTAACAAACAACAAAAGCGCCTGATATTATTTTAATACTGGAGAGCAATGGGTTAATAAACATACCGGGTTACAACTTATTCAGTCAACCTAGCCTACAAGGAGTCAAAGGAAACAACCCAGGTAACTTCACTCCTCAAGATAAAGTCGCTACATAAATACATAAGAGCCTAGACGCTCCCCAAATGAATACTACGAACCTAAACACACACGAGCAAGAATACGTCACTACCAAGATTAAAATGATTCAGAGCTCGTAATACTAAACGCATACTGGCTTCCTAATAAGGCACACAAGAAATGAAATGACCTAGACCGATTCATTTGAGAAAATAACAGGCACCCCTTACTTATTGCGGGGGACTTTAACAGTCCTCATGCCAGTTGGGGATACGCCTACACCTCCCTTAATTGTAGGAAGCTAGAATCAGTCATGTCTAATAGGCAATTAACCCGCATGAACGACACCACATCTGCCACACGACAAGGTAACAGCATAGAAAGAGATACCATTCCAGATTGAGCTTGGTTTAGAGGAAAACTC